>CM040118.1:371791765-372991765 GCA_022559845.1 Amorphophallus konjac | reverse complement strand
GCAGTAACAGCAGTGTAACAACAAAAGTAGGAACAGGAGTAGGAACATCAAAAGTAAAGAGGAAAGCCGTACTGAACAGAAACACGGTAACCGATAGAACCTCGGCCCTCTAAACTACTCCTAATCGGCAAAGACACGGATCCTCAGACCCATAGTCAGGAATCACTAAACCGATACAACGAACTCTGGCTAGCAAACCAGGACAACATCACGACACCTTAGTCGTGCAGGCTCGTCTAAAGAGACAAAAGCCCAACTCGAGACCACACAGTCTAGAAGCACCAATACATACACGATCTCACCGGCGTATACGCTACACTGACCTTGGGTAAAGCCAAACACAAACTACCCGGCAAGTCACGACAACCATGACAGAAACCAGTCACGAAAGCCACAAGTCATGTGTCATGTAACAAAAGCATCTCCTCACTAGAAGAAAAGCTAGATGCATCCACTGACATCTTACATTGTGCCTCAAGCGTCTCCCACTCGCCTCGAACGCAGTAACTGAGACACTGAACAAGAATCAAGGAACAATAGTAACGAGTGACTATTCAAGGTCACACCCGTCGCCGCTGGTCCAAATGCCCCTGACCACGTGTGCACACACAAGCTCAATGTCTTGAGCCAAGCCTCTAGTTGGTTTTCCCCTCCCGTAGGACTTCACGGCTAGACAAAGGGGCCCACGGCAACTAGCCTACAAATCATCTCTATCGGGAACTAGCCTCGCCACCACTCCCAGGTGGGCCGACACACAAAAGTGTCGTCAGGCTATGACTAGTGGAGGCTCACTAGACACAGAGACTCTCAAATAGAAACACCGAAGTACAGATAGGCTGAGCACACACCTGTCGCAAGTACTCGGAACACAAGGTAGCACACAACTGCCACCAGACTCAAGACAACCAACTAGACCTGCTAACACAACGATCCTTGAGTCACAAGACTCGGGTCAAGATCATCGCGCAAAACGGTAACATGCCGCCAATCAGCCTAGTCCCAAAGTCAATCCTCGATAAAACATATGGAAGCGGCACACAATAGCTGGATCGACATCAATCGGAAGTCCTCGGCCCCTAGGCCGCTCATCGGACTCACAATTCCGCATAACACGAAACACGGAACATGAGGGATTACCAAAGCCCTCAAACCACATGGACACATAAATCGAGGTAAGATAATACCTTCAACTGTCCAAACCAGGTCTCGATCCTCACAGGATAGTCGAGACACTCACGAGGTCACGTGTCAACCACTGGGTCACAACCAGGTTGACCGGAAACCATAATGAATCTCAAAACAACATGAAACACTGCTCAGTACAATGGCACTCCCGAGCACCCTATAACACGATCACAACCGGGTTGACCGGAAACCATAATGACTCTCGAAACAACATGAAACACTGCTCGATACAATGGCAATCTTGAACACCCTATAACACGGTCACATCCCTCATAGGACGTCCAAGACATCCACGGAACAATGGGCTAACCAAGGCATCGAAGCCACAACAACCGGAAGCCAAACCAACGCAAAAGAACACTCTGGGCAAGTGGCGGTCATTGGGTTGGCCAGCAAGGCATGGAGCATTCTCAGCCGTCTCCCAGGCCTGATGGTGTTCCTCCTCGATGCTCATTGGGCAGATCCAATTCTGCTAGTTTCTCTCATGATCATGATTGACACGCCTCTGCTGTTGGATCCTGGGTGTTTGGGTTATGCTCGCCGCTGTTGCTCTTCGATTCTTTGGGCTGGGCTGTTCATTGTACAAGGCCCCCTCTTGTGGTTGGCCTCGTTTTAGCTTGCCCTTGGTGTCATTGCTCTTTTTTGTATTTTGAGCCGCTCCTTTCTTATGACCCCTCTGCGTAGGGTGTCTGTTTCTCGACTCTTGTTTCCTTTTTATACCTTTTTATTTTTGTTATATTAAGAAAATTGCCTAGTTGATCTTCGTATCTGCCTAGGTATTTCCTTAATAAAAAAAAAGTGGCAGTCATCTCCCTGGCTGCTACTAGAAAGTGGCAGTCACCTCTATGGCCGCAAACAGGAAATGGTGGTCATAGCCTAGCCGCTACTCACAGAACTAAATAGGCAGGAAATGATCTGCCCAGGGCCGTCTCTTGGAAGTGACGGTCCTAACAGGGCCGCCTCTTGGAGGTGGCGGTCAAGGCAAGACTGCTATCTCCAAGCTGCCTCGAAAACATGAAAAGCCATCCTGGTGGCGGTCCTTTGCCTGACCATTACTTCAAAAGATGATCAGGCGCGAGGTCGCTACCAAGAACTGACCTTAAAATGACTTAAAACCAAATAACAGTCTCCCTAAGACCGTTTCTAGGAAGTGGCGGTCAGCCCATGGCTGCCACTACCAAGTTGCGGTCGGTCGCGAGACCGCAACCGAAAACCGATGTAGAAACCTTTTTACGAGCCAGATAGCGGTCCTCCTTGGACCGTTTCTCCATGTAGCGGTCTCTGGTTTGACCGCTACTTCCTACTGGTGTGAAAATCGTAGGAAGGTTCAAAACTCGATCTTTCCACTACCCAATCATCCCAAAATGATGGGGAAACACCCAGACCATAATATCAACCTTCCACAAGCCGGAAGGGATTAAACCAACCACAAAATTGCCGAAAATGGGTGATTCCCACGAATCGACCCAAAATGAGCTACGAGGGCAAACGGCCTCGTACCGGCCCCAAATCACAACCAAACGAAGTTAAACTGGCAGGAATCGAATCCCAACATGCCAGGGGTTCAAATGACACCATTTAAACTAAAAACTATCGCTTGGAATGGCAATCTTGGCTCACACCCCCGAAACATGCATTCGCCCTTAAAGCAGGAAAACCCGCTCAAACTCACACTGTTTGGCTCCAAATCACGAGAGGAAGTAAGAAATCAGTAGGGTATCCATCCCCCTACCTCCACCGAAGATCTCGCGTGCCGAAACGGCCAAACCACGTCGAAAACCATCATACGAACAACCCACGCCGGCTTCGAATCCACGAATGGGATCGTGCCAATGCCACGCTCCGATACTCACGCCGTCACGCTCCACGACATCTCTATGCCGTCACCACCTAGTCCAGCTCTACCACGGTCGCACCCCTAGGGGAGAGGAGAAGAGAGGAGAGAGAACAAAGAGGAAGAGAGTGAGAGAACGTGAGAAGAGAGAGGAGAGAGGGTGAGGTGATGTGACACAACCTTGGGGGTGATAGCCACTAGGCCAATGATCCTTGGACCTATGACTCGCAAGCAACCCAATGTACCCGGCAATATCACTTAAGCGGACTCACCCGCGTAACGCACACATGTGCCCGTGGGCAACCCGGTGATGATGGAGAGGGTCCGGGGCGGGACCTTGATGCTCCGGGGGATTTGGCAAGCTTGAGGCTGAACCCCTAAGGGCCCGGGATGCCAAATTTCACAGGCGGATACTACGCCAAGGGCGTGGGTTGTAGGGTCTCTCTCACAACTCGCTCCGCGGTGGTCGCTCAATTTGATGGCAATTTGGGACCGGACACTCTCTCACCGTCCGATGAAGCTAAGAGACAATACTAATTAAGCAAGGAATACCAGTAAAGAGAAGTGACCAGAAGCTCACCTGATCAGTGTGAATACACCGATCCCGGTCGGAGACGAGGGCGAGCAGGGAGGCGTGGGTACGCACCCGCACGCCGCGTCGGTGTAGCTTTGTGATGGGGACATCGCTTACCACTTCCCATTTCTCCAAGGGTCCCGATGCTCGCCATTGTGTTCATCTTGATTTTCTGAGTCTAGCTATGTAATTTTCATATCTTTCTTTGAGTCTTAACCATGTAATTTTCCTTTTATTGAGTCAAGTACCTAAGTTAGTGAGTCGTCTATCTAAGTCTAAGTATCATTAGGTGGCCTAGTGGGTTAACGGGCCCACTTCAATGGGCTTGGCCCATGGGCGCCCCCTTCCCCCCTTGGTCATTTGTCAATAGTCCAAAAGGTGAGGACTTTTTGTAAATTGAGGGTTTCCTATAAATAGGACCCCAATCCCTTCATGGAGGACTAATGAATTATTGAAAGAAAATTTTGAATTTAGTATTCCACTAAATCTTGTGAGAACCCCTCTCTCTCTCTCGCTCTCTCTCTCTCTCTAAAGGGGGCGAACCCCATTCTCTCTCCTTCCCCACCCCCAATTTCAAAATTCTCTCTCTCTCCCCATTCACCTCTCATTAAGACCCCTTCCCCATACACTCATTCATTTCCCCTCCAACTCCTAGGTGGAATTCCCCTCTCCTAGGCACCTCTCCATTCTCCCAAGAAACCCTTCCTCTTCCCCAAGCAACCAATCCTTTTCCCAAGCCACCTCTTCCCTTCCCCAAAACACCTCTCCATCTCCCAACACACCCCTTCCCCTTCCCAAGACCACCATTGATCACCACCATTAAACCAAATTCAAACACTCCCCCCCCCTTCCCAAGAGTCACTTGCGCCCCCTCTCTCTCTCACCCTCCACCCTTGGCCACACCTCCCTCCCCCTCCACCTGCTAGCTGCGACCCCAACCACCTCCACCCCTCATCCAACAAGGGTCATCCCTAGTCAACCCATACCCCGGCGAGAAGGGAGTTCCAATGGGCCAAGTGTGGGTGAGACCACTCAGGGAAATAGACAACAATGCTCTAAGTGTAGAGGCTTTGGACACTTCATCCATCAATGCCCTTCACGAGAGATGTCCAACACACTAACTGAAGAAATAGTTACCCCTATCCAAAGGGAACTTGAGGAGGTGGCCGAAGTCCATGAGGCTCCCCTAGATTGGGAAGAAGAATATGAAGCCCAATGCCAAGAATTGGGTCAAGAGAACTCATCCCTACCCAAAGAAAACCCATTGAGCCTAAATGGATGCACCCTCCCCCGTGAGTTACAAGATGCCAAACCTAGGCCTCCACTACTACCCCTCCCCATCCTATCCCAAGTCCCCCATTACCCACCACCCCAAGAGCGCCATATGCCAGTCATCATCACCCCACCTACAAAGGACCTACTCACCTCCTTGGTAGAGGAAACCATGATCCCCACACTCGACCCCCTCGTAGGGAACACCCCAGAACCAATCCCCACCTTGGAGGAAAATCATGGCCAAAATGAGGAAGAAATTTCACCTTTCATGCCACCCCCGCCAATTGGGAGTGAACTTATCATAAGTGGGCACTTGGTTAGATGGCTAGTGGAAAACCGGGCTCACCCTATCTTGCCCCATGCCTACCCTTCCGTGGAACAACACCTCCCCATAGTACCCTTATCCACCTATCACACCACAATCCAATCATCCTATCAAGTGGAAACATTAGGGGATCTTCTTAAGGGTATAGCTTGGCAAATGGAGTTAACTGGCATATTGACCACAGTGGCCGACCGACCTAGGAGCCTTGACCTCCTACACCTATGTGTCAGGTCCATCTCCTTAATTTACACTGTGGGTTGCTACACTAGCGACCTTCTTTTATTCCTCCCTACACCCGATGAGTCTGATGCTATCCACGAATTAGAGTTGCTTATTTCGGGTAGAATGCCAAGCCCTCCATTCATGGCCAACCATCCCGCCAAGGACTTCGGTTCAATTACTTCATTAGAGGAGGAGGACTCACCATCATTTGAGGACCTTGAGGACATAGAATATCTCTTCCTTGGCAACCCATTCTATGACCCCTTTGATCCCTCCCAATGGAAGCCAATGAACCCATGGGACCTAGTCGCCTTACCCACCACCCACCTTTTCCTACCCTCACCCACCATGTTGAACCTAACCCACCCATTCCAAAACTTAGCCCACACTATGAGAGCCATGACCAAGGGTGACATCCACCTAGGAAATGAGGAATTGACCCATCCCAAGATGTCCACTTTCTGGGACCCCTTCGACCCCCATGAGTGGAAACCCCCGAATCAACCCCCACCTAACGATGGGACCATCTTGATAGGAATGCATGTGTCACAACATTTTGCTTCATCTGGTAGGGCTAGTAAGTCAAGTCGTCTCATTTGTGTCATATACACACTAGGTCCAGTGCACGACAGGTTTACATTTGGATATGCAGGTCCTCCCCCATTTATCATCCATCTTATGCATGATAGGAGTATACATGGAAGTCCAGGTCCTCCGGCATTCACTGCACCCATACCTGATAGAGCCATTTATGGATGCCCCGGTCCTCCTAAGTCCGTCAAAACTAATGTAACACTTGATAGGGCTGAATTTGGTTGTCCAGGCCCTCCCTTCATCTCTAAAGGATCATCATTCATGACACTGCATAGTACCCGTCACGAGCACATCAACAAGAGCAATGAGGGATACAGAAAATTAGCCGATTCCCACCGTCGCCACCAAGAATTCCATACATGTGATTTTGTGATGGTGAGGACTGAGAGACTATTCCCTGGAAATGTCTCCAAACTAAGGTCGCATGGATCACGTCCCTTCCAGGTTCTGAGGTGGATCGGCACCAATGCTTATATGTTGAACCTCCCTGAGGAATACGGAGTAAGCCCCACATTCAATGTGGCTGACCTGGTGCCCTACAGGGGACCCACGGTGACACCTAGTGAGGACATCGAGCATGTTCCACCCCTTGCGAGAGTCCCTACCCGTGAGAGAGCTCCACCAGACCAGAGAGGCCAGCGTGAGCAAGTGTAGCAGATATTGTATGAACAAGTCACTGACATCTGGAGCAAAGGGTATGGGCGCTACCTCGCTTGGTAAAAGGACCAGCTACCTTTGGTAGACTTGTGGGCAACCCCGCCGTGACTCCCTCCACATACGATGGATCTTTACTCGATAGAGTCGAGTTCTCTGCACCCCGGGAGTATGATGGGGACATCGCTTACCACTTTCCATTTCTCCAAGGGTCCCGATGCTCGCCATTGTGTTCATCTTGATTATTTGAGTCTAGCTATGTAATTTTCATATCTTTCTTTGAGTCTTAACCATGTAATTTTCCTTTTATTGAGTCAAGTACCTAAGTTAGTGAGTCATCTATCTAAGTCTAAGTATCATTAGGTGGCCTAGTGGGTTAACGGGCCCACTTCAATGGGCTTGGCCCATGGGCGCCCCCTTCCCCCCTTGGTCATTTGTCAATAGTCCAAAAGGTGAGGACTTTTTGTAAATTGAGGGTTTCCTATAAATAGGACCCCAATCCCTCCATGGAGGACTAATTAATGATTGAAAGAAAATTTGAAATTCCACTACAATTGTGAGAATCTCTCTCTCTCTCTCTTCTCTCTCTCTCTAAAGGGGGTGAACCCCATTCTCTCTCCTCCCCACCCCCAATTTCAAAATTCTCTCTCTGTCCTCCCCATTCACCTCTCATTAAGACCCCTCCCCCTTCCCCATACACTCATTCAATTCCCCTCCAACCCCTAGGTGGAATTACCCTCTCCTAGGCACCTCTCCATTCTCCCAAGCAACCCTTCCTCTTCCCCAAGCAACCATTCCTTTCCCCAAGCCACCCCTTCCCTTCCCCAACACACCTCTCCATCTCCCAACACACCCCTTCCCATCCCCAAGACCCCCATTAACAACCCCCATTAAGTCACATTCCAACCTTGGGAGAGATCTCTCCTTCCCTCTCTCCTTCCCAACCCAAATTCGCAGCTCCCCCTTCCTCCACCTGCTAGACCATCTTCCAGCCCCCATTCTGCCCCTCCCACACCTTGGATCACCCTCTACCAGACCCCCACACAGACCGGGGTCGCCCCCACACCCATCCACCCCATCTCCCATCCCATCTACCCCGTTTCCCATCATTTATCACCTCTCGGTTCATCTCAGTTCGCAGGCAGCAGTCAAGGGTCGAGTTGCAGAGGCAGCCACATCTTCACCGCGCATCTTCTGGAGGTGTATCATATATTTCCGGAAAACTCTTCCAGTCGGCTTCGCAGGCGAGGTGATCCCGCCTCATTCCAAGGTTGGAGCCATCCACGACGTCCGTTCTTGCCGGACTGCGCATCCGGCACCTGAGCAGAGACCAGAGCCTCAGTTCAGAAGCTGCTGCAACCATACCCCGGCTCCCCTTGGCACACCATTTAACTGGAACGAACCTCTACCAGTCCCCTATCCATCAAAACAAGCGGAGCCTCGTTTTGAGTTCGGAGTACCCCGTTCCAATTATTTTTCCTCAGGTACGCAGGTCTGGCCAGTCAGAGACAGTCCTGATACCCCCCCACTCTTAGGGATGGTTCTCTCGACTCCGACCTCCTCGGGTGCTCTTCTTAGTTTTGGATCGAAGAAGACTCATTCATGCTCACGTCCGTTCTGGTCCCGCATCATTCGGATCTCGGGGGAGTTCTTGGAGAGTTTGTCAACCTGCTGCAGCGTCCTGGGACCAGTCAGAGCCAGAACAGAGCAGCACCGGTCCAGCCTCCCCCTCAGCCGACAGAGACACCCCGACATCCCCAGAAAATTCAAGAGTCATCCCCAAACAGTCAGCAACGTTTTGGCCTTGGTCTCGTCAGATTCCGAGTTTGGGAGCGTCCGTGGCAGCGCTGTCATCGGCCCCCTATCAGGCCATCCCAAAAGTGGACAGAACCAACAACGATCGCCGATCTTGCTTCCCCACCCCCGCCTGGTCGGCTTACAGCCCCTCCCTGTGCGGAGGTAGTTATTTTATGTATCCCACAGTCCCCCTCCCCTATGCCAACCCCTCTGTGAGGGCGTAGTGATTGTATTAGCAGGTCGTCATCGGAAGCCTCATCGGCGCAGCGTGCGGGTAGCCCACGCTTCCCCGCTCGCCCTCGTCTCCGGCCGGGATAGGTGTCTTCACACCGATAAGGTGAGCTTCGGACCACTCTCCTCTGCTGGTTTTTTCTTACCTTTGCTTAGCTTAGTATTATCTCTAGTTGCGCCGTCGGCAGTGAGAGAGGGCTCGCTCCAACTTTCCATCTAATCGAGTGCCACCGTGGGTGAGTTGTGAGGGAGACATTACATCCCACGCCCTCGGCGTGCCGGCCGCCCTTGAAATTGGGCATCCTTGGCCCATTGGGGTCCATCCTGAGCTGTCCATACCCTTGGAACCCCGAGGCCCAACCTCAGACCCTCACCACCATCGCCGGTCCGCCTACGGACCCGGGTGCGCGTGACGCGGGTGAACCCGCTTGTGATATATCGTCGTTCGGTCCGGTTGCTTGCAAATTCAAGTCCAAGGGGTTTGTGTCACGTCACTTTGACCTGAAAAATGTTACACAACTACACCTCTCGCAGGAGGGGGATCTCAGGGCAGGGACTTATTGAAATTACATCCAAAACTACCTCCACACAGGGAGGGGCGGTCAGCCAGCCAGGCGGGGTGGGGGAAAAACTAAGCTAGAAGCTGAATTTTTGAGCTCCCCGATTCTGCCAGCTTCAGGAACAGTCAGATAGGCAGTCACGATCGGTGCTGCCACCGGCTCTCCCGAACTCCTTTGTTGATGAAACCAGCGCCAAAATCTCCTGGGTTGGCCCAGGAGGACGTCAGAATTATTGGAGAATTTCTTGATGACAACGACGACCGAGGCAGGGTCGGGATCAGGACTACTGCACTCTGCTCCTAGCAGTGTCTAGACCATTGTTATTGGAAGGGAAGGCTGTCACGACCACTCCCGTACTCAGTTGATGGCGAGACTAGGACCGTTGCGTTCGAGTTATCTTTGAACGGAGACCCTCGGGGCCACCGGCAGAGGTCGGAGCAGACCACGAGGGCTAGAGGAGTGGAAAGAGGTCAAATCTGTCTCCACTTGGACTGACCTGCGCACTCGGGGTAGGAAATTTGGAACTTTGTGCTTCGGGCTTCAAATGACGCTCCGCTTCTTAGAGATGAAAGGGGACTCATAGCAGAAGTCTTCAGCCAAATGCCGCTCCAATATATTCAAGGTACTGGTGTTGGTAGCCTCTGCAAGCTGAAGTTAGGTGTCTACCAGGGAGGAATTGCGCAGTCCGGCGGTGAAGACTCCTCCGGGCAGCGACGAACTCAGACGGAGGCGGGACCACCTCCGTTGTGAAGTAGACTGGACGATGATTCCACCCGTATATGGTATGCTCTCTGAAGCATCTTGGTGATGATGTGGCAGCCTTAGAAACTCGCTGGTACTCTGCTGCCTGCAAGCGGGGCATAGGCTGATGGTGTAGGGTTGTGTGTATGAGGGTGGGATGGCCAAGGGATGCAAGGGGGAATGGGGAGGGCGACCAGGGTAGGAATGGGGTGTTGGGGAGGGGTGAGGGGCAGCCAGCAAGGGAAGGAGATTCACGTTTGGCCTAGGGTTTGAACCCCTTCAGCCTTCGGGAGATGGAAGGGTGCTTGGGAAAGGGTAGTGGGTGGTTGGGGGTTGGAGGGTGGCTTGGAGATTGGTGGGTTCTCCCTTGGGGCTAGGGGTGGAGTAAAGAGGTGTTGTGGAAAGTTGTGGTGACTATTGAATGAGGGGAGGAGAGAGAGAAAGTAGGTGGGAGGGGGAGGAGAGAGAAAGGGGCGCACCCCTCTTGGAGAGAGAGAGAGAGAGAGAGAGAGAGAAAGGGGAGAGTTACACTCCACTTGAAGAGGAGGAAGATTTCACTCAAATGTGAATTTTTTTCTAATTCTCAAAGCATTAGTTCTACAATGGAGGGGTTGGGGTCTATTTATAGGCACCCAACTTCCTCTTGACCAAACTGACCTTGACAAACAAGCAAATGACCAACAAGTCCAAGGGAGGGGTGCCCCTGGGCCTAGCCCACTAGTTGGGCCCAATTGACTCCACTAACCATTCTAATGACCCATTAACTGACTAAGTGACTCAAAAAGGGAAAATTACATATAAGAGACTCAAATAAAATGAAAATTACATGTTATGACTCGAAATTAAGTGGCGAACAAGATGTAGCACTACTGGCGATCATCAGGAGCCTCGAAAAAGTGTGGACGGGCATGAGGGTTAAAAAGAAAAGAAAATAGAAATATTTCTAAAATTCGATTTTTGGCCCAAAATTTCGTAAACTCATAAAAATATGGAAAAATAGTCTTCGCGATCCCCAGAAAGAACATAACGCGCCTGTAGCGTCCCGGAGTCTCAAAACTCAACGGTTCACTCTCCACGGGGTTGCGCAAGTTATACATTGAAAAAACCCAAGTGGATCGAAAACACAATCAGGGACCCATGAAAGTGCTCTGAAAGTTCTCCTATTCCGATCCAAAGAATCCAGGGTATTACATGCCTGAACCCTGATAGTAGCCGAGTTCAGCACGCCCCCAGTCGAACCTCATCCGCGAGCATCTAATACGCCAGTACCCAAAAATCTCATGGCGCAACGCCAGATGATCGAGCTGATTGTCGAGACAAAGCTCACCCAGTATGGGGAAGGGGTCGCCACTATAGACCTCTATAGTGTACCCTACCCGCACCATCACCAGTTGAAAAAGCTCCCTCCGGAGTACGCCAAGTCCCCGAAGCTACAGAAGTTTGACGGGCAAGGGTCTCCACATGAGCACTTGGCCTACTACATTACGGCCATGGGCGAGCTAGCGTTAGACGAGTCATATCTCCTCCGCTACTTCACCACCTCACTCACGGGAACGGCCTTTCAGTGGTATTCCTGCTTGAAGCGCAACTTAGTAATCGACTGGGCAGATCTCCAGAAGAAGTTCCTCGACCGTTTCCAGACGGCCGAGGGTAAGATCTCCCTGGTCGAGCTCTGTTCTCTCCGGCAGAAGAAGGGAGAGAGCGCCCTCAACTTCATCAAGAAATGGTGAGACCTCAGCATGAGGTGTATCAACCCGCCAGTCCAAGAGGACGCCATCACCATATGTAGCAACCCTCGTAAAATAAAAGGAAGATTTCAAGAAAGATTAAGTAAGTAAATGATAAGAACCAAAATGAATAAATAATAAGTCAAATGTAAATAATACCTCTCAACAAGGCGCGATTTAAATAAGAAACGCCTTCACCTGAGGCGTTAATTCAAAAAGTGACGCCTATACCAAAGGTCGTCAAATTTCAAAACGTCCAAAATGAAAAAAAAGGAAAGAGAAAGAAACGCCCTCTTCTTGGGCGCGAATTACAAAAGAAACGGTACAGGTCAAGACGTCAATTAGAATTAACGCCCTAACCCAAGGCGTTAATTCTATTTATGTTTCGTTCGACCCAGGAGATTATCCAGGGTAAGTTTTTGGATTACTACGTGTTCGATTGATTATGGTAAGGACTCTATCACGGAAACTATAGTTCTAATCAAATTCCAACCCTAAAGGATTCCTGGAACCCTATAAATACCCCTTCCAATCGAACCCTAATAGCTATTTTGTCGAAGGAAGGCCTGCTGCTGTCTCGTGTGTGAAGAACAGGTATGTTCTTCTTCTTTTTTTTATCTTCAGTCAGGGAAGCATGAAGAATATTAATGCTTCTTCCTCTTCTTTCCCTGTAGGTGGCCTGCCTCGTGAAGGTGTTCCTGTCTAGCTGAAGAACGTGGGTTCTTCATCAACATCATTTTCCCAGATAACTCTGTTTAGAACAGAGTATCGTTTTCTCTTCACATCCTTCACGTTTCTTCACCCAGATCATCATCAGGTAAGTTTTCTCAAGAATTGTAGCCCAAACTAGCGTAAAATTTATGCTATTATCATCTGTTAATTCATGCATATAGTGTTACTGCGTTTTCGAAGTTTTCTGTGAAATTTTGGAAAGAGGCGACCCTCTCTAGGGCGCTAATTCAATTTCTGACGACTGACAGAAGTGTCGTCAATTCCATATAATTAGTAAATACCCATGTTTAAAATTTAATATCTATGAAACCTGTAGTTAAATCTAATACATGATCATATATCTCGAATCCTGATATTTTTCTTGTCCTGACCATGTACTTTGTTTCCTGAAAATTATTATCTTGGAAATTACCACTGTTCATGATAAATCCTGAAAAAATGAATTAACGACCTCCAGTGGGTTGTCTTTTATGGAAGTGACGCCCCTGGCTAAGGCGCGTTTTTATCAAAAATACAGAATTAAGAAAATTTCAGCAAAATAGAAATTTATAATGGACGACTGCTCCTGAAGTCGTCAAATTGAAAATAAACGACCCCGTGCAGGGCGTTAATTTATTAAGTAGTGACTTATGTTAAGTCGCTAATTTTCTGTGTAATTATTGTATACTGTTTGCTGTTAATCGAGGGTTTTATATAAATATATATGTATATATCGGCACTATATTTCCATTCCGTGAATATAGTCCCATGTTTCACGATGATTTATCGCATTACCCACTAATTCTCGGTGATAGATGAACCCTCCATCGGACATTCCGTTCCTTTAGACCGGTAACTTTATCATAGAGACCTCCGTAAGTCTCCTCGTAGCCTTGGATTCCCTCAAGGCCGACTGAGCGGGTTGTACCATGGATATAGAAACATGTCACTCTATTTTGCCATGTCACTCTTTACACTTTACACTATTTTGCCATGTCACTCTATAGAAATATGGTATACCGGCCCTCATGATATGCTATGTGGATATCATGAGAATATTCTTAATGGGATGAGGACATCATGCCATTAACCTACTATTCTTGTGGACCTCAATTCTATATTAAGTGGGTGACCATCTATATATGGACACTTAATGGTCATGGTATCCAATTAGGGAACTAATTCCACCCAGTTTTTATCGATATTCGTGAGTATATCGTTATTATCGTCCTTATACATCAAGTTCAATTTTTTGAACTCTACTCTATCTTGAATTTCCCCAAGCTTTTCCTTGAAAATTCCATATTGGCTATACATAAAGTGGATGTCAAAATACATGATCAATGCCTGCGCATATAGGGCCCGATCTGGTCTTGGGAGGAGCACCCAAAAGTACTAGTGCCCATGGGAGTTGTAATGATCATGGTATGGCATTGTACCGAAGTGCATGACTAGCTTGATTGGACATTCCACAAATTCTTATACTTGACTCGTACTTGACATGACATGACTTGCGTGCCCCGAAAAAGGGTATTTATATACTTGCTTACTTGAAACGTGATAGCCAAACTTTCAACATGACATGATGAATATACTTGCTTGAACGTCTTGACATCTATTTGATACCAAATCTTGAAAGTTCATGAATAGTTCATTTTATACTCTCTATCTTGTCGTTTTACGCAAGCATGCATAACCATAGTGCATTCATGGAAAAATGTAATTACTTAAACCCATTGCTAGTTCTTGAGATATAATTTCCTACTGAGCGTTCGCTCACTCAGTGTTTCCCTACTTTTCAGGTAAGTCCGACGATGAGACTCAATCGGACAGGGAAGGTCAAGAGTGAAAGAGATTAGAGCTTCTCAAAGCGTCAACTCGTCTTGTCTTTTCTATATTTTCTTGAGTCAATTTTGTACTTTTCTTTTTATTAAGTTTAGCATTTTCAAGGGATTGTAATAGAAATACTTTTGTGAAGGAATAAAAGGATTGGGTTATCTTTACTCTTCCGCATCTCTGATTTGGTGTCGAATACACTAATACTCTGATTGACATGATCGATATAAACTCGTCACGCGTCTCCGGGTATCTTCCGCGCTCGGGGCGTGACAGTTTTTATGGTATCAGAGCCTAGGCTATTCAATTCCTAGGAAACCCAAGTCCAATGATAAGTCTGAACCTCTAACCAGTGAGATTGGGTAGAACCAAGGGTTAAAGTCAACATAGAATTAAAAGCCTTTTAACACAATCACATACTAATATAGCTATTGTAATTGTAGGACAATGGCTACTGAACGTGCCCAGTGGCGCAACATGCAACGCACTCTGCAAGGCATGACCCAGGCACTTCAACAAGTGGCACAAGGAGGTGCACATCGTGGAGCAGGAAATCTCCACCAAAGTTTCAAGAACATGAACCCTCCTAAGTTCATGGGATCCACTGATCCAGATAATGCTGAGCACTGGATCCGAGAGACAGAACGTGTTTTTAGAGTCATGTAATGTTCGGACCAAGAGAAGGTCCTGTTAGCCACATTTCAACTAGAAAGAGACGCCCGATGCTGGTGGGAGTCGGTAGAAGCCACATTAGATCAAGGACAAGTTACTTGGGAGGAGTTTTTTGAACATTTCAACAATAAATATTTCTCAGATCGAGTTCAAGAGAAGAAAGCCGCCGAATTCGCCGCACTTAAGCAATGATCTTTGTCAGTGGCTGAATATGAAGCGCAGTTCTCAAGGCTGTCTCGGTACGCTAAACACTTAGTTAGTACTGAGAAGATGAAAGCTCAAAGTGGTGCGGACACCAGAGCACGCGAGAGTCACGAGCCGGCGAGTCATCAGTACCGTACACGGAGCACCACTCGAGCTACAGCAGCATCTCTTTGGCTAGGCGATAGCCTGGAGTCCCCACTTTGATTTTTAGTCACATTTAGCATTTACTTGCATTGTTTTAGCAATTGTTTGCTTTGCCATTGGGTTGTAATGAGTGTTTTATGTGGGTTTTTCATATTGGGTTCAATGTAAGGCTCTTAATAAGCCAAATGGGTGCCAAATGGGTTAGTCCTTTAGGGTCCATTTAGGGTTAATTGCCATATTGGGTAATAAGGCCTCATTAGGCTTCATATTGGGTTCTTAAGCCACTTAAGGCCCAATTAAGCCTCCCCTCCACATGGGCCTCCTAGATTGGAGTAATATGGACTTGTGGAAGGCCTTATGAGACTTGAAGCAATTTGGCCCAAGAAGGGCCCAAGCTTGGGGCGCCCCCTCTTTTGGCCTTATTAGGCTAGGTTAGTTTTTTTTCTTTTCTTTCCTCTCCTTCTTTGACCACATGGGATAAAATTATGAATTGGTTTCTTTTAAATATTTCTTTTTGTGGTTGGTCACATCCAATCCAAGCCATCCATTCCCCCATACCAAGATCTAAGGGTGGATATTGGATTTGGCATGTAACCTATAAAGAGTTGTATTTTTTCATTTTAGTGGAATTAATGCCATTTGAATCAAACTTAATGTTGGAGCAAGGCCTAGGCCGCCCCCTTCCTCTCTCCCTCTCCCCCTTGCAGCTGTGAAGGCTGCCTCTTGGTGGTGTGACTCCACCCTATCAGTTCCGGTCGCTGCCGCCGCCGCCGCCGCCACGAGCCGCCATCGCCACCGCCGGAGTTCTATCCGCACAGTACCACAGCAGCTTCTATGAAATTTCAGTCTCAGCCACGGCCTCAGATCGAGCTGGGAATTTTACTGGATGTTCCAGAGGTGTCCAGCACATCCTCAGAATTTTGGTTGGTCATAAAGACCTCATTTCGTATTTTTTTTATTTTCGTCCAATCCCAGTTTCTAGATCTGTCTCCTATCTGTTTCCATTTCCACCCGCCCTGAGTTTTAAGTCTTAGGTCCACTTTTTGATTTTTTTTAGTTCGCCCACTTTTACTGGGCATTCTTTCCACCATCCCCTCTATCCCCAAATTTTCATGAATTTTTGTGAGTCCATCTTATATTTTACAAAAATCGAGTTCTTCCCTAGCTACAGTACTTTCTGTCAGTTCCCAGATCTGACCATCAGACACTCTAAAACTCCTATCAAATCACCACCACCTCGGAATCCAATTCCAAAAATTGTCCCAGCTTCGTGGTTTAAATATCAATCACTTCGAAGAAGATCTTGATGTCTGAATCCCACTGTAAGTAGGCGGTCAACGGCCGTTTACAGGGAGCTAAGGTACTGATCTGAGAGTTCTAGAACTGTGTAACAGAGAATTGAAAATTAGTTAAGGTCCAGGTCCTCAGAGGTTCAGAAGATTCCACTGGACCTAGGTTGGAGGATTTTGAGTCCTCTTTCCAACGGCGCTGGTCTCGTCGCATTCCGGCGACGGGGCCGACCGCAGCGGCTGTTTTCGCCGGAGCGCGCGCAGGGAAAACAGAACTGAAATCCGTGGGCAGCCATCCCACAACTTGAAGATCGGACCCGACCGGCCACCAATCGGTGTCTCCGGCCGACCGCCGTCCGTGGAGGCGCGCCACCAGGGGTCTCCATCATAGTGGGACCCACCTCCGCAGATCCGGAGGACAGCACCATCCGTGGGCCCCACGGGCCCGCAGAACCCGCCGTTCGGGAAGCACGAAAACGCGGAGTTCGGCGCGTCGAGTCGACATCAAGATGCTGCCTGTCAACCTGATTTGCATGATCCCCGGGGCCCACATGTGACCTTTTACCTCCCTGCGTGGAGTGGGTCAAATCCTTTTGTACTGCTGTGAATTATGTTAACCGGGGGTCCGTAAGTCAGCCGGGGTGTCTTCGCCACGCCGGGTGCGTGGAGGTAAAGGTCTTAACTTCTTGGCGTTACATTGCTTAGCTAGTATACGGTCTTAGGCCGCTGCCGAGAGTGTAGGTTCCTAGCCCGTGTGTCCATGTCACCGCTGTGAGCGTGAGAGTGACCCGTCCCGCGACTCGATCCGAGTCCGGAAGTGAGTCTGACTACCTTGAACTCTGCCGGTTCCTTAACCGCGCACGATCCACGCTTTCCCTCGCATGGGACACCGAGTGAGCTTGTACTTCTGTTAGTGACGTTTTGCCACTAGGAGCTCGTAGTGTCAGGCTTAGTGTCTCCCTGGTGTGTATTGTTGGTCGCGTCTTCATCTAGAGTCCGAGGGTGGCACTGTATAGCGTCGTCTCCCGTGTCCGTCCCGCATCAGTTTGGTATCAGAGCAAGTCGAGTCTAGGATAGTCGTTGCATAAGTCTTGCATAGTCTAAGGTTACCCCACACACACCTTCACTCGGTATATCCAAAGGTGTTGTCCGACCGTTAGGCTTCGCCTACCGGGAAGACCACACACTTCCGCGAGTGACCTTCGGGTCGATTACCTCCGCCGTGTACCGAGTCTTGGCCGTGTCTAGGGTGTAGTCGAGTCTCATTCTTTTCAAAACAAAAAAAAGGAGTGTTTTCAAATTACAATTAGGTCTAAGTGTATCATTTAGTGTGTTTGCATTAGTCGGTCGTTGTCACCTAGTCCGTACGTCTTTGCATGCCCACCCGTCGAGGCACCCAATACTCGCCACCACCACCTATGGCGGACTCCCGAGCCCGTAGTTCCGATGAGTCTTCCACGGCCGAGATGTTTCGGGCCATCATGGATCGTTTAGACACGCGTATGGATGGTCTTAGTACGCGTATGGATGGCATAGGGACGCGTCTAGAAGGGAGGATGAAGGTCCTCGAGGATCGGGCCGGGGTTTCGGAGCAGTCCATTCAAGGCCTTGTTGGGAGGATTGCCGTCCTAGAGAGGGGCCCAGTAGCGGCGCAACCCGCACCGACGAACGGCCAATAAGAGCCGGTGCAGCAACCCGCTGTGCCAAGGGCTCAGGTAGAGGATGTCGGGAGACAACAGGCGCCTATAGTGGATGATTATGCCTCCGACAATGATCACGGGGGTAACGGTCGTCGTCATCAACGACGGAATCGTGATGACGAGGATGACGACCGCATTCTTAGGGGTGTGCGTGCGGACCCTCCCACTTTTAGCGGGTCCTTGGACCCTAGGGTGTATCTAGATTGGGAGGCCGGTATGGACCGGTACTTCGAGTGGTTTGAGATGACGGACCACCGAAGAGTCCGATATGCGAAGATGAAGCTGCAAGGGCAGGCCCAAACTTATTGGATCAATGTGGAGAGCCTGCTCAACCAGCGACGTCAACCCCAAATCGGTACCTGGGATGATATGAAACTCAAATTGAGGGAGAAGTACCTTCTGCCTCATATCGCCAACGTCTTATAGACAAGTGGCAAAGCATCTCCCAAGGGAACCGATCCGTGACCGAGTACACCGCCGAGTTCGATGAGTATTATTTGCAGTGCGGGGTCACGGAAGAGAGCACCATGACGATATCCCGCTTTCGAAGAGGTTTGCGGCCTAATTATCAATATGAACTCTTTCGCCGCAATGCCACCACTTTGGAGCAGGCATATCAGATTGCTCTCGAATTGGAGCAGTTCGAGGCCGAGTTCGAGTCACCCCATCGGTTGGGCTCCTTTCCCCTTCGTAGTGTCGAGTCCCGTGGCTCATCTGGCACATATCCGAGGGCCCCCATGGCTCGACCTTAGGAGCCCGCTCGCCACGAGCCCTTTGCTCCTAGGCCTCGCCCTCCACCCCCGAGGGACCTTCCTCGTCCCCAGCATCTTACGGCCCCACCCATAGCCCGTCCCCCGGCACCCGCACCACCCGCACGTCCTTTGTTGCCTACGCCTCCTATCCGTCGGGAGGATAAAGGTAAAGGACCTATGATTGGGGAGCCTAGTGGATCACGGCAGCAGTGTTATCGCTGCAATGGGCTTGGCCATTTCGCCAACCAGTGTCCCACCCGCCCATCTCTTCACATTGGGGACACACAGGCCGAGGATACCACCCCTGCGGGCCTAGAGTTAGTCAGCTATGAGGCAGATGAAGAGCTAGCTGACGAGTACTATGAGATGGGAGGTGAGGCCCAGGATGCCCAGCAGTTAGACGATACCCATGTGGGGGTCGTCAGATGTATCCTCACCCAGCCACAGGTCAGTGATGACTGGCGTCGGACCACTATCCTTCATGTATTCTGTAGGCTGGGAAAGCAAATTTGCAAGGTGGTCATCGATAGCGGGAGTTGTATCAATGCAATCTCCACGAACGCTGTCACTCGTCTTGGTCTCACACCCGTAGACCACCCTTGCCCCTACCAGGTATCATGGGTGGATACCACTTCCATTTCGGTCAGGCTGCGGTGCTTGGTCCCGCTGCAGCTCCACTCCTACCGTGACGAGATCTGGTGTGATGTTCTTCCCATGGAAGTGGGAAGTATCATTCTTGGTAGGCCGTGGTTATTCGACCGAGATGCCACACTCCATGGTCGGTCGAACACATGTACCTTCGACCACGATGGCCAGCGGGTCACCCTCCAACCCGTTCGGCCCAGGAGCCCATCTGTTAGGGGTCCTACTGGCCCTAGTACTCCGAAGCCTTCCGTTCCCGGGCCTAGTACCCCATCCCCAGCTCGGGCTATGACCGTTACCTCTGGCCAAGGAGAGCCCTCGACGAGGAGATTGATGATGATTAGCTCCCGGGAAATGGAGCAGGAGCTTAGTCAGGGCTGTCCGGTGTTTGCCATTACGGTCCGAGAGGTGGAGAGGGACTCCGAGGGTGAGCTCCCACCCGAGGTTGTTCCCATTCTGCAGGAGTATGCTGATCTATTCCCTGATGAGCTTCCCGAGGGACTCACACCTATGCGGGATATTCAGCATGCCATCGACCTTGTTCCGGGCTCTTCTTTGCCCAATCTTCCTCATTATCGAATGAGCCCCACGGAGCATGCCGAGCTTAAACGGCAGGTCGATGAGCTTGTGCAGAGAGGATCTGTCCGGGACAGCATGAGTCCATGTGCTGTACCCGCATTACTCGCCCCGAAGAAGGATGGCACGTGGAGAATGTGCATTGATAGTCGTGCCATCAACAAAATCACCGTGAAGTACAGGTTCCCTATTCCCCGCCTTGATGACATGCTAGACATGATGGCAGGTGCCACTATCTTTTCGAAGATCGATCTTAAGAGTGGCTACCATCAGGTGAGGATTAGGCCAGGTGATGAGTGGAAGACCGCATTTAAGACCAAGGACGGTCTATATGAGTGGTTGGTCATGCCTTTTGGGTTGACCAATGCCCCTAGCACTTTCATGCGGCTCATGACTCAGGTCCTTCGACCTTTCATTGGAGTCTTTGTAGTGGTGTATTTTGATGATATCCTTATCTATAGCCGCACCACAGGGGACCACTTAGACCACCTTCGGCAAGTCTGTCTACTTCTTCGGCGAGAGCAGTTATTTGCAAACCCACAGAAGTGTGCTTTCATGACACCTCAGCTTACCTTCTTGGGTTTCATTGTGTCTAGTACTGGGGTCTCCGCCGATCCGGAGAAGGTCCGGGCCATTGTTGAGTGGCCGGAACCCCGTACGGTTCATGATGTCCGCAGCTTTCATGGCCTTGCGACGTTCTATCGTCGCTTCATCCGCGGATTTAGCTCCGTCACTGCCCCGATCACGGATTGCATCCGGAAGGGCACATTTGTATGGACGAAGGCCGCATCTGCTGCCTTCAGGGACATCAAGGAGCGTATGACCCAGACACCTATCCTTCGACTGCCTGATTTCTCGAAGGTGTTTGAGGTCTGTTGTGATGCGTCGGGTGTTGGGATTGGAGGAGTTTTGAGTCAGGAGTCCCACCCGATCGCATATTTCAGCGAGAAGCTGAATGACGCGAAACTGCGATATTCCACGTATGATAAAGAATTCTACGCAGTTGTTCAGGCTCTTAGGCATTGGAGGCACTATCTTTTACATCAGGAGTTTGTCCTATACTCCGACCACGAGGCATTGAGATACCTCCATTCGCAAAAGAAGCTTAATTCGCGTCATAGTCGTTGGGTCGAGTATCTCCAGCAGTTCACCTTTGTGCTTAAACATAAGGCTGGAGTGGAGAACAAGGTGGCTGATGCCTTGAGTCGGCGAGCATGTTTGCTTACCACCATGAGTGCCGAGGTCATAGGGTTAGAAAAGATGAAGGAGGCCTATGTTGATTGTCCTGACTTTGGTCAGATTTTTACCACCCTCCAGGCCAGACCCTCGAGAGACCTTGATGAGTATGTGCTTCAGGAGGGTTACCTCTTTCGAGGTAGCAGGCTATGTGTTCCCCGAACTTCGATTCGAGATTTCTTAGTGTGGGAACTACATGCGGGAGGTCTAGCCGGTCACTTTGGTCGGAACAAGACTATTGAGGTAGTGGAGCATCGTTTTTATTGGCTGAGCTTGAAGCGCGATGTTGCTAACATCGTGGCTCAGTGCCGTACTTGTGCTACGGCCAAGATGAAGAAGCAAAGTTCGGGTCTTTATACTCCTCTCCCCGTGCCTGATGCCCCGTGGCAGGATGTTAGTATGGATTTTGTTTTGGGATTGCCACGTACCTCTAGGAAGCATGACTCGGTCTATGTGGTGGTTGACCGTTTCTCGAAGATGGCCCTCTTTATCCCCTGCTCGAAGACTTCGGATGCTTCTAGGGTAGCCCGCCTATTCCTTACTCATGTGGTGTGCAAGTTCGGGTTGCCTCGCACTATAGTGTCTGACCGTGATGTTAGGTTCACTTCCTATTTTTGGAAGACACTATGGCATATGATGGGTACGCACCTCAAGTTTTCCACTGCATACCATCCCCAGACAGATGGTCAGACCGAGGTGGTCAATAGGAGTCTGGGTGATCTTTTGAGATGTCTTGTTAGGGACCGCATTGGGGATTGGGATCTCATTCTACCTATGGCTGAGTTTGCATATAATGATTCGGTGAATAGGTCTACTGGCATGAGTCCATTTGAAATTGTCACAGGTCGTAGGCCTAGGAAACCCGTTGACCTTGTCCCCATGCCTGTCCATGCTAGAGTGTCGGAGTCGGCCGAGTCATTTGCTAGGCATGTTAGGAGTTTGCATGACGACATCCGTCGTCACATTGAGTACAGCAATGCACGGTACAAGGAGTTAGCCGATGCCCACCGACACCACCGAGAGTTCCAGGAGGGCGAATACGTCATGATCAGGGTAAGACCTGAACGGTTTCCCTCTGGAACCGTTAAGAAGTTGCAAGCTCGTGGAGCCGGTCCCTTTAGAGTGTTGAAACGCGTTGGATCCAATGCGTATGTTGTGGACCTGCCCGAGGAATATGGTATAAGCTCTACCTTTAATGTATCGGATCTTGTTGCATATAGGGACCCAACGGTGATCCCTAGTGAGCCTTTTGAGCCATCTCCTCCCCTTGAGAGTGATCCCACACCTGAGTGTCCACTTCCATCTCCAGCCCCTTTTTCACGGCAGCGTGAGCATATAGATCGTATACTGGACGAGCAGGTGGCAGTTACCAGGAGTGGATCTTACCCGCGCTACCTAGTGCGATGGAGAGGACGGCCCGCTACTGAGGACACTTGGATCACACATGGCGAGTTGCAACGGATCGATCCGGACCTTTTGGAGCGATGCAGACCCTTACTCGACAGGGTCGAGTTTCTCCCACCCGGGGAGAATTGGTGCGGACACCAGAGCACGTGAGAGGCACGAGCCGGCGAGTCATCAGTACCGTACACGGAGCACCACTCGAGCTACAGCAGCATCTCTTTGGCTAGGCGATAGCCTGGAGTCCCCACTTTGATTTTTAGTCACATTTAGCATTTACTTGCATTGTTTTAGCAATTGTTTGCTTTGCCATTGGGTTGTAATGAGTGTTTTATGTGGGTTTTTATATTGGGTTCAATGTAAGGCTCTTAATAAGCCAAATGGGTGCCAAATGGGTGAGTCCTTTAGGGTCCATTTAGGGTTAATTGCCATATTGGGTAATAAGGCCTCATTAGGCTTCATATTGGGTTCTTAAGCCACTTAAGGCCCAATTAAGCCTCCCCTCCACATGGGCCTCCTAGATTGGAGTAATATGGACTTGTGGAAGGCCTTATGAGACTTGAAGCAATTTGGCCCAAGAAGGGCCCAAGCTTGGGGCGCCCCCTCTTTTGGCCTTATTAGGCTAGGTTAGTTTTTTTTCTTTTCTTTCCTCTCCTTCTTTGACCACATGGGATAAAATTATGAATTGGTTTCTTTTAAATATTTCATTTTGTGGTTGGTCACATCCAATCCAAGCCATCCATTCCCCCATACCTAGATCTAAGGGTGGATATTGGATTTGGCATGTAACCTATAAAGAGTTGTATTTTTTCATTTTAGTGGAATTAATGCCATTTGAATCAAACTTAATGTTGGAGCAAGGCCTAGGCCGCCCCCTTCCTCTCTCCCTCTCCCCCTTGCAGCTGTGAAGGCTGCCTCTTGGTGGTGTGACTCCACCCTATCAGTTCCGGTCGCTGCCGCCGCCGCCACCGCCACGAGCCGCCATCGCCACCGCCGGAGTTCTGTCCGCACAGTATCACAGCAGCTTCTATGAAATTTCAGTCTCAGCCACGGCCTCAGATCGAGCGGGGAATTTTAATGGATGTTCCAGAGGTGTCCAGCACATCCTCAGAATTTTGGTTGGTCATAAAGAGCTCATTTGGTATTTTTTTATTTTCGTCCAATCCCAGTTTCTAGATCTGTCTCCTATCTGTTTCCATTTCCACCCGCCCTGAGTTTTAAGTCTTAGGTCCACTTTTTGATTTTTGTTAGTTTGCCCAATTTTACTGGGCATTCTTTCCACCATCCCCTCTATCCCCAAATTTTCTTGAATTTTTGTGAGTCCATCTTATATTTTACAAAAATCGAGTTCTTCCCTAGCTACAGTACTTTCTGTCAGTTCCCAGATCTGACCACCAGACACTCTAAAACTCCTATCAAATCACCACCACCTCGGAATCCAATTCCAAAAATTGTCCCAGCTTCGTGGTTTAAATATCAATCACTTCGAAGAAGAGCTTGATGTCTGAATCCCACTGTAAGTAGGCGGTCAACGGCCGTTTACAGGGAACTAAGGTACTGATCTGAGAGTTCTGGAACTGTGTAACAGAGAATTGAAAATTAGTTAAGGTCCAGGTCCGCAGAGGTTCAAAAGATTCGACTGGCCCTAGGTTGGAGGATTTTGAGTCCTCTTTCCAACGGCGCTGGTCTCGTCGCATTCCGGCAACGGGGCCGACCGCAGCGGCTGTTTTCGCCGGAGCGCGCACAGGGAAAACAGAACTGAAATCCGTGGGCAGCCATTCCACAACTTGAAGATCGGACCCGACCGGCCACCAATCGGTGTCTCCGGCCGACCGCCGTCCGTGGAGGGGCGCCACCAGGGGTCTCCATCATAGTGGGACCCACCTCCGCAGATCCGGAGGACAGCACCATCCGTGGGCCCCACGGGCCCGCAGAACCCGCCGTTCGGGAAGCACGAAAACGCGGAGTTCGGCGCGTCGAGTCGACATCAAGATGCTGCCTGTCAACCTGATTTGCATGATCCCCGGGGCCCACATGTGACCTTTTACCTCCCTGCGTGGAGTGGGTCGAATCCTTTTGTACTGCTGTGAATTATGTTAACCGGGGGTCCGTAAGTCAGCCGGGGTGTCTTCGCCACGCCGGGTGCGTGGAGGTAAAGGTCTTAACTTCTTGGCGTTACATTGCTTAGCTAGTATACGGTCTTAGGCCGCTGCCGAGAGTGTAGGTTCCTAGCCCGTGTGTCCATGTCACCGCTGTGAGCGTGAGAGTGACCCGTCCCGCGACTCGATCCGAGTCCGGAAGTGAGTCTGACTACCTTGAACTCTGCCGGTTCCTTAACCGCGCACGATCCACGCTTTCCCTCGCATGGGACACCGAGTGAGCTTGTACTTCTGTTAGTGACGTTTTGCCACTAGGAGCTCGTAGTGTCAGGCTTAGTGTCTCCCTGGTGTGTATTGTTGGTCACGTCTTCATCTAGAGTCCGAGGGTGGCACTGTATAGCGTCGTCTCCCGTGTCCGTCCCGCATCACAAAGATTCCTTAATGGGCTCAGGCCCCAATATATCATACAACTGGCACCGATGGACATACAAGTCTATTCGGAGATGGTTCGACGAGCCCAATTACTTGTAGATGCCACGGAACTATCTGATAGGATCCGTGGGAAAGACAAGAAGGAGAATGTTACTAGCTCCGGCACCTTCAAACCCAATTTCAAGAAGAGGCCAAGTAATGGAGGTATTCCCTCCCAGGAGCAAAAGTTCAAGAAGACCAAACCTTTCTCCATCACCACTACACCTTCTAAGGTGGTATGTAAGCACTGTGATAAGGCCGGGCACAAGGCCGAAGAATGTTGGAGGAAACTTGGAGCGTGTCTCCGTTGTGGGAGCCGTGATCATCGGATTCCCGACTGTCCCCTACTCAATGATCAAGCCGGTGACGGAAAGCACCCGGTCACAAAGAATGCTCGTCTCCAAGCTATTAAGGAGGCGGAACAAGACGAAGGCGGACTAGTAGAAGGTACACTAAAAGTTTGTTCCAAGTCTGCACATGTCTTATTTGATACGGGTGCATCACATTCTTTTATTTTCAAGAAGTTTGCTGACCCACTACCTATGGAACCAGAATGGATGAAAATATTTTTATCTACTCCTCTCGGAAACGAAACCGATATTACTCACCATTATCAAAACTGTGAAGTCTTGGTAAAAGGAAGTAATCTTCCTATCAACCTCATATGTTTAGACCTAAAGGAATATGATGTCATATTGGGAGCAGACTGGTTATCTAGGTATCAGGCAACTGTGGATTGCCGTAACAGCAAAGTTACTTTCAAGGACTTTCCAGAACTAGTCTATTCTAGCCCTAAGAGTCGGAGCAAGTCACCTCTTATTTCGGCTCTCCGAGCTAGCAAGCTAATAAGGAAAGGATGTGTATCTTTCCTTGCATTTGTCACCATTAAGGAGACTAAGCTAGAAGACATCCCAGTTGTGCAAGAATTTTCGGACGTGTTTCCGGAGGATTTGCCTGGATTACCTCCACAAAGAGAAGTGGCCTTCACCATCGACTTGGTCCCTGGTGCTGGACCAGTTTCTAAGGCACCATATAGGATGTCCCCTGCCGAACTCAAGGAGCTGAAGGAGCAATTGATGGAACTTCTCAAGAAGGGATTTATTAGACCAAGCACTTCCCCGTGGGGAGCACCTGTGCTATTTGCAAAGAAGAAAGATGGATCCATGAGGTTATGCATCGACTATCGACAGTTGAATCATCTCACTATCAAGAACAAGTATCCACTGCCCAGAATCGATGAGTTATTTGATCAAATATCTGGATCCATTTATTTTTTGAAGATTGATCTCAGGTCGGGATATCACCAACTAAGGATCAAAGATGAGGATATTTATAAGACCGCGTTCAGAAGTAGGTATGGGCACTATGAATTTGTTGTTATGCCTTTTGGACTAACAAATACCCCTGCTGCCTTTATGCAGTTGATGAATAGTATATTCAGGCCTCATCTAGATCAATTCATAGTGGTTTTCATTGATGATATACTGATCTATTCAAAGACCAAGGGAGAGCACGAGGAGCATTTGAGAATAGCATTACAAATATTAAGGAAGAATCAGTTATATGCAAAGCTCAGCAAATGTGAATTTTGGTTAGGAGAAGTAGCTTTCTTGGGGCATGTTATATCAAAAGACGGCTTATCCGTAGATCCATCAAAGGTTGAAGCAGTAAGGAATTGGGAAAGACCGACCAATGCTAGCGAGATCCGTAGTTTCTTGGGTCTTGCGGGCTACTATCGGCGATTCATCAAGGATTTCTCCAAGATAGCCGTACCACTCACTAGGCTAACTCGCAACGAGATACGTTATGTGTAGCAACCCTGATAAAATATTAATAACAATAAAGATTTTAAAATAAATCAAATAAATAGATAAATAAAACAATATAAAATAACGCCTCGGATAAAGGCGCTATTTAAATTAGAAACGCCTCTAGCAACGGCGTGATTCAAGAAGAGACGCCCTGACAACACGGCGTCAAATTCTAAACGCCAAAAACGGTAAGGCCAAGAAACGCCCCTATCTTGGGCGTGTTTTAAAACAAAGAACGCCTTCATATCTGGCACTTCATAATAAACGACCTGAACCAGGTCGTCAATTCAGGAATCGACTCCCTGACCTAGGTCGTTAATTCCATTCGAGTTCCGTTCGACACGGGAGCTTATCCAGGGTAATGGATAAGTATTAGAAAGAGTTAAAAGGTAGTAATGACTCTATCATGGAAGTATTACTTCCACACAATCACTAACCCTAATAGGATTTCCCAAAATCCTATAAAGACTCTTGACAGCCGAACCCTAAACCTATTTGGACGATCGAACTGCACAGGTACGTGAAGAACATATGTTCTTCTTCTTCTTCTGTTTCTTTTCCTTATGAACGTAGTATGTGAAGAATTAATATTCTTCGTTTCTCCTATTCTTGCAGGTTAAGAAGACTAACGGGTAAGTCTTCTTTCTTCTTCCCTTCTCCTCCTTTACCTCCTCTCCAGTTAATACGAAGCATGATCTCTTCGTTCTTCTACCTCCAGGTTGACTGTTGAAGAAAACAATCAACTGAGCCAAGGTTCTTCATCTGCATACCTTTGCTGCTGCTAATTATCGAGTTGCAGTAAAGCTTCAGACCAAGTTATTCATCCGTCCATCTTAAAATCAACTATTAAAGGTAGGTTTTCTCAAGTTACTGTAGCCCAAATAAATTAAGACAAGACTTATATACGTATTGACATGACATGCATACGGTTTAATATGGTTTTATTATGTTTCTGCAATATTTTGAAAGAGACGCCCCTGTTCAGGGCGCTAATTTACAAGACACGACCCTGCCCAGGTTGTCAATTTCATATTTGACGCCCTGTACACAGGCGTTAATTTTATGTAAATGTTATTCACCTATCTTAAGAACTGATTATCCATGCAATTACATGAAATCAATAATTGTTAACGGTTAAAAGTCAATAAACATGAAACATCAAATCTAATATACTGCATCTGAATTCCTGCCAATTTTCCTATCATGACTATATGATTGTTATCCTTGATTATCGTGCAAATCTTGCTTTCCTGGTATTTCTTGAATTCACGACCTAGACTAGGTCGTTTTCCATGTGTTAACGCCCCATCACAGGGCGTGAATTGAAAAGAAACGCCCCTTACTAGGGCGCGTATCTGTTAAAATCCTGGAATACATATTCTGAAAAATAGAATTAAATGGTAACGCCCCTTCCCAGGGCGCATTTTTGATAGATTCCTGAAGCGTTTTTGATAAATTCCTAAAAATATTGATATTCTGTCAAACAGTGAAAATAAAAGGACGCCTTCTGGTGTAGTCGTCAAATCTTGAATAAACGCCCCTGATCAGGGCGCGTTTTTGACAAATTACTGAAATATTAAAATTTTGCAAAAATGGAAAATAGATAAACGCCCTTCTGTTAGGCGTTAATTACTTGAGAAAAGACTTTACTTAAGTCGTTATTTTACTGTAAACTGTTTTTAACCCGTTACTGTTAAATGATTGTTTCAATATATATTTATATACATATATCGGCACTATACTCCACTCCGTGAGTATAGTCCCACGTTTCACGATTGTTTTATCGATCACACTCAATTCTATGTACCTTGGATTCCCTCAAGGTCGACTGAGCTAGTTGTACCCTAAAAACCCATTACACGATCTTTGCCATGTCAATCTAAAGAAACATGGTATACCGGCCCTTATGAATATACAAAGAGTATATCATAAGAAAATTCTTAATGGGATGATGATATCATGCCATATCATGTCGTTCTTGTAAACCTCAATTCGATGATAAGAATGAGGGTATCTTACTTTGATATACTGTTCATGTGGACCTCAATTCTATATAAAGAATATCCATATTGATTTCTCATGGTACCCAAGTTAAGGGAACCATATTCTACCTAGTTTTATCGATATCGTGATTATACCGTTATTATCACCATTCTATGTCCTTTGTCATATTTTTGGACTCTATTCTATCAAAGTTATCGCACGTATCTACAAGCTTGACTATTGAAATTCTATGTTGGCTATAAACAAGAGTGGATGTCAAAACACATGATAAATGCCTGCGCATATAGGGCCCGGTCTGGTCCTGGGAGGAGCACCCGAAAGTACTTGTGCCCATGGGAGTTAAAATGATAAGGTATCTGGCATTATACCGAGTGCATGACTAGCTTGATTGGACATTCCACACACATCTTGTACTTGACTCGTACTTGACATGAAATGAAATGCGTGGCCCGAAAAAGGGTAATTTACTTGCTTGCTTGATACATGATAGCCAAAGTTCTTGACATGACTTGTTAAATGATCTTGCTTGAATATCTTGTTATCTTTTATTGAAAGTTCATGACTAGTTCAACTTGTTACCTTATAGATATATTCTCTCTCTATCTTGTCGTTTTATGCGAGCATGCATAGCTTTATTGCATTCATGAAATATGTAATTACTTAAACCCCTTGCTAGTACTTGAGATATAATTTCCTACTGAGTGTTCGCTCATTCCATTTGTCCCTTACTTTTCAGGTAAGTCCGATGACGAGACTGAAACGGATGGGGAAGGTCAAGAGTGAAAGAGCTAGAGCTTTTCCAAGTGTCAATTAGTCTTTTTCCTATTTTCTTGAGTCAACTATGTACTTTTCCTTTTTATTAAATAGAGTATTGGATTTGTAATAGCCTATTAATAATAAGGATTGGGTTATCTTGCTATTTTGCGCATCTCTGTCTTTGTGTCGAATACAAGACCACTCTGATTGACATGATTGATATAAACTCGTCGCGCATATCCGGGTATCTTCCGCGCTCGGGGCGTGACAGTTTTTGTGGTATCAGAGCCTAAGGTATTCAATTCCTAGGAAAAACCCAAGTCCAAGGATAAGTTGAACGTTTAACCAAGTGAGATTGGGTAGAACCAAGGGTTAAGAGTCAATGAGTCTTTTAATAAGATCACAGTGATATAATACTAATGTAGCTATTGTAATTGTAGGATAATGGCTGCCGAACGTGCTCAATGGCGCAACATGCAGCGTACCCTCCAAGGGATGACTCAAGTGCTACAACAGGTAGCACAAGGTGGTGCTCCACGAGCTGGAAGCTTACACCAAGCATTTAAGAGTATGAATCCCCCGAAGTTCATAGGATCGACCAATCCGGACGATGCCGAGCATTGGGTTCGGGAAACCGAACGCATATTCCGTGTCATGCAATGCACGGATCAGGACAAAGTTCTATTAGCTACATTCCAGTTAGAGAAAGATGCTAGATGTTGGTGGGAGTCTATTGTAGCAACCATCGATCCTACTCAAGTAACATGGGAAGAATTTGTGGAATACTTCAATGCTAAATATTTCTCGGACCGAGTCCAAGAAAAGAAGGCTGCAGAATTCGCTGCATTAAAGCAACGATCTTTATCATTAGCAGATTATGAAGCTCAGTTCTCCAGGTTGTCTAGATATGCTAAGCATCTTATTAGCACGGAGAAAATGAAGGCTAAAAGGTTTCTTAATGGGCTCAGGCCCCAGTACATCACTCAGCTGGCGCCTATGGATATCCAAGTTTATTCTGAAATAGTACGTCGAGCTCAGCTGCTTGAAGATGCCACGGAACTATCTGATAGGATCCGTGGGAAAGACAAGAAGGAGCAAGTCACAAGTACGGGTTCTTTCAAACCCAACTTCAAGAAAAGGCCTAATAATGGAGGTTCATCCTCTCAAGATTCCAAGTTCAAGAAATCCAAGCCCTTCTCTATCACCACTACCCCTTCAAATGTAGTGTGTAAGCATTGTGACAAGGCTGGTCACAAGACAGAAGAATGCTGGAGGAAGTTAGGAGCATGTCTCCGTTGTGGGAGCCGCGAACATCGGATTCCCGACTGTCCGTTACTTAATGACCAAGCCGGAGACGGTAAGCGCCCGGTGACAAAGAACGCTCGACTTCATGCAATAAAGGTGACCGAGCAAGAAGAAGGTGGACTGGTAGAAGGTACATTAACAGTTTGTTCCAAAAGTGCTTATGTCTTATTTGATACGGGTGCATCGCATTCCATTATTTCTAAGAAGTTTGCCGACCTGTTACCGTTAGAACCAGAATGGATAAAAATAGTTCTAACTACTCCTCTTGGAAGTGAAAATGATATTACTCATCACTACCAAAACTGTGAGGTAATGGTTCAAGGTAGGAATTTACCTATAGATCTCATATGCCTCGATCTAAAGGAGTATGATGTTATACTGGGAGCGGACTGGTTATCCAAATATCAGGCAACGGTTGATTGCCACAATAGCCAAATTACTTTCAAAGATTTTCCAGAATTAGTCTTTACTCGCCCCAAGAGTCGGAGCAATTCCCCTCTTATTTCGGCCCTCCGAGTTGGCAAGCTCATCAGGAAAGGATGTACATTTTTCCTTGCCTTTGTCACAATTAAAGAAACTAAGGAAACCAAACTAGAAGACATTCCAACTAACTTCTGATATTAGTGGAAATCAAAGGCAGATTAGAAGGACAATCTGATTTTCAACTAACTTCTGATGGAAGATTATTATTCAAAGGTAGAACTTGTATACCTGATTGTCCGGAATTAAAGAAAAAGATCTTAGATGAAGCTCACAGATCAAGGTACACGATTCATCCAGGATCAACCAAAATGTACCAAGATGTAAAGAGGAACTTTTGGTGGCCTAATATGAAAAGAGAAATAGCGGACTATGTATCACACTGTCTCACATGCCAACAAGTCAAGGCGGAACACCAAAAGCCTGCTGGTAAACTTCATCCTCTAGATATTCCTAAGTGAAAGTGGGAGGATATTGGTATGGACTTCATCATGGGTTTGTCTAAATCAAAAGGAGGACATGATGGAATCTGGGTTATCATTTACCGATTAACTAAATCGGCACATTTCTTGCCAATAAAAAGCCGATGGTCAATTGATGTGCTAGTTGCACTATACATCAAAGAAATAGTCAGGTTGCATGGTATACCTGTCTCGATCGTGTCTGACAGAGATCCCCGTTTCCCTTCTCATTTTTGGAAGGGATTACAACATTCGTTGGGAACAAGGCTTAACTTTAGTACAGCTTTCCACCCACAAACGGATGGTCAGACCGAGAGAACTAATCAAGTTGTTGAAGATATGCTTAGAGCATGCATTATTGACTTTGGAGGAAACTGGCATGACCACTTACCTTTAGTTGAATTTGCTTATAACAACAGCTACCAAGCTAGTATCCAAATGGCACCTTTCGAAGCCTTATACGGAAGGAGTTGCCGATCGCCTTTATGCTGGAACGAGGTTGGAGAGAAATAACTATTAGGTCCAGACATGGTAAGGGATACAACTGAGAAGATACAAGTAATCAGAGAAAGATTACAAGTTGCTCAGACAAGGCAAAAGGCTTATGCTGATACAAGGAGGAGAGATCTTGAATTCCAAATCAGAGATCATGTATTTCTCAAAATATCGCCTGGACGTGGCATACGAAGATTTGGTGTTAAAGGCAAGCTTACGCCAAGATTCATCGGACCATTTGAGGTACTCGAAAGAGTTGGCGAGGTTGCTTATCGCATCGCGTTGCCTCCTCAATTGTCCGAGGTACATAATGTATTTCACATATCTATGTTGAAGAAGTATGTACACGATCCCTCGCATATTATTGAACATGGAGATCTGGTGATCCAGAAAGATCTCACATATGAACAGAAGCCTATGAAGATCTTAGATCGTGAAATACGAGCTCTAAGGAATAATGTTATTCCCATGCTCAAGGTGCAATGGAATAAGAATACTGAACACGAAGCGACATGGGAGACCGAGGAATCTATGAAGAAACGATTTCCCGAATTATTCTAAGAGGTATATAATCTACGCTCTCCACATATATGTTTATATATTATGAAATTTGGGGACCAAATTCTTTTAAGTGGGGGAGGGTGTAGCAACCCTGATAAAATATTAATAACAATAAAGATTTTAAAATAAATCAAATAAATAGATAAATAAAATAATATAAAATAACGCCTCGGATAAAGGCGCTATTTAAATTAGAAACGCCTCTAGCAACGGCGTGATTCAAGAAGAGACGCCCTGACAACACGACGTCAAATTCTAAACGCCAAAAACGGTAAGGCCAAGAAACGCCCCTATCTTGGGCGTGTTTTAAAACAAAGAACGCCTTCATATCAGGCGCTTCTTAATAAACGACCTGAACCAGGTCGTCAATTCAGGAATCGACGCCCTGACCTAGGTCGTTAATTCCATTCGAGTTCCGTTCGACACGGGAGCTTATCCAGGGTAATGGATAAGTATTAGAAAGAGTTAAAAGGTGATAATGACTCTATCATGGAAGTATTACTTCCACACAATCACTAACCCTAATAGGATTTCCCAAAATCCTATAAAGACTCTTGACAGCCGAACCCTAAACCTATTTGGACGATCGAACTGCACAGGTACATGAAGAACATATGTTCTTCTTCTTCTTCTGTTTCTTTTCCTTATGAACGTAGTATGTGAAGAATTAATATTCGTCGTTTCTCCTATTCTTGCAGGTTAAGAAGACTAACGGGTAAGTCTTCTTTCTTCTTCCCTTCTCCTCCTTTACCTCCTCTCCAGTTAATACGAAGCATGATCTCTTCGTTCTTCTGCCTCCAGGTTGACTGTTGAAGAAAATAATCAACTGAGCCAAGGTTCTTCATCTGCATACCTTTGCTGCTGCTGATTATCGAGTTGCAGTAAAGCTTCAGACCAAGTTATTCATCCGTCCATCTTAAAATCAACTATTAAAGGTAGGTTTTCTCAAGTTACTGTAGCCCAAATAAATTAAGACAAGACTTATATACGTATTGACATGACATGCATACGGTTTAATATGGTTTTATTATGTTTCTGCAATATTTTGAAAGAGACGCCCCTGTTCAGGGCGCTAATTTACAAGACACGACTCTGCCCAGGTCGTCAATTTCATATTTGACGCCATGTACACAGGCGTTAATTTCATGTAAATGTTAATCACCTATCTTAAGAACTGATTATCCATGCAATTACATGAAATCAATAATTGTTAACGGTTAAAAGTCAATAAACATGAAACATCAAATCTAATATACTGCATCTGAATTCCTGCCAATTTTCCTGTCATGACTATATGATTGTTATCCTTGATTATCGTGCAAATCTTGCTTTCCTGGTATTTCTTGAATTCACGACCTAGACTAGGTCATTTTCCATGTGTTAACGCCCCATCACAGGGCGTGAATTGAAAAGAAACGCCCCTTACTAGGGCGCGTATCTGTTAAAATCCTGGAATACATATTCTGAAAAATAGAATTAAATGGTAACGCCCCTTCCCAGGGCGCGTTTTTGATAGATTCCTGAAGCGTTTTTGATAAATTCTTGAAAATATTGATATTCTGTCAAACAGTGAAAATAAAAGGACGCCTTCTGGTGTAGTCGTCAAATCTTGAATAAACGCCCCTGATCAGGGCGCGTTTTTGACAAATTACTGAAATATTAAAATTTTGCAAAAATGGAAAATAGATAAACGCCCTTCTGTTAGGCGTTAATTACTTGAGAAAAGACTTTACTTAAGTCGTTATTTTACTGTAAACTATTTTTAACCCGTTACTGTTAAACGATTGTTTCAATATATATTTATATACATATATCGGCACTATACTCCACTCCGTGAGTATAGTCCCACGTTTCACGATTGTTTTATCGATCACACTCAATTCTATGTACCTTGGATTCCCTCAAGGTCGACTGAGCTGGTTGTACCCTAAAAACCCATTACACGATCTTTGCCATGTCAATCTAAAGAAACATGGTATACCGGCCCTTATGAATATACAAAGAGTATATCATAAGAAAATTCTTAATGGGATGATGATATCATGCCATATCATGTCGTTCTTGTAAACCTCAATTCGATGATAAGAATGAGGGTATCTTACTTTGATATACTATTCATGTGGACCTCAATTCTATATAAAGAATGTCCATATTGATTTGTCATGGTACCCAAGTTAAGGGAACCATATTCTACCTAGTTTTATCGATATCGTGATTATACCGTTATTATCGCCATTCTATGTCCTTTGTCATATTTTTGGACTCTATTCTATCAAAGTTGTCGTACGTATCTACAAGCTTGACTATTGAAATTCTATATTGGCTATAAACAAGAGTGGATGTCAAAACACATGATAAATGCCTGCGCATATAGGGCCCGATCTGGTCCTGGGAGGAGCACCCGAAAGTACTTGTGCCCATGGGAGTTAAAATGATAAGGTATCTGGCATTATACCGAGTGCATGACTAGCTTGATTGGACATTCCACACACATCTTGTACTTGACTCGTACTTGACATGAAATGAAATGCGTGGCCCGAAAAAGGGTAATTTACTTGCTTGCTTGATACATGATAGCCAAAGTTCTTGACATGACTTGCTAAATGATCTTGCTTGAATATCTTGTTATCTTTTATTGAAAGTTCATGACTAGTTCAACTTGTTACCTTATAGATATATTCTCTCTCTATCTTGTCATTTTATGCTAGCATGCATAGCTTTATTGCATTCATGAAATATGTAATTACTTAAATCCCTTGCTAGTACTTGAGATATAATTTCCTACTGAGCGTTCGCTCATTCCGTTTGTCCCTTATTTTTAGGTAAGTCCGATGACGAGACTGAAATGGATGGGGAAGGTCAAGAGTGAAAGAGCTAGAGCTTTTCCAAGTGTCAATTAGTCTTTTTCCTATTTTCTTGAGTCAACTATGTACTTTTCCTTTTTATTAAACAGAGTATTGGATTTGTAATAGCCTATTAATAATAAGGATTAGGTTATCTTGCTATTTTGCGCATCTCTGTCTTTGTGTCGAATACACGACCACTCTGATTGACATGATTGATATAAACTCGTCGCGCATATCCGGGTATCTTCCGCGCTCGGGGCGTGACATTATGAATGGAGTGAGGAATGTGAAAGAAGCTTCCAAGCTCTCAAAGATCATCTAACTACTGCTCCAGTTTTCACTTTACCAATTGAAGGTGAGAGATTCGAAATATACACCGATGCATCTGGCATTGGCCTCGGATGTGTTTTAATGCAACAAGGGAAGGTTATAGCCTACTCTTCTCGCCAATTGAAGAAGCACGAGGAGAGCTACCCAGTTCATGATTTAGAATTGGCTGTGACAGTTTTTGCACTGAAGATATGGAGACATTATCTATACGGAGTGTAGTTTATTGTATACTCTGACCATAAAAGTCTTAAGTATCTCTTCTCTCAGAAGGAATTGAATATGAGGCAAAGACGTTGGCTAGAGTATCTTAAGGACTTCGACTTCACTATACAATATCATCCTGGAAAGGGTAATCCTGTAGCCGATGCCCTCAGTCGAAAGCCGAGAGCACTATTAGCCAATTGTATGATTCAGGAGTGGAAGTTGCTAGAACAATTCTCTAAACTTAATATAAGCATGGACAAGGACAGTAGGTGTGTCACCTTATCCCATATGAGCATACAGCCAGACTTGCTATCTGAAATACAAGGACTTCAAGGTAGTGACCCCGTACTAGTGGAAATCAAGGGCAAAATGGAAGAACAACCTGATTTCAAATTAGCTTCAGATGGAAGATTGATGTTCAGAAATAAAACATGTATACCGAATTGCCCGGAGCTAAAGAAGAAAATCTTAGATGAAGCTCACAGATCAAGGTACACAATTCATCCAGGATCAACTAAGATGTACCAAGATTTGAAAAGGACCTTTTGGTGGCCCAATATGAAAAGAGAAATAGCGGATTTTGTGTCTCGCGTCTCACATGTCAACAAGTCAAGGCAGAACACCAAAAGACTGCCGGTAAGCTACATCCTCTAGATATTCCCAAATGGAAGTGGGAGGATATCGGTATGGACTTCATTATGGGTCTGTCCAAATCAAAGGGAGGATATGACGGAATATGGGTTGTCATCGACCGATTGACCAAATCGGCACACTTCTTGCCAATCAAGAGTCGATGGTCAGTTGATGTTCTTGCTGCATTATACCTTAAAGAGATAGTCAGGTTACCTGGCGTACCTATCTCAATCGTGTCTGACAGAGACCCCCATTTTACTTCTCACTTTTGGAAGGGTTTACAACATTCACTGGGGATGAGACTTGACTTTAGTACAGCTTTTCATCCGCAAACGGATGGTCAGACCGAGAGAACTAATCAGGTGGTTGAAGATATGCTCAGAGCTTGCATCATTGATTTTGGTGGAAGCTGTCATGATCACTTACCTTTGGTTGAATTTGCATACAATAACAGCTACCAGGTAAGTATACAAATGCAACCTTTCGAAGCTTTATATAGAAGGAGTTGCCGATCACCCTTATGCTGGGACGAAGTTGGGGAGAAACAACTATTAGGTCCAGACATGGTAAGGGATACCACTGAGAAGATTCAGTTGATTAGAGAAAGACTTCAAGTTGCTCAGTCTAGATAGAAGGCTTATGCCGATACACGAAGAAGAGATCTCGAATTCCAAGTGGGAGATCACGTATTTCTCAAGATATCACCTGGACATGGAATAAGGAGATTTGGTGTTAAGGGCAAGCTTACACCAAGGTTTATCGGACCTTTTGAGGTACTAGAAAGAGTTGGCGAGGTTGCTTACCGCGTCGCTTTACCTCCTCAATTGTCCGAAGTTCATAATGTATTCCACATATCAATGTTGAAGAAATATGTGCATGATCCATCACATATCATTGATCATGGACACCTGGTGATTCAAAGGGATCTCACTTATGAACAAAGGCCCATGGAGATCCTCGATCGCGAGGTACGAACATTAAGGAACAAAATTATTCCCATGGTTAAGGTGAAATGGAGTAAATGTTCAGAACACGAAGCCACATGGGAGACTGAGGAGTCTATGAGGAAACGATTCCCAGACTTATTCTAAAAAGATATGTATTCTACACTCTCCACGTTTATATGTGATGGAATTTGGGGACCAAATTCTTTTAAGTGGGGGAGGTGTAGCAACCCTGGTAAAATAAAAGGAGGATTTCAAGAAAGATTAAGTAAGTAAATGATAAGAACCAAAATGAATAAATAATAAGTCAAATGTAAATAACGCCTCTCAACAAGGCGCGATTTAAATAAGAAACGCCTTCACCTGAGGCGTTAATTCAAAAAGTGACGCCTATACCAAAGGTCGTCAAATTTCAAAACGTCCAAAACGAAAAAAAAGGAAAGAGAAAGAAACGCCCTCTTCTTGGGCGCGAATTACAAAAGAAACGGTACAGGTCAAGACGTCAATTAGAATTAACGCCCTAACCCAAGGCGTTAATTCTATTTATGTTTCGTTCGACCCAGGAGATTATCCAGGGTAAGTTTCTGGATTACTACGTGTTCGATTGATTATGGTAAGGACTCTATCACGGAAACTATAGTTCTAATCAAATTCCAACCCTAAAGGATTCCTGGAACCCTATAAATACCCCTTCCAATCGAACCCTAATAGCTATTTTGTCGAAGGAAGGCCTGCTGTTGTCTCGTGTGTGAAGAACAGGTATGTTCTTCTTCTTTTTTTTATCTTCAGTCAGGGAAGCATGAAGAATATTAATGCTTCTTCCTCTTCTTTCCCTGTAGGTGGCCTGCCTCGTGAAGGTGTTCCTGTCTAGCTGAAGAACGTGGGTTCTTCATCAACATCGTTTTCCCAGAAGACTCTGTTTAGAACAGAGTATCATTTTCTCTTCACATCCTTTACGTTCCTTCACCCAGATCATCATCAGGTAGGTTTTCTCAAGAATTGTAGCCCAAACTAGCGTAAAATTTATGCTATTATCATCTGTTAATTCATGCATATAGTGTTACTGCGTTTTCGAAGTTTTCTGTGAAATTTTGGAAAGAGGCGACCCTCTCTAGGGCGCTAATTCAATTTCTGACGACTGACAGAAGTGTCGTCAATTCCATATAATTAGTAAATACCCATGTTTAAAATTTAATATCTATGAAACCTGTAGTTAAATCTAATGCATGATCATATATCTCGAATCCTGATATTTTTTATGTCCTGACCATGTACTTTGTTTCCTGAAAATTATTATCTTGGAAATTACCACTGTTCATGATAAATCCTGAAAAAAATGAATTAACGACCTCCAGTGGGTCATCTTTTATGGAAGTGACGCCCCTGGCTAAGGCGCGTTTTTATCAACAATACAGAATTAAGAAAATTTCAGCAAAATAGAAATTTATAATGGACGACTGCTCCTGAAGTCGTCAAATTGAAAATAAACGACCCCGTGCAGGGCGTTAATTTATTAAGTAGTGACTTATGTTAAGTCGCTAATTTCCTGTGTAATTATTGTATACTGTTTGCTGTTAACCGAGGGTTTTATATAAATATATATGTATATATCGGCACTATATTTCCATTCCGTGAATATTGTCACATGTTTCACGATGATTTATCGCATTACCCACTAATTCTCAGTGATAGATGAACCCTCCATCGGACATTCCGTTCCTTTGGACCGGTAACTTTATCATAGAGACCTCCGTAAGTCTCCTCGTAGCCTTGGATTCCCTCAAGGCCGACTGAGCGGGTTGTACCATAAAAACCCTTTACACTATTTTGCCATGTCACTATATAGAAACATGGTATACCGACCCTCATGATATGCTATGTAGATATCATGAGAATATTCTTAATGGGATGATGACATCATGCCATTAACCTGCTGTTCTTGTGGACCTCAATTCTATATTAAGTGGGTGACCATCTATATATGGACACTTAATGGTCATGGTACCCAATTAGGGAACCAATTCCACCCAGTTTTTATCGATATTCGTGAGTATATCGTTATTATCGTCCTTATACATGAAGTTCAATTTTTTGAACTCTACTCTATCTTGAATTTCCCCAAGCTTTTCCTTGAAAATTCCATATTGGCTATACATAAAGTGGATGTCAAAATACATGATCAATGCCTGCGCATATAGGGCCCGATCTGGTCCTGGGAGGAGCACCCGAAAGTACTAGTGCCCATGGGAGTTGTAATGATCACGGTATGGCATTGTACCGAAGTGCATGACTAGCTTGATTGGACATTCCACAAATTCTTGTACTTGACTCGTACTTGACATGACATGACTTGCGTGTCCCGAAAAAGGGTATTTATATACTTGCTTACTTGAAACGTGATAGCCAAACTTTCAACATGACATGATGAATATACTTGCTTGAACGTCTTGACATCTATTTGATACAAATTCTTGAAAGTTCATGAATAGTTCATTTTATACTCTCTATCTTGTCGTTTTACGCAAGCATGCATAACCATAGTGCATTCATGGAAAAATGTAATTACTTAAACCCATTGCTAGTTCTTGAGATATAATTTCCTACTGAGCGTTCGCTCACTCAGTGTTTCCCTACTTTTCAGGTAAGTCCGACGATGAGACTCAATCGGACAGGGAAGGTCAAGAGTGAAAGAGATTAGAGCTTCTCAAAGCGTCAACTCGTCTTGTCTTTTCTATATTTTCTTGAGTCAATTTTGTACTTTTCTTTTTATTAAGTTTAGCATTTTCAAGGGATTGTAATAGAAATACTTTTGTGAAGGAATAAAAGGATTGGGTTATCTTTACTCTTCCGCATCTCTGATTTGGTGTCGAATACACTAATACTCTGATTGACATGATCGATATAAACTCGTCACGCGTCTCCTGGTATCTTCCGCGCTCGGGGCGTGACACCATATGTCGCAGGGGATTGGCAGCTGAGGTCAGCGAAAAACTCCTCGGCACCCATATCAAAGGCTTTGACCAGCTCAACCCGGCTGTCGCCAAAATAGAGATGTTCTTCACCGATAACCCAAGCTATACTTCAGCTAAGGGTAAGCAAACGCGAGAACGCCAGCCCGGTAGGGAGGTGAACATCATTGAATTCACCCCCGCCGCCAAAGCCAGTAAGGAGGCCGAGTCAAGCGGTTCTGACAAAAGCCAGCGGACAAGCCGACCGTTCCTTCCTTTTTAGAGCCTATAAAGACACCCTTCTCCTTTAAAAAGGAACACACGAAGTTGCTCTTTGACCTCTGCATGGCCCAGAAGATTATCGAGCTGCCAGAAGCTTGCAAGCCAGACGACGCCCAGAAAATTGATGACCCTAGCTATTGCCCATATCATCGCATGCTGGGCCATCCGCTTGAAGATTGCTACAGCTTCAAGACTCAAGCACAGAAGCTGATCCGAGATGGCCTCATTAAAATGAAGAGTGGTCTCGTCGATCCCCTGCAGCCACACGCGTGGTCTAGGCTAGCCAAGGCAGCGTGTGTGATTCACTACACAGCTAACGTGATTCACATGATGGCTGCATTCTCTCTCTCTAACAATGAAACAGAGGAGCCCAGTACCAGCCAAGGCGAGCGCTCACTGTGGTATCCAGGGTGGAGACCCTGGCATGACCGCATACCCTTGTCCTTCCTAAGAGAAAGAACCCGGTGACTCTTCGATATCCTCGTCGAGAGGGGGCAAATCATGCCCCATAATCCACCGACAGACTACACCCAATGGGACTTTAGCTATCCCCAGTATTGCCCTTTTCATGCTTGAATTTGTCACACGATCAAATCCTGCGAGGAAGTTCAACACCTAATCCAGGAACATATCCAGTGGGAGCAAATCGATGCTGAGGGGAACTCTATGTCGATTCTGAGACTTCGAGAAGCCGTTGAAGAGACCATGAGCATCACCAGAAATGCACCTGAGCAACCAGACCCTCCTCAAGCAAATGGGCACGGGCTACCTTAACAACATGCCCCAGAATGGCTCTTGTTTTAAACAGATAACCGAGAGGCTCTCGAGCGCCTGTGAAGGCACAGGGAGCGGGACTCCTATCAAGAGGCGGGGCCGAGTTATTTCTCGGTCAATGTCATCCATCCTCCGGCCACCCCAGCTCCTTTAGATGCCTAGACATCGACAACTAGCCGACCAGCCCCTGCCACTTCGTGAGTGTAATGGCGGCCATAGCAAGAGCTGGAGTCTCTCCCATTCTCTAGGGCAGACACTGCCAGGCTCCTTCGGGTCCTTCTTGTCTGAGACAATGTCCTGGTGAGCGAGACGGTGATGGGCGTCCCAAGTTCCTCTCGCTCCCATCATACCCTACCTCCATCTCTGGTGTCAAGAGATGGGAAGGGGAAGCAAAAGCAGGGTGAGGTCCATGTGCGATCGCATCGCGTTCCTTTGGCCGGCGAGCCATCGGGTCCTATTTGCATTCACTGCAACCCAGTCCAGAACATAAAGAAGACATCTTTAGAGCCTTTAGCGACTTCGTCTCGTAAGTCAGGCCCACCACCACGAGGCCCAGTCGACGCGCAAAGTCAGGGTAACAACCCGGAGCGGCCATGCCCTACTACATCTTTGGCTGTCGCTAGACCTTGCTCCCAGCCAGATCGCAAAGACAAGGCTAAAGAGCAAGATTCCAAGCACGTCTCTCAGTTCGCATCTCAACTAAAGACTTTGCCACAGTGAGTAAGGCATCAAACCGCGCATATGTCTTCAGACGCCAGCACCAGTATGCCGGCCTACCACAGGCCTTCTTCGCCACCGCGGGTAAGGCATCAAACCGCGCATACGTCTTCGGATGCCAACACCAATATGCCGACCTAGCACAAGCCTTCTTCTCCACCACTGGTAAGGCATCAAACCACGCATACGTCTTCGGACACCAGCACCAGTATGCCGGCCTACCATAAGCCTTTTTTACCACCGTAGGTAAGGCATCAAACCGCGCATGCGTCTTCGGACGTTGGCCCCAGCATATCAGCTTATCCAAAGCTACTTCCCTCGCCGCCGCGGGTAAGTCATCAAACCATGCATACGTCTTCAGACGCCAGCACCAGTATGCCGGCCTATCACAGGCCTTCTTCGTCACCGCGGGTAAGGCATCAAACCGCGCACACGTCTCCGGACGCCAGTCCCAGTATCCCAGCATACCAGAAGCTACCACCTAAGGTAATCAAGCAGGTGATCAACGCTACCTTCCAAATACAACAAGCGGAAGGTGCCTGGATTGAAATCCGGGCGAAGAAAAGTCGTCGACCTCACTCTACCAAGACCACAGCTCAGAGATATCCTCACGAGGATTCCTCCACTCTAGTCCCAGCACCTCTCCCTCCTACTCCCCTAGAGGTGGCCATCGCCAAGAAATAGGAGAAAAATAGGAGGAAGAACCTCAAAAGGTGACTGAAGAAACAAGCTAAGCAAGCAGCCGCCTTACAGGCTCCAACCGAGCCAACGCCAATCCAAAGGCTGCAATGGCTCATCGACGACCTGGAGGAGTACATCCCTCCTCGTCCTACCAGAGCTCTCCCGCTCTATAGCTACATCCCCTGGGAAAAAATGCATAAGCGAGCTCACCTCAGAAGCTGGGTCCAAGAGATGATCCAGAAGATCAAGAACGGCGAAAGGCTCCTCATCTCAGAAGAACTCTCCTTGTTCTATAAAGACAAGGATATCACAATAGAGCAGCTGGAAGAAATGCTTCGGGGTTGCACCTGCAACACGGTGGCCATTCCACCCCCTGATAACATCAACGCCTCTTGACGAGACGAGCCAGTGGCCTCCCGGACCAGACAAAGAACCATCTCCCCACTAGGGCTACAGCCAGCTCTGAAACACACTGGTCGCGGCGGAGGTCATGGCCGGGGATGCGGTAGAGTCTGTGGGAGGATTCTCGAGCTACATCTTCACCCATCCACCTTCGACCCGGAGCGTATTATCCTCTTTCGAGGGGAGGAACCTGCCCTCATTCCGGAGATAGAAATCCGGAAAGGGGATGACATCTTCGACCCCTCCGGCACGGAGGGGACAGCTGCCAGCATTCCAGTCCCTGCACCAGTTTCATTCTCTTTCGCAGAACAAGCAGGACCGTCTGGTAAGGACAAGTCAGCTCGCCAGCCACTCTCAGAAGAGCCATCATTGGCACCCTTGTTCCAAGAGTCCACAGGTGATCAGGGTCAGTCCAATCCCAGTGGCAAAGGCAAGGTAGTGCAACTCAGCAGCGCGGCAGCGCGCGAAAGGCCCAGCCTGACGTACTGCCATCATTGGAGGATGCTCGAGCTCGAGCCGATCGGAAGGTCCTCCACCAGATGAAGCGGTTTCCCGCCAGCATTACAATCTGCGAAGCCACTGCTTGGAGTAAGGAGCTAAGAGAAGCTCTCATCAAAATACTCCAAGAACCTGAAGCTTATGAAGCACATGGAGCGGAAATGAAGGCCTCCACATACGAAGCCTTCACAATCACCATCTCCTTCATGGAGAAAGACATGCTGCTCTCCCCTCCGTGCCACAACCCTCCTCTCTACATGAGGAGAAAAAATCAATGGGCATGACGTAAACTAGATCGTGGTGGACGCCGGTGCTGCCGTTAACATCATGCCACTCAAAACATTCAAGACTTTATAATTGAACCCATACCTCTAAAAGGTTCGAGCGGTCAAGATATCCGTCTTCAACCAAGAAACTGACGATGTCCTCGGCCGGGTGGATGTCGATCTGGTGCTTGATGACTTCACCTCAAAGGTGACATTCTACATCATCGATGCCAACACATCCTACAAAGTGCTACTGGGCAGACCCTAGATGCATGAAAATTGGGTCATCCCGTCAACTCTCCACCAATGCATCAAGTATGCCAAGGACGGGTAACAACACACAATCTTTGCAGACCTTTCACCATTCACTCCAGCAGAATGCAATCTCACCGATGTTGCGCTCTACTTCAGGGGAATCAGTCCTTACCTCGTAATCAAGAGCAAAAGCAATGGCTGGCTCTCGGAGGAAGATGAGGAGGATCTCTTCTCCGTTGACGAGGAGAAGGCCAAGCTTCATCGGATACACCTCAGATCCAAGTGAACCCCAGACCGCCCCGAGAGGCGCAAAATCAACTTCGAGGCTAATCTTATTAGCCGAGCCATCGACAAAAGTAGATGCCTGCCACCATACTACATCCAGCTCCCATGTGCATAAGAAGAGCACATGGTTGAGTCGCTAACGACATTTGTCGTTACCTTCAAGCGACAACGTAGAAACAAGAAAAAGGTTAACAGGGACACGCCCATTGTCTTCTATAAGGGAGACATGGTCCCTCAAGCCCCACCAGATGACGACTTTGGTTGGTCCAAACGAGCCGATGATACCCCCGAAGTAGTCCAAGTACTGGACGACCTGCCGCCGCATATTCGGGAGATGTGTCTGAAGCAACACATTCTTCAATGGCAAGCTTCCGCATAGCGAAGATACTTTCTCTAGCACTGGACCCCTTCCCAGGTCCGAGGGCAACCCCCATCCTTTCATAAGGATACCAGGGGACTTGGCTATGACTAAGACTCAGACTTCCATGTCTACTACGCGATCAACGTCGTAGGCTTGACATAGCCAGTCGACGACCAGGCTAAAGTCGAGGCAAAATTTGACAATTCCGGGGATGAGGAAGAAGAGATACTGGTCTTGATCCCCGTCAAAGCCAGCACTCCAGTCCAAGCAGTCGAGGAATCCTCCTCGCCTCCCTGCGAAAATATCAGGGCTGAAGAAGCTCCTCCTACCACCCAGCTTGTAGAAGGACTCAGTTTGACAAACTCTCTTGATGAGGGAGAGATCCAGGATACTAGCCGTGAATGGTTGTCAGCTCTAGCAGGCAACTCCAGGGAAACCTCAGCAGCACCAGTTGACAACCGCTGGCAAGAAGCTAACAGTCCAGACCAACCCTTGATGGAGTACAACAACAACAATTTTCCAGTCCCATCGACGTCAACCAATGGCTTCGAAAGTCAAGAAATACACGAAGCTGACACCGATGATGAGGATTTCATCGACTTCCAACCCGCTCCTCCCGAGCTGGAGGATGGTGGCCAAGCGACCATTGATGAATTCATCAAAATCAACTTGGGTGGAGAGGAAGCCCACCAGCCAACATTCGTCAGCGCTCTCCTCACCGAAGCAGAAAGGAAAGATTACAAGCAACTCCTGCTCGAATACAAAGACTGCTTCGCCTGGACATACAAGGAGATGCCAGGGCTAGATCCCGCTGTAGCGGAGCATGAGCTTGCCATTTCTCCCACAGCAACCCTAGTCACAAAGCCATAGTGGCGCATGCACCATGAGCTAGAACTCCAAGTCTCGGCCGAAGTCAACAAAATGGCGGAGGTCGACTTCGTCAAGTCGTGTATCTACCTGATCTAGGTCGCCAACATAGTCCTAGTGAAAAAAAAATGGTCAAGTTCGCATTGCGTCGACTTTCGGGACCTCAACAAAGCCTTCCCAAAGGATGACTTCCCAGTCCTGATCACAAAAACAATGGTCGATATGACCATCGGTCATGAAGCCTTGTCCTTCATGGACGGGTCATCCGGTTATAACCAGATCCAGATGTCCCTCAAAGATAAGAACCACACTGCCTTTAGATCTCCCAAAGAGATTTTTAACTACAAGCGCATGCCCTTTGGTTTGAAGAATGTCGGTGCTACTTACCAAAGAGCCATGACCAAAATATTCGATGAGATGCTGCACAACATTGTCGAGTGTTATGTCGACGACCTCGTCGTCAAAACAAAAAGGTGAGAAGACCACCTACGTGATTTGTGCCAAGTCTTCAATCGACTCCGACAATATGGGCTCAAGATGAACCCCATGAAATGCGCCTTTGGCGTATCTAGCGGCAAGTTTCTCAGTTTCATCGTCAGATACCGAGGAATCGAGGTGGACCCCAGCAAGATCAAAGCGATATGGTAGCTTCCACCGCCCACAAACCTCACCGAGCTCAGGTCCTTCCAAGGAAGACTGGCCTACATTCAAAGGTTCATCTCCAATCTCTCCAGTCGATGTGCACCTTTCTGCAAATTAATGAAGAAAGACGCCCAATTCATATGGGACTCAGAATGCCACGCGACTTTCAAGCAAATCAAGGAGTACCTCCTTACTCCCCCAATCCTGGGGGCACCAGTCAAGGGCAAACCCCTTATACTCTACATTATCGCCATGGATGCTTCGTTGGGGGCTCTGTTGGCGCAAATCAATGAGGAAGGCAAAGAGCAGCCGCTCTACTACCTCAGCTGGAAACTAATCGGCGCTGAGTATCGCTACTCCCCCATGAAGAAAGTCTGCTTGGCATTGGTATTCGCCATCAAGAAGTTGCGGCACTACCTCTTGGCCCATCAGGTTTATCTAATATCTAAGCACGACCCACTCAAATATCTCCTCAGACAGCCCGTCCTCTCAGGCCGACTTAAAAAATGGGCACTTCTGCTGATGGAGGAGATGGAACGGGGGAAGAGAAGGAGTTCTGGTAAGTGTGGTGGAGGGCCATGAGCTGTTGAAAAGAAGACTCATCATCATAAGACCACCCGACGTTGGGAGTCGGGCGATGGACCATGTTTACTTGAGCTGGTGGCTTTGGTTGAGGATTCGGAGCGGGCGGATGATTTGGCATCAGATTTTGGTGAATGCCCAGATCCTGTGCAAGCTGTTATTGTTGCTGCTATTATGGTTATTGTGGCTGCAACACTTGCTGTTGATATCTCGGCGCCTGTCTTCTCTTCTCCTTGATCTCCATGATCACCTTGTGCATCTCGGCCCAGTCAATACGCTGCCCTTCATGCCAATTATAAACAAAATCTCTAAACTGGAAACAGCTTTCAATCGTGTGCCCGGGCTGCCGGTGAAAGATGCAGTATCTAGACTGGTCAACAGTCGGGTTCCAATTCAGCCGTTTCGGAGGGAGTTGCAAAGCACAAATGGACATGAGAGCTGAGAAGATGTCCAGGAGGGTTTCAGGTAAAGGAGGATATTGAGCCATCTTCAGACCTGGGCGCTTGGGTGCAAAGCCATTGGGAGGCGAGAGATTATGATATTGCGGTGGTTGCTACGGCTGTTGGGGAGCGGGAAAGGATGGTTGGGCATTTTGTGGAGCAGGGAACTGAAGGTTGCGAGGGGGTTGTGGGAAGCGGAGTGGAGCAGACTGGTTGGGGAATGGGAAGCTAACAGCTTACACTTGTTTGTTTGTTTGGACTCCTTTGGTAACTGGCCCTTGGGGTTTTCTAGTGTGTTTGGGTTTCTGGGCCTCAAAAAGGGTGTGAATGGGTGAGTCCTTAAACTGGGTTTGGATGAACCTGGCCCGGCTATAGAGTTGGTGCATATTGGCAATATCGTTCATGGCGAGGATGTTGCGTAAGGTAGGAGTGGCATTGGAGATAAGCAACTTAACCTTCTCTTCCTCCGAAATATGGCCGGGCACACGGGCGGCCATCTGCCTCCATCTATTTGCATAAGTGGTGAAATCTTCATCGGCTTTCATCTTCTCGGCGACCAGATCTATGAAAGAATATTTCGGGCCAACCCGATCTTGAAATCTCTGGATGAACTTTTCTTTGACGATCTTAAAGCCCTCGGCATCTTCCAGGGGCAATGTATAGAACCATTCCAGCGCTACCCCATCCAACGAGTGGCGGAACAGATATGCCATGAGGCGGTCATCATATAGGAAGTGCGCTGACTCATACATAAAATCCGGCACATGAATGTACGGATTGCCATTCCCATCATACTTGCGGTACGTGGGGAGCTCAGATTGGGGAGGGAACTAAATGTTATGAAAACTGGGGACCGAAACATCTGCCAAGGATTGTGGGCCAACCCGCTTCTGAAGGAAGTCAAGTTGTTGTTGCATGGCGGCCCATTTATCAAATAATTCTTGCTCGCGGGATGGAGTGGGTGGACCAAAAGAGGTGGTCCCGGAGCGAGGAGTCTAAGGATAAGCAGATGGAGGGGGAAGCCCATAAGAAGGATATTGGGCTGATCAAGGACCCATATCCGTGTAGGTTAGGTGGGCGGCCCCAGCTTGAGGGCTCAAGAAGTCAGCCGGGCCCTTGAGGACCTGCGGTGCTAAAGGAATGGATTTGGGATCAACCTGGGGAGATGGAGGGAGCCCGATCTTCCCCTTGTCAAGGATTTGATGGGCCGAATTAGAGGATTGGCCCGCCTCCAAATTGGAGAAGCGAAGGATCTTAGGTTGGATCGGGGTGAGATCAATCGAAGCAGGTGGCACCCCTGGCCCATTAACCCTGGACTGAGAGATGCAGGTAGTAGATAGACCCTGTGAAACAGTAGGAGACGGGGCACTTGACCCCTGCAAGGTCTGATAAAGGGCCTCAAGCTGGGACGGATGCAGCTGGGCCATCATTTGAAGAATGTGACTCATGGAGTTGTGGGTAGGAGGATTGGAAATGGAGGGCTGATCGCCCTCAGCAGCAGAAGATGGTAGAGGAGGGGCGGACCCTTCTCCACACTTAACAGCCATGACCCTAGACGGGTCTTCTAGAAGCCCGTGAGGAAGGGATTCCTCATGGGAATGGGAGAAGGTAAAGGACGACATGGCAGAATCAAATAAGGGATTGAAGTAAGAGATGGTGGAGGAATTTCCCCTAAGAGAAGATCCTATGGATTTGAAGCAACTCCACATGCAATATCGCACCTAAAGATGGAGAAACAACAAGGACCAATAAGCACCCAACACAAAATGACAAAAGGTATGCACACATAAAAGAAAGAGAAAACAACCAAGGCCAACCAAGTTATGATGATGCACAAAGTTTTTACTTAGTCTCCTCTTATAAGAACCTTAGTGTTATAATTAAAACAATGTTCACTCCAACAATAGGTTCCTAACAAGGGTGGATTATGACAACTTGGTTGACACTAGGTTTGAAATCTCTCACAAATGCAACCTAGACACGGGGTAGTAAAGGTACAACCGGCTCGACGTCCGTGTGAGAATCCACGGCTCACGGGGACTTACGGAGGTCCCAGATGTAGTCATGTAGTCGACTCCAAGGAATATGGAGGCAAGAGGATCACACACCATGGTAGGAATGCAACTACGCAATGTGATATGGATGATCCTATGTGCATCGAAGTGCATGCAAATTCTAGCCTAGGAACTAACAATCAATGTGCAACCAATGATGTAAATGTGAACAGCACTCAGGGAGGAGACAAATAGCACCCCGAAATCGATGTGAAGTAGCAAGAAATGAATAGCAGCAGTAAACCTCAGGATGCGTGCCTGAGAAATAATGGCAGTCGCAGAAAGATCACAGTATGAACAGAGACGGTTGTCGGATGACCGCAATATAATGGAGACGGTCCACAAAGGACCGCTATCAACCAGGGGACAGAAAACAACAGAAACTAAAAGGAAAATTTGAGAACACCATAGAAAACACTGAGGGAAAACAAAAAAAAAAGTAGGTTAAGCAGCACTCAACATGATTGGCACTAGGCGTCTCACCGTGATCGCCAAAAAACTAGTGTGTAGATATGTAAATGTGCCACTATCAAGATGAGCAATGAAATGAACTCTAAAGCATATGGGTATATCACCTCAAGAATGAACAGCAAATCAGTAAAATGACTAAACTAACACACGCCGTGGGCGTGGAGCAATGATGTAAATGATGTGAAGGAAAATACACGTCGTGGGCGTGGAGAAATCAAGAGGAAAAGTAACGAATAACTAATGGAGAGATGATAAATACCCAAAAGATAGAGATCGTGATCGCCACCAAAGTCTATAATGCAGGGAAAACCGCACTACCTACCTTGGAAAAGAGCCGAGTGAAGGCACACTCGCGAGCGGGAGAGAAATCCAGGTGCAGAAGCTAAAATGGTCGTGGACTAGCCGCTACCCAAGATGAGACGGCCTCAAGATGGCCGCTTCCGCGAGTAGAGAAGAAGCTCGGCGCAAGACTGGGAACGGTCGTCAGAAAGGCCGCCACTGAGCTGAAACGGTCCTATGATGGCCGCTAAATCAAGAAACGGTCCGCGTATGACCGCTAAACACCCAGACAGCAGGCTGTGAGAACTTGCTCCTCCCTCCCTTCTGGCCGGCCAGAGGGGAAGGGCCTCGTGTGGTGATGTAACGCCCGAGAATTTTTTGAGAATTTTTTGGATTAAAAATATAATTACTAAACAATTAAAAGGCTTAATGGGATATTGAGAAGAATTAATGATTTATTTAATCCATTTAAAAGCCTTATATCAACTAAAGGGCTAAGCCAAACTCAAATAGGCCCAAAGACCTATTTCCAATACTTTTAGACCAAAGCCCATTAGTAGAAACGTAAATTAGGTAATTTACGGATTTAAATGGGATATATACATCAAATTAGGGGATAAATGGGAGATAATACAAAATTTCAAAAATTTTGGATCCTTTGAAGCCTGGCGGTCTATCGCGCGACCGCCAAACCCACCTTAGCGGTCTTGCCATGACCGCTAAGTAACCCCAGTTCCGTAAATGGAAGAAAACGTGAAAAACTTGAATTTTTGATGATCAAATCACCTTAGATTGAAGCTACCTGGCATGGAAAACTCTCTAGAACTCTCTAGGAATTAACGTTACTCTAATTTAGGACTCTAGGTTTGATGTAATCCCTTAAACCCTAGGTGAACCCTATAAATAGACCCTAACTTCGACACATGTGAACCCTAATGTTGGCTCGCGTATTTTGAAGGTAAGGAGACATCTTCTCATGTTAGTTCTTTAGAACTTTATATTTTTCTTAGTTTTATCTAACTACCCTCAAATTTTTGTGCTACAAGACCCAGCCATTGGATAGTTAGAGCCTCTGCAAGTTGCTAGTTCGCAATGGACTACACAAGAATTGGTGCTACAGTCCAGTGAAGATCAGGAACATAGAAGCCCTAAACGAGGTTAGTTCAAGTTGATTCTTTAGAACTTTCTGTTTCCCTTCGTATCTTCTACCTACCCTCCAATTTTCATGGACTTAGGTCAAGATGATCGGGAGAAAGAGGGACGGAAAGTCACTGGTTTGGCAAAGGACGTAAAGGAACTAGGGTCCACTTCTAGTCCAAAATCCAAAGTCTAAGGATCGAATCAAAGGTAGGTTATCTCATGAAAAGGCTTAATTAACGTATTAGGAACAAAAGCCCTTTCTTTCCAACTATTTTCATTGATTGTATATGACGAATTTTATGTTTTATTATGACTGCGCATATAGGGTGAACATAGCATGCATGAACCTTGCCTTAAATAAGAAAATGATAATTCTAGATTATTTCACTCAAACCTATGCATCTCCATGTTTTAATATGTTATTGAAGAGGCGTGATCTCGCGCTGGTCCTGAGCGGATGGTGGATCACCAGATAGTGAACTGCAAGACAGGGAAACGGATCAGGGGGCCCAGGGGCAAACCCTGGGGAAAACCCTCCGATGCTTAAGTCAGTGGAGCTACGGCGGGAGCAATAAAGGGAGGTGAGAGCTTGTGCGCGAGATCCCTCTCCACCAAAAGGGGTGAAGTGGTTCTTGCTCAGGAGCTTTGAGCGTATGATTGCCCTTACCTTTCGCCGGAGGGTATCCCTGGTTTAAATAGTGCACCGTCTTCAGGAGTCCCGTAAGCTGAGGGGTTTTAGGCGAGCGTTACGTCCTCGACGTGGGTCTTTATCGCCTCGTCATGGGAGCGTTATCGCCTTAGGGAGCTGGAGTCCCTTGCCTTCATGACTTCCTGCTCACAGAGGACTCTTAACGGCTGCCTGGATAAGCAATCGTCGTCCGTTCCGAGCTCAAAGGGGCCAGCCCTCTCTGAGTGATAGGCTTAGCTCGGCGGAAGATGGGTCGGATCGGTCTGCATGCGCCTTCTTCTCCCAGGCGGAGAGATGGCTCGGTCATGGACCTTTCTTGGGACCTGACCGACGCTCGGGCCTTCCGAGCCTAGAGGCCGCCTAGTAAGGTTATGTCCCCGAGTGGTTTTTTTATTATTGGGCTTTCTGTCCTAAGTGGGCCCTGTGGGCTATCACTTGGACGAGCATGGCCTCGTTGGGTCCTGATGGACCTTGTTTGGCTTCTCTTTGGATGGGCTGCAGAAATCCCCCTCTCCACTTGTCCCCCTCCTACTCCCGAGCCAAAAGAGGCTCGGGTGAGTAGCCTTTGAGGGTTGCGGACCGGCGTGGCTCAGGTGGGTGGAGAGCTACTGGTGTTATGAAGCCACATGCCGTGGTCACCAAGGCCTATAATAATTGTGATCCTGACGGATTTGAAACGAAGGGGCCCCCTTTTTTAGGAGGTCGGAACGACGCGCCGCCTCCGCGTGGGTTTATAGGCGTTGGGCGCTTGTTGTCATCCCATACTCTTTCCGTTCCTAGGGTTTTGGTTTTCCTTCGCTTCTTGGTTTTTGGGACTCCTTGATGCGCCGTGAGTACATAGCAGAGGAGCAGGAAATTGTAGTGGCGTTCGAGGAGTTGGTGAGGATAATTGCGGAGGCGGTCCGGCAGCTTCCTCCTCCTCTGGAACCTTCGAGGTCCTCTGGGAGCACTTCTTCCAATTCTTCCTCGGAACCCATGGCGGATCAGCGTTTGGACGCCAAAGGATGGGGCGATGAACCGGTGGTGACGGCGCCGGTCCCCAACCGCAGCGAGTTGGGAGAAACCGAGGTGAAGAGGCTGGAGCATCAGTTTCGGTTGCCTCATAAGTATAGCTTTGCCGCTACTGCCCCGTATGAAACGAGCCTGGACGATCGAACGGGCCACATCTACACCTTTCTTCTGGCGTGGAAGAGCGGGTTTTGCCTCCCCTTCGAGCCCTTCGTCCTTACGCTCCTCAATTTTTTCCAGTTGGCGCTTATCCAGTTGGTGACCAACTCATACCTCCTCCTCTCGGCCTTTCGAATCCTCTGCCGTCAGTGCGGGGTTCCTCCTTCCTTGGATATTTTCCACTTTTTCTTCAAATTGAAGGCGCATCCGTCGACGGGGAAAGGGTTTTACTTCATCCAAGCGAGGAGAAACAGGAGCTGCATCTCGCTGGCGATGAAGGACTCCTCGCATAAGGGGTGGAAGGCCCAGTTTTTCTGGGTGAAGATGGATTCGGTGGAGGACACCTGGAGGTGTCAGGTGATGCCCAACTTCCACCCGAATATCCCCCCCCGGCAGGAGGAGTTCCCTTCAGATGTGGAGGAGTATGCCACTCGCTTACTGAAGAATCGTCAGTCTACCGAGGAGCTGGTGACGCCGGAGAATATCGAGCGGTGTCTCCTTACGCGGCTGAAGCCGTCAGGTACCACCACTTAGATCCTCCTCAGGATGTGGAGGTCATCCTTCTCTTTTTGATTGCACCTTCTTCTTTGTTACGGACACCAGGCGGGAGCCTCTGGAGGAGGCCGCTGAGGTCATTGACCTTGGCGACGACTCGGCGGCGGATGAGCCGGGCGTCCCTATTGGTCGCTCCCAAGCCCGGGACAAGGGCAAGGGAGTGGCTCCCGAGGGGACTTCATGGCCGGGCGGCGCGAAGCGCAAGGATCCCATGGAGGGAAGGTTGCGGGAGGCCGTGAAGGCCAAAAAGCGGGCCAAGAAGGCCGATCTTCTCCTCACTTCCGGGGCCGACTCTAGCTCGGCGGCGCTCCCCTCTCGGGGGTAAGATAGGGCCGACCCAACTGGGCCGACTCCCCCATCTGCCCAGCGAGAGGGGGCCGAGGAGACTAGGGGCACCTCGGCGGGTGGTGACGATGGATCGGCTCTCCCCTCGGTGGGAACAGAGGGGGCCGAAGCAGAAACAGCCGTGGCCAAGACCGGGGAGCCGGTCGAGGTAGGTGATGTCTCGGGCGGCGATGTGCGGGCCGAGACGGTTGAGGTTGGGGGTTCGCCTGCGGAGTCGTCGCAGCTCCAAACGTCCGTGGTGCACGGGTCGGCTGAGCTCGCAGCGCCGATTGAGGCCAGGGGTTCGCCTGTAGCGGCGTTGCAACCCCAGCCGACCGTAGTGCGCGGAGCGGTTGAACCCGCATCTCGATCCGGACCTTCTGGTGAGGCACCGAGTGCGGAAGGGGTTCCCATGCCGGTGGCACTGGAAAGGCTCGGTATCTCGAGCAATCTGTACAAGCTCTACCGCGAGGATAAAAGGCGGAGACAAGCGTCACTCCCCGATTGGGGTCCTTGACGTCATCATGGAGGGCGGCCTGGTCATGGCCCAGATGGGGGCCACGATGGTGGAGACTTATGCCCGGACGGAGTCAGAGCGGTCGAACCTCGCTTGGACCCTCGGGGGGTGTGAGAGTAAGCTAGCTCGGCTCAATGAGGAGCATGAGGGGCTCCGCCGGGAGTTCTGTGCGACTAGGGAGTCATTACGATCAAGCCATCTGGAGGTCGGAGCGCTGACCGAGCAGCTAGCCAAGGCCCAGGAATCGCTCGAGAGAAAAAACAAACTCCCTGAGGAGGAGAGCCTTCAACATCTCGAGCTGGACGGCCGTTGGGAGGCTGAGCGCACCGAGCTGGTGGACCGGGCGGAGGTGGCGGAGCGCCAGCGCTTGGAGGCCTAGGCCGACCGAGCTAAGGTGGAGGAGCGATCGGTCGAGGCCAAGGCATGGGCGGCTAGGGCCGAGCGAAGGTCGGCCAAGGCGGAGAAACGGTCGGCGGCGGCCGAGGGGCGCGCGGCTGAGGCGGAGCGGAAGTTGACCGAGCTTGCTGAGAGGATGGGGCCGGCCGAAGCGGAGGTGATTGAGCAATACAGGGGCTTGGAGGCCTACCAGGCCGACCTGCAGGAAGCTGCCCTCCCCTACTACGAGGCGGCCCTCCGCCGAGGCATCCGCAAGGGGTTCAAGCAGGGTTATCGTCGGGCAGTTGCTTACGCCAACGAACAAGACTCCGGGGTCAACTTCCCCCTTTGCCAGTGCTACGACTCGGACGAGTCGTCTTCTAGCTCCTCTGCGTCGGGCGGGGAAGATCCAGAGAGCTCTTCTCCGGTGGGGTCACCAACTCCGACTGTCTCGGGAGGGCTCGCGGCCGAGGCAGTTCCCGCGCAGGCGGGGTCAGTGCCAGGGCAGGCCGTCACTGAGGGTGCCGGGGGCGAAACACCCGTGCCTTCCATTCCCGAGCTTCAAAGTGGGCCCGAGGCTTGATGTATCGCTCTATTTTGCCACTTTCTTCGTTTGTCTCTTTCCCTTTTCTGAAAAAGAAAGATTTTCTTTTTGCAAGGCAATAAATGACTTACTTGCTTCTTGCCTTCCTTTCCGTGGTTCGATTAGCGTATCTGCAGTAGTTGGAAATTACCGATACGTCCTGCGTGGTTTTTGCATGCTGGTTGGACGGGCCCCTGACAGGGTGTCTTTCTGTTTCCTCACGCTTTGAATGCCTGGCCGCTTCGTGTATCCCGCTGAGGCGGGAAACGAGGGGTTTGAGGTGACCGTTCAGAGGGGAAAATTCCTTTGGCGTGTTTTCGAGGGGGGGAGTCATTTAAGGCAAGTAGCCTCCCTTAGCCTATAAAAAGACTGAAGGGCGTCCTTTCCTCTCCACCGCTTAGGATTTTCCCTAACAGTCTTTCCTCGCCCCTTCTTCACGTTGCGTTGTGCCGTTGCATTCGGAGCATGGAGGAAGACGATGCTGCCGATGATGGAGAGCAGAGAGTTTTTGGCTGTTTCGGGATGTTGAGCAGGTCCGACGGTCGTCGCGTGGGTTCGAGACGGGTCCGACGGTCGTCGAGCGGATCTGGAGAGGATTTCGACGTGCGGAGGCATGCCGTTTATCCTTTATCAGTTGCGGCGACGGTCCCGGGGGGATGGGAGTATCCGTGATGCCCATCCCCTCCGGGCCTTCCCCTACCTCCTCATCTAGCTCTGCTGGTTTCTTTTTCTTTCTGGCAGCCTCTTTTTCCCTCTTCTGCTTTTCTTTTTTCTTTTACTCTTCGGAGGGTGCTTGCTCTCTGTTCGCTCCAAAGGGTTGGTAGGTTGGAAGAGAGGAGGCCTTCACAGGCGTTCCTTCTCCCTGGCTTCTATCAACTTGGAAGGTAGCCTTCCTCTTCTCAGTTCCCTCTGTCACCTTTGTCATGGGCCACCCGAGCCAACTGGATTGACCGCCTCTTGTCCGAGCCAGTTTCTACACGAGGCAGAGTCAGTGGCTGGACGCGAGGAGATCAAGACCGAGTTGGCCGAGCGATGGCCTCTTGCATTAGTGCTAGATGGATTTTTTGCTCTTTGCTGTGTAATGTGTTGGCCTTTTGCCTCTCTGATGTATCAACAATCATTTGTCTGAAAATAAGAGAATTTTATTTCCCTCAAATTGTTTGCACATCTTTAAAAGTAGAACTTGCATAGTGCGGCTACGTTCCACATCTGAGGGATGGGTTCCCCTTCCAGTGTAGATAGCTGGTATGCTCCTTTCCCGAGCATCTCGACCACTCGGTAGGGGCCTTCCCAGTTAGGGGATAACTTGCCCGTCGCCTCTAGTGGTCGAGAGGCTTCAGCCTTCCTGAGGACGAAGTCTCCCGGCTGGAAGTGCCTGTCTCGAACTTTGGTGTTGTAGTATCGAGTGAGGCGGCGTTGGTATTCCATTGCTCGGATGCTGGCGATCTCTCGGAGCTCATCTGCTAGGTCGAGATTCTCGAGTAACTTTTGCTCGTTTACCTCGGGTGAGAAGCGGATGACTCGGATAGAAGGGTTGGTAACCTCTAACGAAATAACGGCCTCAGTGCCATACACCAGCTGGAAAGGACTCTCACCGGTTGCCGTTCTGGGAGTCGTTCTGTGTGACCAAAGTACGCTAGGCAATTCCTCGAGCCAGCTACCCTTGGCCTTGTCGAGTCTGGTCTTTATGCCTTTTAAGATAGTCTTATTGGCATTTTCGACCAGCCCGTTGGCCTGAGGGTGGGCGATCGAAGTGAAGTGGTTGCGAATGTGATGAGGACATCAAGAGCTTATGGGTTGTATTGTATGTATTGGCTTGTATAGGTGTGTAGTATGGGTTGTATTGGCTTGAAAGTGTGTAATTTTTGATTTCATTCATTTGGGCTCTCTTTGTAAGGCTTAATTAAGCCATCGGGCCACATTTCTAGGAAGAGTCCATTACTAGGTATCATGGTTTAGGTCCACTTAAGGGTGCTACTTCATATTGGGTCATTTGGTTTTAAATGGGTCATTAAGGCACTTAAGGCCCAAATTGGGTTCCACTCTCCCATGGGCCATCTAAGTGGGAATGGCCCATGACTAGCATGATATATTGGGTGGCTCTTGGCCCATGAATGGCCCTTGGCCCATGAAGGGGGGTGCCCTCTCTTTTGGCCTTATTAGGCTTGTTAGGTGTGATTTAGGTAGAGTTGGAATGGAATTAGTCTAAGTTGGAATAGAAATGGTCAAGTTAGATTAAAATATGTATTAAGTGTGTTGATTCACATTGCATCCCAGCCCTTCAATCCCCTTCCCTAGATCCTAGGGTGCACAATTGATTTGGTTGGAGTCATATATAACCTTGTATTTTCATATGAAATTTAATGGAAAAAATCAGAAAATTGTTGAGTTGTTTGAAGCTTGGTGCGCCCCTCTCTCTTCCCCTGCTGTTCTTCCATCCCCAACCCCAGATCTAGAGTGTATTCTATCTTCTTTCATCCCCTCTCAACCTCCGGTGATCGTCTGTGCCGCCGCCGCCGCCGTTCGTGCCGCCTTCGAGCCGCCGTGGAATCGTCATCAAGTTTCTGTCCTGCTGGACAGGGGTGGAGTTCGTGAATTCCTGAAGCCAGCCACGAGCTCCTCTTGACTTTAAATTTTTATGGTGTATTCCACCCTTAAAACGCAAGTTCCACCTAAAGTTTCACGCCAAAATTCCATCTTTTAGTATTTTTACATTTTCATCCAACCTGTCATCCCAGATCTGCCAGGTTTCTATCTACAGTGATAGAACCTCTGAGTTCTCCCCCTCCGACCATCTTTTTTATTTATCCAAGCCCTCCCAATTTTATTGGGAGTTCTGGCCATCACCCTCTACCTTCACAAATTGTATTAATTTTTTATCAGCCTTCTAGCTATTTTTAGAAATTCGTGTTCTTCCTCTGATACAGTGTTTTTAGTCATATCCCAGATCCGACCACTCTCCACTTTAAAAATCAGAACAACTCACCACCCCCTCCAAATCCAAATCCAAAAATAGTCCCGGTTTCCTTGTTTGATTTCCTACAACCTTGCTGAAGAACACATCTTCAAATTCGGACATCTACTTCACGGTCAAAGGCAATCAACAGGAAAGTCCTCTGTAGATCTGAGTCTTCGGTTACTGTACAACAGCAGCATATAAAATTCGCCAACACAAAGTACAAATCTGGTGAATTTTTCTGAATGCCACTAGGTTGTAGTACTTCGTAGCAGCTTTCCAATGGCTCTAATCTCGTCGCATTCCGACACCGGTGCTGATCCCAGCGTCAGTTCTCGCCGGAGCGCGCGCTGAAATACAGAACCGGCAGATTTCCGATCGATTTTTCCGACCGGTGCCGAACGGAGCCGCCCGGCCTCCGGCCGGCGAACCAGCGTGCCGCCAGCCCGGGGAGCGCTTCTCCAAGTGTCTCCACTACAGCGGTACCACCGGGTCCCATACGGCCCCTCCGGACAGCACGTGGGCCCCACGGTCGTGAACACGCGTGTAGCCGAATCAACACACGAAGCTGCCCGTCAACCCGAATTCGGTCCTCCCGGGCCCATTTGTATAGCCCTTTACCTCCCTGCGTGGAGTGGGCATGTTCCCATTGCTGTAATTATTATGTGTTAAGTTTCCCGGGAGTACTAGTTTTCGGCCGGGTCCGTCTTCCCCACGCCGAGCGCGTGGAGGTATCGCATTCGCTCCCTTACTTGGCATTTTGCTTAATTTCATATATGCTTGTTTATGCCGCTGCTAGAGAGCATGATAGGGTAATTAGCTCGCTTTCTATTTATATCACCGCTGCTGCGAGAGAGAGCGCTACCGTCCCGTGACCCGATCCGGGCACGAAAGAGAGAGCCGACCACCCTAGCTCTTGCCGGTTTCTCAACCGCGCACATCCGACGCTTCCCTCGTTAAGGGACGATCGCGAGCTTGTCGTGTCCGTGGTCCCGTCCCGCATCAGAATGCCTAGGTCGGTGCATCTATCTCAAAAATAACGAGAGTCGAATTGCCGACCGTTGTCGCTCACTATCACTCGGGGGATGCCGAAGCGACAAATGATCGATTTCCAGATGAAGCTCCAGACGACTGTCTCGGTGATCCTTGCCGTGGCTTCGACCTCGATCCACTTGGTGAAGTAGTCGATGGCGATGATAATAAACTTCTTCTGAGCCTGAGCCGTGGGGAATGGCCCAAGGATGTCGATCCCCCACCGAGCGAAGGGATATGGCTCGGTTAGGGTGACGAGCTCCGTAGACGGCTGATGGACTAAGTGGTCGAATCGCTGGCATCGGTCGCACTGTTGCACATGGGCCATGCAGTCGCATTGTAGAGTGGGCCACCAGTAACCTTGCCGTAGCAGGATCCTGGCGAGCGACCTTACTCCTACATGCGCTCCGCATAGGCCTTCATGGATATCTCGGACAGCTTGGAAGGCTTCGTCGGGGGCGAGGCACTTCAGGAGGGGACCGGAGAAGGACCTCCGGTAGAGAGTGTCATCCAGGATGATGAAGCGCCGAGCTTGGTACTTCAATTTGCGAGCCTCTCGAGGGTCGGAAGGCTCTTGGGAGTCCCGGAGCCACGACAGGTAGGGGGTACGCCAGTCGCTGAGAATGGTCGAGTCAACAGCGAGGAGCTCCGAGTCAATGCTCGGGCGCTCTAGCTCTTCAAGGAGGACCAATCGGGTGCCTTCAGGATCGAGAGAAGAGGCCAACCAAGGGAGGGCGTCCGCCCGGGTGTTTTCCTCCCGAACTATTCGGACTACCTTGAATCCCTCGAACTGTTGGGCCAGGTCTCTGACCAATTGGAGGTATTTGATCATTGGTACCTCTCGAGCTTCGTACTCGCCGTTGATTTGGCTAGCGACCAGCTGGGAGTCAGTGTGGATTTTGACTCTCTCAGCCCCCAGCCGTCGAGCCATGCGTGCTCCCGAGATAAGGGCCTCGTACTCGGAAGCGTTGTTGGATGTCGGGAAGTTGAACTTCAAGGCGTACTATAGCTCTGCTCCTTCGGGGGACTTCAGGAGGATTCCGGCACCACTACCGACCGAATTGGAAGATCCGTCGACGAACAACTTCCAGGATGGCCCGGGGGGGGACGGAGATCTTTCTTCAGTCGGGACAGTGCTCTCGGCGATGAAGTCGGCGAGCGCTTGGCCTTTCACAGCTGAGCGCGGCCGATAGGATATATCGTAGGCCCTGAGCATGATGGACCATTTGACGAGTCGCCCCGAAGCTTCGGGGTGGGCCAGAATCTTCTTCAATGGTTCACCGGTCAGCACGGTGATGGGGTGGCCCTCGAAATAGGGTCGGAGAGGCTTGGCAGAGGTAACCAACGCTAGCATGAGTTTCTCGGTTGCGGGGTACCTCCTCTCAGCCTCGTTGAGCATCTTGATGGTGTAGTAGACCGGCCTCTCGACTCCCGAGTCATTTCTGACTAGGACCGAGCTGACTGTAGATGGTGTTGTCGAGAGATAGAGCAGCAAGGCTTCACCCGGAACGGGCTTGGAGAGCACCGGGGGCGAGGCCAAGAACTCCTTAAGCTCGGCGAACGCTCTCTGGCATTCCTCATCCCATGCGAACGTAGCAGATGCCAACTTGGGCCCCCTCAATAGCTTGAAGAAGGGCAGGCATCGTTCAGCCGCACGGGACAGGAAGCGACTGAGAGCGGCGACACGCCCAGTTAGGCGCTGGACGTCCTTGATGCTGGTGGGCGGACGCATGTCCAGGATGGCCTGGACCTTGTCGGGGTTGGCTTCGATCCCACGTTGAGTGACCAAGAAACCCATGAACTTCCCAGATCTCACTCCGAAGGTGCACTTGGCAGGATTGAGCTTCATGTTGTACTTCAGGAGGGTGCCGAAGGTTTCAGCGAGGTCGGTGAAGTGGTCTTGGGCCTTGGGGGTCTTGAAAAGCATGTCGTCAATGTAGGCTTCGACGTTCCGACCTAGTTGCTCCTCGAACATGTGATTGACCAGCCTTTGATACGTAGCTCCAACGTTCTTCAACCCGAAAGGCATCCGGGTGTAGCAGTATACGCCATAGTCGGTGATGAAGGCGGTCTTCTCGACATCTTCTGGGTCCATCCTGATCTGATGGTAACCTGAATAGGCGTCTAGGAAGCTGAGTATCTCATTTCCCGAGGTTGAGTCAACCAATTGGTCGATGCTCGGTAATGGATAACAGTCCTTAGGAGTGGCCTTATTCAGATCGGTGAAGTCCACGCACATCCGCCATTTGCCCGAGGCTTTACGCACCAGGATGACGTTGGCTAGCCATGTCGGGTACAGGACCGGTCTGAAGAGGCCAGTCTCTTGTCCCTTGGTGACCTGCGCCTTGATGATCTCCTGCTTTTCGGGTGCATGCTTTTTTCTGCGTTGCTGAACGGGCTTCACGGTGGAGTCGAGGTTGAGCTTGTGCATTACAGTCTCCTCTGGTATCCCAGGGAGTTGATCATCGAACCAAGCAAAAACTCAGATGTACTCAGAAAGGAATTTCTTATATTGCTGCTGAACCTTGGGCGGTAGGTCGGCTCCGATCCTTACTCCTAGGGTCGGGTCATCGTTTAGGAAAATCGTCAGTAATTTGCCACCAGGTTCGGTGGTTGCTGTTTTATCCTCGACTCCCCGGGGGCCCTTGTCCTTCCCGTCCGGCCTTGTGGCCCCTACCGAGATATTGTAGCACCTTCTGGCCGTGGCTTGGTTACCTCGGACTTCCCCCAACCCATTTTTGGTGGGGAACTTCATTTTTTGGTGATAGGTAGATGGTATGGCCTTTATTCGGCTGAGGAGCTCCCGGCCGAAGATGGCATTGTACGCTATCATACCTTTAATCACTATGAAGTCCACCATGACCGTAACAGTTTTGGGTGGGGTGCCGAGGGTAACCGACAGGCTTAGGGCTCCCTCGGGATAGGTGGCCAGGCCATTAAATCGGCAGAGGGGGGTTCGGACCGGGCGGAGTTTGGATGGATCCTCGCCCATCTTAAGGAAACAGTCATAAGACAATACATCAGGGGCACTCCCATTGTCAACTATAATTCTATCTACATTATAATGGTTTATCGTAGCAGAGATCACGAGGGCGTCGTCATGCGGGGTGCTCAGCCCTTCCAGGTCTCGGTCGGAGAAGACTATGACCTGAAGCTCACTTGGCGGGGCCTTGGGAGGCTCTATGGCTCGGCTCGCCCGCTCGGCATGACGCTTCCTTCCTCGGCTACTGTCACCTCCTGATGCCATCCCTCCGGAGATGATGTTGATGTGGACCCCTCGGGGGGCGTTGTCAATCTCCTCTCCGACGCCTCGATCTTCTTTACGCTCGGCAGCGAACCGAGCTAGGTGACCCAGACGGATGAGGCGCTCGATCTCATCCTGGAGCTGGTGGCAGTCACCGGTGTGGTGCCCGTGATCGCCGTGGAATAAGCAATGCTTGTCGCGACTGCGGTTCTTCGACCTCATCAGCTCTGGTTGGCGGAGGAGTCACGAGTCTTTGATGTCTTCATATATCTCATAGACCGGTGCGGCTAGTGGGGTGTACCGCTCGTACTTCCGCTTGCGCTCTGCATCACGGTCTCTCTTCTTCCCCGAACCTGAGTTTGGCTCGGAAGCCCGCTTCTTGTCCCCCTCCCGACCTGAGCCGGTTGCGTCTCGGCAAGCGTTGAGCACCTCTTCGCACTCGGCGTGGCGCAATGCCAGAGTCACTAGCTCGGCAAGGGTCGAGGGAGGGTGGAGGACAAGTTCACGGCGGAGATTCTCGTCTCGGGTGCCCCCAGTCAGTGCTGTTATGGCTGAGGCCACGTCCAGGTGGGAGATTCTTAGGGCTTCTGATTTAAATCGGTGAATATAAGCCCGGAGTCTTTCCCCTTGCGCCTGTTTGAGGGCCAGGAGCCCCTCTATCGACCTTGGGGGGGCACTTCCGGTGAAACTCTCTTTGAAGACTCGTCCAAATTACTTGAAGTCTCGGATGGACCCAGGGGCGAGGGCCCAGAACCATGCTTGAGCGCCTTGGACCAGGGTGGTCACGAAGGCTCGGCACTTGATGGCGTCGGACGCTTCGTGCAGGGTCATCAGAGCGTCGAAGCTGTCGTAATGATCGGCCGGGTCGCCCTGGCCGTCGTAGGGCTTGAAGGTGGGGATGGAGGTTCTGGGAGATACCTCTGCCTTCAAGATGTACTCGGAGAACGGGGATTTCTCCTCGTCCTCCGGGAAAGAGGTCTTCTATAGGGTGCGGAGGGCGCGCTCCTGTTCTGTGAATCGCCTCTCGAAATCTCGTAGTCGGAGGGATAACTCATGTGCATATGCATAATCATAAGCATTTAAATAGATAAAAGGACATGCATACCTGAAGAAAAGGTGAGAAGTCACTGACGGTAGTTTCTCAGCCTGTCCCTGTGGACAGATCGGCCATCAGGTGCGCCAGCAGGGCGGCTCCCCAAGCGTACCTCCCAACGCCCTCTAAGTCCTCGAGGATGCCCAAGAATCTGCAGTTGATGATGTCCGCCTTCGTGCTCAGCAGTAGCCTCTCGAGCATCAAGAATAGAAACCTCCTTAAATCTCGGTCCACTCGCTCCCTCTGAGCCGGGTCCTGGCAGTAGGCAGCCCGGACTCTCCCAATCAATCTCTGTGAAAACTGCTCTAGGGACTCCCTCGGTCTCTGCCTAGAGTCTCCTAATCCCATGGCTATGGTCAGATCTGTGCAGTAGATGGTCCTACACTCCATAGGGGGCTCTGCTATCGTCTCTAGCCCTAACAATCTCCGGGCTAACTCACCGTAATCTGGAAGGGTCACTCCACTGACTGTCTCTCCATCTACTCTCAACCCCGTGATCCGGGCAACGTCCTCCAAACTCGGTACCATGTGCCCCTACAGCATCAGAAATGCCCAGCTAGTCCTATCCCACCTCTCTCCCAGAACCTAGATCAAGGGTAGGTCGGGGCGGATGGGCTCAATGCTAAGAAAAGGGCCAAACCCCATTGCCTCTATCCTATCCTTCTGAAAGTCTGGTAACCCGTAATAAGATGCTTGGACTTGGACCCACAAGATCCTAGTCCGCATCAATCCCAACCAAATAAGAGGAACATAAATACATTCATATATGCTAATAGAAATTTATTTACTGTTGAAATCCTTTCACTGTCTGAATTGACGACCACGCTGTGGCTGTCAGTTGTTGAATTGACGCCCCTGTGGGGGGCGTTATTTCTGAAGGTGTTTTGGTTTTGATAATTGTTTCATGATAAAAATAAACAATTGATGACCACCCAAGTGGTCGTTGTATGATGAATTGACGCCCCTGTGGGGGGCATTGTTTTCATGGGGTGTTCTGAACCGGCAGTAAATAAAATAAAAAAATGGATATATTAAAAATAAAAATGGCAGGAAAATGGCAAGAATGATAAATAAATATGGTGGCTAAAAATGACGACATGTGTCAGGGCGTTATTTCATGAATTATCTATGTTTTGAAAAATAAAAAAGAAAATGAATTGAAGACCGATCTTGGGTCGCTATTTGAATTGACGACACCCCCAGGGGCGTCATTTCTCTGGTTTTCCTGGTTCATCACCGAGGGCTATGGAAATTGAAAGAAAAATGGAAATAAATGAAAAATGGGTGAAAGGCTAGGGTTGGGCTAACCTACCTTGCTCCGTTCTTGTGCCATCAGCCCTCCTCGCAGTGGCTGGCGAGGACGAGGAACTGCTGCCGCCGGCGCTTCTTCTTCCCCTTCGTCTTCTTCCTCGTCATCGTCTTCCTCGTCGTCGTTGTCATCCTCATCTTCTCCTTCTCCTTCTCCTTCTTCTTCTTCGCCCTCTCCGTTGTCTTCTTCTTCGTCTTCTCCTCCTTCTTCTTCAGCTATTTCTTCTCCTTCTCCACCGTTCTCCGTCGGTGGAGCTTCTCCGGCCGCCGCGGGAGGAACTTTCTCCCCGGCGGGTTGATCATCGCCGAGGTCGACGACATCAGGGGCCATGACCCGTTGTGATTTGCCAGGGCCATCCATGGGGTTCGGGAATGAGAAAATGTAAATGGAGAGGGAGATGGGAAGAGAAGCAAGGGTTAGGTCATGGTGGAGAGTAGCAGAGAACGAAGGAAAGAAGAAAAGGTGTAAATGAACGAAGAAAGAGGAAAGTAGGGCGGTTATATTCGAAAAAGAACTGATGCCATAAGCAGTGTCGTTATTTGTATAATTGATGGCACTATTTAAGGATCTGACGACAGCATAAGCGTCATCATTTAACATTGCATGGGAAATTGTGACTATCGTTAGAGCAATAATGGGAGAATTTGATTGATGTGACAAAGTAATCATTATTATTTATGATTGAAGGCAATGCGTGGAGGCATCAGTTAATTAAGGCACGACTGTTGTCAAGGCGTTATTTCACAAAATTACGGGAATATCTGGAAAAGAATTTGAAAGAGTCCACGCCCTGCGTTGGGGCGTCAATTAATCAACGGCTGTGTAAGAAGGTGCCAATCATGGTTTTTAAATTGTTTTTTGAAAATTGATCAAAGTATTTGACGACGTGGTTGAAGGCGATGTTTGATGAATTGATGGCTGAAGGTATGTCGCGGCTCAGAACAGAAAGTCAGAATCTGATTGAATTAAGTGGAATTGATCATATAAAATGCTTTTTTGGCTCAATTAAGGAAAGATCCTTTATTTTATTAAAAGAAAAGCATTATTACATCAATGAGCCACCTTGGGTCTCAATCCCCTAAGAGCTATTACATAAGCTTTCCATTGCTCTTTGTCTTCCTCAACTCTCTCCATGGGTTGATGTAGCTTGTTGATCCTCCATAGAGCTTGGATAGTCTTGATCTCCTCTTCATCTTCATTAGAGCCAAGATCTCTCCTCTTGATAGGTGGAAGATGAGATGCCTTTTCAAAGTGATGACGTGGGAGGCCGACTTGTGGTAGACATCGGTGAGCGTTGTAGAGGATGAGCTCGGTGGCGCCCACTAGCCGGAGTTCCACTCCCGATGAGAGCCTTGTGCGGATGTTTTGTGTCTTAAGGAACCCCGGTGTGCATGTGAAGTGGTTCTTAGGCATCACCTTTAGGTGCTCTCTCCATTCCACTCTCTTCTTCACCTTTGGAACCCGGTTCACCACTCTCTCACACAATCCTAGTGAGCCCATCATGTAGTAGAGTGGACTTTTAGAGAAAATCCTAGAGGCTTGTTGAGCTTCCACACAAGGGTCAAACTTTAGGTGGAGATCTACCCAACTACAAAATAAAAGCATGGATCCATATAGAGGCATTCCCATAGCCGCCGAGGTGAGCCCACTATAGAGATAGGCTAGCACCGCCAGCCCTATTCTCTCCCCTTCCCAAATGCTAGCAATAGCACTCAATTGTTCTTCATCTAGAAAATCTTCTAATGAAGGGAATAGAACTGCCCCCGCCAAGCATATCACAAAAGCTTTTGCTACCTTTTCTAATTCATCCTCTTTTGCTTGATCCATTCTTTTGTAGACCTACGCCGCAAGCTTCATGAGGTTGATTCCTTTTGTGGCTTTGATTTGGTTCACCATGTTGGAGCTTGGGATCAAATTTTATAGCATCTCATGAGCACTTATGATTCTTGGCATGTTGGCCATCTTCCCCTCATCTCCTTGCTTCATCCTCTTTAAGCCTAGAGCATCTCCACTTCTTCTAAGAGTATGGTGGCTTCAAAGGTGGAGAATAAGAAGGTATCTGTAGAAGGGTGCCATATCTCTATGAGGGCTCCTATGGCGGCCCAATCTAAGTGTACATTGTCATAGTGCTTTGCATGGGTTACTAATCCTAGGAGGTGCCATCTAGAGAGGTAAGCCCTCATGTCTAAAGAAAGTTTGGAAAGAAGAAGGGGTAGCCACTTGCTCTTGGTGTATCTTCTTGCACCCGGTATGTTTAGGTAATCCTGAAAAATAAAAGAAAGAGAAGAAGGAGATTATGATCACAATTTTAGAGAAGGAAGGGGTAGATAGAAGTTCAATTCAAATCTTCATACTTACTTGGCCCATGGCGATTCTTCCATTAATATGACATGCAATTTCAAAAATTCTGGGAAATGACATTTTTGACTTCTTTGAAGGCCTTTGCATCATCATCCTATCCATCTTCGGTTGAAAAAAAAAATTATGTTCTCTATTCTGTGGTTCTCTGTTTTGTTGTTGAATGTTTCAACTGATAGCTCTCAGTTTGATGGGTTTAGCAGAGGAAGGCATCTCCTTTTATATGTTTGAGGCCCTGGTAGCTGTTCGAACAGAGTAAATTTAAGTTCGAGTGGGATTATAGGCTCTGGAGTTCTGTTTCCGAACATGGAACGGAGCGCGGAACTTACAGTCAATTGGTGACGGATCTTTTGGTGTCATTTTATTGAATAGCGACCCATTCGGTGTCGTCATTTATTTAACGCTCCATCATGCAGGTGTCATTTTCAGTTCGATTCCAAATTAAACATGACATGAATTAGCGACATTTCTGCTATCGTCATTTGTGTTTATAGCGCTCGTTTGCGAAGTCATCATTTCTTAAGCTATATATTAAAAACTATTGGTTATTTGATGAACTTGCACTCTATATCTTATCATATGATCCTTGTTGAGTTAAATGAACTTGGTTGAGCTAATGATCTTTGAGCGCAGAAAAGAACAGGTTATGCAGGTCTCAAGGCGCTCGGGTCTGGTAACATCATTCCTTCCCTGTATACTCCATGTATGCATTGTTACTATATGGTACATACACTATTATAGCATATCAAGGACCTTGTGGTTCTGATGAACCTGGAATTTGAGTTCCCCTTCATCAAAAATAGTGATAGTTCCAGGGGAGTTTTGATCACACGGATAGGCCGTTGGGTCATCTAAGATTTGGGACGACGGTTCCACTTTCTGAGTTGATGTATGGATAAACGGGCTTCGGCTTAGTATCAGCTTAGAGATCTGGATTCCTGACCAAGTCTGGATGGTTTAGCAATATTATCCTTGATTATTTTCTATTTTTTTAGTTTGTTTTAATTTTCTTTTAGCCCAGCATGCATCATGTAGGACTTTGAGCTTCATGGAAATCCTCATATTAAGCTAGTAATGAGGGCCGCTTGCTCTTGATTTGAGTTGATATGAGATATTTCATTCAAAGATGAGTACTATATTCTCCTTGAAGCCGCTCAGGCTGGTTCCTTGAAAGCATTTGTTTATTGGATTCCTATCTCACTTCACTTTTACTTTTCTACAAACTCACATTGGTTGTAGCACATCCACATTGGTTGGTAACCACTCTCCAATGGTGTCTTTTCTTCCGTGCCCGCATGCACATTTCGTTCATTAGTTTAGTTCTTTCATCCAGTTAATTGATGCTTTCTCGTGATCATCCAAGGCTGTTTCATTCAGAATCCTGGAAAGATTTCCAACGCTTAGTGTTGGAGGAGTGTTACATCACACCTTGGCATATACTTTTCAGTCCATTCCCACTTCATTTCTACTCGTTGCACTTTCTCCTCATTCCGTCTCACTCCCCTGTAAAGTAGACGCCAAGGCGGGGGAGCTGTAGACACGCTAAAATCGACACTATTATAGGCGCCCGGAGACGGTGGCATGGGATTGGGTGAGAGATGTGAGATGGAATGGGTGAATGGAAGTCTTCGTGCGAGGGTACCTACAGAGGAAAAAAAAAAGATTAGAACGTGATCGCTAGAGGTCGTTTTACTTGAACCTCGCAGGATGTTGATCGCGGGGAGATGTTCAAGATGAAGAGACGTGGGTTTCCTCTTCCTCATCCTCGACCGGCCAAGGGCAAGGAGCCCTGCTCGTCCCTTGTGCTGAAGTCCTGCAACGTAGCTCAGAAAAACATAGAAAAGAAAGCCATTAGTGAACTTGGAGTGGAGTATGTGATCTAACAACTAGAAAACACGTAAGAAACTGGTGGCCAAAGTACCTGGGGGTGTGGGAAGGAAGGATGGCCGAGACTTTAGACCATTCACCTCCCCATTGTTTTTTAGGAAGAAAACCTCTTATGTTAGGTCTAGGAGTATGCTACATTCGATGCTATACTTACCTGGAAGTCGAGATGCACATAGGAAGCAGAAGATGAGAGGTAGAGAAGTTCAAACCAGGTTGAAGGAAGAAGGAGTAGCCTCCGGGACAAGGTTCCGGGAGTTCTCCCTTCTCCTCTGTGTCAACTCTCGAAAAACCACCCCTCCCGAATCTCCCAACTCTCTCCCCCAAAAATCCCCTCTTTCCTTCCTCTCGTACTGGAGGTGGTGGAGTTTTGGTTCGACAAGGCGGGGGTTACAAAACTTGGGTGGAGATCGTGCAGAACGAGGGAGAGAATGTGGCCACGAGCTGGGCCACGTTCTCTGACCGAGTAAACAGGGGGAAGGCGGCCAAATCGTTGGCCACCTTGAGGAGGAGGGCGGCCAGCACTCTAGCCACCTTCCTGGGGAGGGCGACCATCGCCCTGGTCGCCCAGGACTGGGGGCGGCCAGGACCTTGGCCGCCCAGACCCGTGGTGTTGGGCCCCTTATATGGACGAGGCCCAATAGCCAAGGGGCTATGGGCTGGGCTTAAAACTCAAACATCGGTAGAAATGAGTACAACAATCAAGCATCATTCACACGAGCGGCCATTGGGGATCCACGGGATGTCCGAAATTAGGCATCTACAAATGCCCATCCGGAACGCCTGTTTTGCAAGGGAGCCTGGCGGACTGATAAATGGGTGTTTCGGTAAAGAAACAAGCCTAATGAGGGCAACACGCTCAAAGAGATTCTTGAGCGGAAAACAAGCTTCACGCAGGGTCGCGTGAGCACCAAGTAATCAAATAAGTCATTGGCAAAGGTAAAGAAGGACAGTCAAGAGAGGACTTGTATCTACAGCCACGTGGGGCCCCCTAGCATGGCGCTGTGCGGGACTTGAGGGGATGCTCACATCCAGTGCTCAAGGAGATACAAGACCTAAATAAAGTTAAGTAAAAAAGGTATCAGGATAAGGGAATACAATGACTCGTTGAATCGCGAGGTACTCGAAACGGTCTTGCATAAAACACATTTTCTGCTGATCAAATCAGAGTGGAATCACATAGACTCATTCGCGTGAATTCGGCAAGAATCGAGGGACTCAAAGAAACCAATGTGGGGACCAGAAGACCCTGGGTTGGTCAGATCAATGTGGCCTCCCTGCTTCTGCATCACAGCTTCCAGATGAAATGCATGCATTTTTGTTTTCTTTTTTTGCATATATCTCTTTTTTTGGATGTTTTTTCTTTCAAATGGGGCTAAAAAAACCTATATGATGCATGCTGGGTTAAAATAAAAGCCTATCTAATGCAAAGCCGGAGGATTTATTTGCCTGCCTTCGAACAAATCGGTAAAGAGTTCAAGAAATCTGCCATCCTATGCTTGGTGACAGACGTGGTCCAGATCCCAAGTAGGGGTCCATCGTTCCACATTGTAATTAAGCATAGTCGAGAATTCGGGAAGTCCATCATCCTGTGAGAAGCAGCAGGCGGCCATCGAATAGCTTAAGGAGTATAAACTATTCACGGTTTTTTTAGAGAGGAATTCAGAGTTTATACACCCGAAGCTATTAGCCTCCGGCGTTCTACCTAAGATGCAAGGTAACAAGGCCTTGTCACCTTTTTGGTCCCATGGATGCGGAGACCTGCAGCTGCATTAGCACACGTCAGTAAAGTTCATCAATGATAATAGGAATATGACAATAAAGATATTTCATTCAATGAACTATTAATCTATCACAACAAACCATGTATAATCGATTGAGCATAGCTTCACAAAGAAGAGAACAAGGGGGGACTAGTTGGTTGGCTACCCCAGGGGCTGGGCGGCCATCGGTGTTGGTCGCCCAGGCGGGGGTGGGCGGCCATCGGTTTGGCCGCCCTCCCTGGTCTTATCCCAAATCGTGGGAGTTCGAGCCAGGGGGGACTCTTAACCTATAAGGGGCTACGGGGCATGGTTTACTCCGTAGTTGATTGAATGATTGAAGCAAAGGAGTGGTTCCAAAGGAGGAATAGACAATGGCGTCTTCTTTCACCCCACCAGGAGATCACGAGCTTGGCGTTGTCTCTGACATGCCCGGCCACCTGAGCCATCTTGTGAAGCAGGGCAAGGTATGGTTTGTGAACAAAATTATTTTTGTTGTTTTAATTTTGATAGGGTTTGGCATGTTTATTGCTTAATCTCTTCTTCTCCTCCTCTTAAATGATGCAGCCCGTGCCTGCTTTTCTTGGGGCAAGGCATGCCCGTCGCTACAGTGGCTTCAAGATCTGATGGATATGATTACTTCCACCATGAGGGTATTCATGCATCAGTGGCATCTGATCCAGTTGGTCATCATGGCGAAGTGCTTCAACAGCATGCGGTGGAACTGGGAATCATTGGCGGCATTGATCGAGCTGTGGCATCCAGATACGCACACCTTTGTCTTCCCTGAGTTTGAAGCCTCAGTGCTGGTAGAAGAATTGGATTTCATCTTCCAGTGGGGGGACTTGGAGGTGGGCGAGCTGATCGACCTTCCTCCCTGGGATGAGATCCTGGCAGAAATTGTAAGAGACAAGCGCGAGGTTTGTCGGATGACGGACCAACGGGGGATCTTAGTTGACCGCTTAGCAGGATGGCTTGTGAGCCATGTGAAGGATAAAAAAGTGGGTGCCGATGGACTGATGCGAGGCGTGACATTATGCTTAGGCGAGGCACTACTCTTTCAAACGTCTGGCGACGTGCTGAGGCGAGAGTATGTAGGGCCCTTGACTCTCTTGTGGACGGGACATTCTCTTTCTCGAGCCGTGCTGGCTCACATGTATTGCGGGCTGACTCAGATGAGCCTAGGTGGCAGCACCATGGGAAGTTTATACCTTCTGCAGCTATGGATGGAAATACACTTGAGTTTTGATTTTGACAGCGAGGCGACCACTACCTCTAGAATCTTTGAGAAGAGCGCCATCTACCCTGCGAGGGCCATCTTTGGTCCTGAAGATCAGGTGATATGCAGGACAGCACTACTGAAAACCAGAGACGACTGGCGCGACTAGCTGAATTTCCTATCTGAGGATGATTTTGTGTTCGTGCCGATGATGTACCGACATGAGGAGTTCAAAGTTCACGGATCATCAGAGCAAGAATTATGCCTTGTGGGGACCAAGGACTTGGTGTTGTACCAAGGGCACCACTGCCATCGCCAGGTGGGGTTACCCAGACGGATCCCATGGGCGGCTTCAAAAGGAGGATTGATTGCCAAGCACCTTCTGGGGACCGATGCGGATCGACGGCGACTAGGCAAGATCGGGAAGGCGTGGAGGCGCCATGCCACCACAGTGAAGGCTAAAGTGGATGTGGAAGAGGACAAAGATGAGTTGGGGCGCTACGTGAGCTACCTCCAAAGCTTCAGGCCAACGGTGAATGAATTTTACATGAGGAGGTGAACCTGATTAGAGCTTGTCCAGCATTTTTCTTTCTTAGGATTGTGTTAAAGCAAATGAACTATTTTTTTTGTATTTTCCTTAAGAACAATGATTGAATGAATGGTTATGGAACTAAATGGATAAAATAAAGTAGTGTGAATGGATGTGGGATCAGATTTGCATGAATTTTTGTTGGTTTTCCATTTTTTTCATTTTTTTTGGCTGAACAGGGAGGAGGGCGGCCAGGGTCTTGGTCGCCTTCACTAAAGGCTGGGCGGCCAGGACCTTGGCCGCCCTCTGCTTGGAGGGTTGGTTAAAAAGGGTTGGCCGCCCCCTTCATTTGGGTGACCCTTGTTGTGGACGTCTTGAGAGTTAGAGAACTTGGAGCGTAGGATCTTTGCTTGAGTGAGATTCTAGTCACTTATATCCTCTAATTTGAGTTATGGAGAGAAGTAGAAGGGCTCGTTATGAAGTTGTACCCGACCCCTCTTCTTCAAGTGAGGAGGAAGAGGAGATTGAAGCTACGTGGAGCCCATCTTCTTCGGCCACAGTCTCTGCAGACTTGGAGGAGGATGAAGGTGATGAGAGTGATGGAGAAGAAGCCATCCCCGACAAGGGACCGGCCAGAGAGGATGATGAAGATGATGATGATGGCGAGGGTTTGGATGATGGCGAGGCCGATCAAGAGAAGGGAGGGCAACCCAGGAAGGTAGGCTTCGTACCCTTGCTTGGCATTCATCATATCTTTTTGTGTTTGTGTGTAATGGGGAGGCGGATGTTGGAGGAAGGCTTGGAGAGGGGTGAAACCAGTGGGCGGCCAGGGTCCTAGTCGCCCAGTAGCCTGCGCGGCCAGGTCACTGGTCGCCCAGTGCTGGGGTGAGGGCGGCCAAGGGTTTGGCTGCCCAGGGACATAGACGACCAACACCTTGGTCGCCCTGCTCCCAGGACTTGTGGAAGTGAAGAAAAAATGTGAGAAACGAATGAAATGGCTTGGAAGATCTAATGATTTATTTGTGTTTCTTCTTTTAATGTATGTAGGGTCCAAGGAGGATATGAGCTCGAGTCACATGGTACTTGGTATGGGCTTGGTACCATGCCCTTCCTCTTGGGCAGCGAGAGAGGGTGGATAGAGTGGGCTTTGGCCAGTTCTTCAGGATCCGGCTCTTCCAGGTGGACGCCACCTTCTTGACGATGATACGAGAGAGATGGATGGACAGCTGCAGAGCGTTTGTGATGCCATGGGGTCACATGATACCCACGCTTGAGGATGTGGCTTTCTTGACGGGGTTGCCAGTGGCGGGGGCCCCGGTGCTCGGCCGCGAGCTGAGAGATTATCATGAGGAGATAGAGGACTTGCTCGGGCCACAGCTGGTTCGATCGAGGAGACCAGTGACCAGTCTTCCACCCGGGAAGATCAGTGCCATGATGGGGCTCGCAAAGATGACACGCGGGCCGCTAGAGGACTTGGACGCGTACTTAGGGCGAGTGAGACAGAGACTCAGATCACAGGGGAGGAGCGAGCAGCAAGAGTTGTGACTTTTCTTCTTGTACTTCTTCGGGAGACTGCTATTTGCTACCGCATCAAATAAGGTGAATCTGAAGTATCTCTTACTGGTGCGGGATCTAGAATAGGGACCTCAGCTTGCGTGGGGGAGGGCGATGCTGGCGCACCTCTTCACCCACTTGGATCCGGTACGCCCAGGTTCAGGGAACCAGGGAGGTTTCACGCCCTTCTTACAGGTATAAGTCTACCCCTTCTAGGCATGTTGATTCAAAAGTTTGACTGATTGATCAATTGCTCTTTGTGGTTTCAGATTTGGGGGTACACTTGACCCTCTTGACTTGCTAGGTTCCCCGGTCCGTCTAGGCGATCCTACCGACGATCCAACTCCACTTCCTCTTCGCGCGATCGACAGTGCATTTTTGTGGAGGCTCCCCCTCCTCCTCGTCGCTCACTTCGTCTCCAGTCGGGTTCTACGGCGGTCCACCATCCGGTCCACTCTTCCCTCTCTGAGGAGCTCGATCATGATGGTTCGGACCTTGACCCTCTTGACTCGCCAGGTTCCCCGGTCCATCTGCGCGGAATCCGTTCAACGTTCTCATCCGACTCTGAAGGGGTGTTCGATGAAGATTCTATCTTGTTGGGGCTGTGATCTTTCTTTGTGCTATGGGTTCCTTGGTGCTTGTCTCTCTTGGCCTCTTCCTTTTTTGGGCCCTTTGGCCTTGTACTAGTCTAGCCCCTCTTGGGCGTCTTTCCCTTCCCCTCCCTCTGTACCCCTTTCTCTTACTACTTTCCTTATTGAAAACGCTTGCCTGGCGGTCGGGGTAGTGTGTTCATCCATCTTCTGAAATGAAGGGATGAACCCCCTCCCCTCTCTACCACCTTGCAAGTATTGACTTGAGTTAAAAAAAAAACTTGCGACACGAGATCCGAGAGATGGTAAGTCAAGAATAAATTGATTGATTTTGGAATTGGAATTGATTGAGCTTGACTAACCAGTTGCCCCTTTCCGTGCCAGCGAGAAGAATTGGCCTACGTGCGGGTGAGAGCAGGAGGGGAGGCCGGACCTTCGTCTGGAGCCGGTGCCCTGGAGGAGCTAGAGGATCGTCTAGCCGAGGCTATTGAGCGAGCCGAGGAGCGAGAGGCCGAGCTGGCTGAGGTGGTAAGAACCTAGCACTCAAGCTGAAAGTAGTTCTCTTCTTTATCATGTTTGCTTATTCTTTATATGATTATTCATTTTCTACAGAGGAAGGAGATAGCGGCCGGCCTGGCCATCCAGCAAGAGCAAGGTGCACGGATAGAGGAGTTGACCCGATGCCTAGGAGAGTTGAGTTCCGTCGAGAGGATTGAGGGTCGCCTAGCCGAGGCGAAGGAAAGAGAGGCCGAGGCTCGTGCTCGAGAGATGGCGATGGTAGTTCGGGAGCAACGAGCTCTCGATCAGCTAGAGGCCTTGCGACGACGAGTGCAGCGGAGGTACCATAGCAGAGGTGCTCCAGGAGAGGGAGCTAGGCCTGCGACTCCTTCCTAGTCACTCATGTCTTTGGGAGATGTGCATTTCACCATGGACGAGCTTATGGGTATGATGCGGTCCCCTGTAGAACAGGGAACAGTCCAGCCAGCTGCGTCAGGTTTGAGAGCTTCGTGGCCGTCACGGCTACAAGACACAGGAGGCGGAGGCGGAGACGAGGCTGACAACCGGTGGAGTCGACCTCGCACTTACACATATTAGGAGGAGATAGAGAGAGAGAGAGAGATAGATGCGCAGCTGAGTAGCAGCTGCCCCTTTTGTACACTGGGGGTATGCCCCTAGGATGTTGTGTCAATGGAATGTGATGGACATGTTTGGCAGTGAAATGAGCTTTCTTCAGTGTACTTGCCTTGATGTTGTCTTCCCTTTCTTACCTATTTCAACCACACATAAGGGAAAAGGTTAGTGCAGTATGTTTTTAGCCCCTGCCAAAAGCAGATAGTACCTTTCTTGATGCAGGGTCAGAGGGCTAAATCTTATTAACAAGATTTAGAAGAAAAAGGAAACGTGATATGCACATGCAAGCAAGTAAAATGTAAGCAAAAGGAAAATATGATCATGCAAGAATGTTCATGCAGATGCAAAACATATTTTTGGATTTTGTGCATTTTTTATTTTTTATTTTTTTGGTGCTTTGTACTTATACGTATTTTTGGAGTTATGATTTTCAGATTTTTTTGGGGATTTGAATGTATCGAATTTTTTTGTGTTTTGTGTTTTGTTGTTATTTTTTGGAACGCCTGGTGACCACCCATGTGGCACCTGACCTACATGAAGATGGGGGTTTTCTAAATTACCTCCCAGGTATCTTGAGCGCACATCTAGGTTTATTTGGGCCTCTGGACTCCTCGAATGATGGTCCCGCCGGTTAAGTCTTATTCTGATGACAATGCCGTTATGCCAAGCTTAGGCTCCCAGTTGCTTCCGACCACAGGGATACACCCAAAAAGTGTTTGAGGTAAATGAATTGCCCGACCCGGGTCTATTTCCTCACAACTCTAGATGGTATATGATGGAGCACCTTGGAACCCTAACGGTCAACCGCGCGACGCTGACCCGGAATTAGATGTCGTCGCACCTATAGGTGACACGCTTGCATTGACCTAAGCCCGAGTTAATATAAGAAAGCGTTAAGGGTAGTAAATAGGGGTCTTGACCAGCCAGAAACACAGAGACCCCTTCGCAGCGATGGCTTCTGTTGTTTAGAAGTCAACAACCATAAGTGTATTTTGTTAAATAAGGTTGCAACCCAGACGGGATTCATCCTTCAGGACCTCCAGTAAGCTTTACGTCTTTTGAAGGGAGAAGGAAGAAAGTAGGGGGTAAACCTCCTGAGAGGACGAGGAAAAGCCGTTAACCTGACGATCTAGGTGAGGGCCTACTCGACTTTCTCCTTTTGGCAACTTTGGACCATACCCCGAGCATTATGACGTTAGATGCCCCTGATGTGGGAAAATTTTGATTTGATTCTTTGAATAGAAGGGGTTTCATCTGCTAGGGTCAGGCACGGTCACGACCAGGCTTTTCATGTGACTTTGTCACATATACATAATTTTTCTTTTCTTTTTTGTTTCTTTCGGGGAGAAGAATATTATCATCTTGTTTTGAAATTCACCCTTTTTCTCATGCCTGCGGGGACACTGCCCTCTCCTAATGGCTCTTCTTCTGCATCATCCTCCACTTCCAAGACATACACCCCTAGACCGTCATCTGCCGGAGATCCGTCTAGTTCGATTGCCCCTAGGGAGATGGAAGTGGAGGTGAATTCAGAGACCTGACAAAGCTGTGCGCATTTACCAGCCAACTGGCTGATATAACGCACGGGAACCTGACGGACACTAGACTTTTTGGAAGAGAAAGATGCTATGTACAAATCTGAACCTAACCTATGTCAGCTAGGTGCGATTGACATACACTGATCCAGAGGGGGGTGAATGGATCTTTCAGAGAATTCTACCCAATTTAAAATTCGTATGAGATGATAACAACTAGATCAGTGGACAATTGATCAAACAAGATATGCAAACTCAATTAAACTCTAGGATATAGATAATCAATTAAATCACGGTCCTAGCATGCATTTAGCGGAAGCAGGCAATCAAACAAACCACTGCACAATGATTTTAGGTGGTTCGGTCCAAAGACCTACGTCCACCCCTCACTCCCAACCGGAGTGAGGCTTCCACTAGTAACACTAGCACAGCAGACTCAGTCTGTAACAAATGCTGCCAAACAGCTTGACCAGGGGAACAACCTCCCCTCTTCCTCCCAACCGGAGGGACACCCCAAGTGACTCCCAGTCACTTGGAAACCAGAGACACACGGTCTCTCTTCCTCCAGACCCGGAGGGAACCCCTGGACTTGCTACCCACAAGCCCAGAACCGGAGGACCAAACCTCCCTTCCTCCAAACCGGAGGGGAACCTAGAGACCCAAGTCTCTCTTCCTCTGAACCCCAGAGGGAAACACAAGTGACATTAAGTCACCTGCAAACCAGAGGTCTCGGACCTCTCTTCCTCCCAACCGGAGGGACCCCTGGACTTGAAACCTACAAGCCCAGAACCGGAGGACGAGCCTCCCTTCCTCTAAATCGGAGGGAACCCACAAGTAGCACCCAACTACTTGCAACCAGAGATAGCAATCTCCCTTCTCCTGAACCAACAGGAGGGACCCCGACCTCTCTACAGAGAATCGAAAATACAGCAAGTGAATAGTTCAAAGGAAAAACAAAACCCAGCAACAGAAAGCTGAAAAGATAAAATCAAATGTTGCTCTTGCAGGAGCTGGCTGGCCTGGATTTGATCCACGGTCCAGCAGGCACTTCTTCTACTGCTTCTCTCTTTCTCCCAGCACGAACTCTCTTTTCTTCTTCTTCTTCTTTCTTACTTCTTCTTCTTCTCATTGCTTCTGCCTTCTCCTTCTTCTCACTCTCTCTATCTCACTGTCTCTCTTTCTTTTTCTTCTTCTGCTCTCTCGATCTAGCTCTCAGCATTCTCTATCTCTTCTTTCTCTTCTACACTTCTTCTCTTAGCTCTGGCTGCTTCTACTTCAGTCCCTCTCTACCCTCGCACACTTTCTTCAGAGGAAGAAGACACATATATATAGCAGCAGCAGATTAGGGCAGCGTGTGCTCTCCACGATTCCCGCCCAAATGCTTCAGTCCACGTGGAGGCTCCTCTGCATCTCGGATCACGTGCCAGATGCCAGCCTCGTATCACGTGCCCACTCTACATAGGCTCCACGAACAGTACAATAGAGCAAACTGGTTCGGATTTGATCCTGAAACCAGAATCCTTCTTCTTCTTCTTTTTCTTCTTCTCCTGCAAAGAGATTAAAAACATTAATACTCAGGATTCTCTATATATATATACCTGAAATAAGTCGGTTGACACTCAAGCTAAAGCTGTACGAGATGTGTAGGAACAACAAAAGGTGCACTATACTGAGAATGACACGAGGTACATAAGATGACTACAGCACGAGATAAAAAGAAAACGACACGAGGTACATATAGTAACAAAGCTAACACTACAAAGAGAACGACACGAAGTCTGATGAGAACAGCACGAGGTGAGAAGGAAATAACATGGAGTAAAACGGTAGTAAAACACGCGATCAGAGGAAACCTGGATGAAGATAAAAAGAAGCAACACGAAGACATAAAAACAACATGAAGACACAAATACAGAAATAACATGAAGACTCAAACATAAAAATAACACGAAGACATAAAAACAACAACACGAAGACACAAACACAGAAACAACACGAAGACATTAAAAACGACTCGAATACAAAGTTGCTCGAACTTACGAACGACTCGAAGACGAGGACGACACGGGCTGAAAACAACTCAAAGATGAAAATAGAAACCGACACGAAGTGTGGTCACAAAGCAAGAAAGACACTTCCAATGTACAGACTTCATATGATATGAGGTGATGTGTAGACTTTGCGTTCAACTGGATGTATAGACTTGGAATGGCTTCAAGGCAACAATGTACAGACTTTGAAATAAAGAGTGTACAGACTGAGAGTTCAAGGCCACGATGTATAGACTTTGCCCAAGGAAATGAATGTGTAGACTTTGGCTTGGAATGAAGATAAAGATGAGGCTGTATAGACTTGGCCAGAACGTAGGTAAAAGCACCAATGTGCAGACATGAACATCCAGCAGTGTATAGACTTCGTGAACAAGATGCAATGCTGACTAATGTATAGACTTTGTGAATGTTCAGACTTGAATGCTCGACCAGTGTACAGACTTGCAGAGCCGACCCCAATGTATAGACTTGAGGAATTGAAGCCAATGTACAGACTTGTCGAATGGCTTCGCAATGTATAGACTTGGAGCCTTAAGACGCAGCAAGAGATGCTGGCTGAGACGGACGCTGTACATACTTGATGCATGTGAACAGTGAGACGGATGTATAGACTTGATGAACTATAACATGAACATATCAGCAGAGAAGCAATGCACAGAGCAGAAATCAAGCACAAACCAATTTATCACAGCATGACTCAAGCATACACATGCATTCTTCACAATTCAGACATGGCACACTCATACAATCTCCCACAGAATAGATCAGACATATTCAAGACAATGTGGTGACTCATTCATGTTGCTATCATTAAAACACCACATCATCAACAAAGCACAAGAGGCACAACAATCTCCCCCTTTTTGATGATGGTAACATAATGAGTCACACTGACTCATCAAACTATTCTCCCCCTTTGACATAATCAAAAAGAAGGGAAATGGTTTGATAGTCAAATGCAGCACATAAATGCAGCACACAAAGACAGCACATAAATGGAGAGAATGAGTCATGGTTCTTAAAAATGAAGATCTCCCTTATGACAATGAAACAGCTCTCCCCCTATCAATATGCATGATTGACTACTCTCCCCTTAGATGTGAATAAACCATAACTCCCCCTGAAGCATAGGAAAGGACTCTGGTTATCCAATAAATCAATCTGAAATCAGCCATTACAAAGAATCTGAATTCTGGTGAAAATACCACAGAATCAGAACTTATTGCAGAACAAGATGGAAGATTCCAACAGTGTGGAGAGAAATACATCTCAGGAATCAATCTGAAATCCACCACCATAAGGATTCCGAAGTTTAGAGGGCTGCAAGTGAACAAGGTAATAATAGGAGTGGCACCTCACATTTGTATGGTCAGAAAAAATGCAGAAGGAATCAGTCAACTGATAAGAGAGGAGTTGACTATACAGTTTTTGTTGATCATGCATGAATCTGATCATGAGGGATTTGAATGCATACATCACTTCAATAAGTCTTAAAAGATGTAGACTCTTCTATCATAAAAAGTTATGAAGTGGCAACTTAATCAATCTGATTTAATTTTGATGTATACCAACTTTGTCAAATTAAACTCAATACTCATATCTGAATCCAAGTTTTAATAAAAGTGAACCGAATAGTCAGAAAACACTCAAAAATAATCATCTTTTATCTTACACATCTGATCTCAATTGCACCTTTGAAAAATACACAGGTTAGTACTGAAGTTAAACATTTTTTCAAGAACATGAGTTGACAGATTTTTCAAGATAATTTTATTTGAAGCACATTATATTTTTCTTGAGCAATTTAAGTTGATCAACACCTTTTTACATGAGGCACAACAAGTCTTAGTTGAAGTGACCCAGTTACTCAGTGTGATAATTGGCATTGCTTCTCACTTTGAGAGCAGAGTTAGCAATATGAGTGTCTTTTTACATGAGAAGACACCTTTATCAGAGGCCAGACTCCCCAACTACTCAACACCAATAAGCTATTGCTCTGTCAGGTTTTGTTTCACTAAATTTTTATCAGAGATAACTATGGCACCTCATGACTTGAGTTACTTTATTTCATTGATAAAGAACTCAGTTTCTCAGTGACGAGCCATTACTCTGAATTCACAATTTTTCATTTAGTCAGCTTTTTCAAGTTAATGTTTAACCACAACACTCACTCTATGTATCTCTACCAAAGTAGCCTTGATTACAAATTTTCAGATATCAGATGAGAGACTTTAAGGATTACATGACACAAGAGGTTAAAGTTTATTAAACCTTATCAACAGATATTTTCAATTCATTTAATTACAAAGCTGAGAATACCTTAATCTTATATCAGTCTGATTCAGTGATAATTCTTAAACCCATATGATAGGAGTTTCTACCAAAATCTCTGACTGAATTGCATGACATGCAGCTTAAGTTCCTCAGATCAGAACAATAAATTTAGCTGACCAACAACTCAATAATGGAGCCAAAATAGTCACACCAACTAAGAGGTATATGAAGGAAGAGTACAAGCTGGTGGAAGAGTCAATCAGCAAGAGAGAATAAGGTTTAAAGCCACTAGCAGAGTCAATCACTCAATATAGGTTTAAAATCATTTCAGTCAGACAAAATGAGACACTCCTTCTTCAATAGATTGAGGATTAGCAGCCAAATTTTCAGATTCAAGAAGGTATGAACTCAAAATAGTCAATTGATGATTTGAAAGAGTGTAGAGTGTGAATTTCAAATAGTGACAACAATATAATAATGCTCCCCCTTGTCTATATGCAGTGACTCACATAAGACTCAACAAGCTCCCCCTGAATTGATGCAATTTATGCAAGATGATTATTCAAACGTTAGAGCATTCTTTATTCAGAGAGCATCATGCTGGAGCAATCAACTTTTCAAGATAATTCAATTTAGCACAGACAGATTATTATGATATGCATTGATCAAAAACAGTTGGACTCCCCCTGACTATATGCATGAAATGTATTGAAATCACATCACATGATATCAAATTTAGCATTCAGATATGATTCATGCAAATTAGACAGAAGAGAATTACTATAAGCATGATTGTTCAATTCATATTTCAGAAAACTTCAGTTTAGCACCAACAGATCAACATGATATGCAATACACTGCTCTATATGACTTGACCCATGGTACTGAGCGGAGGACTTGGTCCAAGGACCACCTCACACATGGCAGTAGCATCCAGACATACTCCATCTGCCCTCCAGCACTGTTCCATTTCATATACCATGATGGTCATGCAAATGACATATGCAGTGCAAAGCAATCTCATTTATTTAGTGCAAACAACAGCATGAGAAGAGCATCAAAAATCAACCAAGCAAAACAACAATTTCAGATAATGAAATTGAAACAGATTTCAGAACTGACCTGAATTGAGTCCTGGGGTTTTCTTTTTGAGTGCCTTGGTTAACCCCTTTTATTTCTCCCTCCAAGGCACACCTGCAAAGTATTTGATCATCTTGATCCTGCAGGGACCCAAGCAGCTTTGGGTCTTGCGTTAGCCCTGACAGGTTTTCCAAACATTTTCATAGCAACATTATCATCAAATTTCATCAGTGAACAGTCATCCATAGAATGTCCAAATTTTCCACAGTATCTACATGAAATGGCTGGTGTTTGATTCTTATGATGCATATTAACAGCAGGGTGATGTTTATAAACATGTTCATAAGATTTTCTGTTATATGCATGAGCAGTTTGATGCTTGTTCTTAACCATCCAACATTCAGCAGATTTATGGCCTGGCTTCCCACAGTTATAGCATGAAATTTTCACAAAAGGTTTTGCAGGGAATTTGACAAAATGGGGTTTAACATAGTTCTTTTGAACATACCAACAGTCCTTGACTGTATGCCCATTTTTTCCACAGTGGGAGCATGCAAAAGAATTTCTTCTATGAAAACCATTTTTACCCCAAGTGGATCTAAACCAGCACTCAGCAGCCTTGTGCCCAGGCTTATTACAGCTGAAACACACAGTGTGCTGACTAGAATTGTGTTTAGATCCATATGGACCATGAACATGAATGGGGGACTTGGCATGTTGTTTATTGTCCTCTTTCATGATAAAACATTCACTCATGAGATGACCATGCTTCCCACAATAATAACATGAGGCATCAGGCTTCCTAGCAACATGGTTTCTATCAAAAGAGTTTCTAGAATGTAAAGTTCCACTAGCATGCTCATCCTTTGACATCAATCCACAATCCTCCATTATGTGACCTCCTTTCCCACAATAATAACATGAACCCCTTTTAATGTGAGTGTGTGAGAGATCATGTGAATTGTGTGCAGTCTTCTTTACAACAACAGGAGTGTCTTTTTCCTTTTTCTGTGAATTTTCACCCTTTTTCTATTTTGGAGTTTGTTCCACAGTTTTGGGTTTCACAATGGACTTTTGTGCAGTGAATTGAAAAACAGAAGGACCGGCAGTTGTGTTTTGATCAGAAGCTTTTACAAACACAGTTGAAGTTTTATTGCTATTGATCCTTTTGTTTGTTGAACTGTAACCCAGCCCTTCTCTCTGAGAGTTATCAGTCTTTCCCAGAAGCTTATTCAGATTGTCCTTTCCCTTGACAAATTTTGATAGAGAATTTTTTAAATCTTTAATCTCAGAATTCAAATCAGCAATTTTAGCTTCATATTTGGACAAATCTGTTTCACAGGAAATGACTTGTTGATGCAAGGCATCATTCAGACTCTTGAGTTTTTCAACTTCCTGTTTTAGTTTTGTTTCATTGTTAGCTTCAGATAGGGACTTATAAAGATCATCAACTTCTTGTTGAAGGGATGTGATAGTAAGCTCATATCCAGCTATTTTCCGTTCACTACAACTGACATTTCCATTTAACATTAAGTTGATGGTTTTCAGACTCTCAATTTCTTGTTCAGCATTCATCAACCTATCAGAATTATCCACACTCACACACTTGCCTTTTTCCATTGTCATTAGCCTATCTGTCAGCTGGGTGTTTAGATGTTTCAACTCATTGATTTCCTCTTCCAGTTTACTGTTCTGCTCTAGGAGATCAGCATCAAGCACCCATTCATCTGAGAGAGACTGACATTCATGAAATATTTCCTGTTGTTTTTCAAAATCTTTCTGTAATTCTATGTTTACAGATTTTATGGTATTAAGCTTTTCAATCAGCAATTTGTTCTCCTATCTAAGATTCTCTGATTTTTCATCATTTTTATTGGAGAACTCTTTAAGAGAATCATTTTCAGATTTCAGCTTGTTTAATTCAGACTTAACACATTCAATTTCTTTCAGCAAATCCTTGCTCTGAACAGAATCATGACTAGCTAGACTAAGCTTCTTTTCAAGTTCAGAGATTTCTTTCACATGATCTTGCTTCTCAGTTTTCAATAAAGAAATTTGTTTCTTCAACATTAGAAAGTCAGACATACAGGCATCATGAATATTTTTCAATTCAACACAATTTCTACAAGGAGAACTTGAACTATCTAAACCAGTACCCTTCTTCAATTTTTTATACTATTTTCTTAACAGTTCATGAGATTCAAATAATTCAGCATATGCATTCTCCCAATCTTCTAGAGAAAAATTCTCGAAGAGATTTACCTCATCATCATCATCATCTTCTTCAGTCTGACTGCTGCCTTGATTGCTGCCACTTGGATTACTTCTGTTAGCCATCATGCAGTTGTCCTCGTTTATCCTGTGGAATTGCTTCAGCCTATCCAGGATGTCCTTTGCTGAGCTGCAATTATGAAGACAAGACCATAAGGCTCTGTCAGTAGCTGCTTTCAACAGGTTAAAGGCTTTCTGATTTTCTCCATCCTTTGATCTGTGTCTGTGTAAGGTGTGAGGACCTTGTGAAATTAATTTTCACAAATCAGGATTAGCATAATTTACATAAGCATGTAAAGCAGTGTACCACTGACTGAAACCAGAACCACAAAAGATGGGTGGTAGAGCCATTGAAAAACAAATAGCGAGTAAGTTCAAGGCAACAGGAATATTTATGCACTAAAAACAAATTAGCACCTAAGACAGCAGGATCGAATCTGTAGGTCGCTGGACCTTGTATGCAGACACCGCTCTGATACCAATTGTCAGCTAGGTGCGATTGACATACACTGATCCAGAGGGGGGTGAATGGATCTTTCAGAGAATTCTACCCAATTTAAAATTCGCATGAGATGATAACAACTAGATCAGTGGACAGTTGATCAAACAAGATATGCAAACTCAATTAAACTCTAGGATATAGATAATCAATTAAATCACGGTCCTAGCATGCATCTAGCGGAAGCAGGCAATCAAACAAACCACTGCACAATGATTTTAGGTGGTTCGGTCCAAAGACCTACGTCCACCCCTCACTCCCAACCGGAGTGAGGCTTCCACTAGTAACACTAGCACAGCAGACTCAGTCTGCAACAAATGCTGCCAAACAGCTTGACTAGGCGAATAACCTCCCCTCTTCCTCCCAACCGGAGGGACACCCCAAGTGACTCCCAATCACTTGGAAACCAGAGACACACGGCCTCTCTTCCTCTAGACCCGGAGGGAACCCCTGGACTTGCTACCCACAAGCCCAGAACCGGAGGACCAAACCTCCCTTCCTCCAAACCGGAGGGGAACCTAGAGACCCAAGTCTCTCTTCCTCTGAACCCCAGAGGGAAATACAAGTGACATTAAGTCACCTGCAAACCAGAGGTCTCGGACCTCTCTTCCTCCCAACCGGAGGGACCCCTGGACTTGAAACCTACAAGCCCAGAACCGGAGGACGAGCCTCCCTTCCTCTAAACTGAAGGGAACCCACAAGTAGCACCCAACTACTTGTAACCAGAGATAGCAATCTCCCTTCTCCTGAACCAACAGGAGGGACCCTGACCTCTCTACAGAGAATCGAAAATACAGCAAGTGAATAGTTCAAAGGAAAAACAAAACCCAGCAACAGAAAGCTGAAAAGATAAAATCAAATGTTGCTCTCGCAGGAGCTGGCTGGCCTGGATTTGATCCACGGTCCAGCAGGCACTTCTTCTACTGCTTCTCTCTTTCTCCCAGCACGAACTCTCTTTTCTTCTTCTTCTTCTTTCTTACTTCTTCTTCTTCTCATTGCTTCTGCCTTCTCCTTCTTCTCACTCTCTCTATCTCACTGTCTCTCTTTCTTTTTCTTCTTCTGCTCTCTCGATCTAGCTCTCAGCATTCTCTATCTCTTCTTTCTCTTCTGCACTTCCTCTCTTAGCTCTGGCTGCTTCTACTTCAGTCCCTCTCTACCCTCGCACACTTTCTTCAGAGGAAGAAGACACATATATATAGCAGCAGCAGATTAGGGCAGCGTGTGCTCTCCACGATTCCCGCCCAAATGCTTCAGTCCACGTGGAGGCTCCTCTGCATCTCGGATCACGTGCCAGATGCCAGCCTCGTATCACGTGCCCACTCTACATAGGCTCCACGAACAGTACAATAGAGCAAACTGGTTCGGATTTGATCCTGAAACCAGAATCCTTCTTCTTCTTCTTTTTCTTCTTCTCCTGCAAAGAGATTAAAAACATTAATACTCAGGATTCTCTCTATATATATATACCTGAAATAAGTCGGTTGACACTCAAGCTAAAGCTGTACGAGATGTGTAGGAACAACAAAAGGTGCACTATACTGAGAACGACACGAGGTACATAAGATGACTACAGCACGAGATAAAAAGAAAACGACACGAGGTACATATAGTAACAAAGCTAACACTACAAAGAGAACGACACGAAGTCTGATGAGAACAACACGAGGTGAGAAGGAAATAACATGGAGTAAAACGGTAGTAAAACACGCGATTAGAGGAAACCTGGATGAAGATAAAAAGAAGCAACACGAAGACATAAAAACAAAACGAAGACACAAATACAGAAATAACATGAAGACTCAAACACAAAAATAACACGAAGACATAAAAATAACAACACGAAGACACAAACACAGAAACAACACGAAGACATTAAAAATGACTCGAATACAAAGTTGCTTGAACTTACGAACGACTCGAAGACGAGGATGACACGGGCTGAAAACAACTCGAAGATGAAAATAGAAACCGACACGAAGTGTGGTCACAGAGCAAGAAAGACACTTCCAACGTACAGACTTCATATGATGTGAGGTGATGTGTAGACTTTGCGTTCAACTGGATGTATAGACTTGGAACGGCTTCAAGGCAACAATGTACAGACTTTGAAATAAAGAGTGTACAGACTGAGAGTTCAAGGCCACGATGTATAGACTTTGCCCAAGGAAACGAATGTGTAGACTTTGGCTTGGAACGAAGGTAAAGATGAGGCTGTATAGACTTGGCCAGAACGTAGGGAAAAGCACCAATGTGCAGACATTAACATCCAGCAGTGTATAGACTTCGTGAAGAAGATGCAATGCTGACTGATGTATAGACTTTGTGAATGTTCAGACTTGAATGCTCGACCAGTGTACAGACTTGCAGAGCCGACCCCAATGTATAGACTTGAGGAATTGAAGCCAATGTACAGACTTGTCGAATGGCTTCGCAATGTATAGACTTGGAGCCTTAAGACGCAGCAAGAGACGCTGGCTGAGACGGACGCTGTACATACTTGATGCATGTGAACAGTGAGACGGATGTATAGACTTGATGAACTACAACATGAACATATCAGCAGAGAAGCAATGCACGGAGCAGAAATCAAGCACAAACCAATGTATCACAGCATGACTCAAGCATACACATGCATTCTTCACAATTCAGACATGGCACACTCATGCAATCTCCCACAGAATAGATCAGACATATTCAAGACAATGTGGTGACTCATTCATGTTGCTATCATTAAAACACCACATCATCAACAAAGCACAAGGGGCACAACAACCTAGACTCTACCCTACTATGTACAAGAGAATCTTGTGGAAGGGAGTTCAAGGTGGAAAGAGTCGGCCCTTGGCCGAGGGAACCATTTTCCAAGGAGGCTGTTTTCTCAATAGCGAACTCGCAGGTCCACATTTGAGAATTGGCATTTTTTTTGGTGGTCATGAGTGAAAGTGCAAACCTGATGTGTGGGTTGCCCCATGACCGGATAAGTAAGGAGCGGAGGAAATGGTGGATGGAGTAGAAAGGGGATAAAGAGAACAGCCGCGGGCTTGTCTTTAGCAAGGAAGACGCCCAAGGAGGAAATCTACTCGGGAGGTTTATCCAGGTGGAAGAGGGAGAGGAGACCGAAGTCTTCCTCGAGTGACGAATCGTGTGGAATTTCATTTCTCTGTGGGACTTCCACTTTGTGACTCGGCTCTTGCTGAGTACCAGGCTGAATCGGCCCTATGACGAAGCAACCGTACACCAAATCTTCGCCTAGAGCGGCCCCAGGTGGCTCTCCTGGAGAGTAGCCCAAACTTGCGCGACCCTTAGCAACCCGGAGTTTTATTCTATGCGCGGGCCCTTGTTCAAGCTGACCTAGGCCTTTACCCATGGTGAAGCCCATCCTGGCCATGATCTCCCATCCTTTACCCGGAGGGATGTTGTGATGTGTAATTGGCCGAGGAACGAAAGGGGAATCAGGTGGACCTAAAGCAGACGGCCCCACCGTGCCCTCTATGGAGAGAACATGTTTCTTTCCCTTATCCGGAATAGTCATGAAGGGAATCTATTCGGAAGTGATGGCATTAAGAGTTTCTACTAGCGGGATACTCCTAATCTTGATTACCCTACCATTGTAAGCGAATTTAAAACACTGGTGGGCTATGGATGGAATCCCAAGGGTTTGCTCAATCCAAGGCCGCCCTAGGATGGCCTTATATGCAGGGTCGACATCGAGGACAAAGAAATCCGATGTCATAACCATCGGTCCTAAACCAAGTTAGAGGGTCACCTTCCCTTTCGCGCACCTTTTGGAATTGTCATAAGCTGATATGGTGGTGCATACCTCTTCTAGATTTTCTTCCTGGAGGCCAATCTTATTGATGGTCTTCATGGGACACACATTGATGGACGCTCCCGTGTCTATGAGGGCGGAGTCAACTTTAACCCCGCTGAGAGTGACAGTGAGGCATAACGGGAGTGACCTACTTTCTGACAAAGCAAGGTCTTTATCCGAAAATGAGATGGATGATCCACATGTAAGGGCCATGATAGCTTCGGTCACACCACTTGCTGGGAGATCTTCATTGACCATGATTTTCTGAAGGAATTGGAGTAGAGTGGCTTGGTGTGACAGAGATTTCTTGAGGAGCTCCAGGATAGAAACCTTAGCAGGGGTCCTGTCTAGATGCTGGAGAATGTCATACTCCACAGGAGGACTTTGAGAATTAACCCCTTCCTCCGGCTGGGATTGCCTTTGGAATGGGGGAATAATGCGATTCCGGAGAGTGACATTGACCGAAGCTTCCTTCGGGTCATCCTGTTCCAAAGGTTTTGGGCGAATGAGCTGTAGGGGAGCTGGAGAGCCAAAGATATATGAGAGGGAAACTGAATCATCTCCAGATTCCGTAGGAGAAGGAGGAGGGACCGATTTTGGCTGAGGTGGTCTTAAGAGGACCAAAGGGCGTTCCTGCACTAACTGAGCTTGTGTAGAAACATAGGGCTCTTGATGTGGCACTTGAGGAGGGTTGATTAGGGTGAGTGGGTTTTGGGTAGCACTTGGAGATTGGATAGGTGGTGAGATCAAGTTCCGGGATTGAGAGAACATGTTGATGTTCGCCAAGGGTTCATGAGCTTCCACTTCCATCTTCCCGTACCAACCTGGGAATCCTTCCACGCCCCACATCTGAGTCCTTTTGAGAACTCGTGGTTCCATTCCGATCACCGTGTTCACCCGCTCGTGTTGCTTTGAAGTAGATGGATCTTTTGTGGGCTGGTGAGTTGGCAAAGGGTTATGCAAAATACCGAGGTCCCTATTAGGCTTTTTGAGGTTGGCAATAGCTAGCTTCACATCTGCCCAATTGATTCTTCCCTCATAATTCATATCATATACCCAATCCTGAAATTGGAAGCAGTTGAATATATCATGGCCGGGAGTTCGGTGATATGGGCAATATCGGGAGGTATCGGCGTTGGGAGGGACTCGCTCCCGTTGAGGGGGAAGCTGAATGGAATCTGAGGACATAAGGGCAAAGAATATGTCACCTAAAGTTTCAGGCAACGGAGGATAAGAAGCCCTTTTTGGCCTAGGGGGGCCGTAGCTTTGAGGTGGAGGAACATTGGAATAGGGCTTGGGATTGGCTTGTCCCTGGCTAGCAAAAGCCTGAGTGGTATGGGAGACCTGGCGATTGTTGGTCTTGAAGGACTGGCGAACTGCATTGACCTGTTCATTTATGGTGACACCCTTGGTGGTAGGGACAGCCGGGGCCTTTCTACCCTTGGTGCGAGGCTCAAAGAAAGGAGGTAAGGTAGAGTCCCTTACCTGAGCTTCAACTATTCAAGCTCGATTGTAGAGTTGGTGAAAGGTGTGGAGTTCACTAAGCATTAGGATGGCCCTAAGCTGTGGAGTGGCATTGTTTACTAACATGGTAACGGCTTGGGATTCAGGAATAGGAACCTCCGTCCTAGTAGCCATAATCCTCCATCGGTTCGCAAAACTAATGAAGTCCTCGTCGGGCTTCATCTTCTCCGTGACTAGGTCAAATAATGTGGGGGAAATAGATGACATGTGACCAAAGTGAGCGAGGAATCGCTCAGAGACTATATCAAAGTTGATGAGATCAATGGCCGGCAAGGATGCGAACCAACATAGGGCCTCGCCCTCAAGAGATTTTTGGAACAGATGAACGAACAAGACCCAATCGTGTAGCCATTGGTGGGAGTCCATAAGGAAACCCAAAAGATGATGATGAGGATCAGTAGTGCCATCATACCTCCTATATTTGGGAGCCTTGAATCCGAAAAGAAAATAAGCATTAGGAAGCTTGCAATATTGGGCTAGCGAGTGGGGACGTGAATTAGGCATACTTTCGGCCACTGCTTGCCGAATGTAGTTTTGGATCTTCTGCCGGAGTGAGGGGTCCATCCCCTTCGAAGGGATTCCCATGATTGGTGGAGTTGGGGGTGAAGGAACCCTTTGTGGAGGTGTCGGATAGCTGAATTGGATTGGAGTATCGGGAATGGGTCGGCTCGTGGACCCTTGGAAAGGAACTTGAACACGGGAAGGTGCGGCATGTGGAGATAAGTGTGGGAGGGCTGGAGCCTTCCCACGAGAGGCCATCATGGCTAAATCCACGGGGGAATAATGAGACAGCACGCTAATCAACTCTTGATCGTTGCGCGGAGATAATGTAGGAGCCCACAGGATACCACGACCATGGTCGCTCGGGGAAGACGAAGCCGAATCGGCGTGGGCGGCCTCATTTGGTGTGGCCGAAAACATGCCTATGAAGGCATCCAAACCATTATTCTCTACCTGAAATAGAGGATTGCCCCTAATTCCAGAATCGAATTGAGGTGGAAATTCCTCCTCATAACCTAGGTTTGAATAAACTCTCTCCATCCTAAACCAGTTGTTAGTTGGTTTAGAATGGAGAAAATGAAAGATTTGGAGGGGGAAAAGGGAATTGATGTTTTCCGAACACAACCAAATGTAAACACAAGCAACGCCCAAATTTTTTTTTCTGATTTCCACTTTCTTCCTTTTTTTTCCTTTTTCCTTTTGATTCACTCGGAGAAGAGGAGGAAAAACTAAGGGTATTATGGAATGAACTCTGGGATCCTAGCAGAATCTTCACTCAACCCATGGTGACTAATGGGACTTCCATGGTACAACCTGCCTGGCGACCGTGTGAGAATCCACGGTTCGCGAGGACTCACGGAGGTTCCCGACTGGACTGAACCAATTGCACCCGAGTGGGAATCCCCGAGTGAAGGGTTCAATGCCAACGAGAGGGTTTCCTAAAAGAGGTGATGCCGGCTCTTCCTAAACCCAAACCCGTAGATTAACTTGCAAAAACTAATCACACAATGCACAGACAAGCAAAGTTAAGAGATAAATAACATATCTAGAACACACATATAATACTACTATGGAGGAGAAGTATGGAGAAGACAGAAGGCGGTCAAAGTGATGGTCGCCTGGAGGTTTGGGCGGCCAGAGTACTGGTCATCCAGAGGAGAGGGCGGCCAGAGTGCTGGCCTTCTAGCAGGGATGAGGGCGGCCAGGGCGATGGTCGCCTGGAGGTCTGGGCGTCCAGAGCACTGGTCATCCAGATGAGGGCCTGGGCGGCCACTGGGTTGGTCGCCCAGGGACCTAGGCGGCCAAGAGTCTGGACTCATTCTGTTCGAGTTGCAGAAAACTAAAAAATAGAGCTACGGAAGTAAAGCTAATGTATTAACATAACTGCACTAATATTTGACTTCAAGCATAAGGGACTTACAGTAGGCACTAGAGGGTCCCACCGTGATCGCCACTTCGCTTGTAGGCGCCCGGAGATGGCGGCGTGGGATTGGGTGAGAGATGTAAGATGGAATGGGTGAATGGAAGTCTCCGTGCGAGGGTACCTACAGAGGAACAAAAAAAGATTAGAACGTGATTGCCAGAGGTCATTTTACTTGAACCTCGCAAGATGTTGATCACGGGGAGATGTTCAAGATGAAGAGACGTGGGTTTCCTCTTCCTCGTCCTCGGCCGGCCAAGGGCAAGGAGACCTACTCGTCCCTTGTGCTGAAGTCCTGCAACGTAGCTAAGAAAAACACAGAAAAGAAAGCCATTAGTGAACTTGGAGTGCAGTATGTGATCTAACAACTAGAAAACACGTAAGAAACTGGTGGCCAAAGTACCTGGGGGGTGTGGGAAGGAAGGATGGCCGAGACTTTCGACCATCCACCTCCCCTTTGTTTTTTAGGAAGAAAACCTCTTATGTTGGATCTAGGAGGATGCTACATGCGATGCTATACTTACCTGGAAGTCGAGATGCACATAGGAAGCAGAAGATGAGAGGTAGAGAAGTTCAAACCAGGTTGAAGGAAGAAGGAGTAGCCTCCGGGACAAGGTTCCGGGAGTTCTCCCTTCTCCTCCATGTCAACTCTCGAAAAACCACCCCTCCCCAAATCTCCCAACTCTCTCCCCAAAAAAATCCCCTCTTCCTTCCTCTCGTACTGGAGGTCGTGGAGTTTTAGTTCGACAAGCCGGGGGTTACAAAACATAGGTGGAGATCGTGCAGAACGAGGGAGAGAATGTGGCCACGAGCTGGGCCACATTATCTGACCGAGTAAACAGGGGGAAGGCGGCCAAATCGTTGGCCACCTTGAGGAGGAAGGCGGCCAGCACTCTGGCCACCTTGAGGAGGAGGGCCACCATCCCCCTGGTCGCCCAGGACTGGGGGCGGCCAGGACCTTAGTCGTCCAGACCCATGGTGTTGGGCCCCTTATATGGACAAGGCCCAATAGCCAAGGGGCTATGGGTTGGGCTTAAAACTCAAACATCGGTAGAAATGAGTACAACAATCAAGTGTCATTCACACGAGGGCCCATTGGGGATCTACGGGATGTCCGAAATTAGGCGTCTACAGGGAGCACATGTGTTGTTTGTAAAGAAGAAGGATGGATCTATGAGGTTATGCATCGACTATCGATAGTTGAATCATCTCACTATCAAGAACAAGTATCCACTACCGAGAATTGATGAACTATTTGATCAAATATCTGGATCCAAGTATTTCTCAAAAATTGATCTCCGGTCGGGATATCACCAACTAAGGATCAAAGATGAGGACATTTATAAGACCGCGTTCAGGAGCAGGTATGGGCACTATGAATTTGTTGTTATGCCTTTTGGACTAACGAATGCCCCTGCAGCTTTTATGCAGTTGATGAATAGTATATTCAGGCCTCATCTAGATCAGTTCGTGGTGATTTTCATTGATGATATACTGATCTATTCAAAGACCAAGGAAGAGCATGAGGTGCATTTAAGGATTGCATTACATATATTGAGGATGAATCAGCTATATGCAAAACTCAGTAAATGTGAATTCTGGCTAGAAGAAGTATCTTTCTCGGGACATGTTATATCAAAGGACGGTTTATCGGTAGATCCCTCAAAGGTTGCAGCTGTAAGGAATTGGGAAGGACCGACCAATGCTAGCGAGATCCGGAGTTTCTTGGGTCTTGCGGGCTATTATAGGCGATTCATCAAGGATTTCTCCAAGATAGTCGTACCACTCACTAGGCTAACTCGCAAGGAGATCCGTTATGAATGGAGCGAGGAATGTGAAAGAAGCTTCCAAGCTCTCAAGGATCACCTAACTACTGCCCCGGTCTTAGCTTTACCAGTTGAAGGAGAAAAGTTTGAGGTATACACCGATGCATCTGGCATTGGCCTCGGATGTGTCTTAATGCAAAAAGGAAGAGTTATAGCTTCTCTTCTCGCCAATTGAAGAAGCACGACGAGAACTACCCAGTCCATGACTTAGAATTGGCTGCGGTAGTGTTTGCGCTGAAGATATGGAGACATTATCTATATAGAGTGCAGTTTACTGTATACTCTGACCATAAAAGTCTCAAGTATCTCTTCTCTCAGAAGGAATTGAATATGAGGCAAGGACGTTGGCTAGAATATCTCAAGGACTTCGACTTCACAATACAATATCATCATGGAAATTGTAATCCTGTAGCAGATGTCCTCAGTCGAAAGCCGAGAGCACTATTAGCCAATTGTATGATTCAGGAGTGGAAGTTGCTAGAACAATTCTCTAAGCTTGATATAAGCATGGACAAGGAGAGCAGGTGTGTTACACTATCCCACATGAGTATACAGCGAGATCTACTCTCAAAAATACAAGGACTTCAAGATAATGACCCAATATTAGTGGAAATTAAAGGCAAGATAGAAGAGCAGTCTGACTTCAAGATAACATCAGATGGAAGATTGTTATTCAGAGATAGAACTTGTATACCGGATTTTCTAGAACTGAAGAAGAAAATATTAGATGAAGCCCACAGATCAAGGTACATGATTCATCCAGGATCTACGAAAATGTACCAAGATTTGAAAATAACCTTCTGGTGGCCCAATATGAAAAGAGAAGTAGCGGACTTTGTGTCTCGCTGTCTCACGTGTCAACAAGTCATGGCAGAACACCAAAAGCCTACCGGTAAGCTACATCCTCTTGACATTCCCAAGTGGAAGTGGGAAGAGATCGGTATGGACTTCATTATGGGTCTGTCTAAATCTAAAGGAGGACATGATAGAATATGGGTCATCATCGACCGTTTCACTAAGTCGGCACACTTCTTGCCAATCAAGAGTCGATGGTCAGTTGATGTTCTTGCTGCTTCGTACATTAAGGAGATAGTCAGACTACAGGGTGTTCCTGTCTTAATCATGTCTGACTGAGACCCACGATTTACTTCTCATTTTTGGAAGGGTCTACAACATTCGTTGGGGATGAGACTTAACTTTAGTACAACTTTTCATCCACAAACGGATGGTCAGACCGAAAGAATGAATCAGGTGGTAGAAGATATGCTCAGAGCTTGCATCATTTCTTTTTGTGGAAGCTGGCATGATCACTTGCCTTTGGTCGAGTTTGCATACAACAATAGTTACCAGGCAAGCATACAGATGGCACCTTTCAAAGCTTTATACAGAAGGAGTTGCCGATCACCCTTGTGTTGGGACGAAGTTGGCGAAAAGTAACTATTAGGCCCAGACATGGTAAGGGATACCACCGAAAAGATTCAGTTGATTAGAGAAAGGCTTCAAGTTGCTCAGTCTAGACAGAAGGCTTATGCTGACAAAAGAAGAAGAGATCTCAAATTCCAAGTTGGAGATCACGTATTTCTCAAGATATCACCTGGACGTGGAATAAGGAGATTTGGTGTTAAGGGCAAGCTTACACCGAGGTTTAGCGGACCTTTTGAGATACTAGAAAGAGTTGGCAAAGTTGCTTACCACGTTGCGTTACCTCCTCAGTTGTTCGAAGTTCATAATGTGTTCCACATATCCATGTTAAAGAAATATGTGCATGATCGGTCACATATTATCGATCATGGAGACCTAGTGATTCAAAAGGATCTCACATATGAACAAAAGCCCATGAAGATCCTCGATCGTGAGGAATGTACACTAAGGAACAAAACCATTCCCATGGTCAAGGTGCAATGGAGTAAATGCTCAGAACACGAAGCCACATGGGAGACCGAGGAGTTTATGAAGAAATGATTCCTTGATTTATTCTAAAGGGTATGTACTCTACACTCTCCACGTCTATATGCGATTGAATTTGGGGACCAAATTCTTTTAAGTGGGGGAGGGTGTAACAACCCTGATAAAATAAGGGACTAGAAAGTCTAAATAAATTAAAACCAATAATTAGACAAGGCCCAGACCCTGTACACAACCCCATGACGTCCTAGTGGGCCTTACAAAAGGAACTCATGGGTCCTACCCTTAAATTATGAATTTAGCATCATTTTAAGTAGCCATAAAAAGTCATAGTGTATTTTTATTTGAATTAATAATCAATAAACCTTGGAGAAAATATCAATTTATATTTTATTAATAATTTAAAATTTTTAATATTTCATATTTATTCCGTTATATTTTTATTTAAAGGAAAAAGGGTATAAAGATAAGTTTAAATATATTAAAAATAAATACAAGATAAGAGAATGGGCATTTATACGATTTTGGTCTTTTGGAGTGTTACTGGCAAAAGGAAAAGGGGTGAATGGTGCCCTAGCATCAGGCGCTCTATTCACATACAACGTCCAAAACAAAGTCGTTATTTCTAAGATAGATGAATAGTGCTATTTTTTAAATTAAAAGAATTTTATAAAACTAATTACATGGAAAAATAGAGAAAAATGGAAAAATACTACCCATAAAATTTCATAACGATATCCCATCAAAGAAAAAGGATAAAAATCCCCAAACATTGTAACCATTAAAAATTAACGGGAAATGAAGAGATAACGTGAACGCCAATTCTCCGGTTCGAACTGAGAGAAGTACTAAATTGGGAAGGGATCGAATGTGGGAAATTCTAATACTAATAGGATTCCTACTTTGGGTTTTAGTCCCAATCAAACTCCTACTCCTCCATACGATTCCAAATCCTATAAATACCCTACTAAAACCCCCAATGCATTGATCTGTTACCTCTTCTTGTTCGACGGACTATTGCTTCCTGTTACTTCTTCCTCCTACTGCTACTGCACTCACTTCTTCGGTCGAGTGGGAAAAGAAGAATCCTTTGTCACAATTGTTGCTGCTTCTATTGTTGATTTCTTCATCTGGTTGATCAAAGAGCCTTCTATGAAGCTCGGTTGAAGAAGAATCCTTCTATTCCTTCTTGTTGTTGCTGCTAAATGGAAACCATCAGCTGTTGCAATTTCTTCCTGGTTCTTCCTGCTGACAGAAGTTGTGCTTCGGCTGTTGTCTGCTTCTTATAACCGAAGCTAGTATTTTTCTTCCAAGAACGAGTGCGGCTTATTTATTCTCTTTTCTTCCCTGTTCATCGTCGATCAAACCCAAGAGAGGTAGGTTTTCTCAAGTTCTATGCCTAATCTAGTAAATACATAGATTCATGCATGCATCTTGATATACTTTTACACTGTTTTAATGGCTTCTGTTTCAATTTTTGGATTCACAGTGAAATAGTGACCCGATCATGGGTGCTATTCTGAATTTGCGACCGTATAGCAGTCACTAATTTCATGATTTAATTATTAAACCAGCATGTTTAAAATTTAATAACTTGAGATGTGGACATCTAATCAATTACACGCGTGCATGGCTAAACTCCTAATATTTCTCTCTACATATTCATGTTCTTGTCCTTAGGAAATTATTTGATTTGGAAAAAATGACACTGTTCATGCATTTTATACTCTAGAATGAACAGCGACCCCTATCCTGTCGCTATATTGAAACCAGCGCCCAAGGTCTGGATGCTATTTGCTGAAACATGGCTGCGCCATGGGCGCGAATTAAAACAGAACCAAACGATGTGTTAAAAGGCTAGAAAAAAATCCAGTATTTATTTACACTAAAATTGGAACATGAATTTAAAAGTAACGGCTGGGTCACGGGCGCGATTCAATAAATAGTGGCTGAATCCCAGGCGCTATTTAAGAAATAGTGACAATGACCCAGGCGCCATTTTCTATCATGTGAGTTTTCGTTGGGTTACATATATGAAACTATATTCCAAGTCGTCAGTATAGTCCCACGTTTCTCAGTGATTTATCGATTACCCTCTATTCTCTCGATGACATGCGAGCCCTTCGTTGGACATTCCGTTCCTTCGGACTGGTGAGTTAGTGATAGAGACCTCTGTAAGTCTCCTCGATACCTTGGATTCCCTCAAGGCCGATTGAGTTGGTTGTACCATAAAAACCCATGACACGATTAAATTGCTATGTCACTCTAAAGAAATATGGTATATCGGCCCTCGTGACATGCTATGTGAATGTCATAAGAATATTCTTGAACTAATGGAAGGGGGAACCATACCATTAATACTATTTAAGAATTATGTGCCATACTTGTGGACACTAATTCGATCTACCTTATCATGTACAAGAACGAGCGACCATATCTACATGGGCGCTTATTCTTAATGACATGGCACCCATCTAGGGAGCCGATTCCACCTAGTTTTATCGTTAATCGTGAGTATACCATTATTATTATCCTTATACATCATGTTCAATCTTTGAAATTCTATTCCATATGATCTACCTTAAAGTTCCTACAAGTTTAGTCCCTTTGGAATTCTATACTGGCTATAACTATAGTAGATGTCGAAAAATATATAATCAATGCCTGCGCATATAGGGCCCGATCTAATCCTGGGAGGAGCACCCAAAAGTACTAGTGCCCATGGGAGTTGTAATGATCACGGTGTGACATTGCACCAAAGTACTTGTCGTTCTCGATGACATTCCACAATCTCGTACTTGACTCGACTTGACATGACATGACTTACGTGACCCGAAAAGGGTATTTATAAACTTGCTTGAAACGTGATAGCCAATTCTCGACATGACATGATGAATATACTTACTTGAATATCTTGATATTTATTGATATGAGTTCTTGAAAGACATGCTAGTTCACTCAATTATCTCTTGTTATACACTCTCTCTTGTCGTTTTACGCAAACATGCATAGCTATATTGCATTCATGTAACTTGTAATCTACTTAAAGCAAGGTAGCACTTGAGATATAATTCCTACTGAGCGTTCGCTCATCCAGTGTTTTCCCATATTTTTCAGGTAAGTCCGATGACGAGACTCAATCGGATGGGGAAGGTCAAGAGTGAAGGGATTAGAGCTACTCCATCTATCAATGCGTCAATTAGTCCTGTCCTTATATATTCTTGAGTCAATCGTTGTACTTTTCCCTTTATTGAGTCTTAGCACTTTCATTAAGTGAATTGTAATAGAAGTACTTTGAGGTTGTGATTGAATAAAAGATTGGGTTATGTTTACTTTACGCACTTTGTCTTTGTGTCGAATACACTAATGCTCTGATGGACATGATCGACATAAACTCATCACGCACTCCGGGTTCCTTCCGCGCTCGGGGCATGACACTGGTCCTCTGCCTGAACTGGAGGGGGGGCTTCCCCTTGACCCTGCTGCTGCTGTGGCTCTTCTTCCTCTTCTTCTTCAGATTTTTCTCCATAAACGGGCACATTTCTGTGAAGTTGACCATCTGGACCCCAATAGTATCCAAAATCTGTAAAAATCTTATGCTTATTGTAAATATCATCTTGTCTAACTCAAATAAACAGTTCATCAGTCAAATTGATCCCAGCATATATAAATACTCCCGTCAACTGAGAAGCATAAGGCAAAGATCTTCTCATTTGGGTTCGGCATGTCCCAATCAAATCTGTCATCAGCCAACCCATGTTGACTAAAATTCCATTCATAACATGGTAAAACAGAAATTTGTGAACCTCTGTCACTTCATTCCTACTCCCACTCTTTGGATATAAAAGTGAGGTGAACATGTGGTGCAGAATCTACTGCAGTGGTGGAAAATAATTTACATTTAAGGAAATCAAATCACTAACACCATGCACATAGTCACAGTTAGTCATAGCAATAAATGTATCTTCAACTTCGCCATGACCAAAAACCATGTTAGCTCCCATGGCTGACACTCCTAAAGCATGTTCAAAAAGGTCTGGAGTAATGTGAATCTCAACTCCTTGAACAACCGTATATAACTCTTCATTCCTCTCAATCAAATGTCCATAAAATTGCTGCACTAGAATTGGGTAATATCTGGTATATCTAGTGACAAAATCAGTCCAACCTTGTTGAATCTCAAAGACGGCACAAAGATCGGGCAGAAGTTCGTTCACCTCATTGAAGTCGACCAGTCGAGGGTCGATAATGGGCCGTGGAGGCAACCGAGGTGCGCGAGGAGGAGCAGGTGCCCGCTGTGGTGGATGAGCCGGAGCCTCACGTCTCCGAGCACTTGGTTCCCCTTGGGCAGAATGCTAAGAACTCCTTCTAGGCGGCATCCTAGACTAGAAAACTCGGTGTAGAAACCCTTGAAAGGATCGATCTCAACCTCGGGGATGAAGATGGACCAAAAGACACTCTAAGGCCTTGGAATGATCTTCTCCACAATCTGGAACCTTGGGAAGAGCTTCACGAACGCACGAATGGCCGTGGAGATTTCGTGCTGAAACCATGACTAACGGACCGGATCTTGTGCGGGTGGAGGAAGGAGGAGGTTTTGGACTTGAGAGGTGGAGGTTTAGTGTTTTAGGGTTATGGAAGGATGTTGGAAAGAGAATGGATGCAATAGAATGAAAGAATGGGTTGAGAAAACCACTTATGAAAAGGGTTCGGTGGATGGTCATCCGGTCCAGTTCGCCGAAAACGGTCGACCGGACGGGGGCGACGGTCAACTGAAGTGGTCGACCTAGCCCTCAAACCCCCCTTTTTTATTTATTTATATCACCTTCACTCCCCCCTTTTTTTATCACATTCACTCATTTTTTTAAAAACACTTCATCAACCTTCACTCCCTTTTTTTTATCACCTTCACTCCCTTTTTTTTAAACACTTCAAAAACCTTCCTTCTTAACTGAATCAACACCGTGGGGTATAGAGAAAGAGAGACTTATGGTAAGAGAATATGGAGTAGAGAGAAAATTCTCTAGCTCCCCCTCAGACAGTGCCTTGGATCTCGAGGTCTCTGGGTCCATATTTATTTAATCAAGGCAAATTTGGCCTTACAAAAGTTTCAAGAAAAGTTGTATGTATAAATATATTCAAGCATGCAGGGGTATATATACACACAAGGTATAGAAAAATAAATACATAGAATATGCATGAAAATCTACCTTATATGCAAATGAGTTTCTTTATGTGCAACTTTTAACCTAAGTGCAAACCTAGGTATGTATGCTCTCATCCTTGCACATGCCAAGTTCTCTTCTTACTTTGTTGAATTGTTCTTGATTTAGGGGTTTTGTGAAGATATTAGCTAACTGATTGTGTGTGTCAATGAAATTTAATTTAAAGACTCCTTTTCCTACATGATCTCTCAGAAAATGATGTCTAATGTCAATATGCTTTGTCCTAGAATGTTGTACATGATTTTTTGACAAGCTGATTGCACTGGTGTTGTCACACAAGATTGGAACGCATTTCATTTCAACATCCAAATCAAGCAATTGATTTTTGATCCAGAGTACTTGGGCTCCACAACTTCTGACGGCTACATATTCAGCCTCGGCCGTTGAGAGAGCTACTGAATGTTGTTTCTTGGAGGCCCATGAAACTAGGCACCCATCGAGAAACTGACAGTACCCACTAGTACTTTTACGATCTACAATGCATCCAGCATAATCTGCATCGGTATATGTAATCAAATCAAATGAACTACTGATGGGAAACCATAAGCCAAAGTCTATTGTGCCAATTAAGTATCGAAAAATCCGTTTAACAACCAATAAATGAGATTCTTTAGGACATGAACGATCACATAGACATACGCTGTATTAAATGTTAGGACGGCATGCTGTGAGATACAGTAGTGATCCGATCATACCTAGAAATAATGTAGAATCTACTATTTTATCCTTTTCATCTTTGTCTAACTTTGTCATTGTGGCCATCAGAGTTGACATGGGTTTTGCTTCTGCCATCCCATATTTATTTAACAGCTCCAATGTGTACTTAGCTTGATTTATAAAAATGCCTTTAGACGTTTGCTTCACCTGCAATCCAAGAAAAAATGTAAGTTCACCCATTAAGCTCATCTCAAATTCTTCTTGCATTATTTCTACAAATTCATCACATAAGGCATTATTAGTAGCTCCAAAAATTATATCATCAACATACACTTGAACCACTAATATATCTTTACCTGATTTTCTCGTGAAGAGTGTTTGGTCAACCTTACCTCTTTTGAAATCATTTTCAATTAAGAATGAAGTGAGCCTTTCATACTAGGCCCTTGGTGCTTGCTTTAATCCGTATAAGGCCTTCTGCAACTTGTACACGTGTTGTGGATGTTTTGGGTCTTTAAAACCTGGAGGTTGTTCTACAAAAACATCCTCTTTGATGTACCCATTAAGAAAAATAGATTTAACATCCATCTGAAATAATTTGAAGTCGAGAGAGCAAGCAAAGGAGAATAGAATCCGGACTACTTCTAATCGAGCAACCGGTGCAAAAGACTCATCAAAATCAATGCCCGTCTCCTGGCTATACCCTTTGGCTACAAGCCGGGCCTCATTCCTAACAACCAATCCCGTGTCATTTAGTTTATTTCTGAAAATCCAACGGGTTCTAATTATGAGATGATTCTTGGGACGAGGCACGAGAGATCACACTCCGTTCCTTTTGAACTGGTGTAGCTCTTCATGCATGGCCTGAATCCATGATTCATTTTGAAGAGCTTCATGAACATCCTTAGGCTCTTCTTGTGAGATTAAGGCCATCAAATCCTCTTCTTCCACTAGCCTTAGAGAAGATCTAGTTCTTGCCCCATCTTCAGGATTACCTATGATATTTTTAGCGGGGTGATCTTTTAAGAACGTGGAGGAACTTGGCAAGTCGGGGTGCTGCACTAGCTATTCTTGAAGTGTTTCAATTGATGGATCTTCATCCTTTTCACCTTTGCAGGAGATCCCTTCAGTTGGTTCATCCTTAGCCTTAGCCTCATTTGAGTGTTTGGGAGCTTCATCTGCATCCAAAATTGGAATAGATTGATTGGTTAGTTTTAATTCAGATTCATCAAAAATAACATGAGGACTTTCTTCAACAACCAAAGTCCTTTTGTTAAACAATCTGTATGCTCTAGAGTTAAGTGCATAACCTAGGAAGATTCCTTTGTCACTCTTTTCATCAAACTTATCTAGAGTAGACTTACCGTTATTCAGGATGAAGCATGGGCATCTGAAGGGTTTAAGATAGAAAATGTTTAGTTTCTTACCCTTGTAGAGCTCATATGGTGTTTTCTTCAAAATGGGCCTTACCATTGCCCTATTGATAATGTAACATGCCATACTTACCGCCTCGGCCCAAAAGTATTTGGGTTGGGAGTTCTCACTTAACATGGTCTGTGCCATGTCTATCAAAGTTCTATTTTTCCTCTTCACTACTCCATTTTGTTGAGACGTCCTGGGTGATGAGATGTTGTGTGTATACCCTTGCTCTTGGCAAAAACTGCAGAATTCATGATTTTCAAACTCACCATCATGATCACTTTGGATTGTGGTGATAAGGTAGTCTTTATCATTTTAGATTTTCCTACAAAATACTTGAAACTCCATCAAGGCATCACTCTTATTGGCTAAAAATAACACCCATGTAAATCTGGAGTAGTCATCAACAATCACAAATCCATAAGATTTTCCTCCTAGGCTGGATGTCCTAGTCGGACCAAAAAGATCAAGGTGCAGCAGTTCTAAAGGCCTAGCGGTAGAAACAATGTTTTTAGTTTTGAAAGAGATGCGTGTTTGTTTACCTTTTGTGCAAGCCTCACATATCTTATCACTTTCAATTTTTAATTTTGGCAAACCATTTACCAAGTCATGTCTAGACAATTTAGAGATTATTACAAAATTAGCATGACCTAGTCTTTGGTGCCATAGCCATCCATTGTCATGGTTGTTTGCTACCAAGCACATATCATCACCGGAAACATCATCAAGATCAATAGTATATACATTGTTGTTCCTTTTGTCGATGAATCTAATTTCATTAGAGATTTTATTCATGACAAGGCAGTGAGTTTCATCAAAAATAATTTTAAAACCATTGTCACACAATTGACTTATGCTCAACAGGTTATGATTCAAACCTTTCACTAAAAGGACATTTTCAATCAAGGTTTTAGAATTCTTACCTATGTTGCCAATTCCAATTATTTTACCTTTGTCCTTTCCACCAAAGGCAACTGAGCCTCCGTCCTTATCTTGCAGAGTAGAGAACACATTTTTGTCTCTTGTCATATGCCTTGAGCAACCGCTATCCAAGTACCATTTGCTCCCCCTGACTTCAAGGCATATCTGCAAGAACCAAAATTCTCATCCAATTGATTTTGGTACCCAAACTAATTTAGGTCCATGAGAGTTAGTCCAATTTTACATATATCTTTTTGTGGTCCAACTAGCATGATTTCTTTGTGTGTTTTGTTTGAACCAACAATTAGCAATAACATGACCAAATCTACAACAATGAAAGTAATTGACATTTGAAAATCATCTTTGGTATTTATGTGGCTTAGATTGAACATGTATTTGCTTAGTGTGTGAGCATGATGCACAGTTATCGTTCTTATCATGAACAAAAGAAGTTGTGATCTTATTTTCAAAAGATTTTTTGTTATGGAGAATGTATCCCAAACCTTCTTTTTGGAAGTTAACCTTAACTCCCAACAAGTTATCTAAGTTTTGTTTACCTTTGACAAACCTAGATAAGGTGGACTGCAGTTCAGCTACCTCTTCATTCAAGCTCACATTCTTCTTTTCAAGTTTTGAATTTATGGATTTCAGTACTTCTTCTTCGTTTTTTAATTTTTCAAAACTCTTTTCCATTTCAGACATTTTACACACCAATTCAACTTTAGTTTTCTCAATATCTGAAATTATTTGAAGCAAGTTTTCTTTTTCTTCTGTTAATTCAAACCATTCTAGTTCGCGTTTTTCAAACTTTACAGAAGAGTCCTCATGAGTTAAATCTTCAAGTTTCTTTTTGAGGGATTTATTCTCAGATCTGATTTTCTTGTATTTTGTATACAACTTTTCATATTCTGACTCCCATTGTTCATTTGAAATAAAATCAAGATCAGAATTTACCTCGACTGAGTCATCCTCATGTGCCATGAGGCACAGGCTTTCCACGAGCTGTTTTAGCTCCTCTTCGGACTGCTCGTCCTCTTCGTCACTCCATGTGGCGACCATAGCTTTTGGCTTTCTGAATTTTTCTTTCTTGAACTTTCTTTTCAGATCTGGGCACTCTCCTCTCCTGTGCCTGGGCTTCTTGCATTCATAGCAAATAACATTATTAAGCTTGCTCGGCTCACCCTTGGTTAGAAAGGGCTTCCTTTGCCCCTTTCTAAAACTTTCTTGAAAATTCTTCTTTCTTCTCAAAAATTTCTTCACTTGGTGGGTCAGCATAGCCAAGTCTTCTTCTTCATTACTCCCTTCGCTGGACTCCTCTTCTTGGGAGTCGTCATAAGATTGGTTGGCTTTCAAGCCCACAGTTTTCTTCTTTTTAGATTCCTCTTCCGTAGTTCTTTTGGTGTTTATCCCATAGGTCATGAGTGACCCTATGAGCTCATCCAGGGAGAGTATGGACAGATTCTTCAAATCCTCAATGACTGTGGCTTTTGTGTGTCAGGCAGGTGGAAGAGATCTTAACACCTTCCTCACGAGCTTGGAGTTTGTGTAATCATTTCCAAGACTCTTGAGAGCATTAGTGATCTCAGTCAGTCTAGCGAACATCTCAGAAATGGTTTCTTCGGGTTTCATTTTGAATAGCTCGTAATCTCTGACGAGAAGGTTGGCTTTGGTCTCCTTGACATCGGAGGTTCCTTCATAGATGAGCCGCAGCTTGTCCCACATCTCCTTTGCTGAACTGCACATGGATACACGAGAAAATTCGTTAGGATGAATAGCACATTGCATAATGTTCATAGCATTAAAGTTTACTGTGGATTTTTTAATATCCTCAGGGTGCCACTCGTCTTCATTTTTGGAAAGCTCATATGGGCCCTTGTCCACCACCCTCCAGATCTCGTACTCTTGGGCTCTCAGAAAAACATGCATTCTATTTTTCCAATAGGAGTAATTCGAGCGGTCAAAGTATGGAGGACGGTGGATTGACTGACCCTCAGGCATCATTCCCTTGTTGGCCATTGATCTGGATCTTACTCTAGATCGTTAGATCTGAAGAATAAAGAGCCTTAGCTCTGATACCAATTGAAGTCCCGCGATCAATGACACCCAAGAGGGGGGTGAATTGGGTAATTACAAAATTTAATAAAACCTTAGTTGATTTAAACAAGTGTGAAGAACAGCAACAAAGAAGATCTGATTTATGTAGAAACTATTAGAACTAACAAAATCTATCACGCACAATGGATCCTTGGTACCGTGGCGGAGGTGTGAGTCCGAAGATTCTACTCACGCAAGGTGTTATCTTCCTGACAAGGTTTGCCTTGTCGATCTGAACCCACCTTTTAATATACCAGAGATTTGATGTGAAGATGATAAGTTGTGCTAGATCTAACTCAAGGGATACAAAAGATCTAATCTACGTGTGTGCTTGCACAGAATAAAGATAGGAGAAAAGGATCAAACCACACAAGAGACAAAGATTTTTAGGTGGTTCGGATGTAACAATGGCAACCTATGTCCACCCCTTACAAACTATGAGGATTCACACACTATCTTGTAAGGGATTACAAGATTTGAACACACACACACACACACGTAGAGAGATAGAACCTCCCACGAAGGTGTAAACACACCGAAGCACACACAAATCTGACAGAAATCAAACACACACACATGGATCAGAAAAGCTACACACACACACACGAACGAATGTTTAGAGATTACAAAAAGCACACTCTTGAAGCTCAGGGAATATGGAAGAAGAAATACAAAAGAAAAACTCTGATTTAAGCTCCCCCTGAGTAGATGATGCAGATTTTGGATGAAGCTTGAATCTCCACTTGATTTGGGGTTGATTGGCTTCAGATTGATCTTGAAAAGCTTGGAGATGGATGAAGAATTCCTGGATGAAGCACTGTTCACGGACCTACAGTAGCATCCTTCTTTCTCTCCTTGATAGCCTCCTTGATCTCCCTTAAGTGATTAGGGTTTCTTTGCCCTAAGAGGTGTGTTTATAACACTTGAATGGTCAAGGACAAGCCAAGACACAGATCCACAAATCCAAGGATGTCTGGAGACTTTTGGGATTAAAAAATCCTTGATGGATGCTTTCACCTCATGAAGAAAACAAAGTCAAAGAAAGGGGCTTCGAAGGGTTCGGTCGACCGGATAGGGCTGGGCGGTCGACCTAACTTTTACATGTTGGAAGCTTTGAGTGTTTGGAGAATCGGTCGACCGGTCCACTGGGGACGGTCGACCGAACTCTGTAATTTTACAGAGTTTTCAGCTCTGGGAGATTAGGTCGACCGCCCCTGTTGGCCAGGTCGACCGAACTCTAAAAATCCTGCAAAAAGATAGAGTTTAGTCCAAGAAAGTATATCTATATAATTAACCTTTGGATTGAACATATGTTTACATCTATGTGAAGTCCGTCTAAACTTTGTTTATGCATTTTGAAGACTTGATCATTTGAATCATTTGATAAGATGGAGTTTGGCCTTAATTGTGTTCTAGTATGAACAACATGAGATGAAAGACACGTCCAGGGTTTTGTTATCATCAAAATCACCAGGAGAGACTCAACATAGATCAATGGGTAGGCAGTGCCCACAATCACAAACCTTGACGATGAGGAAATCAGTTGGAATTTCTAACAACGATGGATTGATCAAAACGGGAGGTGCACGGGGTATAAAATCCAGCTCTCGTAGAAATGAGAATAGACGGGAAGGAGACCAAGTAAAAATAATGGATGAGCTCCCCTCTTCCCCTAGACAGTTAGCTAGCTTTCCGGGCGTGTATTCTACGAGCCGCACCTCCCGGTTTCTTGGGCAATCTTCTTCATAAAACATCCTTGTAAAAGCTTCACGGAAATCATCCATATCATCCATAGGCCCCTTAGGCAGTGGCGGGCCAGAAACTGTGCAAGCAGTGTCTTCTTTTTCGACTTGGCTTGGCGGGGCTTTCAAGGTGCCTGGCTACAACTAGCAAAATGCTGGTGGTAATCCCAAGTCAATGGCATCGAATCTCCCAAGATTGATAGTGGCGATTCTCGGTAACCGAGGCCTCTTTTACTCAGCTTTCTGTCCCTCGGGACCGGCTTGGTTCTCTCTTGGAATTGACCGCCGAGACCTCTACCTGGTTAATAGCCTAATTTCAGTATAATGTTCCAGCCTTTGTGGTCCCTTATCTTGGGCTTCATCCTGACATTCATTTGTGCGACGGCGAGCTTGCATTGTGCGTAGGACCATGGAAAATTAAGATCTAGCACAGAGATAACAGGCCTATTGTTGGGCCACAGGGTTGGCAAGATCTTGTCAGAGATGGCCTCAACAGACTGGACTGTGGAGATGCTCTTGACCTTCACCACCTGCCCCTGAAATGGGAATTTAAGGCACTAGTGGGCGGTAGATGGTATAGCACTAAGGTTTCCGATCCATGGGCGACCCAAGATGGCCTTGAACATCGGGTCGATATCCAGTACATAAAACTCAATGGGCATAGTTAATGGCCCGAGCTCAGCTTGAATGGTGATCACCCCATGACACGCCCTTCTTGAATTATCATAAGCTGCTATAGTGGTAGGAGTGGGCCTTAACAGATCTTCTGAAACATTGCAGGCCCGTAGGGTGCTTAGTGGACAAACATTAATGGAGACCCCAGTGTCAACCAAAGCCGCATCGATGCTTACTTTATTCAGCGTAATAGAAATGCAAAGCAACATCTGTCGAGCCTTGGGAGGTGCTAACTTAGTGTCAGAGAAAGTAATAGTCGGCCCCTTAGAAACGGTGGCTAAGGCAGTCAGTAGGCTATCAACAGCCATGTCTTCATTCACAAGGACTTTCTGGAGAAAGTCCCGTAGATCATCTTGATGGGAGCTTGGACCGCTTGATCAACTCTAGCACCGAGATCTTTGCGGGCATCCGATCCAAATGATGGAGTAAATCATATTGAGTGCCCGATAGGGGATCTGCCTCCTCTTGGTCAGCAGCCTGCTGTGGAAACTAGGAATTGGGTGTAGATGCACAGGTTGTAGGGTAGTTCCGATGAGACAAACGCCCGCTCCGAAGGGTAAGATTCTGGGCCGGCACGGCATCAGATGGGCCCATGGTCAGCGGCTTGATTGGCCCAATGGGGTGGATGAGAGGTGCGGGAGCAGGTGTTGTGATGGTAGCGAGGGTAATGGGGGTAGTGGAGATGGTTATGGGTTCTATCGGAAGAATGATGGGTGGAGGATTAGATGGCGGGGTGATAACAACGGGCGAGATGTGCACTCGCGGGGGAGCAAGGACAGGTGGCGGAGTGGGGAATGTAGGTGGTAAAATGAGGGGTTTGTAAGGAACGGCAAGCGTGGTTGGCGTGGCGGTGGCGGCTTGATGGTGTGGCGAAAGGATAATAGAAGTAGGAGGAGATGGAGCGGGGGAAGAGAAGGTGTTCCGGTAAGTGTGGTGGAGGGCCATGAGCCGCTGAACAGAAAACTCATCATCATAAGACCACCTAACGTTGGGAGCCAGGCGATGGACCATGTTTACTTGAGATGGTGGCGGTCGTTGAGGATTCGGAGCGGGCGGATGATTTGGCATCAGATTTTGGTGAATGCCCAGATCCTATGCAGGCTGCTGCTGTTGCTGCTGCGGTTGTTGTGGCCGCGGCGCTTGTTGTTGCTGTCTCGGCACATGTCTTCTCTTCACCTTGATCTCCATGATCACCTTGTGCATCTCAGCCTAGTCAATACGTTGTCCTTCATGCAAATCATAAACAAAATCTCTAAACTGGAAACAGCTTTCAATCGTGTGCTCAGGCTTTCGATGAAAGATGCAGTATCTAGACTGGTCAACGGCCGGGTTCCAATTCGGCCGTTCCGGAGGGAGTTGCAAAGCACCAATGGACATGAGAGCTGAGAAGATGTTCAAGAGGGTTTCAGGTAAAGGAGGATATTGAGCCCTCTTCGGACCCGGGCGCCTGGGTGCAAAGCCATTGGGAGGTGGGACATTATGATATTGCAGTGGTTGCTACGGCTGTTGGGGAGCGGGAAAGGATGGTTGGGCATTTTGTGGAGCGGGGAACTGAAGGTTGTGAGGGGGTCGTGGGAAGCGGGGTGGAGCAGACTGGTTGGGGAATGGGAAGCTAATGGCTTGCACTTGTTCGTTTGTTAGGACTCCTTCAGTAACTGGCCCCTGGGGTTTTCTAGTGTGTTTGGGTTTCTGGGCCTCAAAAAGGGTATGTGTGACGACCCAAAGATCCGGATACCGATATACCGATACCAAGAACTGGGGAAGTCACCCACGAGGCTGATGAGGCCCCTGAAGAGTTGGCACATTCGCTGAGGAGGCGCACAATGAATTGGAATCACTAGCTCACGCGATAAAATAGATTTATAACTTGAAGATATAAGCGGAAGCAATTCATAATGTCAGAGTGATAGCCAAACTGTACACTAGTCCAGAGTCACAAAAGTACAAGTCCACAACACAAAGGAAGCCCAAAAGTACAACTACACGGGGCATACCCCGGTCAAAAGTACCCAAAAAGGACCGTCGAACTATCGCTGGCACTCTATACACGATCCCCAAAAATGCGGGAACCGCCGACGGGAGGCTGCGGCTGCTCACCAGAAAAGAGAAGGAGTGAGTCACAGCCAGACTCAGTAGAAGTCACGCGGATCCCTACCTCGCACCAATAAGCAGGCATGCAAATATAAAGCAATTAGAGCATGCATTTATTACCACAAACATGCATTGACATAACAACACAGGTATAGCAAAGCTGTAAGGCCTAACTAAACAGTCTAAACAGCTAACTATATGCCAATACAAATGTATACATTAGCGACTGAAGCTAAATCTACCAGTAGAAAGAATCCCAACTACTCCAGGTGACAAGAGACCGCAGAAGGTACCCACTAGAAAACAGAGACTAGAAGCAGCCACTAACGACTTACACTGCGTCTCAAGGAACTTGCATGTCAGGCTGACAACAAGCGAGAGGCGTAACAGTACCGAACCAAGAACTAGTCAGAGTAACACTCGTCAGTGTCAGTCCAGGTCTCTGACCACGTGTGCACACACTAACTCCTGCCTAGAGCCAGTCCTCTAGCTAGTTTCCCCCCCCCGTAGGACGCTACGGTAAAGAGCCGGGGGCCCACGGTGACTAGCTTACAAACCGCTCAATGGGTAAGCCCTTCCACCTTTGCCAGGCGGAGCGATACTGAAAGTCTCAGGGCTAAGTCTAGTGGTTCCATCACAAGGAAAGAGGAAGTACTCTACCGGGATCTAAAAGTGAGCCATTGTTTATAAAATAATTTAAACATAGCGGTCATGCAACATGAAATGTATTAGAAGATGAACCGACCATCTTTTGAATGCCAGAGGGTGTGACGGTCTAGCCTAGACCGTTAAAGAGTGTGACGGTCTAGGGTAGGTGCGTTACCTCACTGTAACGCGCCTACCGGGGGCCGTCAGGCTCACCCGAGGCAACTTCCCCACACACAAGGGACAACAGTGCGTAACGCACCAGGGGTAGTGCGTTACATGACTGTAACGCAGCCCCTTAGGTCCGTTAGAGGCACCCGAAGTTATATCACTGAACTACAGAAAACACAGGGTGTGACAGTCCAAGGTAGGGGCGTTACACTGATGTAACGCACCATCCGAGGCCGTTATATCCACCCGAGGGGTAATCCACACACAGGTGCTCAGGGGAATGTAACGCACCTAGGCTGGTGCGTTACAACACCATAACGGCCCTATCTAGGTCTGTTAGGTGGATCCTTCGCCCAGCTGCCCAGAAGCTGTGACGCACCTGGACGGGGCCGTCACACTCACGTAACGCACCGGGTCGGGTGCGTTACGCGTGTGACGGTCGCTGGGATGACCATCACACGAGCTGGGTTGCGAGTATGTCCGGTTTGAAACTGGAACATCCCCCGATCGACCGAAATCGACGGGGCTCGCGCTAAAAACATGTTCCCGGCTCATGCATACATCCAAAACATCAATTAAACACTAGGAAACATAAAAATAAAGCCAAAGGAGTGATTTTCCATGAAATTGAGATAAATCACACTAATATGGGTATTTCACCGAAAATGGAGAAAACGGCCATGCATGGCAGTGCAAGTGGTGTCTAGACGATCCTAGTCAGGTAAGAGTTCCATCCCCCTACCTCATTCAAGCCGAAAGTGGACGACCGGCCGCATGCAAGGGTGAAACCTCCACGCTCCTCCTCGCCCCGTCCCGTCTCCTCAGGCCACAATCCATGCCGAGGTGGGCGTCAACGCACTCCACTTGTCGCCACGAGTCCAACGGCACCCTCTACGCCACGATCTGTCGCCGTCTCGCCCGCTTGCCCAGGGGAAGAGAGAGAGAGATCGTGAGGGAGAGGGGGAGAGGAAATGGGGAGAGAGAGATCGTGAGGGGTGGAGAGGGGGAGGTGAGGTGGTGAACGTGGGGAGGAAGAAAAAGGGGTTGAAATATATTTTTTTTGAAAAAAAAACCACCTTTTGCAAAAAGACCCCAAACCTCCAATATTAGGAAAATGCCCAATAAAATCCATAAACATTATAACTTAAACCGAATAAACACTAGTAAATGGCCTAAAAATCCGGAAAAATAGTATAAGTTCGCGGATTAAATCCTAAACCCGAAACATCAAAGATCTGTTAAGACACGAGCCTTACAGTATGAATGAGGGAGTCCTTAAACTGGGTTTGGATGAACCTAGCCCGGCTATAGAGTTGGTGCATATTGGCAAATATCGTTCATGGCGAGGATGTTGTGGAAGGTAGGAGTGGCATTGGAGATAAGCAACTTAACCTTCTCTTCCTCCGGAATATGGCCGGGCACACGGGCGGCCATCTGCCTCCATCTATCTGCATAAGTGACAAAATCTTCATCGGCTCTCATCTTCTCGGCGACCAGATCAGTGAAAGAATATTCCGGGCCGACCCGATCTTGAAATCTCTGGATGAACTTTTCTTTGACGATCTTTAAGCTCTCGGCATGTTCTAGTGGTAATGTATAGAACCATTCCAGCGCTACCCCATCCAACGAGCGACGGAATAGATACGCTATGAGGCGGTCATCAAACTGGAACTACGCTGACTTGTACATAAAATCCCGCACATGAATGTACGGATTGTCATTCCCATCATACTTGCGGTATGTGGGGAGCTCGGAATGGGGAGGGAACCGAATGTTATGAAAACTAGGGATCGGAACATCTGCCAAAGATTGTGGGCCAACCCGCTTCTGAAGGAAGTCAAGTTGTTGTTGCATGGCGGCCCATTTATCAAGTAATTCTTGCTCGCGGGACGGATTGGGTGGACCAAAAGAGGTGGGCCCGGAGCGAGGAGCCGAAGGATAAGCAGACGGAGGAGGAAGCCCATAAGAAGGATATTGGGCCGATGAAGGACCTATATCCGTGTAGGTTAGGTGGGCGGCCCCGGCCTGAGGGCGCAAGAAGTTAGCCGGGTCCATGAGGACCTGCGGCGATGAAGGAATGGATTTGTAGGGATCAACCTGGGGAGATGGAGGGAGCCCGGTCTTCCCCTTGTCAAGGGTTTGATGGGCCGAATTAGAGGATTGGCAGGCCTCCAAATTGGAGAAGCGAAGGATCTTAGGTTGAGCTGGGGTGAGATCAATCGGAGCAGGTGGCGCCCCTGGCCCATTAACCCTGGACTGAAAGATGGAGGTAGCAGATAGACCCTATGAAATAGTAGGAGACAGGGCACCTGACCCCTGCAAGGTCTGATAAAGGGCCTGAAGCTGGGCCGGATCCAGTTGGGCCATCATTTGAAGAATGTGACTCGTGGAGTTGTGGGTAGGAGGATTGGAAATGGAGGGCTGACCGCCCTCAGTAGTAGAAGATGGTAGAGGAGGGGCGGACCCTTCTCCAGACTGAATAGCCATGACCCTAGACGAGTCTTCTAGAAGCCTGTGAGGAGGGGTCTCCTCATGGGAATGGGAGAAGTCAAAGGATGACATGGTGGAATCAAATAAGGGATTGAAGTAAGATATGGTGGAGGAATTGCCCCTAGGAGAAGATCCTATGGATTTGAAGCGACTCTACATGCAATATCGCACCTAAAGATGGAGAAACAACAAGGACCAATAAGCACCTAACACAAAATGACAAAAGGGATGCACACATAAACGAAAGAGAAAACAACCAAGGCTAACCAAGTTATGATGATGCACAAAGTTTTTACTTAGTATCCTCTTATAAGAACCTTAGTGTTTTAATTAAACCAATGTTCACTCCAACAATAGGTTCCGAACAAGGGTGGATTGTGACAACTTGGTTGACACTAGGTTTGAACTCTCTCACCAATGCAACCTAGACACGGGGTGGTAAAGGTACAATTGGCCTGACGTCCGTGTGGGAATCCACGGCTCACAGGGACTTACGGAGGTCCCAGATGCGGTCACCTAGTCGACTCCAAGGAATATGGAGGCGAGAGAATCACACACCAAGGTAGGAATGCAACTACGCAATGTGATATGGATGATCCTATGTGCACCAGAGTGCATGCAAAATCTAACCTAGGAACTAACAATCAATGTGCAACCAATGATGTACATGTGAACAGCACTCAAGGAGGAGACAAATAGCACCTAGAAACAGATGTGAAGCAACAGGAAATGAATAGCAGCAGTAAACCTCGAGATGCGTACCTGAGAAATAATGGCGGTCACAGAAAGACCGCAGTATGAATAGAGGCGGTCGCCGAATGACTGCAATATAATGGAGACAGTCCACAAAAGACCGCTATCAACTAGGGGACAGAAAATAGCAGAAACTAAAAGGAAAATCCGAGAACACCACAGAAAACACTGAGGGAAAACAAACAAAAGCAGGTTCAACAGCACTCAACACGATTGGCACTAGGCGTCCCACCATGATTGCCAAAAAACTAGTGTGTAGATATGTTAATGTGTCACTATCAAGATGAGCAATGAAATGAACTCTAAAGCATGTGGGTATATCACCTCAAGAATGAACATTAAATCAGTAAAATGACTAAACTAACACACGCCGTGGGCGTGGAGTAATGATGTAAATGATGTGAAGGAAAACACACGCCGTGGGCGTAGAGCAATCAAGAGGAAAAGCAATGAACAACTAATGGAGAGATGACAAATACCCAAAAGATAGAGATCGTGATCGTCACCAAAGTCTGTAATGCAGGAAAAATCGCACTACGTACCTTGGAAAAGAGCCGAGTGAAGGCACACTCGCGAGCAGGAGAGAAATCCAGGTGCAGAAGCTAAAACGGTCAGGGACTGGCCGCTACCCGAGATGAGACGGCCTCAAGATGGCCGCTACCGCGAGCAGAGAAGAAGCTCGGCGCAAGACTAGGAACGGTCGTCAGAAAGGCCGCCATTGAGCTAAAATGGTCCTGTGATGGCCGATAACTCAGGAAATAGTCCGCGTATGACCGCTAAACACCCAAACAGTAGGATGTGAGAACTTGCTCTTCCCTCCCTTCTGGTCGGCCAGAGGGGAAGTGCCTCGTGTGGTGTGTACTATGAACCTGCGAAAGAGTGTAGAACACAAAAAGAACAACCCAATTAGACCCGGGGGTGTGCAATATCCATAAACAAACTATGATCTATATGCATAAAGGAAGGGCTAATACCTGGGGGTTTATGGTTTTTTAACCCCTATGGGGTGTGAAAATGATAGGAGGATGTGTATGAATGTAATATGAACGAGAAAGAACGTGGAGAAAGAAGATAAATCAATGCTATGCAATGCTAAAACGGACAAAAAAAATAGTGTGGAGGAGACACAAAATAACACAAGAACCGGCTACTCCCTGAACCGAATGACTTAAGGACGCAGAGGACCGACTCTCCCTGGTTGAGACTCGCTCTGGAATCCGGCAGCACTTCGTCGCGAGCTCCAAAAATCTCCTCTTCTGGCCATGAAGTCAAGGGTTCTATTTATAGACCCCCAAAACCCTAGCCCGGATCAGAGGGATAAATGCGAATATTAAGCCCAAAAACGTGATAAACCTCGTGGATGATACTCCCAGGAGTTCCCAGAACCGATCATAAGCTTTAGAGGATCGAAATCCATGGAGAAAACCCAAGATCAAGGACTCTGTTCGACCACGGATAGAGAGAGAAAAAGCCAGATGGGGCAGGACTCTCGGTCCCAAATGGCGGTCTCGCGATAGACCGCCACCCTCAAGTAACGGTCTATCGCGTGACCGCTATTTGGGTGGCAGTTGGAAAAATAAATAAAATGATGATAAATCTATGTATTTATCCTGAACCAAGCCATATCTAGGCCCATTAAGCCCAAATCACGACGACTCATGCGAGAAAATGAGACCAACCAGGGAAAATAACCCATAAAAATAAGCCCAAAACCAGCCAAAAATGGCCCAATGAATAGTGAATAACTTGGGACATCATAAATAAGGATAGGGAAATGACCCAACTCAAAGGCATAAAATGGGTGTCAACACATATCTCTAATTCATTAACCCTACTCCTCCCGGTTAGGTTTATATCACCTAGATTGGCTCATCTTACACTCGGTCTCCGCTCCGTTGTAGCGGGCCCACATACCCCAGTATCCACACGTTATCCCAGTCATTTATCCCAGCGAACCTCTGCCTCAGCCAGTTCCCAAACCTCCTTCATTCTACGACCATACACCTTAAATACCTTCAATCCAGAAGCTCCAGTTGCCAGTGCATCATGGTTCACTACCATGGTCCCAGTCACCATTTCAACGTCCACTGATTCCCTGACCCACCGGTTATAACTCCAGTCACACTCCACCAAGATATAATGACCCTTAGAGGCCATGACTCAGTACCATGCAAAAGTCCTAACTAGGGCCACAGAGATATCAAGTCTTCAAACAACACAAGCCTCAGGCCACGTCCCCTGACAGCGGTATGCTATGGACGACAATCCCCAGATTCAAAAATAAAAAAAAAGACGTCAAAATGTGGGGTTAAAAATAGAGATACCCGGCGGCCTCAGTTAGCTCCCTCCACGGGACTACTGAGGGCAAAAATTGCTATCGACCCAGCTGAGGTGAAAACCTGAAAGGGCGCTTCAGACAAAATCGGATAACCTCTCGGTGTGAAAACTCGCAAGGGCGCATCGAAAAAAGCTAAAGGGGGCCAGCTCTAGCGAAAACCCGCAAGGGCGGTAGAGCTGGTAAAGAGGGAAAAAAATCCTCTTCCTCTTTACTCCTCACTGATGAAAGCCATCAACCGCGACATCCCACTGACGGCGAGCTCAGCATCACTGCACAACAATGGTGGCCACTACACCCCCCGAGGGTCGGTCATCCCCAGTCCCAGTCTCCGACTACAACACCTCAACGGTCAGTCAACCAGCACCAGTCCCAGTCCCCGGCTACAACACCTTTGCGGTCAGCCGGCCAGTTCCAGTCTCAAGCTCCAACATTTGGCTAGACACCTCAACGGTCAGCCGTCCAATCCTAGTCTCCGACTACAACACCTTAGAGGTAAGCTAGCCAGCATCAGTCCCAGTCTCCGGCTACAACACCTTTGCAGTCAGCCGGCCAGTTCCACACTACAAAAAAATTGGCCTTTACCTACATTTTTAAAACGTAAGTATAGGTCCAAAAAACATAGGTAAAGCCTTTACCTAAGTTTCCTTGCCACGCTTTCAAAGCGTGGCGCTTGCTTGCGTGACTATAGGTTATATCTACGTTTCAATGAAACATAAGTATAGATCAACCTATACCTACGTTTTAGAAGCGTAGGAATAGTCCAACAAAAGCGTAGGTAAAAGTCATCCACAGACACGCATATAAGAGGATGTACCTATGTTTCTTAAAACGTAGATATTACCTTTTACCACGTAGTAGAAAAAATGTTTGAATAAAGATTAGCATCACTTATTAAAAAACGTAGAAAAATGATTTAACGTCAATTAATAAAAAATATAGGAATATGTTTTCTTTTTAAAAAAAATCCTATTAGTATATGTGCTCTCATCACCTATAATAGTGCATCCATTCATATCTTCACATTCATATATTGTATCACTCACAACCATGTTGATCCACACAATTCTCATTCACACTTATTTATAAATCTTATTCATTGAAGAACATGCATTTACATGATTGAATCTTAAAAACATTCATTTAAAAATTAATAAACCGATAATACATCTAAAGTAACTTTATAAGTCTCCATAAATGAAGTAAAAAATAATCTACATCCATCTCAAATGTATATAGGTGAAGAGCAATTATACATAATTAACATCATAAATTAAAAACAACATATTGAAGAACTAAATGTGCATCACCATGCTTGTATATTTCTTGACAAAAAGATCTTGATAAGTTGTGTTGAGCAACATGAAGTCCCATTCAATCTTGTCATACGCCTTGGCCATGTCAAGTGCCTTGGCCATGTTTTAAACTGAGATTATGCCCCCTCACCTTTCGTTGGAGCTCTTTCATAAGTTCATTGGATAAAGAGACATTGTCAATAATGTGTCAGCCTCTAACAAAGGTGCCTTGCTCAGCTGATATAATTCTTGGAAGAATATCAACAAGGTGGTCACAAATAACACGAGAAATAATCTTGTACAAGAAATTGCAGAGGTTGATAGGCCACATATCTGAGAAAGAAGATGGGGACTGCACCTCTGGGATAAGAGCGCAGTGAAGACATGATGCCTTTTGGTAAAGGGAAACCTTTAAAGAAAGCTTGCACTGCACCAACCACATCTAGGCCGACAATGTTCCAGTAGGAAGTGAATTAAAAAAACCACTGAAATTGTCTGGACCTAGAGCGCTGTCAGGGGAGAGGGCAAAAATGCGCTGTCAGGGGAGAGGGCAAAAATAATTGACTTAACTTCCTCCTCAGATGGAATGGCAGTCAACCGATCATTCTCCACTTGTTCGATAAGTAGAGGGATCGCCTCTAGTACACTGTTGTCCATCGCATAGGGCTTAGACCTGAATTGATTGGAGAAAAATTGGACAGCTTCCTGTTGCAAGGTGGTGATGTCCTTACACCAAGAACCATCAGCCAACATCAATCGTGAGATGGACAGCCTATGACATTTCTGTTGCACATACATGTGATAGAATTTTGAGTTACGGTCACCATTATTAAGCCAATCAATACAGGCTTTCTGATGCCAATACACCTCGTCTTTATGTAGGGACTGACGGAGAGAGACTTGAGCATGTTGCGGAGTCATTTTGTTATCAGCAGAGGGGTCTACCTCAAAAGAAGTCTCCGCGACCAGAATAGCTTCCTCAGCTGTGTGGATGGCATCAAAGATGTTGCCAAAGACATCTTTATTTCATTTCCTGATGGCCTCTTTGAGATGCTAATGCTTATACTACAGAACATAAAAGTGATTGGCATTTTGATACTGTGCAGCAGCCCAAGTTTCTGAGACAAAATTTATGAAAGAATCATCCATCAGCCACACATGTTGGAAAATAAATCTAGCTAAAGGCTGTGTAATATTTGAAGGAGTGAGCAAAAGTGGTGAATGGTCTGACGGGTCACGGGCTAAGTGAGTGACTCAAAATGGTTGCAAATTTGTTGCCCACGCAGAATTACAGAAGACTCTGTCTCTAGTTGGGCTAGAATGCACCAACCCCCAAGCTGCTTATTCGACCATGTGTAGGGGTTCCCAGAAAAGCCAGCATCCACAAGACCTGTTGCCGCAGTGAACCCCTGAAAATCTAGCATTGAATATACAACAGCTTTTGTATCGAATAAATATATTGAACAATTCTCTAGCATCTATATGAACTCACAGGAAGAATTGCTTCAGAAAATATCATCCAAGAAAATGTAAGTATCACCAGCTACAAATAAGCTAGCAGCTTATAAATGCCTTGTGATAAAAGAAGACTAGAATTGGAAGGGAACTAAATAAATCTCAACCCAAGCATACGAATACTTGTTTGCAATAGTAAAACTGTCAAAAACTTTGTGATGATGAAATTTGAAGGAAACTGATTGAGAGGTGACATTCATTACCCTGAGAGGGAATGTTCTCTCCAATGGGTTCCAAATAGATAACAGACTCCTATCATTGATTTTCAGTTTTATAAATCAGATTGGTTGACTGCAGTCGATAGCACATAAAGAAAGAGCAAAATTTCAAGAGATCTCCATCATAACACCTAAGCATTAGATGGATGGCCAGTTCGGTGAAGGGTAAGTTTCCACTTTCTTGAGGTGAAGGGTTCAAGGTTGATGAGGGGAAGGAAAGAGGATCAATACTCACAAGATATCATATGATTCATACCCAAGCGCAACATCAGCCAAGTTCCCTGCAAATAAACAAGGGAGAGTAGCATATTTTTAAAAACTAAAACATCCAAACAAATTAGATTTATCTTCGATTCTTTGATGATGACTAGCAAAGAAAAATCTTTGGATATGGTTCTTTCAGCATTAAGTAGAAGAACATGAGAAAAAAATTAATGAGTCTTCAAATCATATATGAACGACCAGATTCTGCCCCAAGTGTCATTATCAGTTTCTTATAGTCTTTGTCAGCTTTATCAACTTCTACCCGTATCCCCTGTGGTGGCTCTTCAAAATTTGCCCTGTCGTCAACTCCAATCTAGCAGAAATTCTAATCAAAAAATTGCTGAGAACCTGTCTAATTTGGATGCATTGAAAAACAACCAAAAGAAATCACAATTTCCTTGACAGTAATATACTTTACCCCCAAGCTAATTGATAATCACAAAACCCTCGAAAAAGTTCAAGAAGCCAAACCTAATCCTTCCAACATGCAAGTCAACAACCATACAGCTCACAAGATATTTCAGTTAGTTATTCCACAGTTCCCCATTGGCCTTGCCACAAGTCCAGCAGTTCCCAAGACTATTCCTAAAAGAACAAATATAGACCCAGAGAAATGGATCAACATTTACATATGTTTTTATTACTAATGATCTGCTTTTGATGCTCACCTGATATAACTCCAGGAAGTCCATGTTTCTCAGCACCTCCAGGAGTTCCAAAAAAACACTCTCTATCTTTGACTGAATATGCCCCCACATAAATTTTGGAGTTCCAAAAAAAAAAGAGGGATAGAAAATCACACTTATTAAAAAAATATCATCAAATAATGTTCTCAAGACTAAGCAAACTAAGGCTACAGAAGCAACAAAAAGAATAAAATGACAACTTGAGTCTTAATAGAGAACCATAAAGAAGTGTTAGAAGATTTACAGAAGATCCAAACATAAAGCTAATGAAAACATGAAAATTGCATATGATTTCAATATTAAGATGAACTTTGAGTCACATTGCATATGATTTCACTATAGAGGAGCTGAGAACACCACCAGACTTATGAGAAGTGTATAGTGTTTTGGGTCAGAGATCCTAGATATTCACAACTTTACAAGTATGAATACCCAAAACAAAATATTGCAATGTAAATCAGAGCAGAGCATGTAATGCTTTATAAGTCAAAGTGAACAACTTCAACCTATAAATCTTCACCCAGTTGCACCATTTGAGAAGGCCAGGCCATTCTGGAACTTCCTAGTAGTTATCATCCAAGCGCAAAGTATGAGAGATCCAGGGTGTTCATGGTGCCCATTTTTATGAGTACTACTTGTACATAGGAATCTTGAATGAAGTCTTCTTCCCAACTTGTGGCTCCTTCTAACATAGGAATCACAACATTCTCTGGATCAGTTAAATCTCTGCGAGCATGCATGCATATGAAAAAGGAAAAAGAATACGTAAAGCATTCTTCCAATCAAAATAGGTCAAATACAAGAAACTAAACATAAAGCCTTTTGGCACAATTTCCATCATAAATGGCCCACAAACTTGTATCGGTCTCCCACTAGAAAATCAAAAGATAATGATTGTAATAGTATCAAGCAACATAACTATATAATCCACTTTCAAAAAACATAACTATAGAATAAAAATGCTTTGTTTCAAGAAAATTTATGATATGTATCAAGGCCTGAATTCTGAATCTTGTAACACACCATACCAACCATTTTTAAGGAAACATGTGTTCTATAAAGTTACCAGGTAGTGAAAAATAACAAAGTATGGGAGAATCATAGAAGTGCATACCAAAACTTTGGCACTGCCGAAGTCACAAAGCTTCACTTGGTGGGTAAGAGGGTCAACCTGCATATAGACTTAAACATATGTAAGGGCGTCAAATAAGGAAACAATGGCTAAAAATAGAACTTCGAAATTAAAGCAAGACCGGCAGAGGATATTTTAACATTTATGAAGGGCTAGCCTATAATCAAATGCCAACGTCATCAAGCAATAATAAGCATATTCTTATTAATTTAAAAGTCTTACTGTTTGGGCCCCTTTGTTTAGACTTATAACTGACAGATTAAGTTCAGTAGATCAGAAATAAACCATGAATGCTAATGTCAAATAATCATTAAATGGCTACACCAATAACAAAGCAATGAACACTAAAACATTTATCCACATCCAACCAAGTAGGTTTAAAGCTAAATTATAATGCAAAAGCATTTTACATCATGTATTGGGTATGCTAGCTGGTTTTCCAAAAGTTAGTAAGTTCCACTTATTTTTTGCTTCACCATCTCCATTTAAAAGGAGGGGGATAAACAACATTAAATTAACTCATAATACACTTTTACATGTTCATCAATTACAGATTGCTAGAAAAGTGAACCCAATATGTCTCTCCTACACAAGAATCTCAAAGCAATATGGCCTAAGGAACACAAGATGCACAATGGGTCTTTTTGCAATGACTAAAACACATGTGAATATCATGAATGACAGGTGAGCAATAACAAAGATTCAAAGCATGTTATTAAAATTTTCATATGTGAGGGTTATGACAAAATAAACTACTTACTATAGTATCCAATGGCAGTTGCGTTTACGAAAACCGAAGGACTAGCATCATCATTTGAGTTGTTTATCAAATCAACAACCTTAACATGTCAAGAGCACCAATTGAATAAGAGATAGAGATTTATTTAGAACTTCTTTATATTGCAAATTGAAGAGCAAATCTCTGAAGTAACTCTAGTTTGGCTTGCAGCATCTAGTCCAAGGCTTAAAAAGTAGATCTGACACTGTCAATAAATAGAAAACACATCTGAAGAAATATCAAAACCAAACCCTCTCAACGAACCTAACAACACAGTCCAAATCCCGTAAATGTCTTACTACCTATTGTTTCTACAAAACCTGCAAAAGCAAAATGAAAAGAATATTGATGAGGGGGAAGAGAACGAACTTGACAGCAACCAAATTTTCAGAATCATGCCACAATTTAAAGAAAATTTTCAGAATCAGGCCAATCAATGCCAATTCCTCTTCCTTCTCAGGGAAAAATTTAAAAGAAAAAATGAGGCACCTTAGATCTCAATAGATGGATCATCATAATGGTATTGCAAAACTTGAAGATATCAAGATGTTCTGAAAGTACATACCTCAACAACTGGTTTTGCCACATCTTCATATACATGTTTTTGTGATACAAACTCCGTTAGCACCTACGTGTCTTAATCCCAGTTGATTGATTTTACTGACTTGCTTAATTCTTGGTTTGTTATCATACATGTTTTTGTGATACATACGAAAATTAATTAACTGGAACATGCTCAAAGATGTGCAAAATGCAGTCACCTCAAAATTAATACTGATACTTACCTCAGGTTGCAATTCAACATAGTCAGCAAAATCAACATCTACCACCAATTCCTCTACATTTCGAGGTCGCAGTCTTACAACGACACGCACTCTTCCGGGAACTGTCCAGATATCTAATAGACTAAGAATAGTATTTTAACATGAAAACAGAACATATTTTGTTGTGCCCTCCTTGGTTTTGATGATGACAAAGTTCTTTAATAGATTGAATAAAACATCGTGAGTGGCCATATGCTTCACATTCACTCATTCCATCTTTGATACACTCTACATTCACAATGATCAACTATCTTCTGAGATGCCAATTCATTGATCAAATCTTTATCTCACTAACTATTTGATGAGAATGAATAATGCTGACAGCAAGCTCACTCTTTCTCCATGGTGAAATTCAGAAATCTGGAAGAAGGAAGACAAGGTAAGTGAAATGAAGAATCTCCATGAAAGGTGAGTAGAATTGATTCATTCAGATCAAACTTGGTAAGAATTACCCCTAGAATAACTTTGTTTAAGTTTGACCAAAAATCCCTTGAATTGGTTGTGCTTAATGCCTTTTTTTGTTTTAACCTGAAGTGGGTCGACCCCCCCAGACAGATGGGTCGACCCCTGTAGCAACAGATGCCACTCTTTTGGCTCTGGCACAAATGGGTCGACCCAGCTGATAAAGGGGGTCGACCCCTGTGATCTCACAGAACCAGTTATTTGGCCCCTGTGAAGAAGTGGGACGTCCCACCTATCAAAGGGGGTCGACCCCTGTAACAAGCAGAACCTGGAAACAGGATCTGTTTGATACATGGGTCGACCCACTTGGCAGATGGGTCGACCCACTCTTGAATTTTCTTATTTTCTCCGATTTACGCTATATATTTCATCTATTAATTGTGTGGGCCATACTTCACGTGCAAATCACTTGTTAGTCATTGGGATTAACTAGTAATCATGTGGCTTAGACTATTAAACCTAATTAACATCATTTGATTAAGTCTAACACTGATTTCACTTATTTCGTGCAGGTTTCGAACAGGATAAAGAAATGGCCACGTCGGATTTGCAGAACCAATCAAAGGAGAGAATAATCTCCTCCTTCCTCCAGCTAGGAGTGCCATCCCCCAGGATATAAATGCCCATGATTAGGGCGTCCCAAGGACACACGACCAGAGCTACAAACGGTGCCACACGAGTGTTGGGCGTCTTCATCCTCGGGAGCAGAGGCGCACCTGCGTGTGGAAGAGAAGGTCGTGGTTCGAAGAGCAGCTTCATCGATCTTCATCCGAGCAACTTCGTTCAGCAATCAAGACATCATCCTGCTGCGTGCATCATCTTCCCAAGCCTCAGCGTCTTCAGGAACCCATCAACCCACGGACGTCTCTGTTGAAGCATAGCTCGCCATCATTCCAATAGACAGGGGGAGTTGTCCTTAATGTTCTTCATCAGTCTTAGGCTTAATGTTCATGTGATTCTCTTTATTTTCAAACTCAAATATAGTGTGTGAGAGATTGGAGATTTGATCTCCGTGGAATGCCCTTGTTGGGCGTGTGTGTGTGTGTGGATAGAGGTCCTTGACCTCGTGTTTGTGTGTGTGTGCTATTCAGTGTAGCTCTCTATAGTGGAATCCTCTCAAGTTGAGAGGGGTGGATGTAGGATCGCACTTGGGTGCGTCCGAACCACCTAAAATTGCTCGTCTCCTGTGGTTGTGCTCTTGTGCGTTTGGTTTATCTTGTTGGTGTGTGTGGTTGCTGCGTTTTTATTTGTGGTTTGCTTGCTCGTGCGCTGTTGATAATTTTAAATTTCCCGTCAATCAATTCACCCCCTCTTGATTGCCATTCCAACGGGCCAACAATTGGTATCAGAGCCTCGGCTCTTCTATTCTGAACCCCACGGTTCATAGAGTGATCCTTTGAAATGGCAAACAAAGGGATGATGCCCGAAGGGCATTCGATTCATCGACCGCCATTCTTTGACGGTACAAACTACAGTTATTGGAAAAATCGAATGACTGTATTTCTTCGCGCTCAAAGTCATGAGACCTGGACCGTTGTCAACAAAGGTCCACATGCTCTACCTCCTGATGAAGGGAAATGGTCTGATGAACACATTAAACATGCTACTGTTAATTTTAATGCCTTGAATATTATCCAATGCGCCATTCATCCTAACGAGTATGCTCGTGTTTCTATGTGTAACAGCGCTAAAGAGATGTGGGACAAATTGAAGCTGATTTATGAAGGCACGTCTGAAGTTAAGGAGACTAAGGCAAACCTGTTGATCCGAGACTACGAGCTATTCCAGATGAAGCCAGAGGAGACCATATCAGAAATGTTCGCAAGGCTTGTAGAAATTACAAATGGGCTGAAAGCTTTAGGAAAGGACTACTCCAACTCAGAATTGGTTCGCAAGGTGTTGAGATCCTTATCACCGGCATGGCACACTAAAGCCACGGTGATTGAAGATTCTAAGGACTTGTCAGTTTTGACGTTGGATGAGTTGATTGGGTCACTTATGACCTACGAAATCAATGTTAAGAGGTCTGAAGAAGAAGGCAAGAAAAAGAAGACAATTGCTTTAAAGGCAAATCCAGAGCCGATCAGTTCAAGTGACGAAGACTCAACAGAAGACAGTAATGAAGAGGAAGATATTGCTATGCTGACCAGGAAAGTAAGAAGATTTCTGAGAGCAAGGAAGAAGTTTCCAGGAAAATTCAAGAAACCATTCAAGAAACAGCCCAAGTGGAAGACGGAAGGAAGCAAATTGAAGGATGTGATATGCTATGAGTGCAAAAAGCCAGGCCACATGCGTGGCGAGTGTCCAGAGATGAAAAAGAGATTTAAGAAGGACAAAGAGAAGAAGCCCAAGGCAATGGTCGCTACTTGGAGCGACGATGAAGAGGACGAAGATGATGAAGATGATGCGGAGCTGGAGGAGCTAATGAAGAACATGTGTCTAATGGCACATGAGGAAGACTCAGAGGAGGTAAATTCTGACTCAGAAACCCTTACAGTAGAACAGTGGGAGTCCGAGTATGTAGCTCTGTATGCTAAATTTAAGAAGATAAGGTCTGAAAATAAACAGCTGAAAAGGAAAGTAGAGTCCATGAGTCATGCTGATGCTACAAGTGAAAAAATTGTTAAACTAACGGAAACTTGTGCAATTATGAAAAGTGAAAATGAAGTCATGGCTGAGAAGATTAAAAGTTACGAAGAAATTGAGCAGCACCTCAAGAGTGAGTTAGAAAACATAAAAAACATTCAACTCCACAACATCAAAAAAGAAGGCCACAGTGAAGAAAAGGATGATGGGATTCGTGCTCTTGAGAATGAGAATGAGAAAATGAGAAATGACAATAAAATCTTAAGGGATCAAATCTCCATATGTCATGAGAAATTAGATCAATCAAATCAAATGATTCTCACTCTCAACCAAGAAATTGACAAATTAAAAGATGCTTTGGCAAAATTTGTGAGAGGAAAGGACAACCTAGAGAAAGTTCTAGGAACTAAAGTAAATTTTCAAAGAGAAGGAATCGGTTATGAACCGACTAAAAAGAAATCCTTTGGAAGCACATTAATGACATCATTTGTATCCTTTGTGCCTGCCTCAAGTAGCAAATCATCTTCTCAAGAAAAAATGGAAGATAGCTCGGCTAAGCATCAACATGAATTTTCAGACTCTAGGAAAAGAAAATCAAGAGGAAAGAGAGTCTTCTGTCACTATTGTGGTCGCGTTGGCCATGTCATGTCATATTGCAATATTATGAGTCAGGATGATGAATATTTTGCTCATAAGTCAAGAAATTCCTTCATGTTTAACAGATCTCACAAGCATGGACCCAACCTTATGTGGGTGCCAAAAGTTGTTCCTTGAGCTTATGTTCTGATGTAGGGATGTCTCAAGGCCGAAGAATCACATTGGTTTCTAGACAGCGGCTGTTCGAGGCATATGACTGGGAACAAGAAGATTTTTGCTGATTTCAAGGAAAAAGAAGGAGGTCTTGTTGCATTTGGAGGAAGCGACAAAGGTAAGATCGTTGGTATTGGCAAGGTAAGTGTAAATAACTCCAATACCATCGACAATGTTCTGTTAGTTGATGGACTAAATCATAATCTTCTAAGCATTAGTCAGTTATGTGATAGTGGTCTAAAAGTCACTTTTGAATCCTCATTTTGCACAATTGTAGATAGTCATACAAATGAAATAAAGTTTTTAGGACATAGGAAAAATAATGTCTATACAATTGACATGAATGAAATTCCATGCAATCTTTTGTGTTTAGTTGCCAAAGATACCGACGGTTTTTGGGTTTGGCATCGGAGGCTTGGACATGCTAGCAGTAGTGTTATTTCAAAACTGTGCAGAAATAATCTTGTCATAGGTCTTCCCAGAATAAAACTAGATGTAAATAAAGTTTGTGAAGCATGCGCCAAAGGGAAGCAGACTAGATCTTCATTTAAATCCAAAAACATCATTTCCACATCTCGCCCCTTAGAATTATTGCATTTTGATCTTTTTGGTCCTACTCGGACACATAGCTTAGGGGGCAAGTCTTATGGTTTTGTCATAGTTGATGATTTTTCTCGCTTTACTTGGGTTATCTTTCTTAGTAACAAGAGTGATGCTTTGCAGGAATTTCAAGCATTTTGCAAGAAGGTCCAGAACGAGAAAGGATACATGATTACCAATTTACGAAGTGATCATGGACGTGAATTTGATAATGCAAATTTTGATGACTTTTGCAGGAGTGAAGGGTACACTCATAACTTCTCGGCACCAAGGACACCGGAACAAAATGGCGTGGTTGAAAGAAAGAACCGCACGCTAATAGATATGGCGAGAACCATGCTAAGTGAGCGGAATCTTCCTCGATATTTTTGGGCTGAAGCGGTGAATACGGCATGTCACATTGTCAACCGTGCAATGATAAGGCCGTTTGTAAGTAAAACACCCTATGAACTCTACAAAGGTAAGAAACCGAATATCTCATACTTTAAGACCTTTGGGAGTACTTGTTACATATTGAATAATGGTAAGGACGATCTAGAAAAATTTGATGCAAAGAGTGATGTTGGAATTTTTCTGGGCTACTCTAACAACTCACGGGCTTATCGAGTTTTTAATAAAAGAACCTTAGTAATCGAAGAAACTCCACATGTGATTGTTGATGAGAATACTTCCAAAAATTTCACTTCACCTAATGAAGAATTAGATTTTTTGCAGGATAAAACTCAAGGGGACACAAATCAGGGAAAACAAGAAGATCCATCCACTTCTGGAACCAAAACTGATAAGAACCATGAAGCTGAGGAAAATAGCACAGAACAATTGAAGGATGCACCTCCAACTCATCCAGATCTGCCTCCCTCATGGAAATATCTTAAAGACCATCCAGCAGCAAACATTCTGGGTAAGGTAGATGAAGGTATAAAAACTCGCTCATCCTTAAAACTCTTGCTCACTCTGAATGCCTTTGCACACACGTCACAAGTTGAACCCAAATGTGTTGATGATGCATTAAAAGATGATTATTGGGTAATGGCAATGCACGAAGAACTACACCAATTCCAACGGAATGAAGTGTGGAAACTAGTGCCCCGTCCTAATAACCACAACGTGATCGGAACGAAATGGGTTTTCTGAAACAAATTAAACGATCAAGGTGTGGTTGTAAGGAATAAGGCCCGTCTTGTGGCCAAGGGATATTGCCAAGAGCTCGGAATCGATTTTGATGAATCATTCGCACCGGTTGCTCGCCTTGAAGCCGTGCGCATCATTCTATCTTTTGCATGCTCAAAAAATTTTAAACTTTATCAAATGGATGTTAAGAGCGCATTTCTAAACGGCTTCATTAAAGAAGAAGTTTTCGTTGAGCAACCTCCGGGTTTTGAGGATTTAGAAAACCCGGACCATGTGTTCAAACTAGAAAAAGCTTTGTACGGTCTAAAACAAGCCCCAAGGGCTTGGTATGAACGTCTAAGCTCCTTCTTGATTGAACATGGTTTCAAAAGAGGTTCTGTTGATCAGACTTTATTTTCTAAGCATTCTAGAAATGATTTGCTTCTGGTTCAAGTTTATGTGGACGATATCATTTTTGGGTCTACTAATAAGAAACTGTGCAAGGAGTTTTCTGAGTTGATGCAGGCTGAATTCGAGATGAGTCTAATGGGCGAGCTAAATTTTTTCTTGGGGCTACAAATTCAACAAAGGGAGGATGGAATTTTCATCAATCAAAAGAAATATCTGCTGGAACTTCTAAAGAAGTATGATTTTGAGGGTGCAAAATCCTATGCAACACCAATGTCAACAAGCATAAAACTGGAGAAAGACTGCAAAGGTAAACAGGTTGAACAAAAGCTGTTTAGAGGTATGATCGGTTCACTGTTATATCTAACAGTTAGTAGGCCTGACATACACTTTGCAGTTTGTCTGTGTGCTAGGCATCAAGCTAGTCCTCGTGAGTCTCATTTGAGTGTCGTTAAAAAGATTTTTCGTTATCTTGCTGGTACTCCTGATCTAGGACTGTGGTTTCCTCGTAGATGTGATTTTAAACTTGTGGCTTTCACTGATGCCGACTATGCTGGGTGCCTTCTTGATCGTAAAAGCACAAGTGGCACATGCCAATTTCTCGGAGGTTGCCTAGTCTCTTGGGCCTCCAAGAAACAAAATTCCGTGGCATTGTCAACGGCCGAAGCCGAATACATGGCTGCCGGCAGTTGTGGTGCACAGGTCCTTTGGATCAAACACCAGCTAGTCGATTATGATGTGTTTCTGAATTGTGTTCCGATCATGTGTGATAATAAAAGTGCAATTGATCTGTCTAAAAATCCAACTCATCACTCAAGGTCCAAACATATAGATATCCGGCATCATTTTCTGAGGGACCATGTAAATAAAAAGGACTTTGAGCTGAAATACATTGAAACTGATAAATAATTAGCGGACATCTTTACAAAACCTCTTAGCAAAGAAAAGTTCATCTCCTTAAGAAGAGAGCTAGGAATATGCAGAGTGGAGAGCACTTAGATAGACTTACAAGTCTGCATTCTACTCAATCCATGAAATACTCTTTTTGTCCTGCCTTCAAATAATACATTTTAATAACCTTCATCACCCATTTCACTGCATTGAGCTTTTCAGACTTACTCCCCACTTGGTACTCATCTATTTCATTTGATGGTACTCATCTATGTCATTTGACTCACATCACTATTCACATCATTTTCTCTCATGCATATGCATAATTGTGTGCCACACTCATTTATCAATAAAACCTCTACTAGTATTATTGTCTGAACTCATCTTGCCTGCAATAACCTAAATTTGCATTTCTTTCTTATTTGGGCCTGTTTAGATCCTTGCTAAATAAAGTGCAGCTTCAATCGAAAATGATGGTCAGATACAGTTCCTGCTAGACAAAATTGGTAAGTCTTTAAAACAAAAATCCTCGATTGTGCTGTAGTATTTCTCACTCGGACCCATTCTTTTGAGTGAACCCATCCACTTATATCAAATACTCATCGGGTCCAGTGGGTTAACTTTTACCAACTTCCCAACGTTCCATATGTTTTTTATTTTGGGATGCCCCAATGGGTCGTCCCTTACGGTCGAGCCCTCTATTTTTTGTTGTCAAAACACCATAAACAAACCAGTCAAACCCCCTTCTCAACCTTTTTGACCGGAGCATTATTAAACGGTGGCATCTCCTCTATAAGCCAACCGCACCTTTTCTACACGGGAAGACCACTCCCTTGCCCTTCCGAAAAACCCTCGCACCGGCGGACATCCCTGCGGCTACCGCCAATACCTCCATTCCGGGCATCAAGATCTTCTCCTTCTACTCCCTGCGAAGGTGCAAGAGAACCCTGATAGGTGGAGGGAAGCTCACTTCGACAGCTTGCTGTTCCTCCCCTTCTCAAGGAGAGACGGACGAGTACCTGCGGCTTCAATCTAGACTCTTCTGATGGCTCCACGCTACAAAAGCATGTCCAAACGTCCACAGAGGAAAGCTGCGGCAAAGGTCTCCTCATATGCCATTGATCCTCCCACCTCCAACTCAGAGGACGAAGCTCCCCAGGCCATCCCTATTCCTCCAGCCCAACAAAGAGAAATTCGGTCCAAGCGTTTTCGTGAAGAGGTACTGCTACACGCCCAGTCTACTAATCTCTATCCTCGAACTATCATGCATCCCAGAGCAGTGGATCTTGAAGATGTCACCAATTTGGTCCCTGAACTTTTTGATTTGCTGAACACCCAACCAAATTGGATACAATTTATGTCTGAGCATCGGAAAGTTTATCCCACACTAGTTCTGCAATTTTATCAAAATCTGGTGATAAAGAACAACAAGCTCTACACTGCAGTAAACAATGAATCTGTCATGGTTTCTGCCGGGCTATTCAGTACAATTTTTGGTTTTCCAAGTCGTCACACCACCATCATGGCAAATACAAAATTGAATGCAGTGTCTGTTTACAGCATAATGATGGGTTTTGATGACTCAGTAGTCATAGATGAAAATGACATTCCAAAGGATTTGAATGCCAATGTTTTTCCTCCTGCTCAGCGCATTCTGCATCATCTCTTCACCACCATTTTCTATCCCAGGGGAGGCAGCAGGAACAAAGTCAACAAAGTTCATAAATTTTTGTTCCACTGCATTTATAATGGTATAATTGCTGATTTCTCAAGTCTCATGTACGACTTAATATTCCTTTGTTACAAAGAAAAAAGACGTAGTCTTCCATATGCTTCACAGTTAACAGCGGTTTTTAGGCATCTTCGTATCGTCTTGGATAAGGAAATCTGTGAAGAGTTACTGGACAAGGATGTCTATACCGCCCGCAGTCTTTGCCGCAACATGGGTTACAAAAGAAATGCAGCTGGCCACCTAGTTCGAGTTTTGAAAAATGTTAAAGGCAAGAATGTGCAATCTGCAGAAAACAGTGACAGTGGTGAAGAAGCAGAAGAAGAAGATACTACTGCCTCACATGATGATCAGCCACCAACCAGTCCTTCTCAAGCCGGAGGAAGTAGCTCTAGACCAGAGCCACATGTTTCTCGTCCTGATCGAATTGACCAACGGCTGGACAAGCTTACTGAAGATGTGAGTGACCTGAAGCTACATCAAGAGATGTTCCTGCACCACTTCGAATCCATATCGAAGACTCTTGATGCCCACACCCAAATGCTTCAGCACATTAGGGATTCTGTTTCCGGATCACCCAACTAGTCTGGCTAGGAGTAACTTTGCTGTCAGCTTTTTGATGAGAAGCTGCCCTTTTTGTTTAAACCCTACTTAGCAGCACCTTTGCTTACTTATGTTATATGTTAAGCTGCATGTCTGGATGCTTGCGTGCTCATTTCAATTTCTTTCTCCTTGGTCATCTTCTTTCTATCTACCTTGTTCCTTCTTTAAATCCACCATCTACTCAGCTTATCTTTGTGCACCTGCTCTGCACATCTCCTTTTTGCTCATGAAAAAAAAAGGGGGAGAACTAGCAATTTGCTGACAGTAATATTTTGTGATCATGTCCTACTATGTCTTGTTTTGAAGTTGCTATGTTTTTGACGTTCCAGTCTTGATATGCTCATGGTTCAGTAAGTAAATGGATATGCTGTTGAATTCTGGAGTGATGTTCCTTGACACTCATTGGAAAATAAGTGTTTTGCTTTCATGTCTGTTTGGCTGACATAGTAGTGAAAATTGTCTCAGTTCTCTCTATATTACTCTATCTTCCCTTTATTAGCTTAAATTGCTTGGGTTGTTTTGTGTTTTTTTGTCATCATCAAAAAGGGGGAGATTGTTGTGCCCTCCTTGGTTTTGATGATGACAAAGTTCTTTAATAGATTGAATAAAACATCGTGAGTGGCCATATGCTTCACATTCACTCATTCCATCTTTGATACACTCTACATTCACAATGATCAACTATCTTCTGAGATGCCAATTCATTGATCAAATCTTTATCTCACTAACTATTTGATGAGAATGAATAATGCTGACAGCAAGCTCACTCTTTCTCCATGGTGAAATTCAGAAATCTGGAAGAAGGAAGACAAGGTAAGTGAAATGAAGAATCTCCATGAAAGGTGAGTAGAATTGATTCATTCAGATCAAACTTGGTAAGAATTACCCCTAGAATAACTTTGTTTAAGTTTGACCAAAAATCCCTTGAATTGGTTGTGCTTAATGCCTTTTTCTGTTTTAACCTGAAGTGGGTCGACCCCCCCAGACAGATGGGTCGACCCCTGTTGCAACAGATGCCACTCTTTTGGCTCTGGCACAAATGGGTCGACCCAGCTGATAAAGGGGGTCGACCCCTGTGATCTCACAGAACCAGTTATTTGGCCCCTGTGAAGAAGTGGGACGTCCCACCTATCAAAGGGGGTCGACCCCTGTAACAAGCAGAACCTGGAAACAGGATCTGTTTGATACATGGGTCGACCCACTTGGCAGATGGGTCGACCCACTCTTGAATTTTCTTATTTTCTCCGATTTACGCTATATATTTCATCTATTAATTGTGTGGGCCATACTTCACGTGCAAATCACTTGTTAGTCATTGGGATTAACTAGTAATCATGTGGCTTAGACTATTAAACCTAATTAACATCATTTGATTAAGTCTAACACTGATTTCACTTATTTCGTGCAGGTTTCGAACAGGATAAAGAAATGGCCACGTCGGATCTGCAGAACCAATCAAAGGAGAGAATAATCTCCTCCTTCCTCCAGCTAGGAGTGCCATCCCCCAGGATATAAATGCCCATGATTAGGGCGTCCCAAGGACACACGACCAGAGCTGCAAACGGTGCCACACGAGTGTTGGGCGTCTTCATCCTCGGGAGCAGAGGCGCACCTGCGTGTGGAAGAGAAGGTCGTGGTTCGAAGAGCAGCTTCATCGATCTTCATCCGAGCAACTTCGTTCAGCAATCAAGACATCATCCTGCTGCGTGGATCATCTTCCCAAGCCTCAGCGTCTTCAGGAACCCATCAACCCACGGACGTCTCTGTTGAAGCATAGCTCGCCATCATTCCAATAGACAGGGGGAGTTGTCCTTAATGTTCTTCATCAGTCTTAGGCTTAATGTTCATGTGATTCTCTTTATTTTCAAACTCAGATATAGTGTGTGAGAGATTGGAGATTTGATCTCCGTGGAATGCCCTTGTTGGGCGTGTGTGTGTGTGTGGATAGAGGTCCTTGACCTCGTGTTTGTGTGTGTGTGCTATTCAGTGTAGCTCTCTATAATGGAATCCTCTCAAGTTGAGAGGGGTGGATGTAGGATCGCACTTGGGTGCGTCCGAACCACCTAAAATTGCTCGTCTCCTGTGGTTGTGCTCTTGTGCGTTTGGTTTATCTTGTTGGTGTGTGTGGTTGCTGCGTTTTTATTTGTGGTTTGCTTGCTCGTGCGCTGTTGATACTTTTAAATTTCCCGTCAATCAATTCACCCCCTCTTGATTGCCATTCCAACGGGCCAACATATTTGAACAACAACAATATAATATATGCAACAAAATAAAGGTTCCTTGAAATTATTGCATATGAAATATGCTACAATAAAATTGTAGAAACATTCTCAAGATTTTTTTCCTGAAAGTGGGTGGTACCACCAAATTGTATAAAAGAGGAAAAAGGGATGTGCAAGTATCAAGGCTCTCTCAAAAATCCCTTGCAAAATTCTACACATCAAGATGATGTGGCATCCGCTAACCCCCCAATAAGTCCAAAAATAGAGAATTATGTGGATCCAGATAACATAAAGTCAACACCCACTCTCTCACTTCGCATACAATGAAAGAAGCAACCCTATCTGACACCCTTGCTTCCCTCCTGAAAATCCTACCATTTCTTTGAAACATTCTCAAGTTCAAGCATGCAAAAGTAAACAAGTAGCTATACAATATGGTTTGCTCATAGGGTGTATGCCTGTATGGTGCACATATCGATACAAACTCTAGCTCGAAATCCTCTAAGAATCATCATGTAAAGCTAGATGTCATCAACTGTGTAGTTCTCTTAGAGATTGTTATTGAGAAACTGACAATGTAAGCCTTTTTTAAAAAACTTCCCAGCAGCATTCTTCATATCTTTCTAAACTCTATATCTCAATTGAGACCAGATCCAGAATTTTCATAAGGAACAAACCAATCTAAGGTAAATAAATATGTACCCTCAATATATAAATCTATAGGAAAATGAAGGCCATCTCTTTTCTCTAAGCATCTGTCTACATTGTTTTCTCAAACATGAGATTCCTCTTGATAAATAACAAGCTAAGTTGTAAACCTCACTGAATATCCAAAACAGAGGCTGAAAAGGGAATTCCAAGTAGTCCCCACAGACATGCCAAAATAAAAGTAGTTTCAAAAGGCCAAAATCATAAAACTACTTAAATTTAGTAAAAGTAGAAAGATGAAAAAGAAAATTGTGCTTTAAGGAAAGTATCGAAATGCAAAATGCCAAACACAAAGAATCAGCTAAAAGAACAACAGGAATCTACAGTAAATGAAATCAAATTTACTAACATGAGGGATGACAATTGGCAAAGAGAGCATCAGGGGAATGAAGTTTAAAGTAGGACACCCATTTTCTATGTAGGGAAGAAAATATTAAAAAGAAACACTTCTGTCAACAAAACACAAGAGGAAAAAGGATGAAATGACAACCTTACAGAAGGTTCATTCATTGGTGCTTCCACAGTTGCATATGTCTGGAATGCAGATGTAAATCCCGTAGCAGAATCAAAGCCAGACCCGAAACTACCAAATGTCAACCCAGCCCTTTACGCTTCTGGCACTCGAAGATGTTGGGGTATAATGACATGCTTGTTGTCAAAAATGTTAACCTTAGAAAGTTTATCTGACAGAGCAGCTACTTCCACCTTTGAGGATGAAGAATTGTCAGCATGAGGTGAGGAAGGGCCAATCTCAGCATCAGAGTTGGCAACCTTTGATTTTTTACTCGACTTGGGTCGCCACTCCATGTTGGGTTGAGAAGCTGGAATAGAAAACAAGATTTTAACCATATTCCTTATACCTCACAAAATGCAATAACTCTAATAAATAAGAACATAACCACATCCACCAGTTCAAAATAGTGTATCCTTGTACACCCACTTTATACCAAGGTTCGTTGTACCGTTCGGATGGACCGACCTAGATCCAAAAACCAAAACCAAAACTCAGTAAAGTGACAATCATATCATAAAGATTGAGAGATTAACCAGTTTACCAACATTAGATTTCTCATTTGACAAAAGGACAACAAATGCATGGGTATTTTATTAAACTACTAAGTAAACCTAAAATTACTAAGATCAGTTGATGAGAAATTATAGTAACTATGACATGCATGTAGGATGAGTAGGTACTTGTCATGTACTTGACGTTGGGCCACAACTAAATCTTACATAGTGAATGAACTGTTGAGAAGGTGGAGTATGCATGGAGGATGGAGGTTTATTACACTTTCCAATTTTTACATGGAGGATAGAGGTTTATTATAGTTTCCAATTGTTACATTCTTCTTCATTTTTGTTAATGAACTGCGAGAACATCTACTTTCTGGGGGGAAAGCAATCTATTTTGCATGGATGAGTAGTTTAAACTGGGTGAAGCAATCAGGGGAGGACACCCAAGAAGTGTTAGGGTACTAGGCCCGGATACAGAGGGGGGTGAATGTATCCTTCAATGAATAATGGCCAATTAAAAACTCAGATGCTAGACTCAAACACAGAATGAAACGAATTCAATTAAACTTAAGAGCAAACACAAGGAGCGCGCCTATCCAAGCATCTAGCGGAAGCAAGCACACAAAGCAAACCACTGCTCAATAGACTTTTTAGGTGGTTCGGTCCTCCAGACCTACATCCACCCCTCACTCCCAACCGGAGTGAGGCTTCACTAGTCAATGCTAGACAAGCAGACTCAGTCTGCAAACAGTTGCTGCCACACAGCTTGACCAGGGGAACAGCCTCCCCTCTTCCTCTCAACCGGAGGGACCCCTGGACTTGCAACCCGCAAGCCCAGAACTGGAGACAAGTCTCCCTTCCTCTGACCAGAGGGAACCCACAAGTAGCTCCCAGCTACTTGCAATCGGAGATCAGATCTCCCTTCTCCTGATCCACAGGAGGAACCCGACCTCACTACTGAGAATCGAAAGAACAAGGAAAACCAAATAAGAAGAAAAAACAGAAACACGAAATGAAAAATAACTTCAGCAAACAGAATGCTGAAAAGCGAAATACACAATGTGGCTCTCAACGGAGCTGACTGGCCTGGATCTGATCCACGGTCCAGTAGATAGATCTTCAGGTAAGCTTCTATTCCTCTTCTCTTCTCTCTCACTTTCTCTTTCTCTTCACCCTTACGAGCTCTCTAACTCTCTCTTTCTCTTCTTTTCCTTCTGCTCTTCTTCTCTTTCTTTTCTTCTGGATCGAACTCTCTTCACTTCTCCTTTTTTGCTTTTTTCCTTTCGATCAACCTTCATCTGTGGACGAAGGCTTCCTTATATAGCAGCAGCAGCAGGTGGGTAAGGTGCAGAATGCGTGTGCCTCCCACGCTTCATCCAGAACCTTCTTGCCACGTGCCCTTATAGCATTGGTTCCTTTAGTATCGGATCACGTGCAGCCCAGACACCGGTGAATGTTCTTCCTCGGACCTGCAAGGAGATAAAAACCATTAACACTGAGGGCCACAAGAACTAAAACTGCATGAGGTATGTGATAGCAATACGAGATGCACTTTACTGAGAACGACACGAGATACACAAGATTATTACAGTACGAGACAAGGAGAGAATGACACGAGGTCAGATGCAAACAGTACGAGGTAAAAAGAGAACGACACGAAGTATCACTGTAATAAAACAAACACTACAAAGAGAACGGCACGAGATACATAATAGTAAAGCTAACACCACAAAGAAAACGACACGAAGTCAGAAGAGAACAGCACGAGGTGAGAAGGAAGTCTTACGGAGTGAAAAAGGTAGACAGACACGCCATCAGAAGGAACCAGGACGAAGATAGAAATAAACAATCACGAGGACATAAACACAAGAATAACACGAAGACACGAATACAAAAGCAACACGAAGACATGAATACAAAAATAACACGACATAACAAACAGCAAAGAGAACGGCACGAGGTGAAACGACACTTTACTAAAAAGACTTGAATACACATGAAAAACAACTCGAGTACTAAGTTGTTCGAACGTACGAACGACTCGAAGATGAAAACGACACGAAAATAACATGGAACAATTCAAAGACACGAGGTCTAGGAGAAGCAACACGAAGACAGACATAACAAAGAAACGACTCGAACTAAGAACGACATGGAGACAACACAGTTAGACTCGACTTGAGATGAGGTGAAGTCTGTACAGACATGAATGTTCACATTGTATAGAATTTGAAGCAAGTGACTGAGGCGATGTGTAGACTTTACCCAATGTACAGACTTGGTGGTCTTGAATGTAGGTAAGGCAACGCAATGTATAGACTTGCTCAAACGAGTGAACAGGTCGATGTACAGACTTGTCCAATGCATGAAGCACAGTCCACTGTATAGACTTGATGCCTTGAAGGCAATGTACAGACTTGAGAGTGCAACAAATGGACTTTGAAACGCATAGGCTGTACAGACTTGCATGAGACGCTGGGTAAGACGGTGGATGTATAGACTTTGAAGAATTAGGGGTGACACAGATGGAGCGACACGAGGTGGTACAGAAAACAGCACGAGGTACTGCAGTGTTCAGCATGAGCTGGAACAAAACACGACACGAAGACAACCAACAAGCATTGTTGGAACAACATGATGTTAAAAAAGACATCACGAAGTGAAGTGAACACAACCAACACGAAGAATGAAAGGAACAGTACGGACATGCAGGGTATTAACTCATAGCAGTTTTTCTTATTAATCATGGAAAGTTCGAATGCATAACATTACTCATGATATCTGATTAAAAATAACAATATTTAACATAGTGATGCACATCATCAAAACACTAGGGAGGTCACAAAAGTCCAACAATCTCCCCCTTTTTGATGATGGCAACACTATATTAAATAACAGAGATGAAGTGCATGAAGATAAACTGTGAAAATAAGCAATGCAGACACACAACACACTCGCCTCCTCTAACGACTCCCAAGAGCTCCCCCTGAACACAACATCCACTTTCCTCTGACTAGAAAACTCAGGACACTTATCTTTCGCTCCCCCTCAGCAAAGCACAAAAGCACAAGCAAGACACTCTCCCCCTTTGACATCATCAAAAACTAGGGGCAGGTCTGAAGATATCACGAAAAGACAATTGCTGACAGTGGAGAGAAAACAATAGAGAGTATGTCTGATAAAGGAGAGTTATTGAGATGTTTAAGCAATTAAGAACGCCATTAATTTTATGTGAGGATTTTGAGGATCAGTTAGTCAGACTGTGCAAAATGGTGAATGAAGATTTGCTCCATACACAGAACCAGATTCTAAGCAAGTAAGGTACAAGATACTAGTATGGTCAGAGTAAGTCTTTACTCAGAGAGTATAAAGCAAGGAAGTCAGGAAAAAACAAAGACCTGTGGTATTGAAAACAAACAAACCAAGACCTAAATGCCAAGTGAACAGAATCTGGATACCAAGAGAAAGAAAATTTTTCAAAGATGGTCAAGATCAAAGATAAATCTGTCAAGTACACCTTTGACATTACGGAGACACCTTGTTTAGAGGCAGGAATCCCCAGTTACTTGGTGGCAAGACCACATTACCCCTTCTGACAAGAGGATAGAGATAGTATTCTAACTGGTGTTGACATTAAGGTGACACCTTTACCAGAGGCCAGACACCCCAGTTACTAACCAAATATATACCATAGCTCTGTATGATCAAGACAGCTAATTAAGCCTGATTTACTGCCATCTCATGACATGGAATTCTTTCACTTCATTGATGAAAGTCCCAGTTACTCAATGAACAGATAACAAGATTTGTATAACTTCTTTCATGAATTTTTTTTTTATTAAACTGCACTTTAAGCCTTGTAAATTAGTCTTGACTCAGTTTGAGAACAATACACCAGTTCCAAACTTTTTCAGACAAAAACACTATATACCTCATTTCGGACTCAACTTAGACTAAGTAGGTATGCTGTACTGGCTAGATCAGAAGTCAGTTACAGTGTAGGAAGATAGTCTTGAATTCAGATTTTGATCTCAGTGGGACTAACAGCCGAAATTCCAACAAGAAATTAGATGAACAGTCTTAACGGATAAAACATTCAAAAAATTCTTTTATCCACCTACTCAAACTGATTCTCTTATAAGGTCAGCAAAAGTCCGTTCAAAGTATGTTCAGATTTGGCCAAAAGAGCATGACACCAATTATTAATCTAGCTCCCCCTGAGACCTTGACACCAACTCAGACTTAACCAAGACAACCCTCAAAACACCTCAAGGAAAACAAAGTGGTATCAATCAGTACGAGTGAATCATCAAATACCCATAATGAGGTTATCTTCAGCAACTGATAATGAGAAAAGATAAACATAAGAGCACATGACAGATTATTTAGAGATCAATTATTCAATCATGAAATTCTGTAAATACCTAATTCTCTGCGCAATGTGCTAAATTTTTCAGTATCCAGTGGCTTAGTAAAAATATCTGTAATTTGTGAGTTAGTGCCAACATGGATCAATTCAAAGGTCTTCCTAGCTACTTCATCACGAATAAAATGATGCCTGATTTCGATGTGTTTAGTTCGAGAATGAAGTACAGGATTCTTTGCAATGTTTATTGCACTAGTATTGTCACAAAAAATGGAAGTGCAACCTAGCTCAACTGAGTAATCCAGAAGCTGGTGTTTTATCCATATAACCTGTGTGCCACAGCTCCCTGCTGCCACATACTCAGCTTCAGCAGTAGAAAGAGCCACAGAGTGTTGCTTCTTGGATCCCCGAGAGACTAGGCATCCTCCTAAAAATTCACAGTGACCACTAGTACTTTTCATGTCCAATTTACATCATGCATAATCTGCATCTGTATATGCAATGAGATCTAAACTACATGATGCAGGATACCAAAGACCTAGATCATGGGTAGCAGATAAGTATCTAAAGATTCTTTTTACAGCTGCCAAATGTAATTCAATAGGCCTAGACTGGTATCTGACACACATCCCTACACTAAATTGAATGTCAGGCCTGGATGCTGTTAAGTAGAGGAGTGAACCGTTCATACCTCTATATAATTTAGCGTCCACTTCTTTACCTTTTTCGTCTGAATCCAGTGAGGAGTTGGTGCCCATGGGTGTTGAGATAGTCTTGAGGTTGGTCATTCCAAACCTTTTCAGCATCTCCAGAGTGTACTTGGTTTGATTTATGAAACAACCATCCTCCATCTGTTTGACCTGCAGCCCAAGAAAATACTTTAGTTCGCCAACTAAACTCATTTCAAATTCATGAGACATAGATTCAGAAAATTCTTTACACAATGTTGAATTGTTAGATCCGAAGATGATATCATCAACATATACCTGGACCACTATTAAATCCTTTCCGAGATTTTTGGTGAAGAGGGTTTGGTCAACCTTACCTCGAGTGTAGCCCTTGCTCAAGAGAAATTTAGAAAGTCTCTCATACCAGGCTCGTGGAGCCTGCTTCAATCCATAGAGGACTTTATTCAACCTAAAAACTATGTTAGGCTGAACAGAGAAATTAAAACCTGGAGGTTGTTCAACATATACCTCTTCCTTCAATATCCCATTTAAGAATGCGCTTTTGACATCCATCTGCTGCAGCCGAAGGTTCCTAGAGCATGCAAATGCAAGCAGAATTCGTATAGCTTCCATCCTAGCCACTGGGGCATAGGATTCATCAAAATCCACACCAAATTCCTGACTGTAGCCTTGAGCTACAAGTCTTGCTTTGTTTCTAGAGATAGCTCCGTTCTCATCAACTTTATTCTTAAAAATCCATTTAGTGCCAATGACATGAGTGTTATCAGGTCTGGGAACTAGTTCCCATACAATATTTTTCTCAAATTGATTTAATTCCTCACTCATGGCGGATACCCAAGAATCATGTTTTAAGGCTTCTTCCACAGATTTGGGTTCCACCTGAGATACCAATGCAGCTAAGTCCTGTTCTTGGACAATTCTAAAATGAGACCTAGTCTTAGGAGGATCATTCAAATTTCCTATGACATTTTCACTAGGGTGGTCTTTGTGAAATATTATCTCACCTGAGGGTTCACCTACCTCAGCTGCTCCTTCTTGCTGTGAGTTTTCTGGTTGAGCAGCTGGCTACATTTCTTCTTCTTCAATTCTCTCCAAGAAATCTCCCTCATTAGATGGCTCCCTGTCATCATCCATCACTTTGTTAGAGAAACCATTTTCATCAAACACTACATGCGGTGTTTCTTCAACAGTTTGGTCAGCTTTATTGAAAACTCTGTAAGCCCTTGAAGTTTCTGAATATCCGAGAAAAATTCCAGGAGAGCTCCTTGCTTCAAATTTGTCCAACCCATTCTTACCATTATTGTGAATAAAACATTTCGAGCCAAAGACTTTAAAGTAAGAAATGTTTGGCTGCTTACCCTTGAGAAGTTCATAAGGAGTTTTCCTATGAGTAGGTCTTACCAAGGCTCGGTTCAGAATGTAACATGCAGTGTTCGCAGCTTCAGCCCAAAATCTCCATGGAAGTCCACTCTCAATCAGCATAGTCCTGGCCATTTCAATTATTGACCTGTTTCTTCTCTCAACAATTCCGTTCTGCTCCGGTGTCCTGGGAGAAGAGAATCTGTGAGTCACTCCCTCTTTTGAGCAAAATTCAGAAAATGAAGAGTTCTCAAACTCTCCTCCATGGTCAGACTGAATAGTAATGATATTATGTTCACCTTGCAGTTTGATTTTATTGAAAAGTTCTTCTATCACGCCCCGAGCGCGGAAGATACCCGGAGATGCGCGACGTGTCTATATCAATCATGTCAATCAGAGTGGTCGTGTATTCGACACAAAGACAGAGATGCGCAAAATAGCAAGATAACCCAATCCTTTATTTCATAATGGATAGACTATTACAAATCCAATACTCTGTTAAATAAAAAGGAAAAGAATACATAGTTGACTCAAGAAACTATAGAAAAAAACTAGACGACACTTGTAGAAGCTCTATCACTTTCACTCTTGACCATTCCCATCCGATTGACTTCCATCGTCGTCGGACTTACCTGAAAAGTAGAAAGGGACAAAACGGAATGAGCGAACGCTCAGTAGGAAATTATATCTCAAGTACTAGCAAGGGGTTTAAGTAATTACATCTTTCATGAATGCAATAAAGCTATGCATGCTCGCATAAAATGACAGGATAGATAGAATGTAGTATCAAGGAAATAAGATGAACTTATCATGAACTTTCAACAAGATAACAAGTTTATTCGAGATATTCAAGCAAGTACATTTAACAAATCATGTCAAGAACTTTGGCTATCATGTATCAAGCAAGCAAGTAAATTACCCTTTTTCGGGCCACGCATTTCATTTCATGTCAAGTACGATTCAAGTACAAGATGTGTGTGGAATGTTCAATCAAGCAAGTCAAGTACTCGGTATAATGCCAGATACCTTATCATTTTAACTCCCATGGGCACAAGTACTTTCGGGTGCTCCTCCCAGGACCAGATCGGGCCCTATATGCGCAGGCATTTATCATGTGTTTTGACATCCACTCTTGTTTATAGCCAACATAGAATTTCAATAATTAAGCTTGTAGACACGTATGACAACTTTGATAGAATAGAGTCTAAAATATGACAAAGGACATAGAATGGCGATAATAACGGTATAATCACGATATCGATAAAACTAGGTAGAATATGGTTCCCTTAACTTAGGTACCATGACAAATCAATATGGACATTCTTTATATAGAATTGAGGTCCACATGAACATTAGATCAAGCAAGATACCCTCATTCTTATCATAGAATTGGGGTTTACAAGAACGACATGATATGGCATGATATCATCATCCCATTAAGAATTTCTTATGATATACTCTTTGTATAATCATAAGGGCCGGTATACCATGTTTCTTTAGATTGACATGGCAAGGATCGTGTAATGGGTTTTTAGGGTACAACCAGCTCAGTCGGCCTTGAGGGAATCCAAGGCTACGAGGAGTCTTACGGAGGTCTCTATGACTAACTCGCTAGTCCAAAGGAACGGAATGTCCAATGGAGAGCTTGTATGTCAATGAGAGTTGAGTGTGATCGGTAAATCAACATGAAAACATGGGACTATACTCACGGAGTGGAGAATAGTGCCGATATATATATATATTATAATATATAAAACCATCGGTTAGCAAATCAGATGAAAATCAGTTTATAGTAAAATAACGACTTAGGTCAAGTCGTTTCTCAAGTAATTAACGCCTAACAGAAGGGCGTTTACATATGGTCCGTTTTGCAGAATTTTCAATAATTCAATAATTTATCTAAAACGCGCCTTGGGAAGGGGCGTTTCTTCAAGAGTTGACGACTACAGTAGCAGGCGTCTCCTTATATATATATTTGACAGAATATCAATAATTTCATGAATTGTATAAAACACGCCTTGGTCAGGGTCGTTTCTTCAAGATCTGACGACTACACCAGAAGAAATACAATTAATTTTCAGGAATTATCAAAAACGCGCCCTGGGCAGGGGCGTTACTATTTAATTCTATTTTTCAGAATATATAACTTTCAGGATTTTAACCGATACACGCCCTAGGAAGGGGCGTTACCTTTCAGATTCACGCCCTATGAGGGGGCGTTAATATGTGGAAAACGACTTTGTCCAAGTCGTTAATTCAAGTTCCTTCAGAAACTTTAAGGACAGTAACAATTTCAGGATAACAGAGGAACGAATGTAATATCATGACAGTAAAGTTAGCAGGTTGAAGACAGAGGATCATGCATTATTTTATAATCATGATTTCATAGATAATCAATTCTTAAGATGGGTGATTAACGGTTTTAAAGAAATTAACGCCTGGGTACGGGGCGTTAAACATGAAATTAACGACCTAGGAAGAGTCGTTTCATGTGAATTAGCGCCCTTGACAGGGGCGTCTCTTTCAAAATATTGCAGAAAACGCATGGAAACTATAATAACCGTATGCATGACATGCTTATATATATATATCTTGCATTAATTTCATTTGGGCTACAATAACTTGAGAAAATCCTACCTTAATATGATTGAACTTGACGAAGGGTTTGAAGGATCGGAAACTTCAACCGCAACTTACGAACAGTGGTATCAAGGAGAAGAACTGCAGTTTTCCTATAAGAAAAGAAGAAACATTAGTATTTCTTCATACTTTCTGACCGAAAGGAAAAAGGAAAAAGAACAATACCTTTGTTCTTCACGTACGCCGCCTTCTTAACCTATAACAGAAGAAGAAGATGAAGAACAGTTAGTTCTTCATGCAACAGACGTAGAGAATTTAGAGGAACTATTCCTCTCTCACGTACCTTGCAGACACCGAACGCCAAATAGCGTTGTAGGGTTCGAGCAGTAGGTTATTTATAGGGATTTTGGAAGTCCTATTAAAAGTAGTGTTTGATTGAGGGTAACATATCCCTAATAGAGTCCTTACTCTATTAGACACTTACTAGATTAGGTTAATCTTTCCCTGGATAAGCTCTGGGTTCGAACGGTTCACGAACGGAATTAACGCCTTTGGTCAGGGCGTGTATTCTTTAATTAACGCCTTGCATAAGGGCGTTTCTTAAAAAGCGCCTTGAAAAAGGGCGTTTCGTGTTTTAAAACACGCCCAAGATAGAGGCGTTTCTTTTACTTACCCATTTGGTCGCGTGAGAACTGACGACCGTAGGTGTGGGCGTCCTTTCTTTATTCACGCCATGGATAGAGGCGTTTCTTTATAAATTAACGCCTTAATAAGAGGCGTTATTTTTAATTTGTTTTATTTCGTCCAATTAACCCTATTCCTTTTATATATATTACTTCTGTAATATATATGTTTTAATTCATTTCAATTATTCATTTATTAGGGTTGCTACACCCTCCCCCACTTAAAAAGAATTTGGTCCCCAAATTCAATATATATATAATTATACGCGTGGAGAGTGTAGGACATATACCTCTTAGAATAACTCGGGAAATCGTTTCTTCATAGATTCCTCGGTCTCCCATGTCGCTTCGCGTTCGGGATTCTTATTCCATTTCACCTTGAGCATGGGAATGACCTTATTCCTTAGAGCTCGTATTTCTCGATCCAAGATCTTCATAGGCTTCTGTTCATATGTGAGATCTTTCTGGATCACCAGATCTCCATGTTCAATAATATGAGAGGGGTCGTGCACATACTTTTTCAACATGGATATGTGAAATACATTGTGTACCTCGGACAACTGAGGAGGCAACGCGATGCGATAAGCAACCTCGCCAACTCTTTCGAGTACCTCAAATGGTCCGATGAATCTTGGCGTAAGCTTGCCCTTAACACCAAATCTTCGTATGCCACGTCCAGGGGATATTTTAAGAAATACATGATCTCCAACCTGGAATTCAAGATCTCTTCTCCTGGTATCAGCATAAGCCTTTTGCCTTGTCTGAGCAATTTGTAATCTTTCTCTGATTACCTGTATCTTCTCAGTTGTATCCCTTACCATGTCTGGACCTAATAGTTGTTTCTCTCCAACTTCGTTCCAACATATGGGAGATCGGCAACTCCTTCCGTATAAGGCTTCGAAAGGTGCCATTTGGATACTAGCTTGGTAGCTACTATTATATGCAAATTCAACTAAAGGTAAGTGGTCATGCCAGCTTCCTCCAAAGTCAATAATGCATGCTCTTAACATATCTTCAATAACTTGATTAGTTCGCTCGGTCTGACCATCCGTTTGTGGGTGAAAAGTAGTACTAAAGTTGAGCCTTGTTCCCAACGAATGTTGTAATCCCTTCCAAAAATGAGAAGTAAAACGGGGATCTCTATCAGACACGATTGAGACAGGAATTCCATGTATCCTGACTATTTCTTTGATGTATAGTGCAGCTAGCACATCAATTGACCATCGGCTTTTGATTGGCAAGAAATGTGCCGTTTTAGTCAATCGGTCAATGATAACCCAGATTCCATCATGTCCTCCTTTAGATTTAGACAAACCCATGATGAAGTCCATACCAATATCCTCCCATTTCCACTTAGGAATATCTAGAGGATGTAGTTTTCCCGCAGGCTTTTGGTGTTCCGCCTTGACCTGTTGGCATGTGAGACAGCGTGATACATAGTCCGCTATTTCTCTTTTCATATTAGGCCACCAAAAGTTCCTCTTTACATCTTGGTACATTTTGGTTGATCCTGGATGAATAGTGTACCTTGATCGGTGAGCTTCATCTAAGATCTTCTTCTTTAATTCCGGACAATCGGGTATACAAGTTCTATCTTTGAACGATAATCTTCCATCAGAAGTTAGTTGAAAATCAGATTGTCCTTCTAATCTGCCTTTGATTTCCACTAATATAGGATCATCATCCTGAAGTGTTTGTATCTCAGATAACAAATCTAACTGTATGCTTACATGAGATAGTGTGACAAATTTGGATTCCGTGTCCAAGCTTATATTGAGCTCGGAGAATTGTTCAAGTAACCTCCATTCTTGCATCATACAATTTGCTATCATTGCTCTCGGCTTTCGACTAAGGGCGTCAGCAACATAATTACCCTTTCCGGGATGGTATTGTATATCGAAGTCGAAGTCCTTGAGATATTCTAGCCAGCGTCTTTGTCTCATGTTTAGCTCCTTTTGTGAAAATAGATATTTGAGACTTTTGTGATCGGAGTATACAGTAAACTGTGCTCCATATAAGTAGTGTCTCCATATCTTTAGGGCAAATACTACCGCGGCCAGTTCTAAGTCATGGACGGGGTAATTCTCCTCATGCTTCTTCAGCTGACGTGAAGAGTATGCTATGACCTTTCCTTGTTGCATTAGGACACATCCGAGGCCAATGCCAGAAGCATCAGTGTAGACCTCGAATTTCTCTCCTTCTATCGGTAGAGCTAAGACCGGAGCTGTGGTGAGATGATCCTTGAGAGTTTGAAAACTTCTTTCACATTCCTCACTCCATTCGTATCGGATCTCCTTGCGAGTTAACCTTGTAAGGGGCACGGCGATCTTAGAGAAATCTTTGATGAATCGCCGATAATAGCCTGTAAGACCTAAGAAACTTCTGATCTCGCTTGCATTAGTGGGTCTTTCCCAGTTTCTTACAGCTTCAACCTTTGACGGATCTACAGATAAACCGTCCTTGGATATGACATGTCCGAGAAAAGCCACTTCGTCAAGCCAGAACTCGCATTTGCTGAGTTTAGCATATAATTGATTTGTCCTCAAGACTTGCAATGCAATCCTCAAATGCTCTTCATGTTCTTCCTTAGTCTTAGAATATATCAATATATCATCAATGAAGACTACTATGAATTGATCCAAGTAAGGCCTGAATATGCTATTCATTAACTACATAAAGGCAGCAGGGGCATTTGTTAGTCCAAAAGGCATAACAACAAATTCGTAATGGCCATACCTGCTTCTGAATGCGGTCTTGTGAATGTCATCATCCTTGATTCTTAATTGATGATATCCCGACTTGAGATCAATCTTGGAGAAATATTTGGATCCTGAAATCTGATCAAATAACTCATCGATTCTCGGCAGTGGATACTTGTTCTTGATAGTAAGATGATTCAACTGTCGATAGTCGATACACAATCTCATGGATCCATCCTTCTTCCTTACAAATAGGACTGGGGCTCCCCACGGGGAAGTACTTGGTCTAATGAACCCTTTTTGAATCAATTCCATCAATTGCTTCTTCAATTCTTTTAGTTCTGCAGGGGACATTCTATATGGTGCCTTTGAAACAGGACCAGCACCAGGGACTAAGTCAATGGTGAAGGCCACTTCTCTTTGAGGGGGTAATCCCGGCAAATCTTCTGGAAATACGTCTGGGAATTCTCGTACTACTTGAACGTCTTCTATCTTGGTTTCCTTAGCTTCTTTAATAGTGACAAAAGCAAGGAAGGATACACATCCTTTCTTGACGAGCTTGCTTGCTCGAAGAGCCGAAATAAGAGGGGATTTGCTTCGACTCTTAGGACTAGTATAAGTCAGTTCCGGAAATTCCTTGAAAACAATCTTGCAATCACGGCAATCAACCGTTGCCTGGTATTTGGATAACCAATCTGCTCCTAGTATAACATCATACTCTTTTAGATCTAAGCAGATAAGATCAATAGGAAAATTCTTTCCTCGAATCAATACCTCACAGTTTTGGTAATGATGTGTGATATCCGTCTCGTTTTCGAGAGGAGTAGACAATATTAACTTCATCCATTCCGGTTCTAGAGGTAATGGGTCAGCAAACTTCTTGGAAATAATGGAATGTGATGCACCCGTATCAAATAAGACATGTGCATATTTGGAACAAATTTTTAATGTACCTTCCACCAATCCGCCTTCTTCTTCTGGTTCGGTCTCTTGGATCGCATGAAGACGCGCATTCCTTGTCACTGGACGTTTACCCTCACCGTCTTGGTCATTCATTAATGGACAATCGGGAATCCGATGTTCACGACTCCCACAACGGAGACATGCTCCTAATTTCCTCCAGCATTCTTCTGTTTTGTGACCAGTCTTGTCACAATGCTTGCATACTACGTTTGAAGGTGTAGTGGTGATAGAGAAAGGCTTGGATTTCTTGAACTTCTGATCTTGAGAGGAAGAACCTCCATTATTGGGCCTCTTCTTAAAGTTGGGTTTAAAAGAACCCGAACTTGTGACTTGCTCCTTTTTGTCTTTCCCACGGATCCTATCAGATAGTTCCGTGGCATCTTCAAGCAACTGAGCTCGGCGCACTATTTCAGTATAAACTTGAATATCCATAGGCGCCAGTTGAGTAATGTAGTGGGGCCTAAGCCCATTAAGAAATCTACGGGCTTTCATCTTTTCCGTGCTAATTAAATGCTTAGCATATCTAGACAGTCTAGAGAACTGTGCTTCATAATCAGCCACCGATAAAGATCTTTGCTTTAATGCGGCAAATTCGGCGGCCTTCTTTTCCTGGACCCTATCAGAGAAATATTTGGCGTTGAAATATTCAACGAATTCTCCCCATGTAACTTGTGTTGGGTCTATAGTAGCTTCAATCGACTCCCACCAGCATCTAGCATCCTTTTCTAACTGGAAAGTACCTAATAAGACTTTGTCCTGATCCGTGCATTGCATAACACGGAATATACGTTCAATCTCCCGAACCCAATGCTCGGCATCGTCTGGATCGGTCGATCCCATGAACTTCGGGGGATTCATATTCTTGAATGCTTGGTGTAAGCTTCCAGCTCGTGGAGCACCACCTTGTGCTACCTGTTGTAGCACTTGGGTCATCCCTTGAAGGGTACGCTGCATGTTGCGCCATTGAGCACGTTCGGCAGCCATTATCCTACAATTACAATAGCTATGTTAGTATTATATCACTATGATCTTATAAAGGACTCATTGATCATTTAACCCTTGGTTCTACCCACTCTCACTTGGTTAAAGGTTTTGAAACCTATCCTTGGACTTGGGTTTCCTAGGAATTGAATACCTTAGGCTCTGATACCACAAAGACTGTCACGCCCCGAGCGCGGAAGATACCCGGAGATGCGCGACGTGTCTATATCAATCATGTCAATCAGAGTGGTCGTGTATTCGACACAAAGACAGAGATGCGCAAAATAGCAAGATAACCCAATCCTTTATTTCATAATGGATAGACTATTACAAATCCAATACTCTGTTAAATAAAAAGGAAAAGAATACATAGTTGACTCAAGAAACTATAGAAAAAAACTAGACGACACTTGTAGAAGCTCTATCACTTTCACTCTTGACCATTCCCATCCGATTGACTTCCATCGTCGTCGGACTTACCTGAAAAGTAGAAAGGGACAAAACGGAATGAGCGAACGCTCAGTAGGAAATTATATCTCAAGTACTAGCAAGGGGTTTAAGTAATTACATCTTTCATGAATGCAATAAAGCTATGCATGCTCGCATAAAATGACAGGATAGATAGAATGTAGTATCAAGGAAATAAGATGAACTTATCATGAACTTTCAACAAGATAACAAGTTTATTCGAGATATTCAAGCAAGTACATTTAACAAATCATGTCAAGAACTTTGGCTATCATGTATCAAGCAAGCAAGTAAATTACCCTTTTTCGGGCCACGCATTTCATTTCATGTCAAGTACGATTCAAGTACAAGATGTGTGTGGAATGTCCAATCAAGCAAGTCAAGTACTCGGTATAATGCCAGATACCTTATCATTTTAACTCCCATGGGCACAAGTACTTTCGGGTGCTCCTCCCAGGACCAGATCGGGCCCTATATGCGCAGGCATTTATCATGTGTTTTGACATCCACTCTTGTTTATAGCCAACATAGAATTTCAATAATTAAGCTTGTAGACACGTATGACAACTTTGATAGAATAGAGTCTAAAATATGACAAAGGACATAGAATGGCGATAATAACGGTATAATCACGATATCGATAAAACTAGGTAGAATATGGTTCCCTTAACTTAGGTACCATGACAAATCAATATGGACATTCTTTATATAGAATTGAGGTCCACATGAACATTAGATCAAGCAAGATACCCTCATTCTTATCATAGAATTGGGGTTTACAAGAACGACATGATATGGCATGATATCATCATCCCATTAAGAATTTCTTATGATATACTCTTTGTATAATCATAAGGGCCGGTATACCATGTTTCTTTAGATTGACATGGCAAGGATCGTGTAATGGGTTTTTAGGGTACAACCAGCTCAGTCGGCCTTGAGGGAATCCAAGGCTACGAGGAGTCTTACGGAGGTCTCTATGACTAACTCGCTAGTCCAAAGGAACGGAATGTCCAATGGAGAGCTTGTATGTCAATGAGAGTTGAGTGTGATCGGTAAATCAACATGAAAACATGGGACTATACTCACGGAGTGGAGAATAGTGCCGATATATATATATATATTATAATATATAAAACCATCGGTTAGCAAATCAGATGAAAATCAGTTTATAGTAAAATAACGACTTAGGTCAAGTCGTTTCTCAAGTAATTAACGCCTAACAGAAGGGCGTTTACATATGGTCCGTTTTGCAGAATTTTCAATAATTCAATAATTTATCTAAAACGCGCCTTGGGAAGGGGCGTTTCTTCAAGAGTTGACGACTACAGTAGCAGGCGTCTCCTTATATATATATTTGACAGAATATCAATAATTTCATGAATTGTATAAAACACGCCTTAGTCAGGGTCGTTTCTTCAAGATCTGACGACTACACCAGAAGAAATACAATTAATTTTCAGGAATTATCAAAAACGCGCCCTGGGCAGGGGCGTTACTATTTAATTCTATTTTTCAGAATATATAACTTTCAGGATTTTAACCGATACACGCCCTAGGAAGGGGCGTTACCTTTCAGATTCACGCCCTATGAGGGGGCGTTAATATGTGGAAAACGACTTTGTCCAAGTCGTTAATTCAAGTTCCTTCAGAAACTTTAAGGACAGTAACAATTTCAGGATAACAGAGGAACGAATGTAATATCATGACAGTAAAGTTAGCATGTTGAAGACAGAGGATCATGCATTATTTTATAATCATGATTTCATAGATAATCAATTCTTAAGATGGGTGATTAACGGTTTTAAAGAAATTAACGCCTGGGTACGGGGCGTTAAACATGAAATTAACGACCTAGGAAGAGTCGTTTCATGTGAATTAGCGCCCTTGACAGGGGCGTCTCTTTCAAAATATTGCAGAAAACGCATGGAAACTATAATAACCGTATGCATGACATGCTTATATATATATATCTTGAATTAATTTCATTTGGGCTACAATAACTTGAGAAAATCCTACCTTAATATGATTGAACTTGACGAAGGGTTTGAAGGATCAGAAACTTCAACCGCAACTTACGAACAGTGGTATCAAGGAGAAGAACTGCAGTTTTCCTATAAGAAAAGAAGAAACATTAGTATTTCTTCATACTTTCTGACCGAAAGGAAAAAGGAAAAAGAACAATACCTTTGTTCTTCACGTACGCCGCCTTCTTAACCTATAACAGAAGAAGAAGATGAAGAACAGTTAGTTCTTCATGCAACAGACGTAGAGAATTTAGAGGAACTATTCCTCTCTCACGTACCTTGCAGACTCTGAACGCCAAATAGCGTTGTAGGGTTCTAGCAGTAGGTTATTTATAGGGATTTTGGAAGTCCTATTAAAAGTAGTGTTTGATTGAGGGTAACATATCCCTAATAGAGTCCTTACTCTATTAGACACTTACTAGATTAGGTTAATCTTTCCCTGGATAAGCTCTGGGTTCGAACGGTTCACGAACGGAATTAACGCCTTTGGTCAGGGCGTGTATTCTTTAATTAACGCCTTGCATAAGGGCGTTTCTTAAAAAGCGCATTGAAAAAGGGCGTTTCGTGTTTTAAAACACGCCCAAGATAGAGGCGTTTCTTTTACTTACCCATTTGGTCGCATGAGAACTGACGACCGTAGGTGTGGGCGTCCTTTCTTTATTCACGCCATGGATAGAGGCGTTTCTTTATAAATTAACGCCTTAATAAGAGGCGTTATTTTTAATTTGTTTTATTTCATCCAATTAACCCTATTCCTTTTATATATATTACTTCTGTAATATATATGTTTTAATTCATTTCAATTATTCATTTATTAGGGTTGCTACATCTTCAAAGTGAACAAAAGCATCATTTTTATTTGCTAAACAAAACAACCAAGAGAATCTAGTGTAGTCATCCACTATGACTAATCCACATCTCTTACCTGACAAACTTTGTATGCGAGTAGGACCAAAGAGATCCATGTGCAAGTGCTGCAGCAGTTTAGATGAAAGATTCTCAGTTCTCAACTTAAAAACTGCACGAGTCTGTTTACCTAGTGCACAAGCATCACATAGCTTGGATCCTAACTGAAATCTTATTCGGGGCAAACCTCTAACTAGGTTATGCTTAGACAGTTTATTCAATGTAGACAAACTAGCATGGCCTAGACGCCTATGCCAATCAAACGCAACCTGTTCAGAATTAGCAGACATACACAAGTGAGTTTCAGGATTATCATCCAGGTCTACGATGTATACATTGTTTACTCTATGACCTTTGAACATGACGTTATCAGAATTCAGCTCAAAAACAGTACAAGAATTATTGTCAAAGAGTACCTTGTGTCCTTTGTCGCAGAGTTGACTAATACTTATCAAGTTGTGCTGAAGTCCTTCTACAAGATACACATCTTCAATGGAGTTAGTAGAGGACTTACCAATTGTACCAATTCCAATTATTCTTCCTCTGTTATTTCCACCGAATTTGACCAGGCCCCCAAACTTCATTTTCAGTTTGCTAAATTTGGACCGGTCTCCTGTCATGTGCCTGCTACAGCCGCTGTCAAGATACCACTTGTTATGCTCGGCTGCCAAGCTAACCTGCGAAAGTTCAGACAAAGTAATGTGGGACCCAATTCAAATTGGGTCCAAAGACATTTTTCAATTTATCCAAATCACACTTAGGAACCCACATTTGTTTTACTGTTCTTTTCAGAGGTTTCATGTAAATTGATTCTTCCTTCTTGGCATTTCTCAGTGGGTGTTGAATGAGTCTATTCCTATTAAAATTATGTTGTTTCCGAGCAGAGAAATTGTTGTTTGGCCTCTTAGAGGAAACACGTGTGTGCTGAGCATAATTCATGTAGCCATTTTTATTCAAATGAAAATTGTGCTGAAGGTGATGCATGTTCGCATGCTTTCCTTGATAACTATCATGCTGAATTTTCTTAGCGAAACTGTTCACCTTTCTAGTGACATCCATAGGAATGGTCGTGTGAGAACCCTTGTTCCACACCTGTTGCACAGGAACAGTTATAGTCTCAGGATTTCCTGACTTAGTCTACTGACCAGTGGGTTGAGTGGATTTGCTGGTCGAAACCTTCAATGTAGAGACAGATTTGGAGCTGGATGGGGTTTCCAATTTTTCTTTGCCCTTGGCGGGGCAGAACGTGACAGTTCTGAATTCAAAGGGTTTTTTACTTGTGGGACTGTATCCTAATCCTTCCCTATTGAAGTTTACTCTCGACCCCAGAAGGGCATCCAGATTGTTTCTCCCCTCTGTAAATTTTTCTAGCCTTTTTCTTTTGTCCTCAATCTCCTTCTGATGCTCATTACATTGGTCCAGGAGTTCCTGATTGACTTTTCTAACCGCCTCATATTTTTCTGTAATCAGTCTAAACTCCTTTTTACTCTCTTCAGTTTTACACTTCAGCTCATTCATCCTAGCTAGATTTTCCTCTCTTTCCATTCTAAACTTCTCGATCTCACTTCTAGCCTGATCTAGCTCAATGGCCATCTCCTTGATTTTCATGTTGTCCGTAACAACAATAGAGTGTTCCTCAGAAACAGAGTGAAACTTTCGTTTAAGCATTCTGTGCTCCTTGGTTAGAAAATTATATTTAGCTAACAGGTCGCCATAAGCGTCCTCCCAATCATCCAAAGTAAAATTCTCAAATAAGTTCGTTACCTTTTCCTCATGGTTGGCCATGAGGCAAGTCTTCTCTTCATCTTCACTGGACGAGGTGGCTTCTGGATCCTCCTCCTCGTCACTCCATGTGCACAGCATGGCTTTCTTCTTCTTGTGCACCATCTTCTTCTGGTATCCGGGAGCCTTAGCTTGCAGCTCTGGACATTCACTTTTCATGTGACCAGGTTTCTGACAATGGTAGCATGTAGCCTTCTTAACAAACTGGTTCTTCTCAAGTTCTCATTCAGGAGACTTCCTTGCAGCATTGAATCTCTTTCTCCTGTAGAATTTCCCTTTAGTCCTCAGGAACTTTCTGAATTGCCTGGTGAGCATGGCCTGCTCGCTCTTGTCCAGGTCTGAGAATCCGTCAGAGTCTTCGCTGCTACCACCACTGTTGCTGCTGCTGCTGCTCTTTTTAGTATGTCGTGAGACCTTTAGAGCAACATTCTTTCCCTTTCTGTCATGTCCATCATTCCCTTGTCTGAAGTTCATTTCATGGGTCATGAGAGACCCAATCAGCTGGGTTACTGACATGGCGGATAAATCTCTTGATTCCTCTATGACGGTCACCTTAGTATCCCAGATGGGAGTTAGGGACCTAAGGATCTTCCTGACAATGTCTTCTTGCTGAATCTCCTTTCCAAATCCTCTCAGACTATTGATGATCACAGACAATCTAGCATACATTTCTGTGATCGACTCCTCTGGCTTCATTTTAAACAACTCATACTGAGTTGTAAGCATATTGATCTTGGTAGCTTTTACTTGAGATGTGCCCTCATATATTAACTGCAATTCATCCCACATTTTCTTTGCAGTCTTGCACGCTGAAATCCTCAAGTACTCTTTAGGGTGGACGGCGCACTGTATGATGCTAAGAGCTGTCCAATTCAGTGCAGAGAGTTTTACCTGTTCCTCTGTCCATATGTCTTCGTTCGGTGGAAGTTGGTACGGACCATCTGTAATTACTCTCCAGAGCTTGTGGCTTTGGGCCCTGATAAAGATTTCCATCCCGTTCTTCCAGAAAAAATAGTTATTACCATCGAAGAAAGGGGGACGGGTGATTGACTGCCCTTCAGCAATGTAGCTGCGAGGACCAGCGGATCCGTTTCCCTGGCCGTTGGACCACATATTGGGAAATACCCGCTCTGATACCAAGTGTTAGGGTACTAGGCCCGGATACAGAGGGGGGGGTGAATGTATCCTTCAATGAATAATGGCCAATTAAAAACTCAAATGCTAGACGCAAACACAGAATGAAACGAATTCAATTAAACTTAAGAGCAAACACAAGGAGCGCGCCTATCCAAGCATCTAGCGGAAGCAAGCACACAAAGCAAACCACTGCTCAATAGACTTTTTAGGTGATTCGGTCCTCCAGACCTACATCCACCCCTCACTCCCAACCGGAGTGAGGCTTCACTAGCCAATGCTAGACAAGCAGACTCAGTCTGCAAACAGTTGCTGCCACACAGCTTGACCAGGGGAACAGCCTCCCCTCTTCCTCTCAACCGGAGGGACCCCTGGACTTGCAACCCGCAAGCCCAGAACCGGAGACAAGTCTCCCTTCCTCTGACCAGAGGGAACCCACAAGTAGCTCCCAGCTACTTGCAATCGGAGATCAGATCTCCCTTCTCCTGATCCACAGGAGGAACCCGACCTCACTACTGAGAATCGAAAGAACAAGGAAAACCAAATAAGAAGAAAAAACAGAAACACGAAATGAAAAATAACTTCAGCAAACAGAACGCTGAAAAGCGAAATGCACAATGTGGCTCTCAACGGAGCTGACTGGCCTGGATCTGATCCACGGTCCAGTAGATAGATCTTCAGGTAAGCTTCTCTTCCTCTTCTCTTCTCTCTCACTTTCTCTTTCTCTTCACCCTTACGAGCTCTCTAACTCTCTCTTTCTCTTCTTTTCCTTCTGCTCTTCTTCTCTTTCTTTTCTTCTGGATCGAACTCTCTTCACTTCTCCTTTTTTGCTTTTTCCTTTCGATCAACCTTCATCTGTGGACGAAGGCTTCCTTATATAGCAGCAGCAGCAGGTGGGTAAGGTGCAGAATGCGTGTGCCTCCCACGCTTCATCCAGAACCTTCTTGCCACGTGCCCTTATAGCATTGGTTCCTTTAGTATCGGATCACGTGCAGCCCAGACACCGGTGAATGTTCTTCCTCGGACCTGCAAGGAGATAAAAACCATTAACACTGAGGGCCACAAGAACTAAAACTGCATGAGGTATGTGATAGCAATACGAGATGCACTTTACTGAGAACGACACGAGATACACAAGATTATTACAGTACGAGACAAGGAGAGAATGACACGAGGTCAGATGCAAACAGCACGAGGTAAAAAGAGAACGACACGAAGTATCACTGTAACAAAACAAACACTACGAAGAGAATGACACGAGATACATAATAATAAAGCTAACACCACAAAGAAAACGACACGAAGTCAGAAGAGAACAGCACGAGGTGAGAAGGAAGTCTTACGGAGTGAAAAAGGTAGACAGACACGTGATCAGAAGGAACCAGGATGAAGATAGAAATAAACAATCACGAGGACATAAACACAAGAATAACACGAAGACACGAATACAAAAGCAACACGAAGACATGAATACAAAAACAACACGACATAACAAACAGCAAAGAGAATGGCACGAGGTGAAACGACACTTTACTAAAAAGACTTGAATACACATGAAAAACAACTCGAGTACTAAGTTGTTCGAACGTACGAACGACTCGAAGATGAAAATGACACGAAAACAACATGGAACAATTCAAAGACACGAGGTCTAGGAGATGCAACACGAAGACAGACATAACAAAGAAACGACTCGAACTAAGAATGACATGGAGACAACACAGTTAGACTCGACTTGAGATGAGGTGAAGTCTGTACAGACATGAATGTTCACATTGTATAGAATTTGAAGCAAGTGACCGAGGTAATGTGTAGACTTTACCCAATGTACAGACTTGGTGGTCTTGAATGTAGGTAAGGCAACGCAATGTATAGACTTACTCAAACGAGTGAACAGGTCGATGTACAGACTTGTCCAATGCATGAAGCACAGTCCACTGTATAGACTTGATGTCTTGAAGGCAATGTATAGACTTGAGAGTGCAACAAATGGACTTTGAAACGCAGAGGCTGTACAGACTTGCATGAGACGCTGGGTAAGACGGTGGATATATAGACTTTGAAGAATTAGGGGTGACACAGATGGAGCGACACGAGGTGGTACAGAAAACAGCACGAGGTGCTGCAGTGTTCAGCACGCACTGGAACAAAACACGACACGAAGACAACCAACAAGCATTGTTGGAACAACACGATGTTGAAAAAGACATCACGAAGTGAAGTGAACACAACCAACACGAAGAATGAAAGGAACAGTACGGACATGCAGGGTATTAACTCATAGCAGTTTTTCTTATTAATCATGGAAAGTTCGAATGCATAACATTACTCATGATATCTGATTAAAAATAACAATATTTAACATAGTGATGCACATCATCAAAACACTAGGGAGGTCACAAAAGTCCAACAAGAAGAAAGAAAAAAATAAATATCAGCTAACTGCCCAAAGGCATAGACTGCCATCTATAACATCCATACCATCATCAAGCACCATATTGAAATAACCAAATTTATTGATGAAATGAATAAAAGGAATACCATGATTTTCTATTAGCACCAAGGTTTTAATACTCAGATTGGATTGGCCTTGATCGATCGATTGAGATCCAACTTTGGCAGGCTGACCCGATCTGAGCTGTTGTTCCACAAACATCAAATGCTTTGCATAACCCTTGCTAGCTGTTGGGAGATGGCCAAAAACATCTAGAAGAAGCCATGAGGCCTCGTCATGTCTCCTAGCCCCTTCTCATATCCCCTACTCCCTCCAAAGGCACCATATGTGCCTTTTTACTCCACTTCCCTCACTCTTGGAAGACAACTCCAGAAATCACTCCATGATAAGCTTTCTGACTACTATGAGTATCTAATCCACAACCACCCCTTCCCTCATTGTGATCCTATCGAAGGAAGCATTTTGGTGACCAAATTGTGGCACAAGAGCCCAAAAGAAAGGATCATCACAGTGTGATGCCACATTGAGATCGATAGAGAATACTTTCTTTTGGGCAGAAACAAGCAGATCGAGAAAATGGAGACTGCATTGAATAGTTTGAGATTGATTTTAAGGTATTTTTAGTTTCAAGATATATTTTTCTATGTTTCGTATACTCAATTTGTATGAATTTACCTTCAGTGTTTTTTTTTATTTTGATACTTTTACACTACTGTTTGAATTTAATTGAATGCTAAATGTAGGATATCAATCTGTACATTTATAGTTTTAGGATATTTTTCTTCTTGTTGTATTTTTCACATTTTTTGCATTTTTGGGGGATGCTAAAAATTTAGGATGATACTGGCCAAGGCAAGAGTGGCCAAGATAGGCCTGAATCAGTCCAAGTTGGATTGAGATTAGCCAATTCAGTTGATTTTAGGCCGACCATCTGGAAGCAATCTGGATCCTTCCTTCCCTGATTGGCACCATCTTGTCCTAGACCAAACACAACAGAATGGCATGAAGAAATTGTTATTCCGTTTGAACAGCTTTCTAAGTCGTTTGACCCATCAATGGTAGAAGACTGACCAATATTGGTACAAGTATCCATCTACAAGTTGCCATGACTGAAAATCTAAATGAATGGGAGAAAGTTATATTCTGATCCAGCATATTAAATGACAAAAAAATGTTACATAAAAGGAGAGTGACAAGGTAGAAAACTATTTTACACACCAAGCATATCTGACAGTGAAAAACTGCAGCATACATCACAATTCAACAGAAAGATATGAGACTGCAACACCAACAGAAGTAGAAATTACATACGATGCTATATCTAAAAAGATGATACAATTCAATAATGACAACATGAGAAGGTTTGTAGACAAAAATCATCGACATTCAGTACTCGCGAGCTCATTTCTTTTCACTGGCAGATAAAACACAGGCCAAGGAAGAAGATCATCACTAGAAAGAGGTCATACTGGGGTGTCTTCCAGTATAAGGTCCCTAAAGTTATAAAGGCCACCTGCTGAACAATGCGGCTTGTCCTCCCTCAAGTACCTGCTAACGCAAAACACAATTGCAGTAAGTACATATCCTATAAAAAAGGAAAGAAACACCACTGAGTAGAAGTCAGTAGACAGAAGAAGCCACTCACCGGATAGGGATTCTAAGCTCGTTAGAGATGGAGGACACATATAGCGCGAATTCTCGCTCCTCATAGAAGCCAACAAGGTAAATTTGGGCCAAATTCGGAATCGTTTTAACCCAAAAACGTCACAAAACACACAAATCATAACATGAGAAGTCATCAAAAAATATTCCGAAGATGTAAGCAGGGGCAAAAGGGGAAAAAAAGAAAAAAGAGAGTACCCTCTTGCAAGCAAAGATGGGGTGATGAACCATGGTCTGCCTCGCCAAGGGGAAGAGCGGCTTCGGGACATTCAAAGTCAGCGGCCTGAAATGAGTCCCTGCAACCAAGAACAATAACAGCACACCCCACGACCACCACCGCTAGATTAGAAACCAAATAACGCAAAAAAAGAGAGAGAGAGAGGAGGTGTTCACTTGGACGTTAGAACCAGACATCACCTTTAGTGGCAACGCCCACCATCATCACGGCCACCACCTTCTCCTATGAGCTCCCCATCACTCTGCCTGCCTCAGGAAACCCACAACTGCCTGCGGCCAAGAGCTAACCCTACTCACCACCGCACGGGAAACCACAAACCCAAAAACCCCACCATGGACAGAGAGGAAATGACATGAACAAGAAGAAGAAGACACTGATAACGAGCCCGATCAAAACAGCCCAGTAAGGAGACGGAAAGACTGGAAAAGAACCTTAGATTTGAGCGAAGCAAAGCGGGACTGTGAGCTCCAGATCCGAGGTAGCAGCCTCCCTCCCAACTCCTATCTTTCCACTGTGTGTGCGCGATCCGAGGCGGTAACGCAACGGGGGGTGGGGGGGAAGGGCGTCCGATGAAGCGTACAGGAGGCAACTCTCCATTTCACCCACCGTGCTCAATCGTATGTTGTGTCCCCTGGTTTTGATGATAACAAATCATAAATCATTAGTAGATATTTGAGAAAAATCTAACTTATTTTGGTTTGATGAATTGACTAAACAAGTGCAGAAGAATCTCTGTAAGTGATGTTTCGACACGGCCTAATGATGTCCCGACACATCTTGAAGAGATTGGGTTAGATTTCCAATGCTTGAGCTCCGGTATAAAAGAATGTGTACTTCTAACCCATGTCTCGACACATCCAGAAGAAATCAAGCTGAAGCCGTTCTATCTAAGACTCTGGACTCACTAATGTCTCGACACACTGAGTGAAAAGTGTCGACACACTCGTGTGAAAATCTCTGCACTTGACGCTTCTGTCTCGACACCCTCATGCAAGAACTCTGCACATGGCTCACATGTCCCGACACCTTTTGGTGTTGTCTCGACACATCAGCCATGGATCTTCAAGACACTCACTAAATGTCCCGGCACACTGAGTGTAAAGCGTCGACAATTCAACGTTCAACCAGAACGTGTTTGAAACCAGCAAAAGCTATCTTCAAGGCTTTCAAAGGGATGTCTCGACACACTGACAGGAAAGTGTCGACACATCCACGTTCAACCAGAACGATTCTTCAAGGCTTTCAAAGGAATGTCTTGACACATTGACAGGAAAGTGTCGACACATTTGGTTCGACCAGAACGGATCTGAATCTGACAGAAGTTGTCTTCAAGATCCAGAACTTAATCCAGAGGATCCGTTTGCTCTGGAAAAAGCCATCAAAGTGCTTCTATGTCAGAAGACTATGATTTGGCAGAGACATCCTCTGAAGAAGATCATACCTTGGCTGCTATGGTCTCCTACCTACCCACATTCATGCAGACTTGACAGAATAGAAGTCAACTATGCAAATGGAAGCAGATCAAATAATGTGGATGTGACATTCTGGGTGTTGCTTGAAAAGTGGACAACGTTGGTGTCTCCCTAGGACACCAATATATGAGGAGCATGAGCTCCAGTTCAAAACAAGAGCATGCAAGCAAGAGGAAAAATAAAAAGCTGGAAGACTTGCTGCGGAAGCTAGCCTCCTTCCTGATGATGCTGGTGTGAGCACTTGAAGAAGAAGATGATCCTCTTCCTCACAATGGGAGATCTTCTTACAAGCAAAAGGGTTTCGTGAAGCTCCATCCAGATCTCTTAAAAAGCTTGAAGCTTAATCAACCTTCTTCCTCAAGGGTGGTGGTGAAGATCCAGGAAGAAGAAGAAGAAAGCCTAGGACTCCTCAAGATCTTTCCCAGACAGGAGACTTCCTTCTCATTGTGTTTTACTATGATACTTTGTATGGTGCTTCCATTTTCAGTTTGCTTTTCTTAAAACAAACTCCATAGCATTTGATCTCTACCTAAGTGTAGGAAGACAGACGGTGTTGACACCGGTCTGTGTTTTGGGTTGTGATACCTCAAGCTGTGTGGCAGCGGAGTGTGAGAGTACTTCTCTCTTTAAGAAGCTGTGAATCAGCGGGTGTGTGTGGGCACCAGTGAAGCCTCACTGTATTATGTGAGGGGTGGACGTAAGTCTCTAGATTGAGACTGAACCACCTTAAAGATCTTATCTTGTGATTTGATTTCTCTCTTGTTCCATCGGTAGAAACTTGATAGGACCGATTCCAGACATCATGTGTGTATCTAGCTTCTTAACTGTTAACTAATTTCTGTCTCAAAATCAGTTGTGTCAAATCTAGTTTTTATTTCCGCAAAGAAGGGTGAAAAGGGACTGATCTATTCACCCCTCCCCTCTAGATCTGCCTATCACCACTCAACACGTGGTATTAGAGCAAGTCTCTCTGTATGTGGTCTAACGACCTTGAGAGAACTGGTGATTGTTAGGGTGCTAGGACCGGATACAGAGGGGGGTGAATGTATCCTTCTATGTATAAAGGCCAAATAAAAACTTGGAAGCTAGAGATAGACACAGAATAGAACCAATTTGATTCAACTCAAATACAAACACTTGGAGCGTGCCTATCCAAGCATCTAGCGGAAGCAAATCAAGCAATCTGATGAACCAGTTGAAAAACTTTTTAAACAAAAGAGCAAATATGTAACTAACCCCCAAAAACCAACTAGTGGAAGCAGCACAAATGAGAATAAGAAATCTCAAGATAATCTGTGAAGGGTGGTAGGAGATATGGAAGAACACACTACAAGCAAACCACTGCTCAAAGATTTTAAGGTGGTTCGGTCCTCCAGACCTACATCCACCCCTCACTCCCAACCGGAGTGAGGCTTCACTAGCAAACGCTAGAACCAAGCAGACTCAGTCTGCAAACAGTTGCTGCCACACAGCTTGACCAGGGGAACAGCCTCCCCTCTTCCTCCCAACCGGAGGGACACCCAAGTGACTCCCAGCCACTTGGAAACTAGAGGTCGAATACCTCTCTTCCTCCAGACCAGGAGGGACCACTGGACTTGCAACCACAAGCCCAGAATCGGAGGACTAGCCTCCCTTCTTCTAACCAAAGGGCAACCCACAAGTGACAACCTGTCACTTGCAACCTGGAGATCAGATCTCCCTTCTCCTGAACCAACAGGAGGAACCCGATCCCCAATCAGGGCAATCGGAAGAACAAAGATGATCAGAAAGCAAAGGAAAACAATAAAGGAAAATAACACAGCAATCAGAAAGCTGTAAAACGAAATGCACAATGTGGCTCTCAACAGAGCTGACTTGCCTGGATCTGATCCACGGTCCAGTGAAGACAGATCTTCAAGCAGCTTCTTCCTTCTTCTCCACGAGCTCTCTCGCTCACTCTCTATCTCTCTCTCTTTCTCTTCTGCTCTCCAAATCTCTCACTCTCTATCTCTCTTTCTTTCTCTTCTGCTCTCCAAATCTCTCACTCTCTATCTCTCTTTCTTTTTCTTCTCCTCTACTAATCTCTCACTCACCGCTCTCTCTTCACGGCTTCTCTCTTCTATCTCTTCTTCCTCTCTTTTCCTTCTTTTTCTCTTTTTCTAGATCGAAGGGCTTTCTGCTCTTCAGGCTTTTGCTTCGATCAACCTTCATCTGAAGACGAAGGCTCCATTATATACCAGCAGCAGCAGGTGGGTAAGGTGCAGAACGCATGTGCCTCCCACGCTTCATCCAGAACCTTCTTGCCACGTGCCCTTATAGCATTGGTTCCTTTAGTATCGGATCACGTGCAGCCCAGACACCGGTGTATGTTCTTCCTCGGACCTGCAAGGAGATAAAAACCATTAACACTGAGGGCCACAAGAACTACAACTGCATGAGGTATGTGATAGCAATACGAGATGCACTTTACTGAGAACGACACGAGATACACAAGATTATTACAGTATGAGACAAGGAGAGAATGACACGAGGTCAGATGCACACATCACGAGGTAAAAAGAGAACGACACGAAGTATCACTGTAACAAAATAAACACTACGAAGAGAACGACATGAGATATACAAGAATAAAGCTAACACCACAAAGAAAACGACACGAAGTCAGAAGAGAACAGCACGAGGTGAGAAGGAAGTCTCACGGAGTGAAAAAGGTAGGCAGACACGCGATCAGAAGGAACCAGGACGAAGATAGAAATAAACAATCACGAGGACATAAACACAAGAATAACACGAAGACACGAATACAAAAGCAACACGAAGACATGAAAACAAAAACAACACGACATAACAAACTCGCTCGAGCTTACAAACGACTCGAAGACGAGTACGACACGGACTAAAACCAACTCGAAGATGAAAACAGAAACTGACACGATGTGTGGTCACAAAGCAAAAAGGACATGGGGACTAGGAGAAACAACACGAAGATAGAAAAATAGGAACAGCTACAACGACACGTGATAAAGCAGTGAAAGCCGGAAAAATGACTCGAGTAACTACAGTAAATGACATGAAAACACAAGAGCAAAAATAAAACGGATGACTCGAGATGAGCAACTAAATACTGAAGAAACGTCATGAGGTTCACAGGAAAATGACTCGAAGTTCATCAGAATAATTCGAGCTGCTTCAGTAAACAACACGAAGGCAATCAACAAACATAGTGGGAACAACACGACGTACAGAAGGACAACACGAAGTGTAGTAAACACCAACAACACGAAGTATGAAAGGAATAGTACGGACATACAAGGTACTACCTCATAGCAGTTTTTCCTGTTAATCATGTAAATCTCAAATGCATAACATTACGCAAGATATCTGATTAAAATGAGAATACTTAACATAGTGATGCTCATCATCAAAACACTAGGGAAGTCACAAACAAGAAGGTTGTGAATAACAAGGCATGTTGTACAGACTTCAAACAATATGCATCAGACAACTGTGTATGGACTTGTAGACCCTTAGCCAATGTATAGACTTCAGGTGGAGACCAATGTGTAGACTTCTCGTGAAACCCCAATGTGCAGACTTGACGCTGTACAGACTTTCCAAAGAAAACGTAACGCTGTACAGACTTGAACTGAAGACTAATGTATGGACTTCAAAACAGATGCTAAGGCCAAGAGGAGTGTATAGACTTTCACAATGTATGGACTTGGTCTCAAGAAATGTAAGCGATGTACACACTTAGCCAATGTGTAGACTTTGCCTTAGACGCTAAATGAGACGCTAAAGTCTGTATAGACTTGAAGAACCTGAAACAAAGTGCTTACTCACAGCGTTGACGCTGCAGACTTGAGAATGCTCACAGCGTTGACGCTGCAAGAGACGTAGGCTGTACAGATTTTTCAAAGACAATGCATGAACATATCAGCAGAGAAGCAATGCACAGAATAGAAATCAAGAACAGAAATCAAGCACAAGCCAATATATCACAGCATGACTCAAGCATACACATGCGTTCTTCACAATTCAGACATGGCACACTTATGCAATCTCCCACAGAAAAGGTCAGACATATTCAAGACAATGTGGTGACTCATTCATGTTGCTATCATTAAAACATCACATCATCAACAAAGCACAAGGGGCACAACAATCTCCCCCTTTTTGATGATGGCAACATAATGAGTCACATTGACTCATCAAACTATTCTCCACCTTTGACATAATCAAAAAGAAGGGAAATGATTTGATAGTCAAATGCAGCACAACAATGCAGAGAATGAGTCAAGGTTCTTTAAAATGAAGATCTCCCTTATGACCATGAAATAGTTCTCCCCCTATCAACATGCATGATTGACTACTCTCCCCTTAGATGAAAATAAACCATAACTCCCCCTGAGGCACAGGAATGGACTCTAGTTATCCAATAAATCAATCTGAAATCCACCATCATAAAGATTCTGAGGTTTAGAAGGCTGCAAGTGAACAAGGTAATAATGGGAGTGGCACCTCACATTTGTATGGTCAGAAAAATGCAGATGGAATCAGTCAACTGATAAGAAAGGAGTTGACTATACAGTTTTTGTTGATCATGCATAAATCTGATCATGAGGGATTTGAATGCAAGGTCACAAATGATATGAACATGATTCAGTATGACATGGAAGCTCCCCCTCAATAAGTGGAATCTATGAGATAGATGAGAAGGAGACCACAGGGGCAGACAAGGAGAAGTTCAGGTCAATGATCTAAGGAAAATGAGCAGAAAGATTTTCAAGGAGATATCAATCTCATAAATCCAAAACATAATTTTTCAAGGTCTTCCATTATAGGGACTTATGAATGAGCCTTTTGAACAGCATGGTTTAAACATGATGTATGCAGAGTTTATCAATAAAATTCTGTATTGATATCTAAAATCATGTTTTAATAAAGATGAACCAAGCCCTCATATTTATCTTGATTAATCTCCCTTTCTCTTACACAATCAAATCTATTGACTTCTTTCAGAATTACATGCACTAGTATTGAAGTCAAGCAATTATGAAGTCATATGATTTTGTCTAGGGTTGTAGCAATTTGATTTTAGCATCAATATTCAGATATTGAGATATGTTCAACAATTTTTCATGCTACAAATTTTACGAGCAGTCTAGTTCAGCTCACACCTTGTAACTAGAGGATATACCTTGATCAGAGACCAATATCCCTAAGCACTTAGTGTGACTAACTGTCATACTATATATGAACAGAGATAGCATTTACACATCATGACACACTCCAAATCATTTCTTGATGAGTGAGTTGTATTTCTCAGTGTGCATGCCATTGCTCTGCCTGAATTTCAATGAATTCTCAATCAGAGTTAACTAAGGCACCTCATGACACAGTCCTTTGGACATGTGTTTCTCAGTGACCAATGTCATTGCTCTGACAGATATTACCCTTTAGACATTTCAGAAAAATTCATTTGCTTCAAATCAATAATAGTTTCATGTACTTAATTAGTTGAAGTCATGTATTCAAAAGTACAGATTTCAGAAGTTTTCAAGACACAGCATGAAACAGATGGTTAATGTTTATTAAACATGCTTCAGATATTTTTAAGAGATTTTAAAGTCAAACCTTGAGTACATTAAACTTAAACCACCTGAGTTATTTCAGATATTCATAAAAATGTATAATAGAAGATTTCTAGTTCAAAAGTTTTCAGATTTATGATCGAGATAGTCCATTGAAATCTTCATGAAGGACTGATAGAATTTTGAACCCAAATGATACCAATTGATAGGAGAAATACCAATTGTTAAGAGAGATTGTGAAGCTCAAAGTTTTCAGAATATGATTAAAGTTTGTCAACAAAATCAGTAAGAAAGGATATGCAATGAGTTCTGACACATGTATGCATTTGACAACCTATATGCAATGCATTGACTCCCCCTCACAATATGCATTCAAACTCTCTTTTTGGCATTTTCAATATAAGGAAATACAATGCACTATATGTATGCAGGGACATGCAAAGACTCAACATTGAATGCTTTGCAAGGATATGCAACTTACTCCCCCTGAAAACATGCATTGTTTGCACTGAAAACTGAACATATGATTCCAAATGATATTGTGACTTGTGCACAATCAGACTGTCCTATCAGCAAAGTGACCCATGGTACTAGGCGGAGCACTTGGTCTAAAAGACCACCTCACACATAGTAAGAACCTCCAGACATACTTCCCTGCCCTTTGGTACCTTACCATTTATATACCATTGAGGTCATGCATAATTATTCAACATGCAGTCCTATATGCAATTCAGAATTTCAGTGAGCTTTTGCAACACACAAGTTTCAAGTCACACTCATATGCAGTTCAGATTTTTCAGAAAATTTGAAATGTAATTTGTTTTCAGAGTCTATGCATAACATAATTATCAAGCAATTGAAATTAGCCTATGTATGCATCAGATACAGACAACACTTCTTAATCTGATATTTGCACAGAACTCTCAACAAATGCATGATCAGAAAATAATGCACATGGCAAATGATGAATGAAAATGCAAAAATAGATTTAACTTGCTATGCATTTAAAAAAAAAAGAAGAGCAGGAAGTTTACCTGAAAAGTTCAGTATGGGGTTTTCATCTTGAGTGCCTTGGATCATTACCCCTTTTTATTTCAGTCCCAAGGCACACCTGCATAGCAATGTTATTTTGCACAAACAAGTACCCAAGAAGTCTTGGGTCCTGACAAAACAGTATTACTCCTAGCAGGTTTTCTCAGCACATTTCTAGGAGCAGTTTTCAGATCTGATTTATGCACATTCTTGTTAGCATGAATTTTATGTGCATAAGCATGAGATTTCTTGTTAACAGAATAAAGATTCTGTTTGCTAAAACCAGTTTGGTTTTGATATCCTGCCAGCCAACAGGTTGCAGCCCTGTGACCTGGCTTCCCACAGTTATAACATACAGGAATCTTTTCCTTAAAAACAGATTTATCCCTCCCATAATCATTCTGGTGAACACGATTAACATGAGAATCGACTTTTTTCTTGCCTTCAGCTGACCAGCACTGAACAGCAACATGTCCCAGTTTACCACAATTATAACAATGAATTTTCTTTTCCCAAAGGACATGAGTTTTAGCATGATTTTTCTGTGAATTAATAGCAGCAAGGTCATCTAACTCCAATGGTTTACATTCATGCATGAGATGACCCATTTCATGACAGTAAAAACATTTGGATTTCCTGTTTTGAGCCGAATAGGATTTCTTAGCATAAGAAGTCCTAACATGAAATCTATCATTATCATTCTTCATGACAAGGCAATCATCAAGTACATGGCCAGAACTTTCACAATAGAAGCATTCAACATTCCTTCCGTGGATAATTAGAAATTTTCTAGCCTTAGGCTTGTTTGCATGAAATTTACTATTCTTCTTCAGTGTTCTCATTTTCACATTTTCTTTCTATTTTTGAATCTTCTGATCATCTGACTGTTTTGAAGAAGGTGCAGAAGTACTAGCTAAGTTTGAGCTACTCACAAATGTTGCGTATAGTTTGTTCCTTACAGCTTGCTTAACTTAAGAATTGCACCTTTTCTCTTCATTCAGTTTGGTGACTTCCACATTCAAAGAATCTTTCATTTTTTCTTTACCTTTGGCAAATTTTGACAGAGAGTTGTTTAGGTTTTCAATTTCAATTTGCAAGGTCATAATGTGGTCTTCACACGAGATAACCTGATTTTGTAACCCATCATTCAGACTTTTCAGGATCTCATTCTCCTGAGTTAGCTTCAATTCAATGTTCACTTCTTTTTCTTTCAAAACTAATTTTTCTCTTTCTACCGTTGGCCATCTTTCAGAGAAAACAGTGTTAAGGACCATTAGCTTTTTATTTTGTTCCTTCAGATGGATGTTTTCTTCAATCAGCTTATCTTTTAATTTATCAATTTCCTTCTTCTGAGTTAGCAGAGAATCATTTTCTTCTTTCAAGGAAGTGATTAAGTTTTCCTGTACATAATCATCAGAATGTAATTCTTCAATCAATTCCTTCAATTTAGATTTTAGATTTTCATTTTCAGCCTTTAGACATGTGATTTCAGCATTTTTCTCTTTTCTTAATTTTCTCTTTCCTGATTTGACTCTTTCATATTTATCTAGAAGATGCTCATGCATGGCAACTACCTCATCATGGCTAATATCCTCGGTCTCAGAGATTATCTGGGATGAGGACTCATCTGATTGATCACTCCTTCTTGCCATGAGACATTCTTCTTCCTGTTCCACGTGTGTTGTAGTCACTCTATCAAACATTTCCTTTGCAGTGCTACAATCTGAGAAAGAGGAAAAATCATCAGAACCGATTGCAGCCATCATTAAATTTAGAGCTCTCACATTATCATCATTTTTCAACTTGTGAACATGAGTCCACTTGGACTTACCCTTAGGAAGTTCATGTGGACTGTGAGAGATAACCTTCCACAATTGTGGATTAATAGAGTTAACATGCTTGTGCATACGATATAGCCAGAATTTAATATTTGAACCACTGAATAGTGGAGGATGAGCCATGACAGCACAACAGATTAATGCAACAGGAATATTGATGCACTAAAAACAAATTAGCACCGAAAACCAGAGATCGAATCTGCAGGTCGTTGGACCTTGTATGCAGACACCGCTCTGATACCAACTGTTAGGGTGCTAGGCCCGGATACAGAGGGGGGTGAATGTATCCTTCTATGTATAAAGGCCAAATAAAAACTTGGAAGCTAGAGATAGACACAGAATAGAACCAATTTGATTCAACTCAAATACAAACACTTGGAGCGTGCCTATCCAAGCATCTAGCGGAAGCAAATCAAGCAATCTGATGAACCAGTTGAAAAACCTTTTAAACAAAAGAGCAAATATGTAACTGGCCCCCAAAAACCAACTAGCGGAAGCAGCACAAATGAGAATAAGAAATTTCAAGACAATCTGTGAAGGGTGGTAGGAGATATGGAAGAACACACTACAAGCAAACCACTGCTCAAATATTTTAAGGTGGTTCGGTCCTCCAGACCTACATCCACCCCTCACTCCCAACCGGAGTGAGGCTTCACTAGCAAACGCTAGAACCAAGCAGACTCAGTCTGCAAACAGTTGCTGCCACACAGCTTGACCAGGGAAACAGCCTCCCCTCTTCCTCCCAACCGGAGGGACACCCAAGTGACTCCCAGCCACTTGGAAACTAGAGGTCGAAGACCTCTCTTCCTCCAGACCAGGAGGGACCACTGGACTTGCAACCACAAGCCCAGAATCGGAGGACTAGCCTCCCTTCCTCTAACCAAAGGGCAACCCACAAGTGACAACCTGTCACTTGCAACCTGGAGATCAGATCTCCCTTCTCCTGAACCAACAGGAGGAACCCGATCCCCAATCAGGGCAATCGGAAGAACAAAGATGATCAGAAAGCAAAGGAAAACAATAAAGGAAAATAACACAGCAATCAGAAAGCTGTAAAATGAAATGCACAATGTGGCTCTCAACGGAGCTGACTGGCCTGGATCTGATCCACGGTCCAGTGAAGACAGATCTTCAAGCAGCTTCTTCCTTCTTCTCCACGAGCTCTCTCGCTCACTCTCTATCTCTCTTTCTTTCTCTTCTGCTCTCCAAATCTCTCACTCTCTATCTCTCTTTCTTTCTCTTCTGCTCTCCAAATCTCTCACTCTCTATCTCTCTTTCTTTTTATTCTTCTCTACTAATCTCTCACTCACCGCTCTCTCTTCACGGCTTCTCTCTTCTATCTCTTCTTCCTCTCTTTTCCTTCTTTTTCTCTTTTTCTGGATCGAAGGGCTTTCTGCTCTTCAGGCTTCTGCTTCGATCAACCTTCATCTGAAGATGAAGGTTCCATTATATACCAGCAGCAGCAGGTGGGTAAGGTGCAGAACGCGTGTGCCTCCCACGCTTCATCCAGAACCTTCTTGCCACGTGCCCTTATAGCATTGGTTCCTTTAGTATCGGATCACGTGCAGCCCAGACACCGGTGTATGTTCTTCCTCGGACCTGCAAGGAGATAAAAACCATTAACACTGAGGGCCACAAGAACTAAAACTGCATGAGGTATGTGATAGCAATACGAGATGCACTTTACTGAGAACGACACGAGATACACAAGATTATTACAGTACGAGACAAGGAGAGAATGACACGAGGTCAGATGCACATAGCACGAGGTAAAAAGAGAACGACACGAAGTATCACTGTAACAAAACAAACACTATGAAGAGAACGACACGAGATATACAAGAATAAAGCTAACACCACAAAGAAAACGACACGAAGTCAGAAGAGAACAGCACGAGGTGAGAAGGAAGTCTCACGGAGTGAAAAAGGTAGACAGACACGCGATCAGAAGGAACCAGGACGAAGATAGAAATAAACAATCACGAGGACATAAACACAAGAATAACACGAAGACATGAATACAAAAGCAACACGAAGACATGAAAACAAAAACAACACGACATAACAAACTCGCTCGAGCTTACAAATGACTCGAAGACGAGGACGACACGGACTAAAACCAACTCGAAGATGAAAACAGAAACCGACACGAAGTGTGGTCACAAAGCAAAAAGGACACGGGGTCTAGGAGAAACAACACGAAGATAGAAAAATAGGAACAGCTACAACGACACGTGATAAAGCAGTGAAAGCCGAAAAAATGACTCGAGTAACTACAGTAAATGACACGAAAACACGAGCAAAAATAAAACAGATGACTCGAGATGAGTAACTAAATACTGAAGAAACGTCATGAGGTTCACAAGAAAATGACTCGAAGTTCATCAGAATAATTCGAGCTGCTTCAGTAAACAACACGAAGGCAATCAACAAACATAGTGGGAACAACACGACGTACAGAAGGACAACACGAAGTGTAGTAAACACCAACAACACGAAGTATGAAAGGAATAGTACGGACATACAAGGTACTACCTCATAGCAGTTTTTCCTGTTAATCATGGAAATCTCAAATGCATAACATTACGCAAGATATCTGATTAAAATGAGAATAATTAACATAGTGATGCTCATCATCAAAACACTAGGGAAGTCACAAACAAGAAGGTTGTGAATAACAAGGCATGTTGTACAGACTTCAAACAATATGCATCAGACAACTGTGTATGGACTTGTAGACCCTTAGCCAATGTATAGACTTCAGGTGGAGACCAATGTGTAGACTTCTCGTGAAACCCCAATGTGCAGACTTGACGCTGTACAGACTTTCCAAAAAAAACGTAACGCTGTACAGACTTGAACTGAAGACCAATGTATGAACTTCAAAACAGATGCTAAGGCCAAGAGGAGTGTATAGACTTTCACGATGTATGGACTTGGTCTCAAGAAATGTAAGCGATGTACACACTTAGCCAATGTGTAGACTTTGTCTTAGACGCTAAATGAGACGCTAAAGTCTGTATAGACTTGAAGAACCTGAAACAAAGTGCTTACTCACAGTGTTGACGCTGCAGACTTGAGAATGCTCACAGCGTTGACGCTGCAAGAGACATAGGCTGTACAGATTTTCCAAAGATAATGCATGAACATATCAGCAGAGAAGCAATGCACAGAACAGAAATCAAGAACAGAAATCAAGCACAAGCCAATATATCACAGCATGACTCAAGCATACACATGCGTTCTTCACAATTCAGACATGGCACACTTATGCAATCTCCCACAGAAAAGGTCAGACATATTCAAGACAATGTGGTGACTCATTCATGTTGCTATCATTAAAACATCACATCATCAACAAAGCACAAGGGGCACAACAGTGATATGGCAACTAAAGGTCCTATGGTCGAAGGACATTCAGTAAATATGCCTCCCTTATTCACTAGCACAAATTATCCTTACTGGAAAAACTGCATGCAGGTCTTCATTAGAGCCCAGGATCATGAAGTCTGGCGAGTGATTAGCAAGGGACCATTTGAGCGGCCTCCAGACGAAGACACATGGACTAAAGAACAGATCAGGCAATCAACTCTGAACTGGGGTGCCAAGCACATCATGCAGTGCTCCCTTCATCCAACCGAATACTCAAGGATGTCAACTTGCGCCACTACAAAAGAAATGTGGGACCGTCTTGAGGTAATATATGAAGGGACACAGTAGGTACGTGCAACCAAAGCTAACATGTTGGTATCTGAATATGAGAAGTTTAGAATGAAATCTGATGAGTCCATTTCGGACATGTATGCTAGGCTAACCGCGCTCACTAATGGCTTGACTGAGCTACGTAAGACCTACTCTGAGCAGGAGATAGTAAGGAAGATTCTGAGATCACTAACTCCCATTTGGCATACAATGGCCACTATAGTTGAAGAATCAAAAGACTTAACTACCATCAAGATAGAAGAACTCATAGGGTCCCTGATGACCTATGAGTTGAATTTAAAAAACAAAGAGGCTAAGGTAAGTAAAAAGAAACCTCTGGCTCTTAAAGCTGGACCAAGCTCCAAGGACCTATCTGATGATGAAGAGCCTTCAAGCAGCAACACTGAAGAAGATGAAGTTGCTCTATTAACAAGAAAGTTCAGAAGGTTTTTAAGAAAGGAAGGTACAGGCTTCACTAAGAAGAATCCCCATGTGAAAAGAGGTTTTAGGCCAAGACCTGAAAATGCTAAAAAGTCTGAAAAACTTGTATGCTACTCTTGCAGGAAACCAGGACACATCAAGTCTGAGTGTCCAGAAGGAGCTAAGAAAGCCATGCCTAGGTGGAAGAGCAAGAAGAAGCAGGCCATGGTGTGCACTTGGAGTGATGAAGAAGAAGAAGAAACTGAAGACAACTCCTCCGAAGAGGAAAAAGATGATCTCTGTCTAGTGGCCAAAGGAGAAAATGACAGTGAGGTAAGCTCTCCCTTTGAGCATTTCTCCACCGATGATTGGGAAGAAGCCTACTTTGAATTAATGAATAAATATGAAGTATATAGAAAACAAAACAAAACCTTAAATAAGAAGGTTGAATCCTATGGGCATGATAAACCTCTCAATGAAAAAATAATCTCTCTAGAAACTGAAATTGAAGATCTAAGAAAAATGAATGAGAATCTTGAAGAAGGAAGAAAAGAAATGAGAGACTTGGAAGATGAAAATGAAAGGCTAAGAGATGAAATTGACGAATTGAAATTAAAAATGCAAAGCTATGTAAAGGACAACAACCTGTGCAAAAAGTCTGAAGCCTTTAAATAGGTCAATTCTCAACTGTTGAAAGAAAATGAGAAACTTCAAAAGGACCAAGCAGATAAACAAATCTCTCTTGAAAAATTTGTTGATGGGAGTGAAAATGTGAATGCCCATCTAGGAACTAAAATAAACTTCAACAGAGAAGGGATAGGATATGAGCCTACCAAAAAGAAAGCATTTGGGCTAAAGACCACCACCTTTGTCTCATCTTCCGAAACATCAACATCCAAATCAACACACCAAGAAAATGTTGAAAACAAAGGAAAAGAAAAGATATGAGAACCAATAAACAAAACTTCCCAACAACCCAAAAAGGTTCACAAACAATCCCAAACAGGTCGACACCCGTCCAAGCCTCAGCCTGCACATCATAAAGGAAGAGACAGTTACAATGCTAGAACAGGTCGGGACACTCCATGGAATAGGTTGAAACCCACCTGGTCAAACGCCCAACAATACACCAGGTTTGCACCAACAGGCCGACAGTTTCCATACAGGAGGTCGACACATCCCTTATCCAGAGACCGTTATAGAGGGACTGAATAGTAGACAGGTCGAGACTTTGCCTTCTACAGACCGACACCTCCATGGGTAAGGAACAATAATGTTCCCTATGGTCATAGGTTCACACAACCTCAACGACCTGGGCAATATGACACCTCCTATTCATCTAGACCAACCAACGGGAACAGATGGTCTAATCAACAATCCTTCTCCAACACTTCCAAAACTCACAAAGTCTAAAAGACTAAAGAGAAGAAAAACCAGAACTTCCAACAAAGCAAAGATGCTAAGAAAGTTTGGATTTCAAAATCAGTGTTATCCTGCTTTACAGAAATGAAGAAATTATTGGGACCCAACTGTTCTTGGGTTCCAAACATTGTCACTTAATTCCTTGTGCAGGAGTGTCTTGCAGCCGTGCACAACCGTTGGTATCTTGACTGTGGCTGCTCAAGACACATGACTGGAGACAAAACCAAATTCTGTCTCATGGTTGAAAAGGAAGCTGGACATGTCACCTTTGGAGGAAAAAATAAAGGAAAAATCATTGGTTCAGGTAAAGTTGGTAAGAACCCCTCCAACTCAATTGATAATGTATTACTTGTTGATGGTTTGGAGTAAAATTTACTGAGCATTAGTCAACTATGTTATAAAGGTCATACTGTAGTTTTTGACTCTAATGAATGTAGGATCTTACAACCAAATTCAAAAGAAATCAAGTTTTCTGGTAAAAGAGTCAATAACGTGTACATGATTGACTTAGATGACCCTGCTCACATAAATCTTTATCTTGTAGCACCCAAATCTGAATTAGCTTGTCTGTGGCATCGCAGACTAGGTCATGTTAGTTACAATACTCTTCATAAATTGGTAAAGCATTCCATTGTCAAAGGTCTACCTGAAATTAAATTCAAACTAAACACTAAGATTTGTGATCCATGTGCTCAAGGAAAACAGACTAGAAAGTCATTTAAAAGCAGAATTGAAAACTCATCATCTAAACCACTTGAACTAATCTATATGGACTTGTTTGGTCCAACCAAAATAGCTAGCTTAAGTGGTAAAAGATATGGTTATGTCTTAGTTGATGACTTTACTAGATTCACTTGGGTATTCTATCTTGCATATAAAAATAATGCCTTTGATGAGTTTCAGGCACTATATATGCAAGTGAAGCAAGATGGTAAGTTTAAGATCTCCAACATTATTTCAGATCATGGTGGTGAATTCGACAATGCTGACTTTGAAAATTTGTGTAGGACTGACGGAATCATTCCCAAGTTTTCATCACCACGGACTCCTGAACAAAATGGGGTTGTTGAGAGGAAGAACAGAACTCTCATAGAGATGGCACGCACAATGCTTGCTGAAAGGCATCTCCCAAGGAGATTTTGGGCAGAAGCAGTAAACACTGCATGTTATATCATCAACCGTTCAATGGTAAGGCCCCTCACCAAAATGACTCTATATGAGCTGCTGAAAGGTAAAAAGCCATCTCTCTTTCACATGAAAGTGTTTGGGTCAAAGTGTTTTGTTCATAACAATGATAAAAGAGTTCTAGACAAGTTTGAGCCCAAGAGTGAAGAAGGGATATTCCTTGGGTACTCCGACAAGTCTAGGGCTTATAGAGTCTACAATCTTAAGACCCTTTGTGTGAAAGAATCCCCTCACATCACTTTTGATGAGATTGATCATCACAACACTTGCAGGGACGATGATGATGGGGAATTTCTAAACATAAAAGGAAAAGAAGAACTTACACATGAGGAGACACAAACAAATGAAGACCAAGAAGAGCCAAGCAATGATCCGGTCATCGAAGCAGATGAAGGTAACACTCGGCCTGATTTAAGAGTGTTAAAAGACCATCCTTTAGAAAACATCTTAGAAAATCTGCATGACCGAACCAAAACTAGGTCTCAGTTCAAAATTATAGATGAAATTGAATAACTTACTCTTGTGTCTCAAACTGAACCCAAAAATATTGTAGAGGTCTTAAAAGTTGAAAACAGGATCAATTCCATGCATGATGAACTAAACCAGTTTGAAAGAAATAAGGTTTGGCATCTTGTTCCTAGACCTCAAGAGAAATCAGTCATAGGAACCAAATGGGTTTTCAGAAATAAACTAAGTGGAGATGGAAAGATAGTAAGAAACAAATCCAGATTGGTGGCTCAGGGGTATAATCAAGAATTTGGCATAGATTGTGAAGAATCTTTTGCTCATGTTGCTAGACTTGAGGCCATTAGAATTTTACTAGCATTTGCATGTTCTCATAAAATCAAACTGTAGCAAATGGATGTCAAGAGTGCTTTTCTAAATTGTTTTATTAGAGAAGAAGTCTATGTAGAGCAACCCCTGGTTTTGAATGCACATATTTCAAAGATCATGTTTATAAGTTAGACAGGGCTTTATATGGCTTGAAACAGGCACCTAGAGCTTGGTACGACAGACTAAGCTCATACCTCATCGAACAAGGGTATTCAAGAGGTGTTGACACCTGAAATGTAACTGAGAACAAGATGAGACCAAAAACGAAGATTGAACCAGACATGAAGCTCTCAGGAATTCCTGCAAAGTCAGAATGGCAGAAGAGTCGTCACTAAAGTTATCACCCAGCTGAGACCCTTCCCGGTCAAGCTGATGTCCGGTATTGTCGTCGCTCAGACAGCAGTACTGATGAAGAATTGTAGTCTACTGACTGATGAAAATCCCCAGAGATATCTTGATAAGACTGTGTCAACCCATCAACTAAGGGACCTCCACCTGTCCTGAAAGATTCGAGGGACTGACAAATGAAAGGGCAGGTTAGGCAGCTTTGACAGCTCAAACCTACTGATGAGGAAGGGTAAAATATTAAAAAACCTAAATGGGCTCACTAGTGTGACGCCGGGAGTTCCTCACCAGGGCCCAAACCCCATGTGGGGCGGCGCTGGGAAGCCCCATCCTTTGGCGCCGAGAGGCCTCCCGCTTTCGATTAGGGCGCGCCGAGAGCTCGTGGTCTACGCGTCGTGGTGAGCATGCCGAGAGGGGAAGGGTTTGTGCTATAAAAACCCCTTTTCTCTCGAGAAAAAAGGGGACGGACGACAAAAAAAAAGGAAAAAAAAGAGGGGAACAGAAGAGAAGATAGCCACAAAGAGAAGCCAGAGAAAGGAAGAGAGAAGTCCATACCCAGCTCCAGGAAACCGGCGGCTGCTGAGAGATCGTGGGAAGAAGAAGAAGGTCTGCTGAAGGGGGAGGGAGAGGAGTCAATGCTCCGCCCTCCCCTGTCTCTCTTGTATTTATTCCCCCGATGCATACTGTTTTCGTCTGTGTTCTCTTTGAACATGCTATCTCCCATCTTTCTACTGTTTTGAATGGGCTTCATTTCGCTATGTCATGTGTACTCCTCCTACCACGTTTATGTGGGATCTGTATTGATGCTAAAGGTTCCTTATTCGTTGTCATTCGAGGTGTACCTCTGTAGCCGATGATGTATAAGCAGTAGAACCGATTGAATGGATGGAAATTTGGGTTTCCCTCTTCTCACCTCTCTCTGATGACAGTGGTGGTCACCTTTCCGATTGCGAGTTTCGATCGATGAATGTGTGGTTCTGGGTGTTTGTCGTTAGCCCAGGTTCCTGTGGGTTTTAGGAAGCTGGTACAGAGCCCCAATCCTTGCCTCCATGGATTCTTGGGATCTGTCCCTTCTCTCTTCCGCGACAACATCGATGATTTAAACGTTGCTAAGTCCATAGTCCTCTCGAGTTTCCCAAGCCATTGGGGCCATTACAGGGATCAGAGACAGTCATCTCTTGATCTCCTGGATGGCTGGCAATATAGACGGCATAAAGCCTGTTCCAGAGGGTTCTAACGCCTGTGACTTCAATCCCTCGAAATCTCTTCTATTCATGTGACTCCTTGATGTTAATCTGGCAGCTTGACAGGGCCCTCACTCCCTTCCTCGTTTGCATCCTAAAACCCCCTAGCCGTTATCTGAATCCCAGGAAAAATCCCCAAAACAGAGCATCGTAGAACCCCCACGAACCTCCACGAGCCTTCCCGGCGCCAGAAGAGCTCTCGGCACAGCCCGCGCCGGGAACCCCACGCCGAGAGCTGCCTCTTCCTTCTAAAGCCATGCCGAGAACCCATTCCCCCGTGCTGGGAACCCCACGCCGAGAGCTGCCTCTTCCTTATAAGCCCATGCTGAGAACCCATTCCCCTGCGCCGGGAAGCCTGCCTATGCTCGTTATTGCTGCTCCGAGAGCCTCTCCTCCTCTGCCCCATCTTTGAGCACTCTGCCATACTAACTCGAGGGATATCTACAAGTCACAGGGTACACCCCATGGAATAAATAAACGGGGAACCATCCCCAACATCACACCGTGCCAGGGCCCAGTGCCTTTCTCTTTCGATTTTCATCCCGGCACTCTGTGAATGATCACCTATTTCCCCTTGGGCATGTTCCGAGTCGAGGGGAGATGCTGCCGAAATCTAGTCCAATGTCATCAACCTCGATGAGTCGAGGGAGTGTCTCCGATACACTTCCCACCCGACTCCATCTTCGAGGGAAACGAACCCATTTGGAGCGACCGGTCAAGTGAAAGTGTCAAAAGGGGAACACCCCAATGATTAACCGAATTCCGTCCCGCCACTGCGTGGATGGTCTTCTATCCTTACCCGGTATGGCTCAAAGTTAAAGGTTGTGCTGCCTGATTCAGTCCGCTGAACTAAATAAATCCGCCCTCCATTCATAAGCATGAAGCCTTTATTTCGCACATCAGTATTTTGACTGCCTTCTGAGGCCTCCTATTTCAGCGTTTAATCAAGGGTTGTCCTTCTTAGGAAGGGCGTAATTAACGTCATAGCCTTTATGGTATGGCAGACTTTTGGTCCCGACTCGGACTTCACAATCGACTGACCAAGTCAAGTCGAGCGCACGATCAAATCGTCACACATGTGACTGGCACGCCTAACAAACCAAATAAAAATAGAAATAAATAAATAAATAAATAAATAACAATAAGATAAAAAGATGATTAAGAAAAAAAATCCCCGCGTCCACAAGTCTGGCACGCCCGGTGGGACAGAGTCTCCCTTCATCTCTACGCCAAAATAGGAGGCCCAGCGGGCCCCCCCTCAAATTTCTGATTTTGTGTGCTTTCTCTATTTTCAGGAAACTACGATGACGGCTGGAATCATATCTGTATGCTTTGATCAACAAGCGGTCGATGTGCATGTTCGAGAAGGCTACCTGGCGGTACCTCTGTCGTTCGGATCGATGACGCCTACTGTCGGGATGCCCAACTGCCTGGGCCTTATCTTCACTGACCTGCTCGAGATCGACAACCAGGAGCAAAAAAACTGTTGTCAAAACTTCGCCACAGGCTACCGGCCCCAAGATAAGCCAGGTTATGAAAGATACTCCAGAAGTCGTGTCCTGCTTCGTCCATCACGAGGCGAAAGGGAGCGCACCCTCTGTCGCTGTTGGAAGAAGGAGGAGATACGACAGGAGAGCCCAATCCACTATTGCGGGACGCCGGATATCAAACTCAGGAAAGACAATGATGATAGGAGGAATCCGGACGAACCTCAACGGCCGCCCGAGGGGGGTCAACCCAGATGTGGTCGTCCCGAGGGTACCCACCACCAACAGATTCCAAACTCTGCCTACTAGGAGGGCCGACGTCGAGAAAGAGCACCGAAGGCCGTTGGCACCAAAGCCGCCCAAGTTCAGGCAGATCTGGCGGCAGAAGAAGACCCAGAGCTGGGCCCCAGCTCAAGATGAAGAAAACATTGCTGACACCACTGTTGCCCGCTTCAGGGCAGGAAGCAGAAGAGGAAAAGGAAGAGACATAAGAAATGCTGCAGTTGTTCACCCCGGGGCTCGGGGTAGGAGAGATGAGGAAGAGAATGAAGAAAGAAATCTGACTACTACTCGCCCCAGGATGAGAGGCAGAAGATATGAGCAGAAGGAAGACCTAACGGTCACTCACCCCATGGCTAGGGGCAAAAGATGGGAAAGAAAGAATTATGCTGCTGCTGCCAACTGCTGCCAGGATGGGAGTAGAAGGTTCAGGGAGGAAGAGGAAATGAGAATAAGCGAACCAGTCGCTGCTGCCACTCTAAGAAGACCAAGAGCCTGCGCCAGACAGGCCGGTATACTCAAATGCAAAGCCGAGCACTTGACTGCTCAGGTGGGGAGACTGGCTTATCAGCAAAAGAGCCAGGAAATATTGATGCTCCAACCAAAGCCACGAAGGCACAATCAAGAGGAGATGAAACAAGTGGCTCAAGACTACTTTCACTACCTGGGGAACTCCGCCCTCGGGCAGCAAAGATTATCCCGTGCCTTGGGCACCATGGATGAAGAAGAAGAAGAAACCCTTCAAGAAGTGATGCTCGGAGTCTCCTCCTCCGATTCCAATGATTATGAAGAAGGCCACAGAGCCTGGTATGGGAAAGAAGACTTGCATAGGGAAGAAGCCAGAGAAAGAATATCAGTCTTTGACCGGCTCAAATACCCCAATCAGATGAGAAGGAAAGTCTTCAGGCAGAGGGAAAAGATGCAGATCTTTGCCTGCAATATGGCCGGGCTTGTCAAAGGGCAGGATATGTTACCGACACAGCCAGATGAACTGCTCAGACTAGCAACCAGACCAGGCCCCGTCACAAGGAGAGGCCAGGCGGCAAAAGATAAGATGAAGACTAATAAAGAAGCCTGCAAGATCACCACTATGATAGTTAATGTGGTGACAACGGAAGAGGAAGACAATCCCTTCGTTGATGATGCTGAATGGACTTCAGAAGATCTACAGATCCCGTTAACCCTGGATCCCATGATCCAGATGATGTTTAGAAGATATCAACAAGAGATCAATGCTCTCAAAAGATAGTTAAATGAGAGGCATGAAGCTACACCGGTCTCCAAGCAAGCCGAGCCTGTGGGGCAGACTGCCAGTTCAACAGAAATGGCTATTCCAGCTAATCCTCTTCCGGCTGATAAGGGCAAAGCACCGAGCCAACCCGTTCTGCAGCAGACGGTAGCTCAGCCCTCTGCATCTCAGACGCAGCCTGCCGCGCCAGCCTTGCGCGCAACTGTGATGACAACTCCTTACGGTCAGCAACAAGCTCACTTCTTCCCGGAAAACATAGATCCAGCCATAGCCCAGAAGCTGATGATTGAAAAGATTGTGGAGATGAAGTTGTCTGAAAAGACTGGTGATGATGCTAGTACCTACGATGTATACAAGGTACCATATCCTCCCCAGTATGCTGCTAAGAGACTACCTCCAGGCGTCAGTAAGCCGCCAAAGTTTGAAAAGTTTAATGGCCAGGGCTCTCCCAGGGAGCACGTAGCTTACTACACCACAATCATGGGTGACTTGGCAGCTGATGAAGCTTATCTACTTACGTTCTTCGGCTCATCCCTCACCGGGATAGCCTTTGAATGGTATTCAAGCCTGCCGGCTGGGTCAGTGATCGATTGGCCTGACATGCAAAGAAAGTTCCGCGATAGATTTCACGTCACGGAAAGAGAAATTACAATAGTAGAACTATATGCGACCAGGCAAAAGCAAGATGAAACAGCACTGGGCTACATCAAAAGGTGGAGGAACTTAGCTATGAGATGCAGAAGACCTCCTCATCAAGAAGATGCAGTGCAAATATGTAAGCAGAGACTCAGGAGAGAGGTACTGGAAAAGATGATTGGTGCAGATGTCAGAACATTTGACCGATTGAACAATATAGTGGCGGAGGTCGAGACGTTCCTGTCTAAGCGTCCGACCGCCAATGCTCCAACTGTGCCGAAAGGGAAATCTAATGATCGACGACCAACGCACTCTGAGGCCAACACCGTCGATTTCAGAACCTTCGAGCAACAGAAAGGGAAGAAGGGGGCAGATGAAGCTCCCCCACCAGCAGACACAGCAGAAAGAAAAGATAAGGTCTCTCTGAGAAACAAAATGAGAAAGCCGTACTCTTTCCCGAAAGATAAGACAGCCGCACTATTCAACTGGGCATACAAGTTTAACAAGGTGACATTGCCTGAACCAAAGAGACCCGATGACGCGGCGAAGAAAGGTGATCCACTGTTCTGTCCATATCACCGTGCGCTGGGGCACACAATTGAAGATTGCTACGTCTTCAAAGATATTCTGGAAGGCATGGTCAAAAGGGCGAGCTACAGCTGGGAGATTACCAGGTAGAGCCACCTCGTCCACATGAGCCTCCGGCATTAAAAATGACCGCCAATATGATTTCAATCTACCAACAGCTGCCTAAAGAGGCCGTTGAAGAATGTACCAGGCATACTTATGAAGCTTGCTTCCTCACCCCACTGAAGGATCAGGAAGGATGGCAGATGAAACCCATAAAGAACAGAAAGAACACTCCCGCAGTCAATACCAATGGAGCAATTATCCGCGGTGTCACACCAAGACCCGAACCACCTCCAGTAAAGCCAGTATGGCGCACAGCTAAAATAGGGCCGGTCATCTGGATCCCCACTCATAACTGAAGAAGACACGTCCCCCTACCTGCGCATAAGGAAGTAAGTCCTGCAGCCAGGCGTTTACAGCAGTATATTAATGGGCTCGATGAATATGAACAGAAAAAGCCCGGGCACCTGCTGGTGAAAGACTGTATACTCTGGGAACAGCTCGAAGAATTGAAAAGTAAAGAGCAGTCAGAGGCAGAACAAGAAAAAGCTGAGACTGAACCCTTCTGGGGGCAGGGGCCAATAAAGCCAAATTCCCAGAAAAAGAAGAGACGGCCCAAGTCCAAGAAGGGAAAGAGGGTCGTGACAGTACAATGCAACACCCTGTCAGCACTCTTTACCTCGCCCGGGGAGGACGATGAGGATGAAACATCAAATGCCCCGCTAGAAGCCAACCATGCCGAGGCCTCAACCTCGGAACATGCAACACGCTCCGGAAGAAGGTGGGGGCGCCCACCACCAGCTAATCATAACATTATGTTCAGAGGGGAACAACCCTACCAGATTCCTGAACCGGAGGTACGAGGTGTCCAGGTTCCTCCCCCTACCGGCTTGTACCAAGAAAAGAAGAAAGGAGGTCAAACTCCAACATTTCTGGAATTTCTGTCTAGTCTAGAAAATGGGCAGTCGATACAGGCTGGGCCAGATAAAGGCAAGGGACCTCAGCAATCGGCGTCTGCAGCCTACGAGCAGAATGAGAAAGAAGGGGATAGCCCTTTGACGGCACCAGGGGCCGTTGCTATAGAAGAAGCCCCCCAAGAAATCAGTCCCGGGGATGAAACCAGCACTGGGCAGCAGAGGCCACGGGCACCACATGAACCTCCAAAACCCCGATGGGCGGAAGAAATGAGACTATCTAATGTCAGGGTGGGCAGCCGGATCATGAAAATGCTAAAGAAGCTCCCTACCAGATTCTCCATCTGGGAGATTCTCTCTCTGAGTGAAGAGGCTCGCCAAGCAATTGTTGATGTCTTGCAGTCGCCGGCACAATATGAAGCACTCTTGACAGAAGTGAATTCTGGGCCGTCAGTTACATTCTAGAGGATGACATGCTGATTCCGAATTCCGGCCATAACAGACCGCTATATATGAGGGGCTCCCTGAACTGTCAGCCACTGAACAAGATACTGATAGATCCCGGGGCTGCCGTGAACATTCTCCCATACCGCATCTACTAAAAATATTACTTTGATCTGCAGCTTACCAAGGTCAGAGACATGAAAATTGCAGGATTCAACCAGAAATGTGAGACGCCCCTTGGGGTGGCTGATTTTAACCTCACATGGGGGATCTCACTACCGTGGTACGATTCTATGTAATCGACTCCAACACCACATATAAGGCCCTGCTGGGGAGACCGTGGCTGCATGAATATCAGATAGTGCCGTCCACGCTACATCAATGCATTAAATACTGCCATGAAGGAAAAGAAGAGAGGGTGTTTGCGGATCTGCATCCCTTCGAAGTATTCGAGTGCCATATGCTCGATGCATCCTACTACACGAAGGTGTCGCGAAAGGGTGAAGAGAAAGAGGCTGTGGTCAGCCAGAAAAAGCCGGCGACGAAGGCAAGAAATTGGTCTCCACCGCCACCAAAGGGCTATATTAAAAAGCATGAGGTATCTCACATCTCTTATGCCGGTGACTTTGCTCGGATCACCCCTCTTAGCATTCACCCGGATGATATCAATGAAGAAATGAAAGAAAAGTACACACAAGTGGAGGTGCCGCAGGGTTTATTTAAACCCATCGTCAGCCTCGAGTACCAGACGGTGCTACCACTGAAGACTATGGAAGTCCCTCGCTTCTGTGAGCCTCCTACCATATTCTACACTGGGGAGTCAGTCGAGGAAGATGATCAAGACTGCATGGTCCCTGAAGAGGCCGTAAACCAGATGGTGCCAATTACAGGCTTGGATTATACTACCCAATGGGTTTCGCAGATGTTCTCTAAGATGCAAATGCCGTCATTACAGCCTGCTGCCAGAAGAAGGCGTTCAAGGAGCTATGGGATCCGCCTCGGGATAACAAAGAACTGAGGAAGATCACTCAGCACCCAGGATTGGGTTATACCCTTCAAGAATACTATGAAGCTGAGGTGGATGTCATATCTGTCTCCTACCAGCATGAAGACCCTCTCGAGGTAGGATATGACAAGTACCCCTCGGAAGATGAAGAAATCATTTATCAATCCATAATGAACAATGAAGCCCCAGACAGTCAGCCAGAGACGGGGACGTCTGATGAAGCAAAGAAAAATTGCTGCTGGGAAGACCTACCTTGCAAAGAGGATCTGTTCCATGCTGAAGTAAAGTTTGATACGGGAACCCCGGATGAAGACCAAGTAGCCAAAGAGTTGAGGGAATGCCTGGAGTATGAGCGCATCCTGGAAGAAGTCCGGGCTCTACAAGATGACGATCTCTCAAGGGAGCCTGCACCAGAAGGGCCTCTGAGGGCGGAAGACTCCATTGTTGAGTTTCCTGCTGGACCAGTCACGTCCTCGGGGCAGACTAAACAGAATCCAACAATATTGGCCGTATATGATGAGCCAGCACCCGCTGATGACCAGTATGATGAAACAGAAAATCATGAAACTGAAGAAGATTATACCCCGGGAGGCTTCATTGACTTGCAAGAAGCCCCGCCCGAGGTCGAAGATGGAGGTCAGGCCACCGTCGATGAGCTTGTGGAAATAAATCTGGGAACCGCAGATGAGCCAAGGCCGACATTCCTCAGTGCACTGTTGGAGCCAGCTACCAGGGAACAGTATATACAGTTTTTGAAGGAATTCCGAGACTGCTTTGCATGGACATATGATGAAATGCCGGGACTGAGTTCTGATGTGGCACAGCACCGATTGGCAATAAACCCAGAGGCTAGCCCTGTGAAGCAGCCTTCCAGGAGAATGCGCCCTGAATTGATAAATCAGATTAACAAAGAGGTTGACAAGCTGATTGATGTAGGCTTTGTCGAAGAGAATCAATACACTACATGGCTAGCCAATATAGTGCCCGTAAAGAAGAAGAATGGGCAGATCAGAATATGTGTTGATTTTCGGGACCTTAATAAGGCTTGCCCGAAGGATGACTTCCCAGTACCAATCACTGAAGTGATGATCGATGTGACTACTGGTCATGAGGCCCTATCATTTATGGATGGGTCATCCGGATACAACCAAATCTGGATTGCTGAGGAAGACAGAGTGCACACTGCATTTCGTACCCCGAAGGGGATATTCCACTACAAAAGGATGCCGTTTGGCCTCAAGAATGCCGGCGCTACCTACCAAAGAGCTATGACCAAGATCTTTGATGATTTGCTCTTCAAGAAAGTAGAGTGCTACATTGATGATTTGGTAGTAAAAACTAAAAGAAGAGAAGACCATTTGCAAGACCTGAGGGTAGTATTCCAGAGGCTGCGCAAATATGAACTCAAGATGAATCCCATGAAATGCGCCTTCGGCGTGTCCAGTGGAAAATTCCTCGGGTTTATTGTCCGTCATAGGGGCATTGAAATTGACCCATCCAAGATTAAGGCTATCCAGGAGCTCCCTCCGCCAAGGAATCTGTCCGAGCTGAGATCTCTACAAGGGCGTCTGGCCTATATCCGATGATTTATATCAAATCTGTCGGGAAGATGCCACCCCTTTCACAAGCTCATGATGAAAGATGTGCCGTTCCTCTGGGACGATGGCTGTCAGGAAGCCTTTGAGAAGCTGAAAGAATACCTCAAGACCCCTCCGGTGCTGAGGGCACCAATTAAGGGCAGGCCCTTGATACTGTATATCGCAGCCACATACAGTTCCCTGGGGGCAATGCTGGCACAGATAAATGAAGAAGGCAAAGAACAAGCCTTGTACTACCTGAGTAGGAGGCTGATTAGAACTGAAGAAAGCTACACCTACATAGAAAAGACCTGTTTGGCACTAGTCTTTGCTGTCAAGAAGCTCCGACACTATATGTTGTCACATGAAGTCAGATTGATATCTGCAGCAGATCCGCTCAAATACATATTGACTCAGCCAGTACTGAAGGGCCGGTTGGGCAAATGGGCAGTAATCCTGATGGAATTTGATATTACCTATACACCCCAGCGGGCGATAAAAGGACAGGCCGTGGCTGATTTCTTCGCAGAGCATCCTGTGCTGGAAAATGATATGCTAGGGACTGAGTTACCCGATGATGAGACACTCGAGGTCTGCCAAACCCAGTCAGTTATGTGGCAACTATTCTTCGATGGAGCATCCAGAACAGAGACAGACTCCGATGGAAAGACCAGAATACGGGTTGGAGCCGGTATTGTGCTGAAATCACTAGAAGGGGAGGTCGTGCATACTTCATGTTCTATAAACAAGCCCTGCACCAATAATGAGGCCGAGTATGAAGCTCTGATAATCGGGCTATATGTCAGCTTCAACATGGGTATCCAAATGCTTCAAGTATTCGGGGATTCGATGTTGATAATAAAATAGATCCAAGGGGAGTTCGAAGTGCGGAAGCCAGAACTGAATCCCTACCACCAAAAAGCTGTGCGCCTCATGGCGAAATTCTACCATATTGAGCTCAAGCATGTGGGCCGTGGACACAATGCCCAGGCTGATGCACTGGCAAAGCTGGCCAGCTCACTAGCAGTCCCACCAAATAAGACACTGAACATTGTCGTTATGAACCGGCGGCAAGTCCCCAGTATGCTAGAAGGGTGCCCCGAAGAAAACGAAGTTGCCACCATCAGCACAGAACAAGCGCCTGATTGGAGACAGCACCTGCTGCAGTGGTTTCTACACCAACAACTGCCGTAGATAAGAGAAGAAAAGATGAAACTCCTGAGAATAAAAGATTCTTATGAACTCAGAAATGGAATTTTGTTCCGAATAATGGCAGATGCACGCAAAAAGATTCTACTCCGCTGTCTGTCCACTGAGGAAGCCTGGCAAGCGATGAAAGAGATACATGCTGGGACAGCAGGTGCCCTCCAGGCTGGTCCCAAGATGAAGATAGAAATCAAGAAACTGGGCTACTATTGGCCCACCATGTTTGAAGACTGCTGTAAATTTGCAAAATCATGCCAGAAATGCCAGGAGCATGCTACTGTGCCTAGAAGGCCTCCTACAACTCTGCACCCTACAGTTCCTAGCTGACCATTTGCACAATGGGGAACTGATGTAGTCGGGCCACTGCCGACTTCCTCGGCCGGACATAAGTACATACTGGCCATAACAGATTACTTCTCCAGATGGGCGGAGGCTATAGCATTAAGAGAAGTGACTGGTGAACTGGTTGCCAGATTCATCAAGCAGAACATTATCTTTCGGTTCGGGATCCCCAGCCGAATAATATCTGACAATGGAAGTCATTTCAGAAATCAGAAGGTTTATCGGCTTGCTGAGAAATATAAGATCGAATGGAGAACCTCCACTCCTTACAATCCACAGGCAAACGGATTGGCAGAAGCTTTTAACAAGACTCTCTGCACCTTGCTGGCCAAGGTCGTCAGTTCTAATAAGAAGAACTGGGAAGAGAAAATGTATGAAGCTCTATGGGCATACCGCACCGTCTTCAAGACACCTACAGGGTGCTCACCATACTCGCTGGTATACGACTCAGAGGCAGTGGTTCCGCTAGAGCTGGAAGTCCCGTCACTCAGAGTGGCAGTCCAATACGGCCTGGCCCGTGGCAAACAGACCAATGCAGAAAGAAGACTAGAAGAACTGGCTGAATTGGAGGGGAAGCGCCTCCGAGCCCAGAAGAGTATCCAAATGTATCAGGCCCGCATGGCCGCTGCATTCAACAAACTCGTAAGAGAACGAGAATTCAAGAAAGGTGACCTCGTCATGGTCAAGAAAAAAGAAGTCATGGCGTCCAACCCAAAAGGAAAGCTGAATGCTAACTGAGAAGGTCCTTATGTAATACAGAGGGTCTACGAAGGAGGGGCCTACGTGGTTGTTAACCATCGAGAGGAAATCCAATTCTCACCACTCAACGGAAGACATCTAAAGCTGTATCATGCGGCACAACCGGCATTCCCCGAGTGATCAAGCCAAGCTACCCTTTCTTGGTCTAGTGGCACTCCGCCCTAACCGAGCTACACCTATTTCTTGGTCTAGTGGCACCCCACCCTAGCCGAGCTGTACCCTCTTCCCGGTCTAGCGGCACTCTGCCCTAGCCGAGCTACCCTTTCTTCGTCTAGCGGCACTCCGCCCTAGCCGAGCTACCCCTTTCCCGGTCTAGTGGCACTCCGCCCTAACCGAGCTACCCATTTCTTGGTCTAGCGGCACTTCACCCTGGCCAAGCTACCCTTTCTTCATCTAGAGGCTCTCCGCCCTAGCCAAGCTGCACCCTTTTCCCGGTTTAGTGGCACTCCGCCCTAGCCAAGCTACCTATTTCTTGGTCTAGCGGCACTCCGCCCTAGCCAAGCTACCCTTTCTTCGTCTAGCGACACTCCGCCCTAGCCGAGCTACCAATTTCTTGGTCTAGCGGCACTCCGCCCTAGCCAAGCTACACCCTTTTCTTGGTATAACGGCACTCCGCCCTAGCCAAGCTACACCCATTTCCTGGTCTAGCGGCACTCCGCCCTAGCCAAGCTGCCCTCATCTTAAGCTTGTGGCATTCCCACCTGTCACCTTCTAAAAAGGGAGGGAAAGAAAAAGAAAGTAAAAAAAAATGGGGTTAAAAATAGAGATACCCTGCCAGACTTGCTCCTATATTAGGGACAAGTGCAAAAATGGCCTAAAACCCAGCTGTGGTGAAAACCCGAAAGGGCACTGCAGGCAAAATCGGGTACCCCGCCACGTGAAAATCCGAAAGGGCGCGTGGGCAAAAGCAAGAGGGGGCTGACTCCGGCGAAAACCCGAAAGGGCGCTTGGGTCGGTAATGTGGTGATTCCAAAGAAAGCCTCACCTCCCACCATAAAACTCCTCGTCGATCGACCGGCGCCTTGCCCGATCAACGATTAAACCCATCCGGAATGGACCTTACGTCTATTCTGTTAAAGCCGTCATGCATTGCTCGAGAAAAATTCCCTCGATAATAAGCCCACCTCGGGATAGACCTTCCGTCTGTTCTGATAAAACACTTCCACTTGTTTCTGTCTAAGACCCACCACGATGAAACCTGCCCAGTTTAGACCTTACGTCTATCCCAATGAAACCTATCCTACGTCTCACCGCGATGAAACCTGCTGTTGACCGATTGGCACACTGCCCGATCAACAATGAAACCCTGTCCGGTTTAGACCTTACGTCTATCCCGATGAAACCTATGAAATCCTTGCATTGGTATAAACCCAATACTAATGATGAAACCTGATACTGATCGATCGGCACTTTGCCCGATCAGCGATGAAACCTTGTCCGGTTTAGACCTTGCGTCTATTCCGACTAGATCTACAGGTCTCTTTACGTCTCACCGCGATGAAACCTACTGTTGACCGATTGGCACACTGCCCGATCAACAATGAAACCCTGTCCGGTTTAGACCTTACGTCTATCCCGATGAAACCTATGAAATCCTTACATTGGTATAAACCCAATACTAATGATGAAACCTGATACTGATCGACCGGCACTTTGCCCGATCAGCGATGAAACCTTGTCCGGTTTAGACCTTGCGTCTATTCCGACTAGATCTACAGGTCTCTTTACGTCCCGCCGTGATGAAACCTACTGTTGATCGATTGGCACACTGCCCGATCTATGATGAAACCTATCCAGTTTAGACCTTCCGTCTATCCTGATGAAATCCATGAACTCCTTGCATTGGTATAAATCCAATACCGATGATGAAACCCGCCATTGATCGATCGACATCTCGCCCAGTATCAATGATAAAACCTTATCCAGTTTAGACCCTACGTCTATCCTGATGAAACATATGAAATCCTTGCATTGGGATGAGACAATACCAATGATGAAACCTGTTATCGATCGATTGGCATGCTGCCTGATCGATGCTAAAATCCATCCAGGGTGGACCTTCCGTCCGCTCTGACATAGCACAACACTGCTCTTTGAATCTATTCAGACCCTCCGTCTGGATAGATCATGAAACTCTATTCCCTTACGTTAATGTTAAACCCCACATTAATGATGAAACTCATATTCTCAGCAAACGGCCTCGTGCCCGAGCTGCTACTTATATCCTCTAAATCGATTCGGACCTTTCGTCTGGATAGATCATGAAACCCTACTTCCGTTTGCATTGATGTTGGCACCCACATCAATGATCGTGTGTCCACAATAAACATATGGCGCCATGGTCCATAGGATGAAAGTTCTGGTCCCAGAAAAGACAATGAAAAAGAAAAGAGAAAGAAAATGACAAAAAGTATATATATATAAAAAAATGGATGGGGTTGAAAATAGAGATACCCCGCTAGACTTGTTCAGGCATTCTGGACAAGGGCAAAAATGGCTAAAATCCAGCTGTGGTGAAAACCCGAAAGGGCACTGCAGGCAAAATCGGGTACCCCGCCACGTGAAAATCCGAAAGGACGCGTGGGCAAAAGCAAGAGGGGGCTGACTCCGGCGAAAACCCGAAAGGGCGCTTGGGTCGGTAATGTGGTAATTCAGAAGTTCCATGCCAACCGGCACGTTGCCTTTACCTCCCCTTCACTGATGAGGCCTTCCGTCGGTCATCTGGCTCTATGCCCCGCCGATGATAAAGCCTTTCCGGGGTAGATCTTACGTCTACCCTGATGAAATCTACATACCCTCTTTTCACATGTCCCACCGACAATAAAACCGGTCACCAGTCTGATAAAGCCTGGCCAGTTCAGACCTTACGTCTGTCCTGATCAAACTCCTAAACCATCCCTTGACCGATCGGCTCCTTGCCCGGTCAACAATAAAACCCTACCAGGATAGACCCTACGCCTATCCCGATGAAACCTACGTATTTCTTGGCAAAGTCCCACCCGCAATAGAACCTGTTGGAATAGACCTTACGTCTATCCTGATGAAACTTGTGAAATTCCTTTGCATCGATATAAATCCAATATCGATGATGAAACCAGCTATTGATCGACCGGCACCTTGCCCGATCAATGATGAAACCCTGTCCAGTTTAGACCTTACGTCTATCCTGATGAAACTTATGAAATTCCTTTGCATCGATATAAACCCAATATCGATGATGAAACCAGCTATTGATCGATCGGCACCTTGCCCGATCAATGATGAAACCTTATCCAGTTTAGACCTTACGTCTATCCTGATGAAACTTATGAGATTCCTTCGCATCGATATAAACCCAATATCGATGATGAAACCAACTATTGATCGACCGGCACCTTGCCCGATCAACGATGAAAACCTACCCAGTTTAGACCTTACATCAATCCTGATGAAACTTATGAAATCCCTTTGCATCGATATAAACCCCATATCGATGATGAAACCAACCATTGGTCGATCGGTGCATTGCCCGATCAATGATGAAAACTTGTCCAGTTCAGATTTTGCGTCTGTCCTGATGAAAACCACATACCCTTTTCACGTCCCACCTGTGATCAAGTTTACCCAGTTTAGACCTTACGTCTATCCTGATGAAACTTATGAAATTACTTTGCGTCGATATAAACCTAATATCGATGATAAAATCCGTCACTGGTCGTTTGATACATTGCCCCGACCAGCTTTGAAACCTGTCATAGATGAACCATCCATTTGTTCCAAACGATGTTCTAGACCTCTTTTATTCAGCTACCCCCAGGATTGGGTTTAGGCACCCACCGGATACCGTCGCGTGGTGGAGCGAGTTCCCCATCCTTTCTCTGAAAGGGTGGACGCTCTCCTGCTAGGTACGAGCTATTCCCATAGGGACCGCTGAAACCGCTGCCAAATCGTCGTATATTGACGGTGCAATAAGTTAAGAACAAACCACATATGACACTGGTATAAAGATTCCTTTTCATTGAATAAAAAAAAGGGAATACAAGAAGGGCCCCTGAGGGGGAATTGTATTACAAAAAGGGGAAAACAGATATTCACGGGCGCCGGAATATGTCTTCGAAGGCCAGAAGCCCTACATGCGGGGCAGCCCCCAGCTCATGAAGTCGAGCCTCCTCCACCTGCAACCGAGCAGACTCGTCCTGAAAGGACGCCACCTGCCCCTCCAACAGGGCTACCTCCTCCGCAAGCTGCGGCTGAGAAGTTGTTATCTACGGCAGTTCAGCCCGGAGGTCAAACAGTTCAGCATCCAGGATGGTTATCCGACTGCGCACGAACTGCTCCCGCTGCGCCAGAGATTGTAGTTGGCATTGGCGCTCCTGGAGAACAGAGCCCACCTTCTCCAGCTCAGATTTGCACTCCTTCCTTTGCAACTTCAAAGCTGCCAGTCTGTCAGACATAATATGTGCCAAGAAGTCCCGGCGATGTATAAACTTTAACAACAATATAACCCGCTGGGTCCATATTTACATGGGATAGCCCATCGCCTGTAGACCAGCGGTGAAACGCTTGGCTATCTCCTTCAGCCGCAGATAAGTCAGTCCAGGCTGGGACTCCACCAACTGGCGCAGCATGTCAAGATTTTTCCAGACAAAACTCTCAGAGGAAGCGAAGCCAGGAGAAGGAACTGGAGCTACTTCGAAAGTCACCTCACTGTCAATGTCCGCCCATGGCGTAACGTCAGGTTGGGAAGAGGAAGACGGGAGGTCTGCGGAAGGTGCCATCTGAGCTCTCTCTGCAACCCCTGACGAGACCAAGAGGCTTTCCACCTCCTTCTCCTCGGGAGTTGCTATTTGAATGCTCGTAGGGGCAACTTTAATAAGTGCTGGAGCGGCTGCTTCCTGGGTCCCCAATATGACACCCGCATCTTCAGCATCCTCTTCTCGGGGCACCTCCTCCTCAGATTCCGAGAGCAAGGAGATCGATTCTGGGTCGGTTATGGACAATACTCCGGTCTCTGTGGCAGCTACCTCCCCTTCTTCCATCTCTGCTTCAGCAGCCAGTTCCTTCAACGACAAGGCGGCAGGGGCTACGGACCGTAAAGGCAAAAGTTTAGTTTCCATAATTACTGTTACGGGAATTGCTAACTCCGACGCAATGGTCATCACTGCGGCCGGTATAAAGGCAGAACCCCTAACGGGGTCCGTCTCAGCTCTGAAATCCAAGACCCGGATGAGGGCCGAACTCTCCCCCGAGGTCCTCAAGTCCAGCAATGCTAAGTCTGTAGAAGACTGTACCCTCACCGGCACAGGGCGAATTATCTCAGAAACGCCTGCGCAGGTGGCTGACGAAGCGGGAACAACAGCCAGGGTGTCAGATAGAATGGCTTCAAGGGTTGCAGTCGCTACCGGGCTAGCAACAGGGGATTCCTGTGAACAGATCAATGCAACATCAAGCAGCAGATAAGAAAAATGATAATAATGACAATGAGGAAAAGGAGAGAGACCCACTTTTAATGTGATGGCGATATCCTCAAAGGAGTGCAAGGAAGAGGAAAGCTCCGTTGCTGAAGCAGCAAAGGGAGGAGTTATATCTGCATCGGTATCCAAGCCAGCAAATTCTTCCGGTAGTTCCTCCTCAGAAGATGGCACCAGCAGTTTGGGGGGGGGGGGTGAACAGTGGGACAATGGCAGTACATACGAATGGGGCCTCTGATTGGGAGATATTCTCCGGCTCGCTCTCGCTGAAATCTGCTCCTTCTCCCTCTGCCTCAGAAGCGGTCGCGGAACTGCTAGAAGAGATTTCCACACTATCCACGGGCGGGACTTGCGTCCCTAACGTCTGCCTGGAAGAAGACCGGGTAACTATGTCCCTCACATGGACAAGGCCCCGTTTCGTCTGGGTCTTATGACCCTCTTGTAACTGAGTCATACCGCCAGCTGCTCCCATAACTGCAGCCCCCTCGCCGGCCGTCACTGCAGGGAAAAGCTTGTGAGCAAGACAATGAAAAAATAATTGAAATGTGCAAGAAAAGATGGGAAAGCACACTTACCCTCCGCCTCGCTAGCCGGCGTAGGAGAAGGCAATCTGGTCTCCACCAAAGAAGGTGTCACAACTGGCTCTTGGGATGTGCAAAAAGGGGGCGTCAGATTCGAAGACCTCTATAAAATTCAGCAAAAGTCGATGAAAGATACAACTACGGGCTGTTGATGTTACCCTCGACTGACGTCTAGGCGCCCTCCCTTTGAGATTCAAACTCATCAAAGGAGGGGATATCAGGAAGAGGGGTCCCAGGGTCCGTCACTGCTGAAGCCAACTATCGAGCATGGGCCTTCTTGGCCTTCATGGCCTTCCCAACTGTAGTCTTCACTGCAGAAATCTTTCTCTTCTTGCCCGGAGGCTGGGGAGTGGTCGTCGGTGCTGCTGCAGGGACTTCGAAATAAGCAGGCTTCTCAGCTTGCGCAATAATTTTTCTGTAAAGCCCCTGTCGCTTTATATCTGGCCTGTCTGTCGAAGACATCAAAGAAGCAATGAGATCAGTGGATGCAGAGTTTAAATACTAAACAGAAAGTACTACAGTCAGAAAGAAAAGATCATACCTGCTGGGCCATCATAAAAGATAGAAAGTGGCTAGTACAGATAAGCTACCTCCTTGGAGCGGAAAGCAGCCTCCTTGACAAGCCAGCAGACATCACCAAATGTCTGGCACTTCTCCACTAAAGATGCCAGATCGCTATGACCATGAACATCAAGGCATCAAAATAAGTCGAGGTGGTCCATGCCCCAGCCGTCGATATAATGAAAAGAAACGAACAATGGCTTATTCAGTATGCCGGCTATCGGACTCTCTGCAGATAGCCCAAGTACATTCAGCAGAACAAACAGCCAGGACGTGTGCTTGTAGTATGTCTGAGTCCTATCTTTCCTGTGCACAAACTCCTGTAGGGATGAAATCTATATGTCGGACCCTTCCAAGGGACGACCGTCAGGAGCGGCTCTTCAACAGGGAAAGGGTACTGCTGCGCCTCCAGACAAGCATCTCCTACATGACACAGATGTTTCAAGCTCCTCATAAAAGTATCTTCATTAATGGCAGCAATGACAGGCGCGGGCGGCTCGGAGCCTCCTTCTTTCAAAACCCGACGCTGAGTCAGATAGTTCTCGGCCTCCCTCGGATGTTGTGAATAAATCCTTTTCAGGTGGGCCTCGGGGATGTCAAATACCGGCCCGGGCTGTTGTTTCAGGAAAGAACGCTCGGCCACGTCCCAGAATGCACCCCTGCCATCCCTGTAAAAGCTGGTCCGAATGTTCCACCATTTGATATACTCGGATGTGACACGGGGAACACGGTTGGAAACAGTGGGAACTCTGAAAACTGCACCATCCTGGCGATGATAGAAATCCCACCACAACCGGCCATCAACAACAATGGTGGACCCATGCTTGGCTCGGCTATCCAGGGGAAACTGAGCAACTGATGTAGGGAGTATGGTTCCAGGAGAAGCGAACCACCCTTCCTGAAGACTAAAACACTGGGTCGAATGGCCATGGCCCATCTAACCAGCTCCGGCTCCAGAATAGACCGAACAACATTAGCCCCTGAAACGGGGTGAACATAGGTCTCTACCTCTTCCATCTTGCATTCTCTTTGAGAATGAACCAAAGGAGCTGAACCTGCTGCCAAGCTCCAGAAATGAATGCTGCCAGGGGCATCCACTGGTATCCTTGTCAGTCGGCCCCTTATTTTAAACAACTGGTCAGAAAAAGAGCCAGGTTCGGCACTGGCAAATTCAATCATTCTGGGCAACACTGTATCTGCCTGCAGAGTTCTAGGGTCCAATTCAGGAAATAGACTGCAGACCCATGCATTGAAGAAATGAAAGGGGCCCACGGTCCTCAAAGAGTGGGGAGTCTGATGCTTGTACAGATCCCCCAAAGATTTATAGATTAAACACAAGGCCACTGGGCAGAGTGACAGCCTCATCCCCCAGGCCATCTGGCATGTCGGGTATATGGCTTCGGGCCGAATGATTGTCTCGTCCCCTTGAGGGAGAGCGAAAGTGCACAACCAGAATGTGAAATAAGCCGCACAATGTGTGATAGGGTCCACCCCTGCTGGATTTGGACCACCTTTACCTACACGATGCAGTGAAGATGGCAATGCTGACTTATAGCGAGGAGCCCTTATCTGCTTGCTGGCCGTCGGACCCATGGAAGGGAAGTCTGCATATTTCAAGGGGCCGTCAAAGAAATACTGAATCCACTGCCCTATCCGGACCCTCAGCTTGCTGCCTTTCTCTCTAGGATGGTAACCCTTGGAGGATCCTCTGCTATACGCCAGACAGATGGAGCGATACACCTTCACTAAATACCAGTAGGAATAGCCAAGTGAATACTTGCCTTCGCCATCTGAGCTATCCTTCTCGGAATCTGCCAAGCAGACCTCTTCATACGGCTCGCCGTCAATAGGCAGACCAGAAAGCTGTGACAAACTCCAGAGGTCGAGAGATGTTTCGCCCTCTACTGTATAAAATATGTTGAATAGAGGGCAGAATACTTCAAACATTCCACAGCATAACCCTCGGGATATGGGGTAGCGGAATCTAGAAGTAAAGACACTGTGATATACCCCGGCTCTGATCAGCAGAGGGACATATTCCTTTAAAACAAACTCAGTGAACTCCACCGCTCCCACCCGGAATAAGTGGGCGTCAGTGATCTTGGTATCTCCAAACCAACCGGCAGCTAGATGATACTTGAACTGGACAGTCGAACAATTCAATACAAAGGGCTCTTCACGATATCCCCACTTTATCAGTGCCAGGAATAAACCATAGCCAGGCTTTTCCCTATGAACCCGGCTGCTAGCATTATCCCACCGGGTAGGTGTGAATTCCGGGGCCCGGGTCAACATTTTCTTCTCCGGTTCCAACTCCGAGATGCCGAGGACTGCACCCCAGTCGCGCTTCTCCCCGGGAAGATAGATGGCTTTGCCACGATACACTGAGTCCTTCAGACTGTCCCTCTCAGCTAATATAGTAGCTTCAACTACACGAGCTATCCGATAGTCTCGCATGCCACCTACGGTAAAGGTTCAGATGAATGGCATCAAGTGGCGGTCTTTCGGGAGATCCGGCCGATAGTCGTTGCCCCGTCTAAAGCATGTCTCCATTGCAGTAGAATATACCCGCGATGTTGATACTGTATCTATCTCAGAATCAGACGAGTCGTCAACGGCAGCAACTTTATCATACCCGAAGTCCAGGCTATGCACGTTCAGCCAATTTACTATAGCCCGTGATATATCTGGCTGCGCTGACGAGCTCGCCCCAACAGCTCCAGAAGATGTAGCAGCAGAGCTGGAAGCCATTGTAGTGTCTGCACTGAAGAAAAGATATGAATGAAAGTCCTAAAAAAGGAAACTGTCCTATAAGGATTGCAACGTGAAGCTCTGTGAAAATTTCGGCAGCATCTCCCCTTATGCGGGGTCAGCCCAAAAGAGAATAGGGAGTCACCCACCAAGAAGGGGTGATCCCGTAAAAAGTAGGGGTTTAACCCCCAGATGATGCCCTACTCGGGTGCGAAGCCCACCGAGACTGAAAACGGAACGGCCGGGAGGGGGAGAGGCTCGCGCCGAAGAGAAGAAGATGAAGAGAGAGAAGATGGAGTGAAGAATGAAGAGAAAACGAGGCTCCCGGCACCTCAAATAGCGGAAGCAGAAGAGAGGGTCTCGGCGCAGCCTTTAGCGCGCCGAGAACCCCCCCTAATTCAAAAAGCCCACCGAAAATGGGCAGGCCGAGAACCTCCCGTCGGCCGGAAGGAAAAGGCGCACCGAGACGCCCGTGCCGAGAAGCTGAAGACGCCCGCGCCGAGAGGGTTGCGCCGAGAAGCCCGCACCGACAGGCCGCACCGAGAAGCACCCGTGCCGAGAAGGGTCTTACCTCGCGCCGAAAAGCCCAAGGCAAGGCCAATAAGGCTCCAAAGTGCTGACAATAAAATCAGAGGATATGGGGATGAAAAACATGAGAATGAAAGATACATGTCCATAATATTGCTACAGCAACATGATTAAACCGAAGGGCAACGTCAAAGAGTGACTGAGGAAGATATCCTCAAATGATGGAGTGCACCTGCGGACCCTGTGCCGCTTGTTCTGTGCTTACGCCGTCCACAGGTGGGGGGCATTTGTTGACACCTGAAATGTAACTGAGAACAAGATGAGACCAAAAAAGAAGATTGAACCAGACATGAAGCTCTCAGGAATTCCTGCAAAGTCAGAATGGCAGAAGAGTCGTCACTAAAGTTATCACCCAGCTGAGACCCTTCCCGGTCAAGCTGATGTCCGGTATTGTCGTCGCTCAGACGGAAGTACTGATGAAGAATTGCAGTCTACTGACTGATGAAAATCCCCAGAGATATTCTGATAAGACTGTGTCAACCCATCAACTAAGGGACCTCCACCTGTCCTGACAAATTCGAGGGACTGACAAATGAAAGGGCAGGTTAGGCAGCTTTGACAGCTCAAAACTACTGATGAGGAAGGGTAAAATATTAAAAACCTAAATGGGCTCACTAGTGTGACGCCGAGAGTTCCTCACCAGGGCCCAAAGCCCATGTGGGGCGGCGCCGGGAAGCCCCATCCTTTGGCGCCGAGAGGCCTCCCGCTTTCGATTAGGGCGCGCCGGGAGCTCGTGGTCTGCGCGCCGAGGTGAGCATGCCGAGAGGGGAAGGGTTTGTGCTATAAAAACCCCTTTTCTCTCGAGAAAAAAGGGGACGGACGACAAAAAAAAAAGGAAAAAAAAGAGGGGAATAGAAGAGAAGATAGCCACAAAGAGAAGCCAGAGAAAGGAAGAGAGAAGTCCATACCCAGCTCCAGGAAACCGGCGGCAGCTGAGAGATCGTGGGAAGAAGAAGAAGGTCTGCTGAAGGGGGAGGGAGAGGAGTCAATGCTCCACCCTCCCCTGTCTCTCTTGTATTTCTTCCCCCGATGCATACTGTTTTCGTCTGTGTTCTCTTTGAACATGCTATCTCCCATCTTTCTGCTGTTTTGAATGGGCTTCATTTCGCTATGTCATGTGTACTCCTCCTACCACGTTTATGTGGGATCTGTATTGATGCTAAAGGTTCCTTATTCGTTGTCATTCGAGGTGTACCTCTGTAGCCGATGATGTATAAGCAGTAGAACCGATTGAATGGATGGAAATTTGGGTTTCCCTCTTCTCACCCCTCTCTGATGACAGTGGTGGTCACCTTTCCGATTGCGAGTTTCGATCGATGAATGTGTGGTTCTGGGTGTTTGTCGTTAGCCCAGGTTCCTGTGGGTTTTAGGAAGCTGGTACAGAGCCCCAATCCTTGCCTCCATGGATTCTTGGGTTCTGTCCCTTCTCTCTTCCGCGACAACATCGATGATTTAAACGTTGCTAAGTCCATAATCCTCTCGAGTTTCCCAAGCCATTGGGGCCATTATAGGGATTAGAGACAGTCATCTCTTGATCTCCTGGATGGCTGGCAATATAGACGGCATAAAGCCTATTCCAGAGGGTTCTAACGCTTGTGACTTCAATCCCTCGAAATCTCTTCTATTCATGTGACTCCTTGATGTTAATCTGGCAGCTTGACAGGGCCCTCAATCCCTTCCTCGTTTGCATCCTAAAACCCCCTAGCCGTTATCTGAATCCCAGGAAAAATCCCCAAAACAGAGCATCGTAGAACCCCCACGAACCTCCACGAGCCTTCCCGGCGCTAGAAGAGCTCTCGGCGTGGCCCGCGCCGGGAACCCCACGCCGAGAGCTGCCTCTTCCTTCTAAAGCCATGCCGAGAACCCATTCCCCCGCGCCGGGAACCCCACGCCGAGAGCTGCCTCTTCCTTCTAAGGCCATGCTGAGAACCCATTCCCCCGCGCCGGGAAGCCTGCCTATGCTCGTTATTGCTGCGCCGAGAGCCTCTCCTCCTCTGCCCCATCTTTGAGCACTCTGCCATACTAACTCGAGGGATATCTACAAGTCACAAGGTACACCCCATGGAATAAATAAACGGGGAACCATCCCCAACATCACACCGTGCCAGGGCCCGATGCCTTTCTCTTTCGGTTTTCATCCCGGCACTCCGTGGATGATCACCTATTTCCCCTTGGGCATGTTCCGAGTCGAGGGGAGATGCTGCCGAAATCTAGTCCAATGTCATCAACCCCGATGAGTCGAGGGAGTGTCTCCGATACACTTCCCACCCGACTCCATCTTCGGGGGAAACGAACCCATTTGGAGCGACCGGTCAAGTGAAAGTGTCAAAAGGGGAATACCCCAATGATTAACCGAATTCCGTCCCGCCACTGCGTGGATGGTCTTCTATCCTTACCCGATACGGCTCAAAGTTAAATGTTGTGCCGCCCGATTCAGTCCGCTGAACTAAATAAATCCGCCCTCCATTCATAAGCATGAAGCCTTTATTTCGCACATCAGTATTTTGACTGCCTTCTGAGGCCTCCTATTTCGGTGTTTAATCAAGGGTTGTCCTTCTTAGGAAGGGCGTAATTAACGTCATAGCCTTTATGGTATGGCGGACTTTTGGTCCCAACTCGGACTTCACAATCGACTGACCAAGTCAAGTCGAGCGCACGATGAAATCGTCACACATGTGACTGGCACGCCTAACAAACCAAATAAAAAATAAAAAAATAAAAAAATAAATAAATAACAATAAGATAATAAGATGATTAAGAAAAAAAATCCCCGCGTCCACAAGAGGTAATGTAGATCAGACACTATTCACCAAGAAACAAGGTAAAGATATCTTGATAGTTCAGATTTATGTGGATCATATAGTGTTTGGATCCACAAAACCTCAAATGTGTGAGGAATTTGCTAAACTCATGACCAATGAGTTTGAAATGAGTCTAATGGGTGTGCTACAGTTTTTCCTTGGCTTGCAAATTAATCAAAGCAATGAATGCTGTTTTATCAATCAAGCCAAATATGTGAAGGAGTTGCTGAAAAAGTTTGATCTGACCAACTGCAAACCATTAGGAACTCCAATGGGGACTGCCACTTCACTGGATGCAGATGAACAAGGTATTCTTGTAGATGCAAAGAAATACAGAGACTCAAAAAATCAACTTGCAGATATCTTCACAAAGCCATTAAGCAATGACAGGTTCACAACATTAAGGAGAGAGCTTGGTCTATGCATACCTCAATCCACTTAGGTTTGAGCTATCAATTCCTCCTTCGATGCTCTGCTTACTTATCTTTACCATGTTTGGAACAAGCATATCTGCTTTGATTTAGAACTGGTCCATTGGCTGTATGAATCTTGTTTTGATTGATGGTCACATTCAGGGGGAGCTTGTATATATTTCTGGTTGTTTTTAATTGAACATCATCTTATGACAAAATGGTATATCAAATGTCGAGAAGTGGAAAGATTGGTCACGCCTGTCAAGAAACTCTCCTCATGCGTGAGGACAGGCCTCCGCCAAGTACCATGAGTCATAAATGCATATTGTTAACTACATAGTTTATTTCTAGTGCATAAGCATGTTTAAAGCTTTAGCATCCATTGAAGCACTTCTCAATGGCAGCAAAAGGTAAAACCACTCTTGAATGATTGTCTATGTTGTGTATGTGATTTTGATGATTACAAAATGCCTTTGTTGCTTAGCCTTGTGCATGAATGCTCTTCACTTGAATTGGTTGTGGAAATGATCATAAACTATTTCTATTGGGATATCATCATGTGGATGCATTGTAATTCTACAAGGCTTATCATCATGTCAATGCATCTATGACTGTTTGAGGTTCATACGTGCTTTGAGGTAGCACATTACATATACAATCCATCTACACTTGGTGCGGTTGCTCTATCTTCAATGTGAAAGGCCTTTGTGAAAATCACACTCGAGCATCATGTCATATTAAGCATCATGTCTTATTGAGCCTCATAGTATGAATGTGGACTTTGGTAATGCTAAATGAATGATTGAGATGCAAATATCATTGCTTGCCCCCAAGGTAATGATGTGTGGTTTGAAAGCTTGGATGATGATCAAATTGAATGTGACTCAATATTGTTCTCTGTGGCTTGGCTCCTTACTCTTTGAATTCCACATGCATACCATCAGTCAATGGAGAATGAGATTTTGATTTTCATGACTATGTGTATGAATGATTCAACCAATCAACAAAAAATGTGAATTCAGGTAAAACAATGAGGTAAGTGTTGTTATGTGGATTTAAATGGATATCTCGTTCATCATTCACTCTTGGAATAGGTTCAACGAAGCAATTTATTGTGAACATGGTCATAGAGTTAATGCTTGATGTAAAGATCTTAATTGTCAACTAACACCTTTCTTTATCATGTTTTTCAAGATGAAAAATCATGGTTGATCTTCATGGGATTATGGTAACATTTAATCAATTGTTTCCCTTTGGTTTGATGGAGGTTTTAGTTATTTTTCAAAATCAAACTGTCTTACAGTCTTCACCATTTTCAATCCAACCATTGGATTTCCCCTCTAAAATTTTATGTTGTAGCCTTGGGAGTCCTCTTTCCAACGCTTCCAGTCTCGCTTCGATCGGAGTTCGGAGCTAGGAGAATTAATTTCTGCCGCCGAAGCGCGCAGAGCTGTTTTTGTGTACCCTGCCTGAAAGGGTCGACCCTTGGGGTCGACCCCCACTGAAAGGGTCGACCCATGGGGTCAACCCCTTTAAACCTGGCTTTTTTTTTGGCCCCGACAGCAACCTAGTTGCCAAGGGTCGACCCCAGGGTCACTGAAAGGGTCGACCCCAAGGGTCGACCCCTGTAACAGAGGGCCTCTTTTTGTGTATTCCAGCAACCTGGTTGCCGAGGGTCGACCCCAAGGGTCGACCCCTTCCGGACGGGACTTACGAAAGTGTTTAAAACTCATCCTAAACCCCTTGAAACTTTACCAAAACACCCCCCAATGGTTCCTAATCATACTAGGGTGTTTCTAACATGTGTGAGGAGGGTTTTATGTGTCTTTTGGGCTCTCTAAGTTATATATATATATGAGCTACGAGATTCACAAGGTATTAACCCTAATCAAAGTGTGTTCTTCCTTGTAGGAGAAGAAAGGGCTGAAACGGTGGAGAAGCTCCAGAGGTCTTCAACAGCAGATCTGATCTACTTCCCTTGTGATTTGGAGCTCGTGATAGAAGAAGAAAAGAAGCGGTTCGAGGAGAAGAACAAGAGGACGCCAAAATCATGTTCATCCGACTACGAACTGAGAAGAGCCAGATTGTTCTAAAGAGGGGGAGCTTTACATTTCAGTTTTGTTGTGTGGTTTAGTGTTTAGAAATTGTTCTGGGTTGATTGTATGCATATCTGATTTCCACATAAATTCCTAAACGATTTTCTTGCGTGGGTGTTCGGAGAAAGGGGTCTCTGAGTGTGTGTGTGGTCTGTTGTGTGTCGATTGGTGCGGAGTATATCTGCGTGTGTTGTTGGGAGTTTTCTCCCGTGTGGTTGTGTAGGCATTGTCCTACGTGTGTGTGGACAGAGTTGTGTCTCCGTGTGAAGTATACAGTTCGGGGTGTGTTCCCCAACGTGTGTGTGTGTGCTGCTGTGGCAATAGTTTGAGGCGAGACCTCGTGTGTGGTTTGCTGCGAAAGTAGCGTGTGTGTGTTGGGGTTCTTCCCCGTGTTGCTACACTTTGTAGCGTGTAGTGAAGCCTCACCGGTTTGGTGAGGGGTGGATGTAGGGAGCCCATCGTGGTCCCGAACCACCTTAAAAATCCCCGTGTTTTGTGGTTTGATTTGTGTGATTGTGTGTTCTCTACTATCTAGTTATGTAATCGTGTGAGCTCGGTGAGATTGAGTGAATTAAGTTTAAAGTTGTTTAGATTAATTTCCTCAATCCTATCAATCTTGTAAATTTCGCTGTGTGGTAGTTTATGTTTTTAATTGGACATAGTTTTTAGCACAAGGATCTATTCACCCCCCTCTAGATCCGTGTTCCTGCACTATGGGACCCAACAATTGGTATCAGAGCGAGGCTCTGTTGTCCCTAGATCTTGCGATCTACAAAGTGATCCCAGTGCATTCCACAATCATGAATTTTTCTACTGAACATATATCAATGAACTGTTTGCCAATCTTCACTGGTTTGAATTTTGATTCATGGCTAGGCAAACTATATGTGGTGATCAATTCTATTAGTCCTAGTCTTTGGAAATTGATTTGTCATGGTCCACACATATTACCTCTAGATGAGACCAAGTGGTCTAATCAGAATAAAATGATGCATCATGATAATGTTACTGCTTTGAGTTTATTGAAAGCTTCTGTAAGTAGTAACAAGTATCCATTTGCATCTTCTTGTAGGACGGCAAAGGAGCTTATGGACCGGTTGATTAAAGCTCAAGAAAAGGAAAGAAAAAAATGTCTCATGGCCGATGATGCTGATCAACAAAGTGACAAAAATGCAGAAGAGGTAAATTCTGATTCTGAAGAATTTACTCTTGACGATCTTGTTGAAGCTTATGATGAGTTGGTAAAATAATATAAGAAAGTCAAGTCAGAAAATAGAAAATTGAAAAAGAAATCTGAAAACTTGGTCCATGAAAATGGTTCTTGTGATAAATGTTCTGAGCTTGTTAACTTCAATGATCTTTTAGAGCATGATGTTGAATGTCACAAAGAAATCATTGCTTGTTTGAGAAATGAAAATGTTACCCTCAAAAACATAATTGATCAATTGGAGAAAAATGAAAAAGATCTAAGAAACAAAATGGAGTCAAACTCTATTAATCATGATATTTGCAATGAATTGATTATGAATGATAAACTTGCAAATGAAACTGAAGAACTCAAAAAGGAGAATAGTGCAATGCTAATTCAGATCTCCCTGCTTGAAAGTAGATTGAAAAATCTTAAAAAACTTGAAAAAGGGAAATATGTGATTGTTGATGAATCTGACAAGATGCTTGTGTTAGAACAAAAGATGGAAAGCTACCAAACCATCAATGCTCAATTGAATGAAAAAGTCATTTCTTGTGAAAATGAGATCATTTCCTATGAATTGCATATTTCATCTCTTGAAAAAGAAATTCTTGATCTGAATGCTTCTTTGTCTAAGTTTGTGAATGGGGAAGAAAATCTGAACAAGATATTGGGGACTAAAGTGAATTTCCAAAGAGAAGGGCTGGGCTATAATCCTGTGAACAAAAAGAACTTTGAAAACAAAGTCTACACATCATTTGTCCATGGTTCTAATATAGCCAGCACATCAAATGGGTCTCCAAATCAATCTGTTCCTCAAACAACAAAGCAATCAAATGAAAGTCTGAAGAAGAAACAAAACCTGCATCAAAAGGCTAAAAATGTTGTTGGTGTCACGATGAATGCCATGAAAAATCATGTTGCATACACACATGCATCCATAAAGAAAATCTCATATTTTTATTGTGGTGAACTTGGTCATATGATGCATGATTATTTTTTGATGAAATCAGATGATTTGAAAGCATGCAAAATGAACTTGTTTCCAAAAGAAAAAGGGGTGGTTGTTTTACATGTGGAAAGCTAGGACACCATGTGTCACAGTGTTGGCAAGCAAATGAAAGAAAGATTTTCAAAGTCAAAAACAATTATACTTTTGTAAACCCACAAAAACTTCATGCTCATCCTGTTGTGAAGAAGAAATATTTCTATGCTTATAGTGATAACATTCATGCCAAATCACCGAAATTTGATTGTCATATTTATGAGAATTATGTGAAGTTTCTTGGTTGTTGTCATTATTGTGGTAAGTTTGGGCATACCATGAATATTTGCTCCTTAAAGTATTTTGATGATATGCATGCCCAAAAATAGTGGAAGGCACCCACTAGAGGTGCAACTAACCATCCGGGACCCAAGAAGGTTTGGGTACCCAAAACAACCAAATGAGAACTTTGTTGCAGGATTGCCATGTGACCAAGAGGAAGGCTTTAAGTCTACTAGGCCAGTTCTGGTGTGATGCCTTGGTTAACATGGGCTTGTCCTTGAATTGACACTAATATGTAAGTTGGTTGTTCAGGTTTGTGCACATCAAGTTGTGAATTCTAAGTTTATGTTGTTGGAATTTAACTCTCTAATTTGCAGGTTGAGAGAGAGAGAGTGACATGTGATGAAAAGCCTTGAAGTTAGTTTCTTCATATGTATTGGCTTAATATTGACATGAATTAAAATCTTTACAGTGCAGGTTTAATTTATAATGGCCATCAACCCTTGAAATAATGGAGAGAAAGAAAGGGGGTCAAGAGGACTTCAATGCAAGATTTGATCTGCTTCCATTTCTTTTGGCTAATATCATTCTATTTCTTGCAGGAGAGAAAGAAAGGAGCTATTGATGAAGATTACACAAGCAAAATAAAGTAAAGAATTTGAAGATGTCAATAAAGGTATAGGTGAGAAAATAAAGTGTTCGGCTGAAGTTCTATGGTCTTGATGCTAGTGCTATCTCTTGACAGACAGTGATTTTGAAATCTTGAATACTCTTTGGTTGCTCTTGACCATGTGAAAAATGAATGTTTCGCTGAATGGTATTGAAACATCTGAGCAGTATATATGAGAGTATAGCCATTGAATGCCTTTTGCTAAACCCCCGATGTCATATGGGAATGCATTATATTTTTCTGATCATCAATTCAATGATTACATGGTATATAAAATGGTGACATGTGGAAGGACAGGTCAAGCCTGTCTGAAAGCTATCACCATGCGTGAGAACATTCCTCTGCCCGGTACCATGAATCATCTATGCACATGGCATCCAACTTAAATGAATTTTCTGAAATCATGCATTGATTATGGGGGAGTTTTACATGCTGAAAATTTTGAGATTGATGTTTTCCATTCTCTCAGCATGATGATGTTGTTCTGTGGCTGAACTTTTTGAGGACTGAAGTTGATCAATGTTCCATGATCTTTACCAATGTGCCACTCATCTTTTTGGTTAATAGCACAACTATTTTCAAGAAAAGTTCACATGTGATGGTTTTGATGCTCTGAATAAATTTTCTAAATTCTCTTTTCAGAATAAAGTGGTGTCCTCACATTTCAACATTTGGTAATGCATGTCATGCATTAGTTGCATTAGATGCATATAGAGTGTCATGTGAAATCTGGAATCGTGCATCACATTGCATATTTACAAATCACTCTCTACATATCATTCACATAGTGCTTTTGGAAGATGAAGCTCATCGTGTGTCTTGTTGCATGGTTGGCATTTCTAGCATGCATATAGTGCATATTTTGAAATGCATCATCTTGAACATTTCATGTTACATAAATGCCAAAAAGAATACTTCCATCATTGGTCATCATATCTGTGAAGCCAACATTTCAAGCATTGAAATTGCATACCTTTTCATTTTGCATTGCATATGCATATCTCCATTGTATGTTTGCATGTTATTATATGCTATTCAACCCCTTCCTTTGAAACTTCTAAGACCGAATACTCCATTGTTAAATAATGTTGCATCTGAGTCTTAACAAGTGTGCTTCATGTCAAACTCTCAGTGGGAGCATTTCATGCGTATTGCATTTACATAGGGGGAGCTACACTATCCTATTTTAAGTTAAATTTTCTCCATACATGTTAAATCAAATTCGTACACTTCATGCACTTTAATGTGAAATTGAGTGTTATTCATAAGGATATAGGAATTTCATTTCAACACTCTAAAGTAATTCAACTTGCTGCATGGATGGTAAGAGACAGTTGAGGAAAAAGCTGCCTGCCTCCACATAAAAAAATTGGTTGAAATAAAAGGCAGAGCAATGCTAAGTCTCACTGAGTAAACTGGGCACATGTCACCTGAGACGTGATGCGGTTCATTTCTGAAAAGTGTTGACTACAGTATCTCTGTTCAAATGAGGTGACAAGGTTAAGTATTCTGAGTAACCGGGGATTCTGGTATGAGCTCTATGTGTCTCCTCGCGTAAAAAGGAATTATGTTGAACCTAATCCTTCTTAGAAAAATTCAGATTGTCAGTATGAAAATTTCTGATGATATATTCGATTGAGGTAGAGCGAAGCCTCCAATACGCTGTTCTCTAGATTGAAATACAGTTTGTACACTTACTATTATGTTTACTTGAAAATCTGGTTATCCATATGGCTAAACTTCATTCTCATGTTACTCACTTGCACATGGTAATTTGATTTGATATGTATTCTGAAAATTTGATTAATTGCAATGACCTGCTGTACGTCTTCTCCTATTTATCTGCACAATCCTCTAGGTGTAATCATGAGTATTCTGAACTTAATGACTCACTTACACTTTTTCTACACCTATCTCCTTCTTGTAAATCAATTGGTATCACTTCTTGTGAAGGAGTTATGTTGCATGTATCTATAGATATCTGCTTGATTACATTGTATGCATGTCATGTCTCATCATTTTCATACATCATGTATCATGCATCTCACAAGAAAACTAAAAATCAAAAATTTAAAAATCAAAAATAGTCTTCAAATGTGTCTATGTCTAAGGGGGAGCTTTGCATTTCCACTTTCAACAATTGGTATCAGACAATTGGTATAAGAGTTTCATTTCAACATTTGGTATCCCACAGTTCTGCAATTCGTTCATGCATATTGTGCTCATTGGTTCTCTTCATACTCCGGTTGTCCATAGGTTCTTGCCATTCTGCATTCCCCATCACGATCCCCATTTCTGATTATGTCAAAGGGGGAGAGAGCATTATAGCATAATATTTTATCTATTTTGTCATCATCAAAATGGGGGAGATTGTTGTGCATGTGATTTTGATGATTACAAAATACCTTTGTTGCTTAGCCTTGTGCGTGAATGCTCTTCACTTGAATTGGTTGTGGAAATGATCATAAACTATTTCTATTGGGATATCATCATGTGGATGCATTGTAATTCTACAAGGCTTATCATCATGTCAATGCATCTATGACTCTTTGAGGTTCATACGGGCTTTGAGGTTAGCACATTACATATACAATCCATCTACACTTGGTGCGGTTGCTCTATCTTCAATGTGAAAGGCCTTTGTGAAAATCACACTTGAGCATCATGTCATATTAAGCATCATGTCTTATTGAGCCTCATAGTATGAATGTGGACTTTGGTAATGCTAAATGAATGATTGAGATGCAAATATCATTGCTTGCCCCCAAGGTAATGATGTGTGGTTTGAAAGCTTGGATGATGATCAAATTGAATGTGACTCAATATTGTTCTATGTGGCTTGGCTCCTTACTATTTGAATTCCACATGCATACCATCAGTCAATGGAGAATGAGATTTTGAATTTCATGACTATGTGTATGAATGATTCAACCAATCAACAAGAAATGTGAATTCAGGTAAAACAATGAGGTAAGTGTTGTTATGTGGATTTAAATGGATATCTCGTTCATCATTCACTCTTGGAATAGGTTCAACGAAGTAATTTATTGTGAACATGGTCATAGTGTTAATGCTTGATGTAAAGATCTTAATTGTCAACTAACACCTTCCTTTATCATATTTTTCAGGATGAAAAATCATGGTTGATCTTCATGGGATTATGGTAACATTTAATCAATTGTTTCCCTTTGGTTTGATGGAGGTTTTAGTTATTTTTCAAAATCAAACTGTCTTACAGTCTTCACCATTTTCAATCCAACCATTGGATTTCCCCTCTAAAATTTTATGTTGTAGGCTTGGGAGTCCTCTTTCCAACGCTTCCAGTCTCGCTTCGATCGGAGTTCGGAGCTAGGAGAATTAATTCCTGCCGCCGAAGCGCGCAGAGCTGTTTTTGTGTACCCTGCCTGAAAGGGTCGACCCTTGGGGTCGACCCCCACTGAAAGGGTCGACCCATGGGGTCGACCCCTTTAAACCTGGCTCTTTTTTGGCCCCGACAGCAACCTAGTTGCCAAGGGTCGACCCCAGGGGTCGACCCCCACTGAAAGGGTCGACCCCAAGGGTCGACCCCTGTAACAGAGGGCCTCTTTTTGTGTATTCCAGCAACCTGGTTGCCGAGGGTCGACCCCAAGGGTCGACCCCTTCCGGACGGGACTTACGAAAGTGTTTAAAACTCATCCTAAACCCCTTGAAACTTTACCAAAACACCCCCCAATGGTTCCTAATCAAACTAGGGTGTTTCTAACATGTGTGAGGAGGGTTTTATGTGTCTTTTGGGCTCTCTAAGTTATATATATATATGAGCTACGAGATTCACAAGGTATTAACCCTAATCAAAGTGTGTTCTTCCTTGTAGGAGAAGAAAGGGCTGAAACGGTGGAGAAGCTCCAGAGGTCTTCAACAGCAGATCTGATCTACTTCCCTTGTGATTTGGAGCTCGTGATAGAAGAAGAAAAGAAGCGGTTCGAGGAGAAGAACATGAGGACGCCAAAATCGTGTTCATCCGACTACGAACTGAGAAGAGCCAGATTGTTCTAAAGAGGGGGAGCTTTACATTTCAGTTTTGTTGTGTGGTTTAGTGTTTAGAAATTGTTCTGGGTTGATTGTATGCATATCTGATTTCCACATAAATTCCTAAACGATTTTCTTGTGTGGGTGTTCGGAGAAAGGGGTCTCCGAGTGTGTGTGTGGTCTGTTGTGTGTCGATTGGTGCGGAGTATATCTGCGTGTGTTGTTGGGAGTTTTCATCGTGTGGTTGTGTAGGCATTGTCCTACGTGTGTGTGGACAGAGTTGTGTCTCCGTGTGAAGTATACAGTTCGGGGTGTGTTCCCCAACGTGTGTGTGTGTGCTGCTGTGGCAGTAGTTTGAGGCGAGGCCTCGTGTGTGGTTTGCTGCGAAAGCAGCGTGTGTGTGTTGGGGTTCTTCCCCGTGTTGCTACACTTTGTAGCGTGTAGTGAAGCCTCACCGGTTTGGTGAGGGGTGGACGTAGGGAGCCCGTCGTGGTCCCGAACCACCTTAAAAATCCCCGTGTTTTGTGGTTTGATTTGTGTGATTGTGTGTTCTCTACTATCTAGTTATGTAATCGTGTGAGCTCGGTGAGATTGAGTGAATTAAGTTTAAAGTTGTTTAGATTAATTTCCTCAATCCTATCAATCTTGTAAATTTCGCTGTGTGGTAGTTTGTGTTTTTAATTGGACATAGTTTTTAGCACAAGGATCTATTCACCCCCCTCTAGATCCGTGTTCCTGCACTACGGGACCCAACAATCTAAAAGAAGAAAGTCAGAGGCACTGGCAGTAAAAGATGGCAGGTGTCTGTCAGAAATGAAGACTCACAGAAGCTAGGAGAGAACAATTTGATGTACAGTCAGGTGTTAAGATAGGCAGGACGAAATTTCTTGAACAAGTCGACGCCCTACTGATATGTGTCGAGACATGATGAACAAATATCCTTGAACAGGTCGACACCCTACTGGTATGTGTCGAGACTTGCAGCATAGAACCTGTTGATCAGATCGACACCTTCAAGTCATGTGTCGAGACTGTCTCTCAGCCGCCCTTGGTTTTGAAGATCAAATGGAGAGTTTCCTTGATTCCTTCTACACACTGCTTCCTTCATTTCCATCTAAAATCTTTCGCCTCTGAACCCTCACTATTCACCGAGCATTAAGTGAGGGGGAGTTGAGAATGTTTTCATTCATTTACACAACCCTGGGTGAATTCATTAGTATTACTCCTATTAAAGAAATGGTTTCTTGTTTATAATCCTCATTTTCGTGAATCATTGCATTGAGTTCTATCAAACTTGCATTTATAATAGGATTGGAACATTTCTCAAGTCCTTGAAAATGACCATTGCCCCTGCGTCTGAAAGTTCACTGCATCTAGGCTTCTTGGCTTTTGAAATGATTGGCATGTATTGTCTTTAAACATGTTCCTAACGTGAAGTCAACTAGAGAATACGCCCTCTGGAAACCATGCTACTATAATTTTAGAGCAATGACCTCTCTTCAGAGAAATTAGATCCTCCATCAATGAAATGAAGGATAATCTAGTCATGATGCGAAAAGTCAACTATGTTCAAAAGAATTCAGAAAGATAAGCTACACTGAGTAACCAGGGACTCTGGTGTCTAAACAACGTGTTTCCTTGAGTCAAAAAGTGAATGCTATATCGAACTATTTAATTAATTTAAAAAAAATTGGTTTGGGGTTGACTCTACAACTTGCTTCAAAACAAAAAGGGTTATTGTTTACTTTCAATACTTGCTTATCTTCTTTTTCCAATCATGCCAAATTTATGTGATGAGTAAGTCAAATGGGCTTGGTTCCATTCTCTTAACTTTCTCAAATGTTTAAGTCACATTATTTGTTGAAAAAATGGTTTTTCTCAAACTTTCATTACTCAAAAAATGAGCTTATAACCTTTAAACCATCTGAACTTAACATAGGGGTATATACGCCATTTCTTACTTCAGGGTTGTTATTTTAAAACTCAAAAATTCTCAACTTTCCCTATTTCACTCGACGGTGAAAATCAATCTTTACCATTTGTCATTTTCTAACCCTATTCACTCCCGCATACGCTCTCCGACGAATCTGCACATCCACCGTGGAGGTCGACGCCCTCGCTCCTTCTCCGTTCCCTCGTGCCGATAGCCCCAGCTAGCTCTCTCACTCCCTCCGTCTCCTCTCTTTCCTTCCGTCCACTCTCCATGGCTCTACCGGTCACCCGCGGCAAGAAGAAAGACGCGGCTTCCTCCAAGAAGGCCGCTGCCTCGAAAGACCACACAGAAGGGCGATCCAAGAGTATTGAGGACCGCCTAGCTGCAGAACCAGCCAGGAGAAGGGCTACAGAGGCCCAGGGGTCCAACACTGACAAGGGTTCACCGTCGCAACCCAAGGCCAAGCGGCCACGGCTGTCCGCCAAAGAAAAAGGGAAGGCCAAAGCTCAATCAGCTCCTCCAAAGCCCAGTTCTGCTACCTCCGTCAGGGAAGAAGAAAGTGATCCCTCCTGGATTCTCTTCCCTAGGTATGTGGATTTTAGTGACCATGAGATGCTTGAGAATTTTCCTAAACTGCTGCCGTTGTTTGAGTTCCAAGGTTGGAAATGGTTTATGTCTGATTACAGGGTATACTACCCATTTCTAGTTCAACAGTTCCACAGAACTTGTTTTTTGATGAGAATAAGAAAGTCCTTCGGACTGAAGTCAAGGGGGTTTCCATCAAGCTCACCACAAAACTTCTTCACAGAGCCTTACACATACCCCGGGATGGGGAAATAGAATCTGAGATTCAGATTGATCTGTCTGCAGCTTACACCCTCCTTACAGGAAAGCCTTAAGATCCTCAGGATGCTACTCAACTACTTGTCAAATACTTTGACACAAACCGATTTCCCCTCTTACAGTGTCTTTTGCATCACATTTTCACTACCATGATTACCCCACAAGGGGGTAGCAGAAGTAGACTTATAGAGACCCAGAGGTTCCTGTTTTACTGCTTGTTCAACAATTACCATGTTTGTTTACCTGAGATCATGCTCCAGATTATGGACAGTTGCACTTACAACCGGCGTAGCCTGCCCTATGCTGCATAACTAACTACTATATTTCAAAAGGTTGGCATCCCTCTTGATAATAAGAAGTCCATATCTATTCCCAGGAGCAATGTCTACGGCATGAGGTTCATAGAAAATTACATGCACTTCAAAAAGGAAGGTGACAAACTTGTAAGGAATCTGCCTCGACATCTACCTGACCCTCCAGAACAGCATGCACAGGCTCAGCCTGCACAGGATCAGCTGGCACAGGACCAACCATCTTCCGATGCATAGTTAGATCAACATGAGGAAATGTTCCATGCAGATATCCACTTTGAGCAGGCCCCTCAGCAGCAGCAATCTGTAGATCCCATGGACCAGCCTGGGATGATGATGGCTTTTGGCATCCAACCTCCTCTGTCTCCAGACAATGAGCCTAGAGAGTTTAGTGCCAGGGATGCCCCTCCTGAATTTCATACCGAGGCCTCCACGTCACAAGGTCCTACTTTTGGTGCCACTGGCAGTCTCCTGGATATTCACCCTGCACTTATTCAATTCCTCACTGCTCAATTTGGGAGTATGAATGCCTCCTTTCGTCAACTCAGTCTGTAGGTGGATAGAATAGAAGCCAGACAACTCCATTTTGAGCAAGTCCAAACCAGCAGATGGGAGAAATTTGTGCACGACAAACATAAGTCAGATGAAAGGATGAAAAGCTTCATGAACTCCTTGATAAATGTGTGTGAACAAGCAGGCAGAATCATGAAAAGACTACGAGAGATCGACATTGAAACCCAGGAGAAAACTGCTGAAATGGTCATGCATGCCTATGACATCCGAGAAGATCAAGGTAATCTCAACATTAAGTGTGCCAAACTGATGGAGTCATCCAATCAGCTAGCTGAACAAGTGGCTGGCGCCACTACATCCATCAGAGCACAAGTGGCTGGCGCAACTACATCCATCCGAGCACATGTGACTGCAGAGACCAACAGATCTCTTGATGCCACCTCCAATCTGGAGAGAACCGTCAATGCCACTACTTCTCGCTTACTGGATGCTTCCCAAAGGTTGAAAGGGAAACTGTATTCCGACACCAATAAGTTACTTGATGCCTCCTCCTGGCTTGCCGACACAGTTCATACTGACACAGCTAGAGCAGTCAACAGCACCACCAAAGCTGAGGCCAAGATGGACGTCGTGTACAACAAACTGGATATGGTTGGTACTGAAATCTTGGAGCTCATTCGTCTGCATAAAGCTCAACTCCAACCAGCCTTGCAGGATGCTGGTGATGAATGGTGTCCTCCTCCTCAAATAGAAGCCACCTCTTCTTGTTTTCTACCATAAGGCTCCCAGTAGAGGGCTGAAACAGAATACATTTGTGAGATGATGTATAACTGGCTCAAGGACATCAAGGAAAATGTCCAGAACTTACACCGTTTTATCAGCCAAAGGGATGAGCAGTTAAATCATAGGATTGTCTCTCTAGAGATAGCCATCTCCCACCTGCAACATGAGTTTCAAGAGGCACAGATCCTTCACCTTGCCAGCACCAGCACCATGCCTCCACCACAGCAGCCTCCTCCTTCACCCCCTCCTTGCTGATGACAAAGGGGGAGAAGTACCGAAGACATTCTGAGATGACAAGCATCATCAAACATCTAGCATGTAGTTAGCGTTTGCATTTAGATTTTCAATGTAACTGCTTGAACACACATCCTTGCTTGATTTGTACAAAACCCTGGTTAATCAATGAATCAAGCTTTTTGTTGTTGTTGTTGAAAATGCTATATGTTGAAAAATGCTAACATTCAGTTGTTATGTGAATGGATCAATCTCCCTTGGTTGACGGCCCCTCAAACCAATTTGATTGTATTGCTATATAAATGCTTGGATATAATGATTCATGGTTGTCATCATCAAAAAGGAGGAGAATGTTGTGTCCCCTGGTTTTGATGATAACAGATCATAAATCATTAGTAGATATTTGAGAAATATCTAACTTATTTTGGTTTGATGAATTGACTAAACAAGTGAATAAGAATCTCTCTAAGTGATGTCTCGACACGGCCTAAAGATGTCCCGACACATCTAGAAGAGATTGTGTTAGATTTCCATTGCTTGAGCTCCGGCATAAAAGAATGTGTCGACACATCTAACCCATGTCTCGACACATCTTGAAGAAATCAAGCTGAAGCCATTCTGTCTAAGACTCTGGACTCACTAATGTCTCGACACACTGAGTGAAAAGTGTCGACACACTAGTGTGAAAATCTCTGCACTTGGCGCTTCTGTCTCGACACCCTCATGCGAGAACTCTACACATGGCTCACATGTCCTGACACCTTTTGGTGTTGTCTCGACACATCAGCCATGGATCTTCAAGACACTCACTAAATGTCCCGACACACTGAGTGTAAAGCGTCGACACATCAACGTTCAACCAGAACGTGTTTGAAACTGGCAGAAGCTATCTTCAAGGCTTTCAAAGGGATGTCTCGACACACTGACAGGAAAGTGTCGACACATCCACGTTTAACCAGAATGATTCTTCAAAGCTTTCAAAGGAATGTCTCGACACACTGACAGGAAAGTGTCGACACATTTGGTTCGACCAGAATGGATTTGAATCCGACGGAAGCTGTCTTCAAGATTTGGAACTTAATCCAGAGGATCCGTTTGCACTGGAAAAAGCCGTCAAAGTGCTTCTGGGTCAAAAGACTATGATTTGGCAGAGACATCCTCTGAAGAAGATCGTACCTTGGCTACTATGGTCTCCTATCTACCCACATTCATGCAGACTTGACAGAATAGAAGTCAACTATGCAAATGGAAGCAGATCAAATAATGTGGATGTGACATTTTGGGTGTTGCTTGAAAAGCGGACAACGTTGGTGTCGCCCTAGGACACCAATATATGAGGAGCATGAGTTCCAGTTCGAAACAAGAGCATGCAAGCAAGAGGAAAAACAAAAAGCTAGAAGACTTGCTAAGGAAGCTAGCCTCCTTCCTGATGATGCTGGTGTGAGCACTTGAAGAAGAAGATGATCCTCTTCCTCACAATGGGAGATCTTCTTACAAGCAGAAGGGTTTCGTGAAGCTCCATCCAGATCTCTTAAAAAGCTTGAAGCTTAATCAACCTTCTTCCTCAAGGGTGGTGGTGAAGATCCAGGAAGAAGAAGAACAAAGCCTAGGACTCCTCAAGCTCTTTCCCAGACATGAGACTTCCTTCTCATTGTGTTTTACTACGATACTCTGTCTGGTGCTTCCATTTTCAGTTTGCTTTTCTTATAACAAACTCCATAGCATTTGATCCCTACCTGAGTGTAGGAAGACAGACGGTGTTGACACCGGTCTGTGTTTTGGGTTGTGATATCTCAAGCTGTTTGCCAGCTGAGTGTGAGAGTGCTTCTCTCTGTAAGAAGCTGTGAATCAACGGGTGTGTGTTGGCACCAGTGAAGCCGCACTGTATTATGTGAGGGGTGGACGTAAGTCTCTAGATTGAGACTGAACCACCTTAAAGATCTTATCTTGTGGTTTGATTTCTCTCCTGTTCCATCGGTAGAAGCTTGATAGGACCGATTCCAGATATCATGTGTGCATCTAGCTTCTTAGCTGTTAACTAATTTCTGTCTCATAATCAGTTGTGTTAAATCTAGTTTTTATTTCCGCAAAGAAGGGTGAAAAGGGGCAGATCTATTCACCCCTCCCCTCTAGATCTACCTATCACCACTCAACATCGTAGTGTGCTCAGGGTCCAGGGAAAAGAGAGGGGAAGGGATGGGGGAGGAAGAGAAGCAGGCAGGGGATGGGTTGGATTCAGGGGGAAATCGGGTGTTAAAACGCAAAAAAATGAAAAGTATCGGGGGGTGTTGCGGGGGTTTTTATACCGATGACCAGGGTGAAGGTAGGAATAAAGTGGGGAAGGAAAATACGGGAGTTTGATGTATCTCGGGTATCCTCCTTTACTGTTGCATGTCTCTCACGGTGGTAGCGGGCACTCTCCTTTTACGGAAAGTCGAAAAGGGTCGAATGGCACGTAAATATCGGGGTATAGGTTGGCTGGACAGGGTGCGGGCGTGCCAGTCGATTTCTCAACAATCACCTATGGAACCAAGGGTTGACCGGGGAAGCGTCGCCAGGACGCGGCACGTGGGCTCGAGATGTCGGGTGACACGTGGATAGAAGGGGTTCCACAGGTGCGAGTGCGCAGGCGATTGTAGGAATCATGTACTGGACGTCTTTCCCCACCGACCGCAAGCAATCGGTGTTTATTTACATCAGATTGAATCCGAACACCTTCGTTCTGTGCCGAATAAAAGTCTATATGTATCTGAAGCCATGGATAGAGGGCCGGGAGCATTCCGCAGCGATGGGTGCACTTTCGACTGGGAGGTGTTTTCTGGGGTCAAGGGTATTAGGCACACATGCTGAGTGGTGCAGGTAGAAACTAGGGCCCGCATACGGGCACTTGTATTCAACTGGTTTGATACTATATGAGAGCCACACGGACTTCACAAATGGGCCGAGGAGGCCAAAGTACAACTGGCGCAAGCTGCGGGATAATTCCGACGCGTGGGTCGGTCCCCAGGTCAATGCGTAATAAGGCGGATATCCGCGTGTTTTACAGAGGTTCTCCATGAGGAGATTGAGGCAAGCCCGACTGCCTAGGTTGCAGGGGAGGTCGTCGGCTGGCGCCTGATGGAGGTTGGATGCGGCTCGGACATGAGCGATCGGGTCCGGGCCGCAGAAGGCGAATGTCGCCATGCTGGGGAGTCGAGGCCGGCCCCGGGAATATTTTATCCCAGGCTAGGGTTTGGCTAACTCGAGTCATCAGTTAGAGCGGTCGGCGGCTAGCTCAGGGAGAGCAGTAGGCATGCGGTTCTATGTCAGACGTTGGTGCGGCATCGTGACATATGCGTAGCCACCGTGGGTTGTCACACACGGGCGGACTCGGGATGCGGGTGTGTTCGTCGTTGTCATAATGCCTTACGTGCGACGGGAGTGGACATGTGTGTGATGGCTAGACACCGCGTGAGGGGAGTATGTGTGATATACCCTCGGCGTGTACAAGCCAATCTACAAGCCAACCACACGCGCACTTAGCTCCTCGCGTCCTCGACCCTTGCTGGATCCCTGCGGAGGAACTCCGAGGGTGCAGCAGTTAGGTCGTGGGTTCTCATGTTGTTGTATGCATTCATTCCATTGCCCCCAGGGGATTTTTATAGGGGAAGGTGAAGAGTCAGGCAGGATTTACGTGGACCTAGTTCAGGGTTAAACTTGGTCTGGGTAAACCCTTGAAAAAAAAGTTTTTTTTTTATTTATGAGTGGGGGAGGGAGGGTTTAGGTGGACCAGCCCGAGGGGCTGGTCTGGTGTCTGGTCCGCCTAAACCCCTCACGGAGGTTTTTTTTTATTAAAAAGCCTTTTTTAAATTTGGGATGGGTTTAAGCGGACCAGCCCAAGGCGCTGGGCTGGTCCACCTAAACCATGGGTTTAGGCGGGCTGGGTCTTTTTTTAAAAAAAAACTCTTTTTTTTTGTTTTGTAATGGGTTTAGGCGGATTGGGCATGGGGCTGGGTTTTTTTTTCTTTGTAAAAAAGTTTTTTTTTTGTTTGATGGGGTTTAGGCAGATTGGAGAGGGAGAGAGAGGGGGGTGTTCCCACATCTATAAAAATTGGGTTTTTACTATTTTTTTGTCCTAATTTGGTTAATAAGAAGAAGACAAAAAGGATACGTGGCTCGAACTGGTTGGCTGGAGACTGTGGAGGTTGACTTGCGTGCTTCCGCGTGACTTCGGGCTTCGTTCTTCATGACTCCTTTTCATGTACGGGTACGCTAACAAACCTTGCACGAATATCACGAATGGGGAATATGAAATGAGAGCAGTCGGGACTGGGGATGGTAGTGGGGCCATTGGGATGGGAGGAAGGCACGCTCCCCAAGGGAGTTCGCCCTCCCCAGGGCGCGACCGTGCCCAGGGTGAACTCCCCCCAGGCGAGTCGCGGCCCCGAGGGATGGCCCTTGGGGGAATTCTTTTGTTGTCTGGGGGTGTCCTTTGAAGGACAAGGGGTTCTGGGATGTTGGGATTAGCCCATGGGGGTTGTTGTTGTGGAGTTGTAGCTGTCGCTCGCAAGGTGTTCGGGTAAATGCCCGACACACCCCGGGTTGTCGAACGGCCTGGATAGCTGGCTGAGGGGCCTTGGAATGGGCCTTGGGCTGAGGATATGAGCTCGTGGGAGCTAAGAGGAGGCACTTCGGGCACTTGGGCCCAGCCTCAAGGCGTGTGCCACGTTGCACGGCTAGTCGACAGGGTAGCCTCGGGTTGGCCCGAGAGCTAAAGATAAACGGCTCGTCGACGTGTGTCTGGGGGTCGGGAGCAGTCCCGACTTGCTGGGGGGTGTTATAGAACCCTGATGGTGTGCTGGGGTCGTGAGTCCACCCATGATTTGCTGTAGAGGGGTTGGAACATATGCGCCCACAAGGTGTTCGGGGAAATGCCTGACACCCGTGTGCGAGCCGTATACACGTGCTGCGGGCCTCCAAAGCCCATGGTTGACTTAGTTAAGTCTCCCTTTGACCTTGGAGAGCTGGAAGAAGGCATCTCGAGGTGGGCCTCGGCCTTGTTGCTGGGTGCCGCATGGCGCGACTTGTAGTCGGGGCGCCCCCGGGTTAGCCTGGGAGGCCGTGTAGAATGCGGGAAAAACCCGCTACCGAGTGATCGGGAGTAGTCCCAACCAATTGTTGATCTCGCCGTATGTCACAGCTAACTGGTTGGGACCCTTGGTAGGGCCGAGCAAGTTGTAGGAGAGCCTGGGTAGTCCGTGCCTTAAAGGTGTTCGGGGATATTCCTGAACCCTTATCCTTTGATATTTTGCTGGGAGATAATCTGGGTACAACAGGCGGCCATTTTGCCGCCACCGGGTCATCTCAATTACTAAGTTTTTTTATTTTTATTTTTTTATTTAAAATGACTTATTCTTATGTTTTGTTAAAAATGAAACAATATCTAAGATCTATTCTCACATTTACTTTAAAAATGTAAGAATATATGACCTTTTCCTACATTTATTAAAAACCCCTCGGAATAATGTGGACATATAACTACGTTATAATGAAACGTAGGAAATTTACCTACGTACTTTTAAAAACGTCGGAATACGTCGTATATACCTACGTTTCTTCAAACGTAGGTAAAATTCGTGGCTATAGTCATTTCTTGTAGTGCCAGTCTCCAGCTCCAACGTTCGGCTACTTACCTCAACGGTCATTCGACCAGTCCCAGTCCCCGGCTACAACACCTTTGCGGTCAGCCGGCCAGTTCCAGTCTCCAGCTCCACCATTCGGTTACACACCTCAACTGTCGACCGACCAGTCCCAGTCTCCGGCTACAACGTCTTAGCTGTCAGCCGGCCAGCTTTAGCTCCAACTCCAGTCCCAGCCTACGACCATAACACCTCAAATGGTTAGCCGACCAGCTCCAGTTTGTTTGAATATATGGGTGCACGACACGGATTCAGAAGGGGGGGTGAATGAATCTTTCAACAAGTACACCCAATTAAAAACAACTACGGAATCAAACTTTTAATAATACTCAGTAATAAAATGAGACAGCACAACCACTCTCTTCTCACAACCGTGAGCTGAGACACTCAGGCTCGCATATATAATTCTACTAAGCATAGGAGCATACACTCCACAGATATATATAAAACTCTCAACGTAACACAAGGGCGAACGTAATTAATCAAGCACACATAACTTGTGAAGTGGAGAAAGATGATATGGAGGAGCGCAAAGAGCAACCCATGATGGACAGGATATTTTTTAGGTGGTTCGGCTAGACCCACAGTCTACCTACGTCCACCCCTCACTCCAAACCAGAGTGAGCCTTCCCTTGCAATAGCAAGAACCACAGACTCAGTTTGTAAACAGAGGCTGCCTAACATCTTGATCCAGAAGAGCACACTCCTCTCTTCCTCCACCCAGGAGGGCAACCACTAGCGACACCCAGTCACTAGCAACCGGAGACACCAAGCCCCCTTCCTCTGAAACACAGAGGGAAAGCACAAGTGACACCAAGTCACTTGCAACCGGAGACACTAAGTCTCCCTTCTCCTGCGTCCACAGGAGGAACCCCGAACTCAACCAGAGTATCGGAAGACCAAGAAACTGGAAAATGAAAGTAACAAAAAAAATTGGCGAATAAAGCTCAATAAAAGATATAGCTCACGCAGGAGCACAGCAGTTCAGGATCTAATCCTAGAACTGAACTTCTTCACACTTCCTCTTCTGTTGCTGGCTCTCTTACTCTATCTGGATGCTTCTCGCCTCTTTTCTTCTCTACTCTTTCTTCAGCTCTTCTCTCCTTCTAATCTCTCTTTCTGCTTCGATCTCTTTTTCTTCTGGGTGTTCTCTTCTTTTGTTCTTCTCATTGCCACATTTGATCGAAGGACCGGCCTTCTTATATGGCTGTTAGTAGGGTTCCCACGAGCTCATGCGTCCAGAGAGGATTGGGGACGTTGATATACGTGGCAGAATGTCAGAGATATTCTTCCTGGGACCACGTGCCAATCATTATTTCTGTTATCCTTACGAGCTCACGTGCCATATGATGATTTCTACCCTCGGGCAGATCATATGCTCGAATGTATGGCCAAGCTTGTAGAAGTTGCCATAGCCTTAGACCTGCACAGACTTGTGTTCGTGGTGCTCGCAAAACTGCATCGACTTGTGCTTGCAGTGAAAACTTGCACTGACTTGGGCTCGCAGCAAGGTTTGTACTGACTTGAGCTTGTGGCAAGGTTTGCACTGACTTGAGCTCACAGCAAAGTTGCACTGACTTGAGCTCGCAGTAAGGCTTGCACCGTCCTTGAGCTCGCAGTTAAAAACTACACCGATAGTGAATATACATTACACGAGAAAACCTTGCACTGACCCTGTATTCAACCAACACTGAGCTTAGTATGCAACTTAGCACAGACCTTATAAATGCATGTAACAGAGTATGCATGGACTTTGTTCTGCGCAAGGAAAAATGTGCACGGACTTAAATGATGCATAGACCTAAATGTTGCATGGACTTCAATTTCACTGCTATAGGGATATATGTGCGGTACGATGGCTTGCACCGACCTTATGTTCCTTAAGCAAAGCAATGCACTGACCCTATGTTCGTTTGGCCAAACATGCACCGAGTGTATATGCTATAGACACAAATGCATGAGGCACTCACAGCAAAGAATATGCACTGACCTACATGCGTGCACAAGGCAAACAATGCACCGACCCATGAATGCTTATTGCATGAGACCTAAAACATGCACTGACTAGATGCTCACTATATGCATCGACCTTGAGGTATGCGCAGACACGAAACGTACTCATACCTGGGTATGTTGAGACACAACATGAGACGCTAAGTGAGACGGACACAGAATGTGCACCGATTTAAACAGTGAAGTGCACAGTATAATCCTTAGCACCGACTTCGTGTGCAAACATGCACTGACTTTTAGACACTTAATCCAAACCACACACATACGTTGTATGATGAATACATCGACCAAATGATTGATAGAGTGCAATGCATCGACCAAGTGTTTGTCAAAATGTCAGAGACAAAGAAATGACATGCACACACAAGGAAATAGCAAGCACACATTCACAAATGCACACTTTATCATCATTTCACATGCCCACATATGGATCATCTTAACCTGCACACATATGAATCATCTTGGTGTTTACTATCATCAAAACCACAGAGACAACAATCTCCCCCTTTTTGATGATGGCAACACCATGAGGAGTCATAAGGATATTAAAGCACATAAAGCAACTCATGTCAACCTATTCTCCCCCTTTGACTTTATCAAAAAAAGAAAATAGATAACACCAATTGTAAGATGATTGAATCATGAGCTAAGATGCAGACAGTAAATAATTCTCCCCCTGAGAGGATACCAAGGGTCATACATCAAAAACACAGGGGCAATAAGACAATTAAACGAGCCTAGAGATATGGCAGTGAGGAATGCAACCAGGAAAATGGTCGTCAAGATGAGCGCAAGGTTTCCTTTGAGACGAAATAAGAGCAAGCTAGCAAGAGCTTTTCAACAGAGTAAAGGCACAATAAATCCAAAAAATTTGACAGGATAACCTATTCTCCCCCTTTGAGCAAGTTGACCATTCAAGGAATCAATCTGGAGTATTCAACCACAATAATTTTGATGTTCAGAAGGCTGCAAGTGAACAAGGTAATAATGATAATGGATCCTCATATTTGTATGGTCTGTAGATGAAAGGTCTACAGAACCATTAGGATTTGCTAGCCAAAAGAAATATGGTAGTGGAATCCAATGAAAAGAGACTCAGGCTGATGTGCAGAGATCAATCAAAGCGCATATATTTCAGGAACAATTTTTTGATATCTGTTGAATAGATCAATGAAAGTAACAGAGATCAACAATTGAGCAAACAAATTATTGAATTTTCAAAGACCCTGAGATACAGAATTTTTCAATAAGTTACCAACTTCATAAACCAGAATTTAGGTTTTAGAGTCTTTCACTATAAAAGCTTATGAATCCTTTGATTGACAGATATGGTTTAAGGATGATGTAAATAGAGTTTTTCAAAAAAGAAACCCATACTCATATCTGAAACAGTTTTTAATAAAAGTAAACCAAAAGCTCATATAACACATCTAGTTCAACTTTCTTCCATCTTACTCAGTTTACTTTCCATGATTTCTTTAAGAATCACATAAGGTAGTATTGAGAATAAACACTCGTGAATGCATCGGAATTTTATTGTTCTACCAGAATTTTTGATTCACACTATTTTATATTTTTCTTTTGATCAACAATATACTCTTTTAATGAGTAATTTTGGTTGATCAACACCTTTTGACGTGAGGAGACACCTTGGTTAGAGGCCAGAATCTCTAGTTACTTAGTGTGATAACTGTATTGCTTCTCTATTTTAGAGAGCAGAGATAGCATTAGAAGTATCTTTGACATGATGAGACACCTTGATTAGAGGCTAGAATCTCCAGTTACTCAATACAACCATGCCATTGCTCTACCATTCTTTCACATTATTTTTAATGATTTTAATCAGAGTTAACTATGGTACTTCATGACACAGTCCTTTGGGTAGGTTTCTCAATAACCACAGTCATTGCTCTATCCACAATATTTTTTTTAGGACAAATTCAGACAGATTCAATGTTTAATAGCAATACTAACACTCAGTATTTCAATCAAAGAAAATCATGATGTCAACTTTTCAGATTTCAGGAAGTCTTACATGAATTTACATGAGACAATCAGTTAAGGTTTATTAAAAAGTTGAATCAGATATTTTCAAGTTCTTTGAATTTAAACTTAAGAGTACATTAGACTTAAACCAATTCTAAATCAACTAACATTCTTAAACCTGTATAATGGAAGATTCTACATTAAAGGTGTTTTAACATTTATGAAGCAAACTGAAGGTTTACTTCAAATCTCAGTTAAGTTATTGAGTAATCAGCAGTAGCCAGCAATGATTATTTGATGATGTGAGTCACTGGAATGACAGATATGGTAGGGTAAATCAATTAGATGGAGAAGAAGAGTTCATGATTAAGATCATCAGAAGGTATGCAACAAGTGCAATGTACACAATGCTTTCTTGACATAAACTCCCCCTATCTATATGCAATGATGTTCAGACACAACATTCTGAATTGGGAGCTTTGGTTGACTGAAGAGAGCAGATTGGTCGATCGAACAAGACAGACTTGGAGTCACAAAGGCATTTTGCTCCCCCCAAGAGTATGCATGTACCGGGCATGAATTCATAGATCAGTATATGCATTTTACAATATGTATGCAGGTCTAACAAAGATATTATGCAACTTGACCCATGGTACTTGGCGGAGGACTTGGTCCAAGGACCACCTCACACATGGCAATAGCATCCAGACAGACACCATCTGCCCTTCAGCACTGTTCCATTTAATATACCATGATGATCATGCATGACAATGCAGTGCCAATGCAGTTCTATATGCAGTCAGTCACTTCTTTTTGGAGTTTTCAAAATAGGTGATATGCAATGCAGTCCACTACATGTATGCATATGCAATGGCTCTCCTCAGGATGAATTGCTCTAACTAGTGTGCAGTATAATCCAAAATTCTGAGTGTCACAAATGCATGACAAATTGTGCATCTACTCCCCCTGATTAAATGCAATGTATGAAGTTTCTAAATGCACATGTGACATACTCAACATGCAGGGAGTTTGACAAATCATACATCATGACATAGATATGCAATGCATTCAGATACAAACTACAAGTATTTCCATGTGCATTTCAGACTTTCAAAGAGACCCAGTTAGACGATGCACAAAAGAATTAACATCATATGCTGACATTTAAAGCAGACAAATTCAGAAGATAGAGTTTAGGCAGAGGTTTGAGAGTTGACCTGAAGAGTGCAATCATGGGGTTTTCGTTTTTAAGTGCCTTGGTTTCTTAATCCCTTGTTTATTTCTTTCCAAGGCACACCTGCAGTAACTGGGTTATTTTGCACAAGCAGGTACCCAAGAGGTCTTGGGTCCTAAACTAACAGTGACACCTTTAGCATGTGTTCTAAATAATTTTTGTGCATGAAGGTCATCAAATCTCATCAAGTAGTAATTATTCATTGAATGACCTATCTGACCACAATAATGGCATGATGCAGTAGATTTCACATTCTTTTTATGCAAATTATTGTTGTCAGGAAATCTCTCAGTCTTTGCATGAAAATTTATGTTAACAGAATTAAGTTTCTGTTTACCGAACCTAGCCTGTTTATTATAACATGCCAGCCAACAGGTTGCTGCCCTGTGGCCTGGCTTTCCATATTCAAAGCATGTAATGAATTTCTCTTTAAAAACAGACTTATTCCTATCAAAAACCTTTTTGTTTACAGGGAATTTACCAGATTTGGAGTGGAAATTTCTTCCTTGGGCATGCCAACATAGGGCACCAATGTGGCCCTTCTTGCCATAGTGAGAACATGAATTAGAATTTCTTCTACCAGATTTAGTCAGCATTCAAATCCCTTATGACCCAATTTGCCACAATTAAAGCATGTCATATGCTGGTTTATTGAAACGAACTTGTTCTTGTTAACAGCATGAATGTTTGCATGAAATTTAACATGATATAAATGTGATTTTTCCTTATCACTTTCAAACTAGCATTGTGTAATCGTGTGTCCTAATTTACCACAGTGAAAAAATTCAATTTTCTTTTTCTGAAATGAAGGATTTTTATCATGAAGTTTCCTAGCATGCATTATGCTAGCGCTCAGATCATCCTTTTCCATCAACCTACACTCATGCATCAGATTACCAAGTTTATGACAATAGTGGCATGACATTTTCTTTTTGTGTGCATGTGTGTGTGTGTTTAGGTTATGTGTCACATGCACAGCATCAGCATGATTGTTTCTTTGCTTATTCTTCACATCAACATACTTTTTCACTTTTTTAGCTTGTTTCTGAATGTCAGTTTATTTCTGATTTTTCTGAACAATGGGCTGTTTATCTTTTGAGGTGGTGGCTACATTTGAAGCAGTGACAAATGATGTCATTAGCTTGTTATTAAAAACTTTCTTATTAGCATTATTGTAGCCCAACCCTTCCTTCCTAAAATTAACCTTGACTCCTAGCAACTTATCCAGATTTTCTTGCCTACTAACAAATTTAGACAAAGAAGCTTTTAAGTTATGAATCTCAATTTTTAGTGATGTAATATTTATTTCATAACTAGTAATCTCTTGTTCACTGCAATTAACAACTTCATTCAGTACTTTGTTAGCTGTTTTGTATTTTTCAATTTCTTGTTCCAGATTGCTTAGTTTTTTAGAATCTTCAATACAAACAGTTTTTCCTCTTTCTAAGGCTAGAAGTCTTTCAGACATAGTAGAGTTCAACTGTTTTAACTTTTCATTTTCCTTTACCATAGTATCATTTTGAATTAACTCATCAAGAAGAATCTGGTCATCATGAGATGCTTTTGGATTATTTAGAATTCCAGATTCTCTTTGTAGGTTTTCAATGTTTTTCTGCAACTCCATGTTTACAGATTTGATGGCATCAAATTTTTCAGCAAACAAATTCTTCTCTTGCTCAAGTTTCCTAAATTTTTCTTCATTTTCTTTAACATATTTTCTAAGGGAATCATTTTCAGATTTCAGCTTATTTAGTTCTGCATTAACACATTCAAGTTCATCCAACAGTTTTTCATTCTGAGTTGAACTATTGATAAAGAACTGATCATCATTGGTTGAGTTGAGTTTTCCTTTTGGTTCAGAAATCTGATCTACAAATCCTTGATTTCATTTTTCAGCAACCCAATCTGCCTTTTATACATATGGATATCAGACAAACAGGCATCATGAGATTGCTTCAGATTTGAACAATTTTCACATGGAGAACTTGAACTACCCCGATCACTTTTCTTTTTCAAGTTTTTGTATTATTTTCTTAATTGTTCATGAGATTTTAACAAAATAGCATATGCATTCTCATAATCATCTAAAGAAAATTTCTCGAAGGGATTTACCTCCTCATTATTATCCTCTTCATTCTGATTGCTGCCTTGATCGCTGCCATTAGCCATCATGCAGCTATCCTCCCTTCTTTTGTGTCCTAACTTCAGCTTATCCATAATGTCCTTAGCAGACCTGCAGTCATGGAAGCAAGAGTGTAAGACCTTGTCAGTAGTTACTTTCATTAGATTCAAAAGTCTCTGATTCTCTCCATGTCTTGATCTGTGACTGTCAGTTTTGGACTCTTTCTTTGGTAATCTGTGAGGACCGTGTGAAATTAACTTCCACAGATCAGGATCAATCAGTTTCACATAGCTATGGAGACTGCTAACCCACGAGTTAAAATCAGAGCCATTGAAGACCGGTGGATGACCCATGGAATAAATAGGCAAACAAATCAATGCACCAGAAGGAATTTCAGAAATGCACCAAAGAGGCTGCAGGATCTACTGTGGATCGTTGGATCCGATAAGACAACAACCTGGCTCTGATACCACCTGTTAGAATATATGGGTGCAAGACACGGATTCAGAAGGGGGGGATGAATGAATCTTTCAACAAGTACACCCAATTAAAAACAACTGCGGAATCAAACTTTTAATAATACTTAGTAATCAAATGAGACAGCATAACCACTCTCTTCTCACAACCGTGAGCTGAGACACTTAGGCTCGCATATATAATTCTACTAAGCATACGAGCATACACTCCACAGACATATATAAAACTCTCAACGTAACACAAGGGCGAACGCAATTAATCAAGCACACATAACCTGTGAAGTGGAGAAAGATGATATGGAGAAGCGCAAAGAGCAACCCACGATGGACAGGATATTTTTTAGGTGGTTCAGCCAGACCCACAGTCTGCCTACGTCCACCCCTCACTCCAAACCAGAGTGAGGCTTCCCTTGCAATAGCATGAACCACAGACTCAGTTTGTAAACAGACGCTGCCTAACATCTTGATCCAGAGGAGCACACTCCTCTCTTCCTCCACCCAGGAGGGCAACCACTAGCGACACCCAGACACTAGCAACCGGAGACACCAAGTCCCCCTTCCTCTGAAACACAGAGGGAAAGCACAAGTGACATCAAGCCACTTGCAACCGGAGACACTAAGTCTACCTTCTCCTGAGTCCATAGGAGGAACCCCGAACTCAACCAGAGTATCGGAAGAGCAAGAAACTGGAAAATGAAAGTAACAAAAAAAAAAAACAAACTGGCGAATAAAGCTCAATAAAAGATATAGCTCACGCAGGAGCACAACAGTTCAGGATCTGATCCTAGAACTGAAGTTCTTCACACTTCTTCTTATGTTGCTGGCTCTCTTACTCTCTCTGGTTGCTTCTCGCCTCTTTTCTTCTCTACTCTTTCTTCAGCTCTTCTCTCCTTCTACTCTCTCTTTCTGCTTCGATCTCTTTTTCTTCTGGGTGTTCTCTTCTTCTGTTCTTCTCACCGCCACATTTGATCGAAGGACCGGCCTTCTTATATGGCTGTTGGTAGGGTTCCCACGAGCTCATGCGTCCAGAGAGGATTGGGGACGTTGATCCACGTGGCAGAATGTCAGAGATATTCTTCCTAGGACCACGTGCCAATCATTATTTCTGTTATCCTTACGAGCTCACGTGCCATATGATGATTTCTGCCCTCGTGCAGATCATATGCTCGAATGTATGGCCAAGCTTGTAGAAGTTGCCGTAGCCTTAGACCTGCACAGACTTGTGCTCGCGATGCTCGTAAAACTGCACCGACTTGTGCTTGCAGTGAAAACTTGCACTAACTTGGGCTCGCAGCAAGGTTTGTACTGACTTGAGCTCGTGGCAAGGTTTGCACTGACTTGAACTCACAGTAAAGTTGCACTGACTTGAGCTCGCAGCAAGGCTTGCACCGTCCATGAGCTCGCAGTTAAAAACTGCACCGATAGTGAATATACGTTAGAAGAGAAAACCTTGCACTAACCCTGTATTCAACCAACACTGACCTTAGTATGCAACTTAGCACAGACCTTATAAATGCATGTAACAGAGTATGCACGGACTTTGTTCTACGCAAGGAAGAATGTGCACGGACTTAAATGATGCATAGACCTAAATGTTGCACGGACTTCAATTTCACTGCTACAGGGATATATGTGCGGTACGATGGCTTGCACCCACCTTATGTTCCTTAAGCAAAGCAATGCATTAACCTTATGTTCGTTTGGCCAAACATGCACCGAGTGTATATGCTGTAGACATAAATGCATGAGGTGCTCACATCAAAAATATGCACCGACCTACATGCGTGCGCAGAGCAAACAATGCATTGACCCATGAATGCTTATTGCATGAGACCTAAAACATGCACTGACTAGATGCTCACTATATGCATCGACCTTGAGGTATGCACATACACGAAATGTACTCATACCTGGGTATGTTGAGACACAACATGAGACGCTAAGTGAGACTGATACAGAATGTGCACCGATTTGAACAATGAAGTGCATGGACCTTTATAATCCTTAGCACCGACTTCGTGTGCAAACATGCACTGACTTTTAGACACTTAAGCCAAACCACACACATACGTTGTATGATGAATACATCGACCAAATGTTTGACAGAGTGCAATGCATCGACCAAGTGTTTGTCAAAATGTCAGACATAAAGAAATGACATGCACACACAAGGAAATAACAAGCACACATTCACAAATGCACACTTCATCATCATTTCACATGCCCACATATGGATCATCTTAACCTGCACACATATGAATCATCTTGGTGTTTGCTATCATCAAAACCACAGAGACACAACACAGTTTGATGCGGAACGGACACGGGGATCGACTCTATGTGATGCGAACCTCAGACTCTAGATGGAGACGCGACCAGCAACATACGAGTAGGAGAGACACTTCAACCCGACACTCAGAGTTCCTATGGGCTATACGTCGCTAACAGAAACGCAAGCTCACTCATCGTCCCAAGCGAGGGACAACGTGGATCCGCGCGGTTGAAAAATCGGCAGAGTCAAGGGTGGTCGACTCACTTCCGTGCTCGGATCGGGCCACGAGATGGGTCACTCTCTCGCTCACAGCGGTGACATGGACACACGGGCTAGATTCCTATGCTCTCATAGCGGCATATGACCATATACCTGGTAAGCAAATGTAATGCCGAGAAGTTAAGACCGTACCTCCACGCACCCGGTGTGGGGAAGATAACCCCGGCCAAATCCGTACTCCCGGTTAACAAAGTTTACTGCAGTACAAATGTTCGACCCACTCCACGTAGGGAGGTAACAGATCACATGTGGGGCCCGGGAGTAACGGGAATTGGGTTCACGGGCAGCATCTTGATGTCGCTCCGATGGTGCCGAAACCCACGTTTTGGTGTTGTCCGGACGGCAGGATCTGCGGGTTCGTGGGGCCCACGTGTTGCTCAGTCCTCCGGGTCTGACGGGGTGGGTCCCGCTGTGATGGTGACACCTGGTGGCGCGCTCCCCTGGAGGGTGGCCGGGTGGGAACACCGGTCGGAGGCCGGGTGGCTCCGATCTTCACTTGTCGGAGTTGCTATCCACGGATCTGAAACTCAGTTTCAGACCTGTGCGCTCCGACGACAGAAGCTGCTGCGACCAGCACCGACGTCAGATCGGTGTGAAACTGGCACCGTTAGAAAGCTCTCTCGAAATCTTTCGACCCTCTGTGACTCCATAAAATTTGTTGGGGCTGTACTTCTGATGGGGGATTTTAGAACCGGACTGATCTCTATTTCAGATTTGGCCGGGCAGAAGTGAACTTTCCTGAGAGTTGGAATTGACCGCGATGTAGACCTCCAATCTAGATGTTGATCTCTTCATGAAACTTGTAGAGGGGAGAAAGAGGAAAATGGGGATAATTTTTGTGAAGGATTTGGTGGATATTTGAATGGGTAACAATATTTATTAGCACCGGGTGGTCGGATCTGGACAACAGAGACAGATCTGAGTTTTGGATCTGACAGTGATTTTTAAAAATAGGTAAACGACTCCTGAAATCCCACGAAAATTCGTGGGTGATGGGGGTGGTGGACAGAACCTCAAAAAAAATAGTCATTTAGATCAGGGGAAGGTGGGTTCATGAACGTTCTATTTGGTTTCTGGAAAACTGGACAGGCTGCAGGCAGGTCTGGAAGGAGGGGGAGAACGAAAATGGAAAAATGGAAAACAAATGCTAGAAGCTCCAACAATTTTTATGGGATGTGGGTTGAACCTCTGGAACTCACCCTGAATGTTTGGGCTCCAGAAGATCTAGAGGTTGGGAGCAGAAATTCTGGGAAGAAGGGGCTATCCTGGGTGGACAGAACTCCGGCGACGATGGCGGTGGTGCGATGGCGGCGGCGGCGGCGACGACGATCTTCACACCTGATAGATGAGGCTTCACACCTATGATTCATAGCCTTCCCAGCTGTAGAAGGGGAAGAGAGGAGAGAGATAGGGGGCGGCCCTTGCTCCTTTGGAGGAAAATCTGATTTTTCTTCTCATTTATTGTGTCAATAATGAAAATACATCCCATTTATATGAAATATCAAAAGACACTAACTATCCCTAGATCTAGGGTTGGGGAGGGGTAAAAGAGGGAGTCCACAATTTATTTCTCCCATGTGATTTGGAACTAAATAAAATAAGCTAAAATTCCTAATATAATACTATATATGGGGGCGCCCCCTTGACTTATGGCCTTCCAAATTTGAATTTGTGTTCCCTTTGTCCCCCCCTTGGTCCAACCTTTCTAGAAGCCCACCTTGGAGGGTTGACTGATCCCACATGGGCCCAAGAGATGAGGTGGATCAATGGGAGAAGGGATGGGGGGCCCGCGGGACCCAGGTGGTCCCAAATTACAAATAAATCCCTGTTATAATCTGAATTATAATCCGAATAAAACACACATTACACACACACACAAAGTCCAAATAAATACTATAATACCGAGACTCAAGGGGGAGTCTCCAGGCTGTCTCCGAGCCAGATGGACGCCGATGTAGCTCGAGTGGTGCTCCGTGTACGGTACCGACGGCTCACCGGTTCGTGCTTCTCGATCGCTCTGGTGTCCGTACCACGGTTCTAGTCTCAATACCGGTTCCAGTCTCATCTCCCAGCTCCAGTTCCCAGCAATATAGGCCAACATCCCATTCGGGGTTAGCCTCCAGCATCCAGCACCCAGTACCTAATCTCCAGTACCCATCACTCACCCTCTAGTACCCAGTACCTAGTCTCCAGTACCCAACACTCAGCCTCTAGTACCCAGTACCCAGTCTCCAGTATCCAGCACTCAGCCCCCCCCCCCCCCCAAGTACCCAGCACTCAACACCTATCCAGTGCCCAGTCCCCAGTCCCCAGTACCCTGTGCTAAGGCCTTCTTGTGTACCCAGTATCCGGTAACCACTAGCTAACACTCAGTCTCCGGTCCAGTACCCGAATTCAAGTACCCAGTTCCCTGTCGCCAGCACCAGTACATAGTAGAAGAATCAACCATGACTAACAGTACGTGGTCGCCAGTACCTGCATGCAGCATTGTTCCACAAGAAAGAAAACAGGTGGAACGACTCAAGAAATGGCAAGAGAAATCCGGAAGCTTGTCATTCATACTTTATAAAGAGATCCCAAGACATGCCCTTGGGGTAACAAATACATACAACCAGGGCACATAACCTGGAAAAAAGGGGGAGGAGATATAACCAGATCACAGCCTGCTCCCCTTCAATGCAGACAAGCGAGACTCTGAAGCTGTAAGCTCCGCCTCAAGAGTGGACAAGAGCTGAGTACCGGCCTCGACCGTGCTCCCAACCGCTTGCCACTCAGCCCTAGTGCGCTCCACGGGCGACAAATGCTCCTCCAAGGCCTTCCTCAAGGCCTCAGCCTTGCTCCCGGCCTCCTCCAGCTGAACAGCTCGGCCTTGAAAGAAGGACTTGGCTGCCTCGATGTGGCCCCTCTGCTCGGCCACGGCTATCGCAAGCTGAGCATATCGCTCTTGCTCCTCCTTGATCTCTGCCAGCCTCTGGGCCCTCTGCTCCTGCGTCTGACGAAGCCGCGGGTACTCCACCCATATCTTGGCCAACCCGGACATCCAAAGCTCACATGGGAAGTCAAGGATGTGGTTGCCCCGGGTTCACTCTGTCAGGCGCTCTGCAAGTATCCCCGTGCTCGCTGAAGCAGCGAGGCACCCACACTCACGTCCACTAACGGCTCCGGTGGTGCGGCAAAAGTGGGCCACTCGACCTCCAAACTCAGGGAGGAGTCACCTATCCCCACTAGTACGCTAGTGGAGACTGCCCAGAAACAACAAAAGGGAAAGTGAGAAATACACATCAAACTTTCCATGAAAAATAAGGTGAAAAACCTGAGAAAATGGGCTCTTATTCCTTACCCAGAGCAAACTCCTCCACACCTACGGTGTCACTCGCCAGGGTTGGAGAAGGTAGAGACTCCTCGATAACTCGGAAGCCTTCTCCCACCGTCTTGTCCCCCCCAAATGGAGAGGACACGCGCCGCATCACTCGACGGAGCACACGGAGCACGCCGACATCTCTTTGGCTGGGCGACTACGGCATCTATTAGTGGAACTTCCTTCTCATTTGAGGCCATGTTGGGCCTAGGTTTGGTCCCTGCGTGGACACGTTATCTAGTTCTTTATATTAGTAGACTATGTGTAAAGGGAGTAGTGGGCTATCTTCTTATTATTGGGCTTGGCCTTGGCCCATAATTAGTGGGCTTAGGATTAGGGTTTGGGGCGCACCCCTCATCCCTCATCCTGGGTGGCTGCGCCACCTTCCCCCCCTTGCCCCCTCCACTTGCCTTTTTGGGCGCCCCCCTTGCCCCATTCCATCTCACCCCCCTTTCCCCCCTTGGGCGCCCCCTCCCTTTGATCCCTCCTTGATTGGAGGAGGGATGGCCGCCCCCCCTTGAATGGGGAAGGGCTGGGTCGCACCCCCCTTCCATTTGCGCCCCCCCCTCCATGTGGCAAGGGTGAAACCCTAGCTCCCCCCCCCCGATATAAAGGCTTGTATTTTCTTTTGAGGATGATTATTGAATGAAATTGAAATAGCATTTGCTGAAGGTGGCTGCGCCCCCTCCTCTGTTCCTCCTTGCTCCTGCAACGGGAGCAAGCTCGGGGTGTGACTCCCCATCCCTCGGTGCGACGCCGAGGGCCCCTTTCTCTTCTATCCCTTCTCAAGTTCTAGTTCGGTGCGCCCGGATTTCTCCTCCAAGAGCAGCGGCGACCACCCCCTGTTCGTGAAGGCCTTGGGCGACCAGACCATTTTTTTGTTGATCTTCTACGAGTCACCGACGCGCGCGAGGTGGTCTCACCTCATTCGGAGTTCGGCATCACCCGTGGCGATTTTCTCCGTGAGCGCGCGCAGGACCCCCTCTCCCTGCGAGCCTGGTTCTGCCCGCCCCCTTGAAAAAATCCCACAGGACGGACGTCTGCGAATTTGGACGCGGGATCTTCACCGGTCGTACCTCTCTTCGTCCTCTGTCCAACGCCTCTGACCTCGCCTCGATCCGACGTCCGAGCTGCTCGTGGCGTCCATTCCCGTGAGGTCGCGCAGGTCTGCCCTGTCCACCCGGCGCCAGAACCACCTGCGGATTCCAGAGCTTGCTTCTCACAGCCACGACCAGATCTGATCAATTCCTTCGGTCGGGACCTGCTGCTCTGCGTCCTCTTCATCCTCCAACAAGCAGAGCTCCGTTCGCCCTTTGGAGCTATTTCTGCTGATTTTTCCCGCTCAAGCGCTCGGTTCTGGGAGCAGAATCCTGTCACAACTTGCAGGTGCGCCTCCGGCTTCCACGGACGGAATCTGCGCGCCCCCTTTGGCCGAGGCTTCCTCCCATGACCTAGCTACGCGCCATCACTGACGGCGCCTCAATCGGACATCGGACCAGGTCGTGGGAGCTTTCACCGCGGAGTCACACATTGCTGCGAACCTGCCGACCACCGTTCGGGTCCTCCTCGCGGCCAACCCTTCACCGAGTGCCACCCGTCAGCCCGTACATCGGCAGCCCCGAATCTCTGCATGTAGCCTGTTATCTCCCTGTGAGGAGTGGGCACTTTATTGGGTTGTATTGATTGTTCATCCTTCGTGTATCGGGGTTGTTGATCTCGGCCGGGGTTCCTTCCCCACGCCTAGGCGTGGAGGTACGTGCGAAGCTCCTCACTGTTGGCATTTTGCTTTACTAGTATACTTTCTAGCATGCCGCGTGAGTGTGTGTAGGTTCCTAGCTAGCTTCTTATTCACCGCGTGGTTGTGAGTTGAGAGCACCCATTCCGTGGCCCTAGTCGAGCGCCGAGCTCGGACTAGATTCCCATAGGCGCACGGCGGCTCCTTAGTCGCTGAGATCCCCGCGCTTCCCTCATAGGGACGGTCGTTGGGCTTGAGTTTCTTGTTGAGAGATGCCTCCACCCGGAGGAACGCTACGGAGGTCAGCTGCCCGGCTTGCCTTTGGCGTGCGAGTGCTGGCCGCACTTGTTGCATTCGTAGGTCTTAGCCCATTTCAGTCCTATCCCGCATCAAAGTGGTATCAGAGCATATAGGTTTGCGTCTAGGGTTGAGTCTTGCACTCCATTTAGCATGTGTCCACCCATATAGGTCTTAGTGAGTCTCCATTTAGGTCCCTTTGCATGCCCACTCGGGGTGGTACCCATTACCATCACCCGGACACCATGGGTGACCCCCGTGGTAACACCCAAGGAGGCCCCTCTCTTGAGGATTTCATGGCCGAGATCATGGAGCGCTTGGCTAGTTCTGAACAAACCATTAAGGACCAAACCAACCATCTGGAGGGTCGACTCAAGGCCATAGAGGACCGCGCTGAGGTTTCTGACCGATCTATCCAGGGTCTTCTTGGGCGGATAGGGAGGATAGAGAAAGTGCCCCATCATGACCCCCCTAGAGTTGATCGTGCCCCACAGGCGGCAGCTGCCCAGCCCCCCCCATATCGGGCTGAGGAGCGACGGCCGCGAGCCCCCGACTTTGAGGATTACGGGTCCGATAATGATTATGAGGGGAACGGCCGCCGCCACCGTGGTCACCGACCACAGAGGGATGATGAGGACGATCGGGCACTTAGGACCGTTCGTGCGGACTCTCCCACTTTTGACGGGTCCCTGGACCCGAAGATCTACCTAGACTGGGAGGCTAGCATGGACCGGTATTTTGAGTGGGTCGAGATGTCTGACCACCGGCAAGTTAAGTTTGCCAAGATGAAGTTACTGGGGCGAGCACATACGTATTGGAGGAATGTGGAGAGTCTGATATTTCAGCGTCAGGACCCCCATATTGAGTCTTGGGGTGAGATGAAAGTCAAACTCCGAGAAAAGTATCTCCCCGCCACTTATCGCCAGAGGCTCATTGACAGATGGCAGAGCCTCACCCAGGGAGATCGGACCGTGTTCGAGTACATCGCAGAGTTTGATGAGTATTTCTTGCGATGCGGAGTCACGGAGGAGAGCGCCATGCCCGTCTCTCGTTTCCGTCGTGGTCTACGGCCCCATTACCAGTATGAGTTATTTCGCCGTAATGTGACCACCTTAGAGGTCGCGTACCAGGTCGCTATGGAGCTAGAGCAGTTTGAGGCGGAGTTCACTCCTACTCAGCGTCAGGGGACCACCAGTCAGCGGGGGTTCGACCCACGCACCACACCCAGTTCCTACAGTTGGTTTCCGGCGGCTCGGCCCTCGGAACCTCCTCGCCAGGACCCCACTGTTCCTAGGCCTCGCCCTCCCTTGCCGAGGGACACTCTCCCTCCCCCTCGCCAGCAGCCACCTTACCCCACCTCACGCCCTCAGCCTCCCGCGTTCCCTACCCGACCCCAGCTACCACCACCCCCGGCCCATCATGATGACAAGGGGAAAGGGCCGATGATTGGTGGAGCATCTCCTAGCACAGGGGCACGTAACAATTGTTATAGGTGTGGTGGAGTCGGCCATTATGCGAACAAATGCCCCACTAGAGAGTCGCTTGTAGTGACGGACCCCTCACCCACTGATCCCACGGCTGAGCTTCTGCCAGTCAGTTATGAGGCCGACCAGGAGTTGGCGGAGGAGTTCTTCGATGAGTTACTTGAGGGAGAGCAGGACGGTGACCCTAGTATTCAGTATCAGGGCGATGAGCAGTTAGGGGTAGTCCGGTGTATCCTTACCCAGCCCCAGGTGAGTGACGACTGGCGTCGTACCACCATCTTTCACACCTTTTGTAGGCTTGGAGGGAAGGCCTGCAAGGTGATCATTGACAGTGGGAGCTGCATTAATGCTATATCCACCGGTACGGTTACTTGTCTTGGGTTGACACCTGTGGACCACCCTGCTCCATATCGGGTATCCTGGGTAGATTCTACCTCTATCCCGGTTAGGCTTCGTTGTCTAGTGCCATTGCAGTTTCAGACCTACCATGATGAGATTTGGTGTGACGTGCTACCTATGGAGGTGGGTAGTATTATCCTAGGTAGGCCTTGGCTCTTCGATAGGGATGCCACCCTCCATGGTCGGTCGAACACTTGCATCTTCGACCATGGTGGCCATAGGATCACTCTTCACCCCACCCAGCCTAGGGATCCTGCCGTTCGCGAGCCAGCCGGCCCCAGTGCCACGAACACCCCTCGTCAGAGGAAGGCCGACCCTCCTACCCCACCCTTGGTGCCTGCTACTACCACCTCCACTACCCTCACCCTAGGGGAGCCTTCCACTAGGAGATTGATGGTGATTAGTCCCCGTGAGATGGAGAGAGAGTTCACCAGTGGTAGTCCCCTCTTTGCTGTTGTTGTTCGAGAGGTGAGTGATGTCATCTCAGAGTCCGAGGGTGAGCTAAACCCCGAGTTGGCTGCGATTTTACCCGAGTTTTATGATATCTTCCCGGAGGACCTCCCTGGAGGCCTTCCACCTATGCGTGACATCCAGCATGAGATCGACCTTATCCCGAGCTCTTCATTGCCTAACCTCCCTCATTATAGGATGAGCCCGGCGGACCACGCCGAGTTGCAGAGACAGGTCGAGGAGTTGATGAGTAGGGGATCCCTCAGGGACAGCAAGAGCCCTTGCGCTGTCCCCGCTTTGCTAGCCCCGAAGAAGGATGGCACATAGAGGATGTGCATCGATAGCCGTGCGATCAATAAGATCACGGTGAAATATCATTTTCCTATTCCCCGACTGGATGATTTGCTAGATATGATGTCGGGAGCCACTATTTTTTCTAAAATTGATCTTCGAAGTGGCTATCACCAGGTTAGGATCAGGCCTGGAGATGAGTGGAAAACTGCATTCAAGACCAAGGATGGTCTGTATGAGTGGTTAGTGATGCCTTTTGGGCTATCTAATGCCCCTAGTACTTTCATGCGGTTGATGACCCAGGTCTTGCGCCCTATGATAGGGGTCTTTTTGGTCGTCTACTTCGATGACATCCTTATTTATAGCCGCACTAGGGAGCACCACTTAGACCACCTTAGGCAGGTCTGCATTGTTCTGAGGCGAGAGAGCTTATTCGCCAACCCAAAGAAGTGTGCTTTCATGACCGACCAGGTTTCCTTCCTTGGGTTCATAGTGTCTCGCGATGGGGTCTCTGCTGATCCGGAGAAGATACGCGCCATTCAGGAATGGCCTGAGCCCCGCACCCTCCACGATGTCCGGAGCTTCCATGGCCTAGCGACGTTCTATCGTCGCTTCATTCGTGGCTTCAGTTCCATCACTGCCCCGATCACGGATTGCATTAGGAAGGGGGCATTCACATGGACTAAGGCTGCAGCCACGGCCTTTCAGAGCATCAAGGAGCGCATGACCCAGGCACCTGTTCTTACCTTACCTGATTTTTCTAAGGTGTTTGAGGTCACCTGCGACGCTTCTGGAGTGGGTATAGGGGGAGTCTTGAGTCAGGAGTCTCATCCCATTGCCTTTTTCAGCGAGAAGCTGAACGATGCCAAACTGCGGTATTCCACGTATGACAAGGAGTTTTATGCAGTCGTCCAGGCATTGAGATATTGGCGACACTATCTCCTACACCAGGAGTTTATGCTCTTTTCTGATCACGAGGCTTTGAGGTTTCTCCATACTCAGAAGAAGCTGAATGCGCGTCATAGTCGGTGGGTGGAGTACCTTCAGAAGTATACCTTTGTGCTTAGGCACAAGGCAGGGGCCGAGAACAAGGTGGCCGATGCGCTGAGTCGGCGGATGATGATGTTGTCCACCATGGGAGTAGAGGTGGTGGGATTAGAGAGGCTGAAAGAGGCTTATGTCGATTGCCCGGACTTCGGTCCGATCCATGCTGCCCTTCAGTCGGGCCCCTCCCGTGACCATAGTGAGTTTGTCCTTCAGGAGGGATATTTATTCCGGGGTGGTAGGTTGTGCATCCCACGGACGTCTGTTCGTGATTTTCTCACGTGGGAGTTGCATGCAGGGGGTCTTGCTGGCCATTTCGGCCGGAACAAGACCATTGAGGCCGTTGAGCATAGGTTCTATTGGCCTAGTTTGAAGAGGGATGTTGCTCGCATCGTGGCTCAGTGCCGCACTTGCGCTATGGCCAAGCAGAGGAAGCAGAACACCGGCCTTTATACTCCCCTCCCTGTCCCGGATAGTCCATGGCAGGACATTAGCATGGACTTCGTGTTAGGATTGCCTCACACCCTCCGTCGGCATGACTCCATTTTTGTGGTGGTAGACAGGTTCTCTAAGATGGCTTTGTTCATTCCCTGTTCCAAGACTTCGGACGCCTCTAGAGTTGCCCGTCTGTTCTTTACTCACTGTGTCTCCAGGTTTGGGCTTCCACGTACTATAGTGTCTGATAGGGATGTGCGCTTCACTAGCTACTTCTGGAAGACCCTATGGCACATGATGGGCACCCAGTTGAAGTTCTCTACCGCCTATCACCCCCAGACCGATGGTCAGACGGAGGTAGTCAATAGGAGTCTAGGGGATCTTCTTAGGTGCTTAGTGCGTGATCGTGTCGAGGATTGGGACTTGGTTCTACCTCTAGCAGAGTTTGCATATAATGACTCGGTCAATAGGTCTACAGGTCTGAGTCCCTTTGAGATTGTTACTGGTCGTAGACCTAGGAAGCCGATAGAATTGGTTCCATCTCCCATCCAGGCCCGTGTTTCTGAGTCAGCTGAGTCCTTTGCAGAGCATATTAGGCAGTTGCATGAGCATGTACGTCATCATATAGAGGCCAGCAACGCACGTTATAAGGAGTTAGCTGATGCGCATCGACGCACCCGTGAGTTCCGAGAGGGAGAGTACGTCATGATCAGGGTCAGACCTGAACGGTTTCCTTCGGGGGCCGTGAAGAAACTCTAGGCCCGCGGTGCTGGACCCTTTCGAGTCTTGAAGCGAATCGGGTCGAATGCGTATGAGATTGAGCTGCCAGACGACTATGGGATCTGTTCGACGTTCAATGTCTCAGATCTGGTGGCATATCGGGATCCCGCGGTGATTCCCAGTGAGCTTTTTGGGCCCTCCCCTCCTGTTGAGAGTATTACACCTACTGAGCGTCCACCTCTTCCAGCCCCATTACAGACACGCGAGCATATAGATTGTATACTGGATGAGCAGGTGACCACGACCCGGAGCGGAGCCTACCAACGCTTCCTAGTGCGTTGGAGAGGGCGCCCTACGACAGACAACGCCTGGATCACACGTGGAGAGCTGGAGAGGATCGACCCAGACCTGCTGGAGCGCTACCTGAGCGACCGTGACCCTTACTCGACGGGGTCGAGTTCTTCCCACCCGGGGAGAATTGGTGAGGACACGCGCCGCATCACTCGACGGAGCACACGGAGCACGCCGACATCTCTTTGGCTGGGCGACTACGGCATCTATTAGTGGAACTTCCTTCTCATTTGAGGCCATGTTGGGCCTAGGTTTGGTCCCTGCGTGGACACGTTATCTAGTTCTTTATATTAGCAGACTATGTGTAAAGGGAGTAGTGGGCTATCTTCTTATTATTGGGCTTGGCCTTGGCTCATAATTAGTGGGCTTAGGATTAGGGTTTGGGGCGCACCCCTCATCCCTCATCCTGGGTGGCTGCGCCACCTTCCCCCCCTTGCCCCCTCCACTTGCCTTTTTGGGCGCCCCCCTTACCCCATTCCATCTCACCCCCCTTTCCCCCCTTGGGCGCCCCCTCGCTTTGATCCCTCCTTGATTGGAGGAGGGATGGCCGCCCCCCCTTGAATGGGGAAGGTCTGGGTCGCACCCCCCTTCCATTTGCGCCCCCCCCTCCATGTGGCAAGGGTGAAACCCTAGCTTTCCCCCCCCCCCCCCCCCCGATATAAAGGCTTGTATTTTCTTTTGAGGATGATTATTGAATGAAATTGAAATAGCATTTGCTGAAGGTGGCTGCGCCCCCTCCTCTGTTCCTCCTTGCTCCTGCGACGGGAGCAAGCTCGGGGTGTGACTCCCCATCCCTCGGTGCGACGCCGAGGGCCCCTTTCTCTTCTATCCCTTCTCAAGTTCTAGTTCGGTGCGCCCGGATTTCTCCTCCAAGAGCAGCGGCGACCACCCCCTGTTCGTGAAGGCCTTGGGCGACCAGACCATTTTTTTGTGGATCTTCTACGAGTCTCCGACGCGTGCGAGGTGGTCTCACCTCATTCGGAGTTCGGCATCACCCGTGGCGATTTTCTCCGTGAGCGCGCGCAGGACCCCCTCTCCCTGCGAGCCTGGTTCTGCCCGCCCCCTTGAAAAAATCCCACAGGACGGACGTCTGCGAATTTGGACGCGGGATCTTCACCGGTCGTACCTCTCTTCGTCCTCTGTCCAACGCCTCTGACCTCGCCTCGATCCGACGTCCGAGCTGCTCGTGGCGTCCATTCCCGTGAGGTCGCGCAGGTCTGCCCTGTCCACCCGGCGCCAGAACCACCTGCGGATTCCAGAGCTTGCTTCTCACAGCCACGACCAGATCTGATCCATTCCTTTGGTCGGGACCTGCTGCTCTGCGTCCTCTTCATCCTCCAACAAGCAGAGCTCCGTTCGCCCTTTGGAGCTATTTCTGCTGATTTTTCCCGCTCAAGCGCTCGGTTCTGGGAGCAGAATCCTGTCACAACTTGCAGGTGCGCCCCCGGCTTCCACAGACGGAATCTGCACGCCCCCTTTGGCCGAGGCTTCCTCCCATGACCTAGCTACGCGCCATCACTGACGGCGCCTCAATCGGACACCGGACCAGGTCGTGGGAGCTTTCACCGCGGAGTCACGCATTGCTGCGAACCTGCCGACCACCGTTCGGGTCCTCCTCGCGGCCAACCCTTCACCGAGTGCCGCCCGTCAGCCCGTACATCGGCAGCCCCGAATCTCTGCATGTAGCCTGTTATCTCCCTGTGAGGAGTGGGCACTTTATTGGGTTGTATTGATTGTTCATCCTTCGTGTATCGGGGTTGTTGATCTCGACCGGGGTTCCTTCCCCACGCCTAGGCGTGGAGGTACGTGCGAAGCTCCTCACTGTTGGCATTTTGCTTTACTAGTATACTTTCTAGCATGCCGCGTGAGTGTGTGTAGGTTCCTAGCTAGCTTCTTATTCACCGCGTGGTTGTGAGTTGAGAGCACCCATTCCGTGGCCCTAGTCGAGCGCCGAGCTCGGACTAGATTCCCATAGGCGCACGGCGGCTCCTTAGTCGCTGAGATCCCCGCGCTTCCCTCATAGGGACGGTCGTTGGGCTTGAGTTTCTTGTTGAGAGACGCCTCCACCCGGAGGAACGCTACGGAGGTCAGCTGCCCGGCTTGCCTTTGGTGTGCGAGTGCTGGCCGCACTTGTTGCATTCGTAGGTCTTAGCCCATTTCAGTCCTGTCCCGCATCACCAAAAGTCGCAGGGAGGTCGGGGACCTCCTCCCGACCATTGGCACTAGGAGCTGGCACACGCTCCTCCCCTGACTCCGGCCCTACACAAAAGATAGAAATGTCAGTGTACTACTGGAAAACGTAGGTCGGTGCTAAAGAGGGGAAAGAAAGACCCCCATGCACCTCCAGAAGTAGCCTCAGTCTCAGCCCCCTCGGCAGAAGAGGCCCCAGAAGAGGAAGAGCTCGAACTCTCCTCTGTCTCCATGATGAAACTCCTGCTACCAGAGGAGCCTGAAGAAGTCTCCGAAAAATGCCGGAGGTGGTGGAACTAGAAGCCCCTGCGGATCAACAAAACAATAAGGGTCAGCACACAGCCTGGCCTTATATAAAGCCAGCCATCTAGTTAAGGGTTTCAGACAAGAAGCTCACCAGTCGGGGTGCTCCCCTCAGAGAGCCCCTCTATGTCGACGATCTCCTCATCTCCTCCAGTCAAAGTCGCCACTGCAGGTTCTCCTTCCGCGGCTCCAGTAGTGTCATGGGGAAGTTCACCCTCTTCCAAGGGGCAGAAAGTACCCGCGGCCAATGCTAAAAGAAGCTTAGCACTACCAGGTGATACAAAAACCCCATCATGAATAGCTAAGCCCCAGCCACATACCTGAGGGTCCCATGACGGAAGACTCCAACAACCCTACCGTGCAAGCTGAGACAATGGCTGGCAAAGGAGGGAGGGGCGGCCCGGATCCAACTCCAGCAACGAGAGAGTCCAAGCCACCCGTCACTCTTGGCTCGGCCTCAAACGAGGGGAGCTCTACTGACGGTCCGGTGCTCACTAGCTCCTGGACCATTTCTAGGGTAGCAGTTGGGTCTTCACCTGGCAAACAAAATCATAAACCAGTCAGCAGCCTCAGTCCATAAGACATTAGACAAACGGGGAGACAACTCTCCTCAAAATGGCTCGGCACTTACCAGAGCAGTCCCGAGTGGCGGCAGGTTCTTGCCCCTCGACAAGGGTGGTCACCTCATCTCTTGCCTCGGGAGGGGCCATGGCCCCCAGCATCCCCGCCGTCTCTACATAAAGTACATGGCTATGTCAGTTTCCACAAGCAAGCACGGCCATAAATAGAACATTTCCAATCCTAGGGGCTCTACCTGGCCGAATACCCTCAGGGGCCTGCCACGACCCAAAGTTGGGGGACGTCTCGACGTGAGGGCTAGTCTCATCCATCATCCAAAGAACCTCCTCGACGTCGATATCGCAACTGATTCATCGTCCAACTGAGGGTTCGCCGCCAGGGGTGGTGAGAAAGCCACCTCCGCCCTAGTCTCCAGCTGATCTACAAGAAAACCAGTCAAACAGTTCGAGGTTAGTCAACCATAATGACTAAACCAGCAAAGACAAAGGGTGGGCATGGCACTTACTCAAAGCAAGCTCTGCCTCTATATGCTCATCCGCCCTGAGTCCCTGAGAGGACTCACCAGCCCCCACCGCTCAGGTGTCCACCCGGGGTCGCTTCCGCTGGGGCTGATGACCCTCGTCCCCGCTCCCAGAGGACACCCCCGTAGAGAGATGATCCTCCCCTGTCGGGGAACCTACCAAAGAAACACAGCAACACACAACATCTCAGTCCTATACGTGACGAGATAATATGATTGAGACAATATGCTAAAGAAGGGTCTCACCTGAGGCCGCGAACGGAGTCAACGGTAGAGGAACCAATCGCCCCGACTTCAACCCCAGCACCCTGGCAGCCTTCGCAACTGCCTCCCTGACGTATCTCAGTGTGTAGGCACACTCGATGTGAGACACAAACTCCACCAGTCTAGATGACCCTATCGCATGGGTGATATGGCGTCTCCAGTCATCGACCGTGGTGTCAGCAAAGCTCCCCTCTGGGAGCACCCGGTCCAAGGAACCCTTCTTTCCAGAGCCACAATCGGCTTGGAACTGGGTCCACCAACTCTTCGGTGTCCTTGACCGCCACACCCTAACTCCAACCCCCGCAGGCGCCGTGTAATATCCTGGACCCTTCGGATCCTTCTTCTTGGGTCCCGGATCTATTTTCTCGGAGAATTTGTTCTCATTATGCCCGGAATTATTTTTCGGACATCTTTCGGGTTCGGATCCTTGCGTTTCGGATCAGTTTCGGAGGTCCTGGAACGTGTTTCGCAGTTCCCGCATGTTTTTCTTCGGCAGACCTACGGAACCCCATAGTGGGTGAACCGGGTCGTTCACCTACTCCGGGATGGTACCACGGCGATCAACGTGTTCCGAGGATTGCAGGGGTATATTTTTCTATTATTTCATATTTTTCAAAAAATCCAGATTTTCTATATAATCCCATTTTCTTTTTCTTTTTCTTCTTTTCTTATTCTTCTTCCTCCTTCTTCCTCCTTCCGTCGTGACACACCCGCGCCCCCCTCTCTTTCTCTCTCCTCTCTCGACGACGACGCGGCGCGCCCCTCCGGCTACAGACGGTGGTGGGCGACGGCGCGACGATGACGGCGGGACGATTGCGTGGGTGTGCGGAGTTCGTGGGAAGCGTGAAGGAATGAGGGTTTCAACGGCGTTCTTCGCAGTTTGGGGATGATCCGGCGCGCCTCAAAGCAAGATAGAGGTAGGGTGACGTTCCCTAGCTCCATGGGTTCCTTACCCGCGATTTCTAGGTCGAGGCGAGGTCGAGAGAGGGTCATTTCGTGCCGAGAAGGGTAAAGCATGATTTGGGGTTCGAGCATCCGATCTAGTGTTTTGAGTCACGATTTCACGAATTGATGGTGTAGATGCATGCTAGGTTGCTTGGGGATGGGTTCCCCTTCGTTTCCCCCTCAAACGGGGTTGTTTGGGGCCGAAAATGGGGTTTTTCTGACGGGTTCACCGTTCTCGGTCCGTTGGGATGTACGCGGTCCTAACAGGAGCCGTGTACACCATGGTGCGGCCCAGACGTCGATCGCTCTGTCGCCTTGGAGCATCGGTGGGTTACACGGCCCATCGGGCGACCGTGTAACCACTGAACGGCCCATGTCCAACCGTGCACCCCGTGGGTTTTTGACCGTTGCACAGTGCTGGGATTGCATGGCCCAGGGCTGGCCGTGCAGTCACTAAACGGCCTGAGGCTAGCCGTTCAGTCTCTGTGCCATTGGGTGATTGAATGGCCCGGTGGGGTCCGTTCATCTCCCTACACGGCTAAGGGTTGGTCGTGCCATTCCAGAATGGCCAGGGTTTAGCCGTTCTATTTACGAGTCGTTGGGCGATTGCATGGCTCAATGAGGACCGTCCAGGTACCCAAGTGGCCTATCGTTGGACCGCGTGATTCCTGAACGGCCTGAGTGTGGCCGTGTGGCTTTCCGTTCTGTCCAGAGATGGCACGGGCCCCTGTTGGCCATGCATTGTCTGGAACGGTCCCAAGAGGGGCCGTGCATTCTTGGCATGGCCCAGGGGAGGACCGTGTGCGGGGTTTGTAAGCGGTCAATTGGTAGACCGTGTAAACTAGAACAGCCCAGGGTGGACCGTTCACTGTGTTTGTCTAACCGGTGTTTCTTTCCTCACCGATTCGAGTCCCGGGTGAGTGAACCTCGATCCACGTGCTGACCCATGGCTTGACTGATGCTGGGCATTATGTCGAGGCCAGGTGTTAGGGTGCCTTGGGGTCCCGGGAGGTGTTGTTCTCGGCTTGGGTCACCATGAGTCGGTGTCGGTACGAGGAGCAGTCCTTGTACTTTGTCTGGTTCAGACGTTGCTTTCCGTTGACTAGAGAGCCTACTCCTTCAGTGACCCTCCACTAGTCGTAGCCTTCCGACACGCGAGTGGTCCCACTAGGGAGTGGTGGCGAGACTTGTTGAGTGGTGATAGTCAGATCTAGAGGGAAGGGGTGAATAGATCAGTCCCTTTTTTGCCCTTCTTTGCGGAAATAAAAAATAAATCTAACACAACAGATAATGAGACAGATATTAGTTGATAGATAAGAAGCTAGATACACACATGAAATCTGGAACCACTCCTATCAAGCTTCTACCGTTGGAACAAGAGAGAAAACAAACCACAAGACAAGATCTTTAAGGTGGTTTGGTCTCAGTCTAGAGACCTACGTCCACCCCTCACACAATACGGTGAGGCTTCACTGGTGCCAACGCACACCCGCTGATTCACAGCTTCTTACTGAGAGAAACACTCTCACACTCCGCTGCCACACAACTTGAGGTATCACAACCCAAAACACAGACCAGTGTCAACACCGTCTGTCTTCCTACACGCAGGTAGGGATCAAGTGCTATGGAGTTTGTTTTGAAGAAAAGAAAACTGAAAATGGAACTACCAGACAGAGTATCGTAGTAAAACTCAATGAGAAGAAAGTCTCATGTCTGAGAAAGAGCTTGAGGGGTCCTTGGCCTTCTTCTTCTTCTTCCTGGATCTTCACCACACCCTTGAGGAAGAAGGATGATCAAGCTTCAAGCTTTTTAAGGGATCTGGATGAAGCTTCACGAAACCCTTCTGCTTGCAAGAAGATCTCTCATCGTAAGGAAGATGATCATCTTCTTCTTCTTGCGCTCACACTAGCAACACCAGGAAGGGGGCTAGCTTCCACATCAAGTCTTCCAGCTTTTCATTTTTCCTCTTGCTTGCTTGCTCATCTTCGAACTGGAGCTCATGCTCCTCATATATTGGTGTCTTAGGGAGACACCAGCGTTGTCCGCTTTTCAAGCAACACCCAGAATGTCACATCCACATTATTTGATCTGCTTCCATTTGCATAGTTGACTTCCATTTTGTCAAGTCTGCATGAATGTGGGTAGGTAGGAGACCATAGCAGCCAAGGTACGATCTTCTTCAGAGGATGTCTCTGCCAAATCACAATCTTCTGACACAGAGGCACTTTGACAGCTTTTTCCAGAGCAAACGGATCCTCTGGATTATGTTCCGGATCTTGAAGACAGCTTCTGTCCGATTCAGATCCGTTCTGGTCGAACCAAATGTGTCGAGACATTCCTTTGAAAGCCTTGAAGAATCGTTCTGGTTGGACGTGGATGTGTCGACACTTTCCTGTCAGTGTGTCGAGACATCCCTTTGAAAGCCTTGAAGATAGCTTCTACCGTTTTCAAACACGTTCTGGTTGAACGTTGATGTGTCGACGCTTTACACTCAGTGTGTCGGGACATTTATTGAGTGTCTTGAAGATCCATGGCTGATGTGTCAAGACAACACCAAAAGGTGTCGAGACATGTGAGCCATATGTAGAGTTCTCGCATGAGGGTGTCGAGACAGAAGCGCCAAGTGCAGAGATTTTCACACTAGTGTGTCGACACTTTTCACTCAGTGTGTCGAGACATTAGTGAGTCCAGAGTCTTAGACAGAATGGCTTCAGCTTGATTTCTTCAGGATGTGTCGAGACATGGGTTAGATGTGTCGACACATTCTTTTGTGCCGGAGCTCAAGCAATGGAAATCTAACACAATCTCTTCTAGATGTGTCGGGACATCTTTAGGCCGTGTCGAGACATCACTTAGAGAGATTCTTATTCACTTGTTTAGTCAATTCATCAAACCAAAATAAGTTAGATATTTCTCAAATATCTACTAATGATTTATGATCTGTTATCATCAAAATCAGGGGAGACAACATTCTCCCCCTTTTTGATGATGACAACCATGAATCATTATATCAAGCATTTATATAGCAATACAATCAAATTGGTTTAAGGGGCCGTAAAGCAAGGGAGATTGATCCATTCACACATCAACTGAAGGTTAGCATTTTTCAACATATAGCATTTTCAACAACAACAATAAAAAGCTTGATTCATTGATTAACCAGGTTTATGTACAAATCAAGCAAGAATGTGTGTTCAAGCAGTTACATTGAAAATCTAAATGCAAAAGCTAACTACATGCTAGATGTTTGATGGCGCTTGTCTTCACAGAATGTCTTCAGTACTTCTCCCCCTTTCTAATCAGCAAGGAGGGGGTGAAGGAGGAGGTTGCTGTGGTGGAGGCATGGTGCTGGTGCTGGCAAGGTCAAGGATCCGTGCCTCTTGGAACTCATGTTGCAGGTGGGAGATGGCAGTCTCTAGAGAGTCAATCGTGTGATTTAACTGCTCATCCCTTTGGCTGACAAAATGGTGTAAGTTCTGGACGTTTTCTTTGATGTCCTTGAGCCAGGTATACATCATCTCACAAATGTATTCTGTTTCAGCCCTCTGCTGGGAGCCTTGTGGTGGAAAATGAGAAGAGGTGGCTTCTGTTTGAGGAGGAGGACACCATTCATCACCTGCATCCTGTAGGGCTGGTTGGAGTTGAGCTTTATGCAGACGAATGAGCTCCAAGATTTCAGTACCAACCATATCCATTTTCTTGTACACGACGTCCATCTTGGCCTCAGCTTTGGTGGTGCTATTGACTGCTCTAGCTGTGTCAGTATGAACTGTGTCGGCAAGCCTGGAGGAGGCATCAAGTAGCTTATTGGTGTCAGAATACAATTTCCCTTTCAACCTTTGGGAAGCATCCAGTAAGCGAGAAGTAGTAGCATTGATGGTTCTCTCCAGATTGGAGGTGGCATCAAGAGATCAGTTGATCTCTGTGGTCACATGTGCTCGGATGGATGTAGTTGCGCCAGCCGCTTGTGCTCTGATGGATGTAGTGGTGCCAGCCACTTGTTCAACTAGCTGATTGGATGACTCCATCAGTTTGGCACACTTAATGTTGAGATTACCTTGATCTTCTCAGATGTCATAGGGATGCATGACCATTTCAGCGGTTTTCTCTTAGGTTTCAGTGTGGATCTCTCGTAGTCTTTTCATGATTCTGCCTTCTCGTTCACACACATTTATCAAGGAGTTCATGAAGGCTTTCATCCTTTCATCTGACTTATGTTTGTCATGCACAAATTTCTCCCATCTACTGGTTTGGACTTGCTCAAAATGGAGTTGTCTGGCTTCTATTCTATCCACCTGCAGACTGAGTTGACGAAGAGAAGAATTCATACTCCCAAATTGAGCAGTGAGGAATTGAATAAGTGCAGGGTTAATATCCATAAGACTGCCAGTGGCACCAAAAGCAGGACCTTGTGAGGTGGAGGCCTCGGTATGAAATTCAGGAGGGGCATCCCGGGCACTAAACACTCTAGGCTCATTGTCTTGAGACAGAGGAGGTTGGATGCCAAAAGCCATCATCATCCGAGGCTGGTCCGTGGGATCTGCAGACTGCTGCTGCTGAGGGGATTGCTCAAGGTGGATATCTGCATGGAACATTTCCTCATGCTGATCTAACTGTGCATATGATGATGGCTGGTCCTGTGCTGGCTGATCCTGTTCCTGTGCAGGCGGTTCCTGTGCAGGCTGTGCCTGTGGAGCTGGCTGTACTGGACGGTCAGGTAGATGGCCAGGCAGATTCCTTACTAGTTTATCACCTTCCTTTTTGAAGTGCATGTAATTTTCTATAAACCTCATGCTGTAGACATTACTTCTGGAGATTGGTATGGACTTTTTATTTTCAAGAGGGATGCCAACCTTCTAAAAAATAGCTGTTAGGTGTGTAGCATAAGGCAGGCTGCACCGGTTGCAAGTGCAACCGTCCATAATCTGGAGCATGATCTCTGGTAAACAAACATGTTAATTGTTGAACAAGTAGTAAAACAGGAACCTTTGTGTCTTAGTAAGTCTGCTTCTGCCACCCCCTTGTGGGGTAATCATGGTAGTGAAAATGTGATGTAGAAGACGCTGTAAGGGGGGAAACCGGTTTGTGTCAAAGTATTTGACAAGTTATTGAGTAGCATCCTGAGGATCTTAAGGCTTTCCTGTAAGGAGGGTGTAAGCTGCAGACAGATCAATCTGAATCTCAGATTCTATTTCCCCATCCTGGGGTATGTGTAAGGCTCTGTGAAGAAGTTTTGTGGTGAGCTTGATGGAAACCCCCTTGACTTCAGTCCGAAGGACTTTCTTATTCTCATCAAAAAACAAGTTCTTGTAGAATTGCTGAACTAGAAATGGGTAATATACCCTGTAATCAGACATAAACCGTCTCCATCCTTGGAACTCAAACAACGGCAGCAGTTCAGGAAAATTCACAAGCATCCCACGGTCACTAAAATCTACATACCTAGGGAAGAGAATCCGGGAGGGATCACTTTCTTCTTCCCTGACGGAGGTAGCAGCACTGGGCTTTGGAGGAGCTGATTGAGCTTTGGCCTTCCCTTTTTCTTTGGCGGACAGCCGTGGCCGCTTGGGCTTTGGTTGCGGCGGTGAAACCCTTTCACTATTCGAGCCCTGGGCTCGGTAGCTCGTCTCTTAGCTGGTTCTGCAGCTGGGTGGTCATCAATGCTCTTGGATTGTGCTTTTGGGGCTACGGCCTTCTTGGATGAAACCGTGTCTTTCTTCTTGCCGCGGGTGACCGGAGGAGCCATGGAGAGGTTAGAAGAAAGGGAGGTGAGGAAACGGAGGATGGCTGGTGCTAGAAGTGAAGAGGGTTTCACAGGCGAAGGAGAGGGAATGAGGGCATCGACCTCCAAGTGAGGATGTGTCGGGTCGCCGGAGAGCGTATGGGGGAGTGAATGGGGTTGGAAATGAGGAAAGGTGAGGAAAATGATTTTCACCGTCGAGTAAAAGGAAGTTGAGTTTTTTGACTTTTGAAAAAGACAACCTTGAGATTAGAAATGGTGTATATACCCCTATGTTAAGTTCAGAATGGTTTAAGGCTTATAAGCTCATTTTTTAGTAATAAAAGTTTGAGAAAAACCATTTTTGCAACAAAGGATAAGATTTAAACATTTGAGAAGGTTAAGAGAATGGAACCAAGCCCGTTTGACTTACTCATCATGTGCATTTGGCATGATTGGAAAAAGAAGATAAGCAAGTATTGAAAGTAAACAATAACCCGTTTTGTTTTGAAGCAAGTTGTAGAGTCAACCCCAAACCATTTTTTTTAAATTAATTAAACAGTTCAATATAGCATTCACTTTTTGACTCAAAGGAACACGTTGTTTAGACGCCAGAGTCCCTAGTTACTCAGTGTAGCTTATCTTTCTAAATTCTTTTGAACAGAGTTGACTTTTCTCATCATGACTAGATTATCCTTCATTTCATTGATGGAGGATCTAATTTTTCTGAAGAGAGGTCATTGCTCTGAAATTATAGCAGCATGGTTTCTAGGGGGTGTATTCTCTATTTGACTTCACGTTAGGAACATGTTTAAAGACAATACATGTCAATTATTTCAAAAGCCAAGAAGCCTAGATGTAGTGAACTTTCAGACGCAGGGGCAATGGTCATTTTCAAGGACTTGAGAAATGTTTCAATCCTATTATAAATGCAAGTTTGGTAGAACTCAATGCAATGATTCATGAAAATGAGGATTATAAACAAGAAACCATTTCTTTAACAGGAGTAATACTAATGAATTCACCCAGGGTTGTATAGATGAATGAAAACATTCTCAACTCCCCCTCACTTAATGCTCGGTGAATAGTGAGGGTTCAGAGGCGAAAGATTTTAGATGGAAATGAAGGAAGCAGTGTGTAGAAGGAATCAAGGAAACTCTCCATTTGATCTTCAAAACCAAGGGCGGCTGAGAGATAGTCTCGACACATGACTTGAAGGTGTCGATCTGACCAACAGGTTCTATGCTGCAAGTCTCGACACATACCAGTAGGGTGTCGACCTGTTCAAAAAGATTTGTTCATCATGTCTTGACACATATCAGTAGGGTGTCGACATGTTCAATAAATTTTGTCCTGCCTATCTAGAGACCTGACTGTACATCAAACTGTTCTCTGCTAGCTTCTGTGAGTCTTCATTTCTAACAGACACCTACCATCTTTTACTGCCAGTGCCTCTGACTTTCTTCTTTCAGACAATCATTCAAGAGTGGTTTAACCTTTTGCTGCCACTGAGAAGTGCTTCAATGGATGCTAAAGCTTTAAGCATGCTTATGCACTAGAAATCAACTATGCAGTTAACAATATGCATTTCTGACTCATGGTACTTGGCGGAGGCCTATCCTCATGCATGAGGAGAGTTTCCTGACAGGCATGACCTGTCTTTCCACTTATCGACATTTGATGTACCATTTTGTCATAAGATGATGTTCAATTAAAAACAACCAGAAATATAAACAAGCTCCCCCTGAATGTGACCATCATTCAAAACAAGATACATACAGCCAATGGACCAGTTCTAAATCAAAGTAGATATGCTTGTTCCAAACATGGTAAAGATAAGTAAGCAGGGCATCGAAGGATGAATTGATAGCTCAAACCTGAGTGGATTGAGGTCTACATAGACCAAGCTCTCTCCTTAATGTTGTGAACCTGTCATTGCTTAAGGGCTTTGTGAAGATATCTGCAAGCTGATTTTTTGAGTCTACAAAATGGAGCTCAAAGTGATTTTTGAGAACTTTATCCCTTATAAAGTGATGTCTAATTTCAATGTGTTTAGTCCTAGAGTGCATGACTAGATTTTTTACAAGATTTATAGCACTTGTGTTATCGCACAGAATGGGTACACAACTAAGATCTATTAGATAGTCTTGGAGTTGGTGTTTGATCCACAGTACTTGGGTGTCACAACTCCCTGTAGCTACATATTCCGCTTCTACAGTTGAGAGGACAACCGAATGCTTTTTCTTGGAAGTCGAAGAAACCAAACACCCACTGAGAAATTGACAATAGCCACTAGTGCTCTTGCGGTCCAGTTTGCATCCTGCATAATCTGCATCTGAATATGAAATAAGTGAAAGTTCACAAGATGCAAGATACCATAATCTCAATTCTTGAGTGCCAGCAAGGTATCTAAAAATACGCTTGACAGCAGTCAAGTGAGACTCTCTAGGACTAGACTGAAATCTAGCACAAAGGCAAACGTTGAACTGAATGTCTGGTCTAGATGCAGTTAGATAGTGTAATGACCCAATCATACCTCTGTATTTCTTTACACCTACAAGAATACCTTGTTCATCTGCATCTAGTGAAGTGGCAGTCCCCATTGGAGTTCCTAATGGTTTGCAGTTGGTCAGATCAAACTTTTTCAGCAACTCCTTCACATATTTGGCTTGATTGATGAAATAGCCTTCATTGCATTGATTAATCTGCAAGCCAAGGAAAAAATATAGCTCACCCATTAGACTCATTTCAAACTGATTGGTCATGAGTTTAGCAAATTCCTCACACATTTAAGATTTTGTGGATCCAAACACTATATCATCCACATAAATCTGAACTATCAAGATATCTTTACCTTGTTTCTTGGTAAATAGTGTCTGATCTACATTACCTCTTGAATACCCTTGTTCGATGAGGTATGAGCTTAGTCTGTCGTACCAAGCTCTAGGTGCCTACTTCAAGCCATATAAGGCCCTGTCCAACTTATAAACATGATCTTTGAAATATGTGCATTCAAAATCGGGGGGTTGCTCTACATAGACTTCTTCTTTAATAAGACCATTTAGAATAGCACTCTTGACATCCATTTGCTGTAGTTTGATTTTATGAGAACATGCAAATGCTAGCAAAATTCTAATGGCCTCAAGTCTAACAACAAGAGCAAAAGATTCGTCATAATCTATGCCAAATTCTTGATTATACCCCCGAGCCACCAATCTGGATTTATTTCTTACTATCTTTCCATCTTCACTTAGTTTATTTCTGAAAACCCATTTGGTTCCTATGACTAATTTCTCTTGAGGTCTAGGAACAAGATGCCAAACCTTATTTCTTTCAAACTGGTTTAGTTCATCATGCATGGAATTGATCTAGTTTTCATCTTTTAAGGCCTCTACAATATTTTTGGGTTCAATTTGAGACACAGGAGCAAGTTGTTCAATTTCATCCATAATTTTGAACTGAGACCTAGTTTTGGTTCGGTCATGCAGATTTCCTAACATGTTTTCTAAGGGATGGTCTTTTAACACTCTTAAATCAGGCTGAGTGTTATCTTCATCTGCTTTGATGACCGGATCATTTCTTGGCTCTTCTTGGTCTTCATTTGTTTGTGTCTCCTCATGTGGAAGTTCTTCTTTTCCTTTTATGTTCAGAAATTCCCTATCATCATCTTCCCTGCAAGTGTTGTCATGATCAATCTCATCAAAAGTGATGTGAGGGGATTCTTCCACACAAAGGGTCTTAAGATTGTAGACTCTATAAGCCCTAGACTTGTCGGAGTACCCAAAGAATATCCCTTCTTTACTCTTGGGCTCAAACTTGTCCAGAACTCTTTTATCATTGTTATGAACAAAACACTTTGACCCAAACACTTTCATGTGAAAGAGAGATGGCTTTTTACCTTTCAGTAGCTCATATGGAGTCATTTTGGTGAGGGGCCTTACCATTGAACGGTTGATAATATAACATGCATTGTTTACCGTTTCTGCCCAAAATCTCCTTGGGAGATGCCTTTCAGCAAGCATTGTGTGTGCCATCTCTATGAGAGTTATGTTCTTCCTCTCAACAACCCCATTTTATTCAGGAGTCTGTGGTGATGAAAACTTGTGAATGATTCCTTCACTCCTACATAAATTTTCAAAGTCAGCATTGTCGAATTCACCACCATGATCTGAAATAATGTTGGAGATCTTAAACTTACCATCTTGCTTCACTTGCATATATAGTGCCTGAAACTCATCAAATGCATTATTTTTATGTGCAAGATAAAATACCCAAGTAAATTTAGTAAAGTCATCTACTAAGACGTAACCATATCTTTTACCACTTAAGCTAGCTATTTTGGTTGGACCAAATAAGTCCATATGGATTAGTTCAAGTTGTTTAGATGATGAGTTTTCGGTTCTGCTTTTAAATGACTTTCTAGTCTATTTTCGTTGAGCACATGCATCACAAATCTTAGTGTTCAGTTTGACTTTAATTTCAGGCAGACCTTTGACAATGGAATGCTTTACCAATTTATGAAGAGTATTGTAACTAACATGACCTAGTCTGCGATGCCACAAACAAGCTAATTCAGAATTGGGTGCTGCAGATAAAGATTTATGTGAGCAGGGTCATGTAAGTCAATCATGTACACGTTGTTGACTCTTTTACCAGAAAACTTGGTTTCTTTTGAATTTGGTTGCAAGATTCTACATTCATTAGAGTCAATAATTATAGTATGACCTTTATCACATAGTTGACTAATGCTCAGCAAATTATACTCCAAACCATCAACAAGTAATACATTATCAATTGAGTTGGAGGGGTTCTTACCCAATTTACTTGTACCAATGATTTTTCCTTTGTTGTTTCCTCCAAAGGTGACATGTCCAGCTTCCTTTTCAATCAGGAGACAGAATTTGGTTTTGTCTCCAGTCATGTGTCTTGAGCAGCCACTGTCAAGATACCAACGGTTGTGCACGGCTACAAGACACTCATGCACAAGGAATTAAGTGACAATGTTTGGAACCCAAGGACAGTTGGGTCCCAATAATTTCTTCATTTCTGTAAAGCAGGATAACACTGATTTTGAAATCTAAACTTTCTTAGCATCTTTGCTTTGTTGGGAGTTCTGGTTTTTCTTCTCTTTAGTATTTTGGACTTTGTGAGTTTTGGAAGTGGTGGAGAAGGATTGTTGATTAGACCATCGGTTCCAGTTAGTTGGTCTAGATGAATAGGAGGTGTCATATTGCCTAGGTCGTTGAGGTAGAGTGAACCTATGACCATAGGGAACATTATTGTTCCTTACCCATGGAGGTGTCGATCTGTAGAAGGTAAAGTCTTGACCTGTCCACTATTCAGTCTGTCTATGACGGTCTCTGGATAAGGGATGTGTCGACCTCCTATATGGAAACTGTCGACCTGTTGGTGCAAACCTGGGGTATTGTTGGGCGTTTGACCAGGTGGGTGTCGACCTATTCCATGGAGTGTCCCGACCTGTTCTAGCATTGTAACTGTCTCTTCCTTTGTGATGTGCAGGCTGAGGCTTGGACGGGTGTCGACCTGTTTGGGATTGTTTGTGAACCTTTTTGGGTTGTTGGGAAGTTTTGTTGATTGGTTCTACTATCTTTTCTTTTCCTTTGTTTTCAACGTTTTCTTGGTGTGTTGATTTAGAGGTTGATGCTTCGGGAGATGAGACAAAGGTGGTGGTCTTTAGCCCAAACGCTTTCTTTTTGGTAGGCTCATATCCTAGCCCTTCTCTGTTGAAGTTTATTTTAGTTCCTAGCAGGGCATTCAAGTTTTCACTCCCATCAACAAATTTTTCAAGAGAGATTTGTTTATCTGCTAGGTCCTTTTGAAGTTTCTCATTTTCTTTCAACAGTTGAGAATTGACATGTTTAAAGACTTCAGACTTTTCGTTGTACAGATTGTTGTCCTTTACATAGCTTTACATTTTTAATTTCAATTCGTCAATTTCATCTCTTAGCCTTTCATTTTCATCTTCCAAGTCTCTCATTTCTTTTCTTCCTTCTTCAAGATTCTCATTCATTTTTCTTAGATCTTCAATTTCAGTTTCTAGAGAGATTATTTTTTCATTGAGAGGTTTATCATGCCCACAGGATTCAGCCTTCTTCTTTAAGGTTTTGTTTTCTTTTCTGTATACTTCATATTTATTCATTAATTCAAAGTAGGCTTCTTCCCAATCATCGGTGGAGAAATGCTCAAAGGGAGAGCATACCTCACTGTCATTTTCTCCTTTGGCCATTAGACAGAGATCATTTTTTTCCTCTTCGGAGGAGTTGTCTTCAGTTTCTTCTTCTTCATCATCACTCCAAGTGCACACCATGGCCTGCTTCTTCTTGCTCTTCCACCTAGGCATGGTTTTCTTAGCTCCTTCTGGACACTCAGACTTGATGTGTCCTGGTTTCCTGCAAGAGTAGCATACATGCTTCTCAGATTTTTTAGCATTTTCAGGTCTTCGCCTGAAACCTCTTTTCACCTGGGGCTTCTTCTTAGTGAAGCATGTACCTTCCTTTCTTAAAAACCTTCTGAACTTTCTTATTAATAGAGCAACTTCATCTTCTTCAGTGTTGCTGCTTGAAGGCTTTTCATCATCAGATAGGTCCTTGGAGCTTGGCCCAGCTTTAAGAGCCAGAGGCTTCTTTTTACTTACCTCAGCCTCTTTGTTTTTCATATTCATCTCATAGGTCATCAAGGATCCTATGAGTTCTTCTACCTTGATGGTAGTTAAGTCTTTTGATTCTTCAACTACAGTGACCTTTGTATGCCAAATGGGAGTTAGTGATCTCAGAATCTTCCTTACTATCTCCTGCTCAGAGTAGGTCTTACCTAGCTCAGTCAAGCCATTAGTGAGCGAGGTTAGTCTAGCATACATGTCCAAAATGGACTCATCAGATTTCATTCTAAACTTCTCATATTCAGATACCAACATGTTAGCTTTGGTTGCACGTACTTGCTGTGTCCCTTCATATATTACCTCAAGACGGTCTCACATTTCTTTTGCAGTGGCGCAAGTTGACACCCTTGAGTATTTGGTTGGATGAAGGGAGCACTGCATGATGTGCTTGGCACTCCAGTTCAGAGTTGATTGCCTGATCTATTCTTTAGTCCATGTGTCTTCGTCCAGAGGTAGCTCAAATGGTCCCTTGCTGATCACTCGCCAGACTTCATGATCCTGGGATCTAATGAAGACTTGCATGTGGTTTTTCCAATAAGGATAATTTATCCCAGTGAAAAAGGGAGGCCTATTTACGGAATGTCCTTCGGCCATAGGACATTTAGTAGCCATATCACCAGTTCTCTCAACATCGTTAGACCACATACAGAGAGACTAGCTCTGATACCACGTGTTGAGTGGTGATAGGCAGATCTAGAGGGGAGGGGTGAATAGATCAGCCCCCTTTTTGCCCTTCTTTGCGGAAATAAAATATAAATCTAACACAACTGATAATGAAATAGATATTAGTTGATAGCTAAGAAGCTAGATACACACATGAAATCTAGAACCGGTCCTATCAAGCTTCTACCGTTGGAACAAGAGAGAAAATAAACCACAGGACAAGATCTCTAAGGTGGTTTGGTCTCAGTCTAGAGACCTACGTCCACCCCTCACACAATATGGTGAGGCTTCACTGGTGCCAACGCACGCCTGCTGATTTACAGCTTCTTACTGAGAGAAACACTCTCACACTCCGCTGCCACACAGCTTGAGGTATCACAACCCAAAACACAAACCGATGTCAACACCGTCTGTCTTCCTACACGCAGGTAGGGATCAAGTGCTATGGAGTTTGTTTTGAAGAAAAGCAAACTGAAAATGGAACTGCCAGACAGAGTATCGTAGTAAAACTTAATGAGAAGAAAGTCTCCTGTCTGAGAAAGAGCTTGAGGGGTCCTTGGCTTTCTTCTTCTTCTTCTTGGATCTTCACCACACCCTTGAGGAAGAAGGATGATCAAGCTTCAAGCTTTTTAAGGGATCTGGATGAAGCTTCACGAAACCCTACTGCTTGCAAGAAGATCTCTTGTCGTAAGAAAGTGGATCGTCTTCTTCTTCTTGTGCTCACACCAGCAACATCAGGAAGGGGGATAGCTTCCACAGCAAGTCTTCCAGCTTTTCATTTTTCCTCTTGCTTGCTAGCTCATCTTCGAACTGGAGCTCATGCTCCTCATATATTGGTGTCCTAGGGCGACACCAACGTTGTCCGCTTTTCAAGCAACACCCAGAATGTCACATCCACATTATTTGATCTACTTCCATTTGCATAGTTGACTTCCATTCTGTCAAGTCTATAGGAATGTGGGTAGGTAGGATACCATAGCAGCCAAGGTACGATCTTCTTTAGAGGATGTCTCTACCAAATCACAGTCTTCTGACACGGAGGCACTTTGACGGCTTTTTCCAGAGCAAATGGATTATCTGGATTTAGTTCCGGATCTTGAAGACAGCTTCCGTCGGATTCAGATCCATTCTGGTCAAACCAAATGTGTTGACACTTTCCTATCAGTGTGTCGAGACATTCCTTTGAAAGCCTTGAAGAATCATTCTGGTTGGACGTGGATGTGTCGACACTTTCCTGTCAGTGTGTCGAGACATCCCTTTGAAAGACTTGAAGATAGCTTCTGCCAGTTTTAAACATGTTCTGGTTGAACGTTGATGTGTCGACGCTTTACACTCAGTGTGTCAGGACATTTAGTGAGTGTCTTGAAGATCCATGGCTGATGTGTCGAGACAGCACCAAAAGGTGTCGGGACATGTGAGCCATGTGCAGAGTTCTCGCATGAGGGTGTCGAGGCAGAAGCGCCAAGTGCAGAGATTTTCACATGAGTGTGTCGACACTTTTCACTCAGTGTGTCGAGACATTAGTGAGTCCAGAGCCTTAGTTAGAATGGCTTCAGCTTGATTTCTTCTGGATGTGTCGAGACATGGGTTAGATGTGTCGACACATTCTTTTATGCCGGAGCTCAAGCAATGGAAATCTAACACAATCTCTTCTAGATGTGTCGGGACATCTTTAGGCCGTGTCGAGACATCACTTAGAGAGATTCTTATGCACTTGTTTAGTCAATTCATCAAATAAAAATAAGTTAGATATTTCTCAAATATCTACTAATGATTTATCATCTGTTATCATCAAAACCAGGGGACACAACAAGACTACCCCGAGAGATAGTTTTTAGACTGGTTTTCGTAGGGCCCCACGTCTTGCAGCTTGAGTCCGACTGAGGGGAAAACCAGTTAGAGGGCCAGACCTGGGACGCATGGTCTGTGTGTGCACACGTGGTTGGGGGCGGTTGGACCCGCGCTGACGAGCGTGACCCCAGCTAGTCACTTGTTCTGTGGTTACTTGTACGGTGTCTCAGTTCCCATTGGGCCGGACGGAGACACCTGAGGCGTGATCTAAGCCGTAAGTGGACGCATCTGGCCTTGCTTCTAGTGGTTGGTACTCCTATCTTTGTGTGGTAGCGACTCTTTGAGGTTTTAAGGATGTCTCAGTTTTCATGCCATATGTTCGGTACTAGACGTAGTAGAGTTTTTCCTTTTATTTATTCTTGTTCTATGTCTTGCTAGTGATAGCTTGTAGCTGCTTTCCGCGTGGTTTCTCTGTTTGCGAGGTGGGAACCAGATGATCCCTACTGAGCCTTTTGTTTTAAGGCACATTCCCTACGTGTTTTCACCATGTTTCAGGTGAGACGAGGCTTCAGGGGAGCGCTTCCGAGGCTCCTCGTGGTTCAGGTGCCTAGGGTTAGTTGCCAGTTGCAAGGCCGGGGTATGCCCCGTGTAGTTGTACCTTCTTTTTTCTGTGTTGTACTTGTTGTGGACTACTGTTATATTTTAGACTGTTGTTATATTGTGGACCATGTAATTTGATTAATGTTAATCTTTAATTTCCTATTTATTCAAATAAAACGTGTTATTCTGCAATTGTTCAAATTCTTGTGTATCTCCACACCATCCCTTTTAACCCTTCCGAGTCTTTGGGCTCGTGGGTGGCGGTTCGAGATTTGGGTATCGGGCATCTCCCGGTATTCGGATCTCGGGGCGTTACAACTGGTATCAGAGCAGCGGTTGTGGATATATATAAGAAGTATAAATAATTATAGTGGTCCACTAGTCCATAATGATGATGTACAGTCGACACTGGCTTAGGACATCGTGTGTTTTATTGATTTTGCCATTTTTCGTGTCTTCTGTCTTTTTGCAGTAGGCGAGTATGGCGCCGAGGCGTAGGACTCGCTCTCAGCAGGGACAGTCGATTGAGGAGAAGGAGGAGCATAGCAGAGTGCCACATGTTACCACCCAGCCAGGAGATGCAGCGAGAGTTTCGGGGGCAGAGGATTTCTTTTGGAGCATGTTTCAGTTCATGTCTCAGTAGTTCGGCAGAGATGCTGGTGAGGGCTCGTCGTCCAGGGGTGGACCCAGTCGTGCAGAGCGGGACTTCTTGCAGTTCCATCCACCCTACTATGGCAGCCAGCCAGATCCGGATGTGGCTAGAGGTTGGCTTGATGAGATGGAGAGAGTGTTCAGTTCCGTGCGCTGTGCCGAGGAGGACATGGTGATGTTGGCTTGCAACTAGTTGCAGGGTACGGCTCGAGATTGGTGGTCTTCGGAGTGGAAGACGTCCTTTCAATCGCGTTCTCTCCAGTTGATCATATGGAAGGACTCTGTTACGGTCTTCGAGCATACTTACTGCCCATCCTATGTTGGTACGTAGAAGATGCATCAGTTTCTAGAGCTGGTGCAGGGCAACATGTCAGTGTTGCAATACAGGGCTCTGTTTGTTGAGTTAGGCCGTGTAGTGCCCCAAAATTTATATAAGTAATTTTTGGGTTATTTAATAATTTTCTAAAATTTATAAAGGCCTAAATATATTAATAAATGGATTATTGGATTAATAAGTTATTATAAGGCCCAATTGTGTTAAAAAAATTAACCTAGCCTATCTAAATATGATCTAAAAGGGTTAAGGACCAAGCCCATTAAGTTTGGCCCATATTCTAGAAGGTTATTTAGCTTATTCACGGATTTTAAAGGATAAATATCCCTTAATTAGATAATTATTAAGATAAAATGAATAAAAGAGTTTTATTAATTTGAAATTCTGCACACGTTGGCTGTAACGGTCAATCGGGCGACCGCCACATGCATGTAACGCATAAGGACTGGACCGTCACACCCTGTTAATTCCGTGAGTTGAAGAACTTGCAAAAAGATTGGATCTTTGCGATCCTATCTGCAAGAGACCTAATTAGGAGAACATGTAAGGTTACTAGGGACTCTTATGGATCATGTTTTGGCCAGCTAAGGACTCTAGAATCGATCTAATCCTCAAACCCTAGCCAAATCCCTATAAATAAGACACAGTTCTGAACTGAGCGACCCTTACTTTTGGCTCGTGAAGAATCAAGGTAAGGAGATAGAATTTCGGGTAAGCTCTTTAGAAGGTTTTGTTTATAATACTTTAGATTAATAGCTCTCCAAATTTCGTACTAGGAGATCAACCAACCAAGGAGATTGAAGCTTCCAAAGTTGCTGGTCGGACCTTAGCAACCCAGGAAACTGAACGCAAGTCCTCTGAAGATCAGGAGATTAGGACATCTAAACGAGGTAATTAGAGTTCGGTTATTTAGAACTTTATGTTCCCCGTAGTTTCATCTTCTTACCCTTAAAATTTCACATCCCTAGGTCAAGAGGCTAAGGAGCTAGAGCAGCATGAAGTTGCTGGAAACGCACTGGAAAGGGAGAACTAGGGCACGTCTTTCAGACTCAAGTTAGAAGTTTAAAACCCAGTTAAACGGTAGGTCATCTCATGATTGGAAAAAACATCTTGTTAGGGATAAAAGCCCTCTGATTTGACTTGATTTCATGCACTATAGATCATGGATTTCATGTTTTAGTAGAGTCATGCATACATGTGTATTCTTAGCCCTAACTAAGTTAAAAGGAACTTTCTTGTCAAATTCACAAAAAACCCATGCATGCTATTAGTTTAGCCTTCATTTTATCATGAGGAAGTTTATACATGATTTCCAGATATGATGTAAGTTGAAACCTTAGATCTTTTTATCTATTATTGTCAGCAGAAGCTCTGACGGATTAAGGTAGGGCCGTCACAACACTGTAACGGTCTTACGATAAGCCGTCAGACCCTCTGTTGTATTCAAAGCTCTCTGTAAACTCTGACGCACCATAACTGGAGCATTATATAACTCTAACGGTCCCACGATAAACAGTTACATTAGTGTAACGCGCTTAAACTAGACCGTCAGAATGCTTTGTTCAGGCAATTCGAGACAGAATTGAAGAACAGTCACATTAACTTATGAATATGCCTAGTTATCTAATTTTTGACCTATTAGAATGACTTTAAGTTTATCTACTGATTCATAATAGGAATTGCATGATCTTGAGTTATTTTAAAGCATATGTTAATTTTATTGAGTAACTTTATAGTTTTGTATTTAAATCATGATTTTTCCAATGTTGTATTGACGGAGTTTTATCTTGGTTTCACATTGCTACACATTCTCTCTCTATCAATAGAGTCATTTTCGTTAAGTACATGGCACATGTTCTGGTATATTGTCCATTAGTTCACACTTTGCACTATAGGAACATTATTCTTGGACATGAGGACCTCTCTATTGGATATTCCTTCCAATGGATTAGGAATTCTTGTTTCAAGGCCTTTATAATTCTCCGCGAGCCTGGGATTCCCACTAGGATGCCAAGTTAGTTGTACCATGAAAGCCCAATCATTAGAAAATACTATCGATGGTTTCTGGTTTTCGGATATGTAACGGATCAAGGTTGGACCGTCAGGCTCATCTAACGGCCCAATAAATGACCGTCACATATACTAAGTCCATTTTTATTTCTTTCAGATTCAGAACATTGTAATGGCCCAATATGAGAGCGTCACATTATGTAACGGCCTAGTACAAGACCGTCACAGTTCTATATTTCGTTAACCCAAGGTTTGACCGACGGGTTGATATTCTAAGGTTCCTAGATGGATTGATAATGGTCTAGGACTTACCAAATTGATTCAAGATACCTAATTTAATTTATGGAAAGTAAGAAATGTACCGCTATGCTGCCGATTTATTTCCATGAGCATAACATAGTATAAGTCATTCTTGATCTTTCATATTCTAAATTGAAGCATTCATTCATTGATTATTATTATTATGAGCTTATTGAACTTATTACATTCTTGGCCATACTTTATTGTTACATGCGTGGAAGTAGCTTGATTTATACTTGAAGATGCGATCGAACACTGATTGTGTTCAAGGGCTGTATGCTAGTCCCCTCGGCTGATTGTCGTAAACATACTATTATAAACCATGGGGTATGATGGTACTGGCATCACATTACGCTGGGAGTACTTTTTTTATAAATAAGTGAAAATCCACGGCACGACATGACATTCTTGTACATGACTTTCTTGCTTGATATTTCACAGAAATTCATGAAGTACTTGCTAATGAGCAAAAGATACTAGAGTGATGATTATGTGGCTTGCTAGTATATTCTTGATACGTTCTTATTTATGAAAGACCAATATCATGTTCTTTTTACGTTCTTGCTAGTTCATTCTTACTCATTCTATCTTACATGATCATCTTGTTACTTGGTTACTCGCATGATTGATCGCATTTCGTATGATTTTACCTTATTCTTTAGAGCTAAAAATGTTAATTACTTTAATAGTGCTAATCATGTTGATGCGAAGATACCTACTGGGTAAGTGTTCTCATTACCTATTTCTAATTTTTTTTCAGGAAATGAAAGTGATTCGAATTCGGATTCGGGTTATACAAGTAGCGGGTCCGAGAGCGAATGAAAGTGTTGTCAAGATAAGAGTAAAGACTTAGAAAAGTCTATATTGTTTAGATCGAGTCTCTGTAATTTTCCTATTTCTTAAGTCTGATAGATTTGGGGAAGTTGAAAGTTATTGTATTTGAATATTTTGATCATTAATGAAGGAAAGGTTTAAGTTTGAGTAAATATTGTGCAATTGTATGTATGTGTGTGATTGTCTTGCGCTCTGATTATTCTTACTTACAAGAGGCTGACCATGCCGACTGTTCGCATTCCTCGAGCGAGTCTTCCGTTGTAATAAAGGCTCGGGGCGTGACAGTTAAGTTGGTATCAGAGCCTAAGTCTCGGGACTTAGGGAGAAGAATCATGTCATGGGATAAGTCCAAGGCTTAAGGACCCCTACCTATGAACTAAGGAAGAAATTTTCCATACCCATGTGAGAATTGGGTAGAGCCCGGGATAAGATAGTTAATTAGCTTTAAGATAAATTTTCTTCTAATTTCACGAGAAATAACCAATTGTTATATTTCTCGCAGGTACCTTATTATTACCATGGCTCATCACGTAGATTGGAATGGCATGCAACAAACTGTTGTCGGCCTTACTCAGGCATTACAAACCATGGCGCAAGCTGGCGCAGGGGCAAGGGCTGGCGATTTACATCGTAATTTTTGGAGTTTAACTCCTCCACCTTTCTATGGTTCTTCTAATCAGGACAAAGCAGGGACCTGGATTGACAAGATGAACCGTATATTTGACGTCATCCAATGCACCGATCAAGAGAAGGTGCGTCTTGCAACCTTCCGACTCAACAAAGATGCCCGTACATGGTGGAAGTCAGTTCCGGCACCTCATACGTGGGATGCCTTTCTCACCTTATTATGTGCCAAGTATTTCTCTGAGCATGTGAAAGAAAGAAAGGCTATGGAGTTTGCCTCTCTTCGACAAGGAATGATGACAGTGGCCGAATATGAATTACAATTCTCAAGGCTAGCACCTTATGCACCGCATCTAATCAGTACCGATCTATTAAAGGCAAATCGGTTTATGGACGGGTTACGTCCCAATTTTATTCAGCAACTTGGGACCCAAAATATCCGTACTTATGCGGAAATGGTTCAGCGGGTATACTTATGTGAGAGGACCTTAGAAAAGGTCAAGAAATTGAAAGGGAAAGGAGAAGAGTCCAGCCGACGATCAGATCGGTGTTACAAGAAAGAGAAATTCAGCATCACGAAACCTTATAAGAGCCGTGATAGTAAGAAGAGATCCAGGAGTGGGAACGGTGGAAGTTCCCAGAAGAACAAGAAGATTAAGGAGGAGGAGCAAGTCACCACGGCTTGCACTTTTTGCTAAAAGTTCGGCCATTCGGCTTAAGAGTGTTGGAAGCGTCTCGGCACTTGTTTATGTTGTGGAAGCAGCGAGCATCGCATGCCGGATTGCCCCCTTATGAAGGACCAGTCATCTGGTGGTGGACGCAGGAGGCAAGCTCGCCTTAATGCCGTTCTAGAAGAAGAGGAAGCGCCCAGGGATGGTGGGCTTATGGAAGGTACTCTTCAAATTTGTTCCCGTCCTGCATTTGTGCTATTTGATACTGGTGCCTCTCATTCTTTTATCTCCACTACTTTTGCAAAAACATTACCAATTGCATCAGTTCCCTTACCTTCAGATCTCGCTATTACCACCCCCTTAGGTTCTGGAACAAAGCTTACCAACTATCATCCTAATAGCGAAGTGATAGTAGAAGCTCATAATCTCCCCGCAAACTTAGTATGCCTTGACATGAAAGGTTATGATGCCATTTTAGGGGTAGATTGGCTTGTAGATCATGATGCTTATATCAATTGTAGAAACAAGATTATATCCTTTTGAAAACCCAGACTTCCAAGATTCTCTTTCCTTGGCATTAAATACAAGAAACACCCCACTATCATATCCTCTCTTCACGCTTGCAAACTTATCTCGCAAGGATGTGAAGCTTTTCTTGCTTCTGTCATTGTTACCAAGTCCAAGAAAATTATCATAGCAGACATCCCTATTGCAAATGAGTTCCCAGATGTATTCCCATCCGAATTACCCAGTTTACCACCCGAGAGGGAAGTGAACTTCACTATTGAACTCATTCCAGGAGTAGCACCTATTTCTGTAGCCCCTTACAGGATGTCCCCCACAGAACTCAAGGAACTAAAGAAGCAGTTGTAGGAACTACTGGATAAGGGCTTCATCAGACCTAGCACATCCCCTTGGGGTGCGCCAGTTCTTTTTGTCAAGAAGAAGGATGGTTCTCTCAGGCTATGCATCGATTACCGGCGACTGAATCAACTTACAATCAAAAATAAGTATCTATTGCCGCGTATTAATGAGCTCTTCGATCAGCTTTCGGGAGCAGAATATTTCTCCAAGATTGACCTCAGATCGGGTTATCATCCGCTTAGAATTAAAGAAGAAGACATTTATAAATCGGCTTTTCAAAGTCGTTATGGCCACTATGAATTCGTGGTAATGTCGTTCGGGTTAACTAATGCCCCAGCTGCATTTATGCAACTTATGAACAATATTTTCCAACCATATCTGGACCAATTTATCGTCGTCTTCATTGATAACATCTTGATATACTCCAAGACAAAAGAGGAACACGAAGAACATCTGAGGATAGCTCTGCAAACACTTAGAGAACATAAACTTTATGCAAAGCTTAACAAATGTGAATTCTGGCTCAAGGAAGTTTCATTCCTAGGCCACATTATTTCCAAGGAAGGAATCGTTGTAGATCCTTCGAAAGTATAAGCTGTTAGGAATTGGAGCCGGCCAACGAATGTATTAGAAGTAAGAACCTTTCTAGGTCTAGCTGGTTATTATAGGAGGTTCATTAAGGACTTCTTAAAGATTGCAGTTCCTTTAACAAGACTTACAAGAAAAGAAAATCCCTTTGTTTGGTCCAAGGAATGTGAAGAGAGTTTTCAAACTCTTAAGAATCATCTCACTACAGCTCCTATTCTATCACTACCAGTGGAAGGTGGTGGATTCGAAGTATATACGGATGCGTCTGGTATTGGCTTAGGATGTGTCCTCATGCAAGATGGAAGAGTAATCTGCTATTCTTCAAGACAATTGAAACGTCACGAGAAAGATTATTCTGTGCATGATTTGGAATTGGCAGCTGTTATTTTTGCCTTAAAAATTTGGTGTCATTATCTCTATGGAGAAAAGTTCACAGTATACCCGGACCACAAGAGCTTGAAATATTTATTTTCTCAAAAAGAGCTAAATATGAGGTAGAGAAGATGGTTAGAATACCTCAAAGATTTTGATTTTGCTATTCAATATCATCCTGGAAAGGCTAATGCTGTAGCCGATGCACTCATCAGAAAATCAATGGGAATGCTATCAATTCTTATGGTTAGTATGACTAATCTTATTCCTCAGTTTGCTCAGTTGTATTTAGATATTGACACAAAGGAAGATGATTGTGTTGTGCCCCTTGTGCTTTGATGATAGTGTGTTGTTGTTTTGATGATATCAACTCAATGAGTCACCACATAAGAATGACGATGATCTATGTTAACTGCTATGGGGAGTGTGTTAGGTCCAGGCCCCTTGTGCATTGATGATGAAATGATGTTTTGAGTGCATTGTTCTGATTAAATGCCCATGCACAGGTTAAGTCAGTACAGAGTTTTGCCTAGACTGCATGTCCTCTTGGTGCATACTTTCATCCTGAACAAGCTAAGTCCGTGCATATGTTGCTCTCATGTTGTTAAGCTCCTACATGCATACATAAAGTCGATACAAGCTCTGTTGCTGCACGCGACCGAGTTAGTGCATTGCTTAAGTCAGTGCAGGGTTAACTGTCTAGGCCTGTACATATCATAATTGTGTTTCATGGTGGCCATAAGTCGTTGCATATTCTTCCTTTCACTCATGCCAAGTTGGTGCATGTCTGCATCTCACTTAGCGTTTCTACTCGTGGTTAAAGCATGAAGGGTCAGTGCAGCTTTTATGTCTCACTCAGCATCTTGATTGTGTCTAAGGCATACATACTCGGTGCAGGTTCTGGCCCACGCTAAGTCGGTGCAACTTTTGTGCGTGTAAGGGTGAGTGCACATTTGGTGTTAGTCTAAGTCGGTGCAGCTTCTTGCTGCAAGCACAAGTTGATGCATTTTGCTATTGCTCAGGTCGGTGCAAACCTTGCCTTGAGCATATACGTCTTAGCACACTTAGAGTCTGTGCATGTTTTGTCTTGCAGCATACCTCCAAGTCAGTGCATATCTAGGCACATGCATGTTCAAGGGACATAGTTGATGCAATGCACTGTAGCACACTTAGGTTTAGTCAGTGCATGTTTTCCTTTCGATTCATGTAAAGTCGGTGCATGTTCTGCCTCTCATATATAGAAAGTCGGTGCACCTTTTCAATTAAGTCTGTGCATGCATAACTCAAGTCAATGCAACTTTTGTTGCTGCACGCGATTAAGTCTGTGCATGTGTGCATCTTGCACACAAAGTCTGTACACATCTCGGTGGCATGTCTGTGCATGAGTTGTCCATCCCAATGTGTGTTTCATATACTTATACATAGTTAAGTCTGTGCATAGCTGTGATTGTTGCATACAAAGCTCACACATTTGTTGACCAAGTCAGTACATGCTTTTAGTCCCTCATATGTATATAGGAAGTATGTGCACCCCTTTTCATTGTGCACACTTTCCCATATGCATACCGCATTATATGCATCAAGTCTGTGCACACTTAGTTTAAATCTCGAACTAACTCGGTGCATCTTTCTATTATCTTCAGACTGATTCAAGCGGATAATAAGTCTGACCTTGGCAGGATCTCTGCTCGAAGAATTTAAGAAGGGCACGTGATCCAAGAATGGAGGATGTGCCAGGATCGTGACACGTGTAAAGCAGCAAGCTGAAATGCTTCCACGTGGTCAAGGCACTAAGGCGGGAATTCGTGGAAGACACATGCCCACCTATCTGCTACTGCTATAAAAGGAAGACTTCTCCATCTGGAGAAGACTGATCGTGAAGGGTGATGATCATGAAAATACTTCAGAAAGAGCAGAAGCAGAAAGAGCCAGCACGATCCAGAGAGGAGAAGAGAAAAGAGAGAGCAGAGCAGAAGGAAAAAAGAGTTTGTGAGAACAATGGAAGAAAAGAGAGAGCAGCAGAGAGAGAAAAGAAGCAGAAGAAGAGGAAGAAAGAAAGAGAGAGATAGAGAGCTCGAGGAGAGGAAGTAAAGCCCTAGCTGAAGATTTATCTCTACTGGAATCTGGATCAAATCCAATCCAGTTAGCTCCATGGGAGCCACATCTGTGTTGATATCGTTTACAGCTTTCAGTTGCTATGTTCTCCTATCTTTTGTTTTCTTTTGAACCTTATTTCAAGCTGTTCGTCAGCAGAGCAAGCTGTGTTGCTCAGCAGTTGCAGAGGAGGATTCCTCTGGTCGGCTAAGCTGTATTGCCCAGCGGATCAAGCTGTTAGGCAGCGGATGGCTAAGTAGTATTGCCCAGCGGAAGCAAGCTGTGATGCTTAGCTGTTTGTAGGCAAGCTGTGAGGCCCAGCCGCTCATGCTGTGAGTCAGCAAGAATCCACACTCGGGTTGAGTGTGGGGTGGACGTAGGTCTGGAGGACTGAACCACCTAAAAACTTTATTGTCTATCGTGGTTTGAGTGTCTATTCTGATCCGCTAGATGTATGCTTAGGTTCGATCTGAATCGTTTATCTAGCAAGAAATTTAGTTTTATCTTGTTCACTTGATATTGGTTCTGGAGAGTGTCAAATCCACTCAAGTCATCTGAGCGTCTAAGTTGCATTCGTTTGCTTGATTGGGTTCAGTTAATAGCGTAAGTTTGCTTAGGAGTCTGCACTCTTGCAGATCAACTGTTTGGTCAAGAGAATCATTGTCCTTCTTATCTTGTATAGTTTAACTAGTCTTAATTCCGCATTGTGTCTAGTTACAGTTTTTGATTGGGTAATTCTGAAGAGGGTTTCATTCACCCCCCCTCTGAATCCATCACACCAACTCCATCAATTGGTATCAGAGTAGGTTACTGTGCATTGGATCCAACGATTCACAGCAGATCCTGCAACTTCTGTGGTGCATTTCAGAGTGGGTTTCTTGTGTTCAGTGTTTTGTTTCACTAATTTAGTGCCTCGCTTTGCGTAACTGATTACGGTGCATTTATCATCTCTCGATGGCTCATCCCCCAATATTCAGAGGTAATGATTTCGATCTTTGGTTAGAAAACTTTCATCGGTATGTAAAATTAACCGATCCTGACCTTTGGAAGGTGATAACTCACGGCCACATAAATTATCGAGGGATAAATCTAGATGGACTGATAAGGATAAATTGAATGACTCTGTCAACTCAAGAGCACTAGATTTAATGAAAGCATCACTTGACAGAGCTCTAATTTCAAGTATTTCTTCCTGTAGGTCTGCCAAGGAGATTTTGGAGAAACTAAAGCTTACCAGGAATCGTAATACATGTCTGATGGTTGACGATGATGGACAGCAAGAAGAAAATGAAGAAGAAGACGAAGATGAGGTACCTTCTGAATTTGAAAATTATACTGTGGATGATTGGATTGGAGCATACAATGATTTGCTTGGTTCTTGGGAACAGTTGAAAAAATGAAATAAATCATTGAAAAAGAAGTTAAATAATCATGTGAATGCTAATTCTGGAGGTGAGGACATGGAAATCCTGACAACAGAAAATGACATATTTAGAAGACAACTAAAAGATTTTAATTCTGTTACTTCAGATCTAGATCATTTAAAATCTGAAAAAGAAATGCTTATGAAACAAATTGGTTTACACAAAAAAGAAAATGAAGAGCTTGCTTGTGAAATTGATGAACTAAAGGAAAGACTTAGCTTGATTGATGATGATCAGGCTCATAACAATAATGTAGTTCAGAATGAAAAACTGGTAAAAGATTTAGAGCGTGTTAGCTCTGAATTGAATGTCTTAAAATCTGAGAATGAATGTCTTAGGAAACAGAGCTTAAAAGTCAATGCTGAAACTACATGTGAATCTGCTTGCAAGGATTGCTCATGTCTGAAAGAAGTTAACAAGAGTCTTCATATTGATCTTGAATGGTATAAGGATCTAGTTGCCTCATTAAGAGATGAGAATAATGAATTGCTCAATAAAAGTTTGAAAGATGAACAGAGAGAAGAAGCTCTAATAGAACAACTAAGTTCCATTACTAATGACGAAAATTCTGCTGAACAAATCAAAAATTTGAAATCTGAAAATGAAAAATTGAAACTGATACAAAAAGGGAATGAAGAGTTGAAGCAGTTAAACACTGCTATGTCAGAGAGACTGCTTGCTCTAGAAAAAGAAAAATGTGTTGTTGATGGAAATCAATTTGAAAATCAGCTCAAACTCAAACAGGAAAATGAAACATTGAAAAATCTGAATGATGCACTGCATAATCAGGTCATTTCCTATGAAACTAAAATTGTTGGCCTAGAACTTAATGTTTCAAAACTTGAATCTGAAATCTCTGACTTGAACAAATCTCTTGAAAAATTTGTGAGTGGAAAGGATAATTTGGATAAGCTCCTTGGTTGCAAAATCAATTTCCAACGTGAGGGTCTGGGTTTTAACCCAGCAAATAAAAAGGGCCTTGACAGTAAGCTTCACACTTCATTCGTGTGTAGCCCTGAGCCAACTAGCATATCTAGTGTACCTATCTTCGAATTCAGTGCTCAGAAAAATCAAAAATCCACTACCAATCCCAAATCTGTAGAACAAATTTAGAAACTAAAAAGGAATGAAAATCTACAGAAAAAGATCAAAAACACTCCTTCTGGTACAAAGAATGTTGTACACAAGATACATGATCTCTTACACACTCACACTAAAAAGGGATCATGTCATTATTGTGGAAGATTCGGTCATATGATGCATAACTGCTATATCCTGAAATCTGATGAATTGAATGCTCATAATAGAATGAAAAAAATTAAAAATTCAGGAAATACACATATGCATTTTATTAAAAGCTCACCCAAGAATCAGTTTGCCCAGAAGAGGCTACTCAAATGTTCCCATTGTGGACGATCTGGTCATGCAAACCATGATTGCTGGTTCTTGAAGAAGAATGAGTTCAAGGCTCCAAGGAGAACCACTGTTCCAAGGAGACCTCATGGCCATTTATCTGACAAGTTTGGGCACAAGGAAGATGAGTGCTGGTTAGGAAATTATTGGGGCAACAATGACTCAAGAGGCAAGCACCTCAGATGCCTTGAATGTGGTAAGTATGGGCATACAGTCAAGGACTGCTGGTATGCTCAGGGAAATCAAGTTAACTCCAAATCTGCTAAGTCCCCTAGAACAAGACCTGTAAATATTTCATGCTTCAACTGTGATAAACCAGGTCATAAGTCTGCAAATTGTTGGTTGTCAGGTAATAAGAAACAAACTGTCCATGCATACAATAGAACATTTCATGCTTATGTTCATGGGTCTCAGACTGTTGTTGATATGCATTATAGGACCAGAAAATTTGTTGTTTCATGTAGATATTGTGGAAAATCTGGTCACTCCATGGATAGTTGTCACCTGATGGATTATGATGATAATGTTGCTAAAAGACTGTTCAGAGCACCCTTCAGGGTTAACGCAGGACCCAAGGCTGCTTGGGTCCCTGCAGGATCAACATAATTAATATGCTGCAGGTGTGCTTTGGAACGAACAAAGAGGGGTAAATAAACCAAGGCACTCAAAAGAAAGACCCCAGGATCTTGCTCTTCAGGTCTGCTCTGAGCACTCACCATAAATTCTATCATCTGAAATTGTGAATTTGAAATGACTGTATATCATGCTGCTCTGTTGGTGCTAAATTGAAATTTTCTTTAAATATAAATTACGCAATCATGCTTATGGTAGTTCCCTTCTTTCTGAATTGCATGAATCATGTGCTGTGCTTTCATTACATTTCATGCACTTAGTCAGGGGGAGTTCAACTATTCTTGATTAACCATACTGCTTCTCATGCCTTGTTATTTACATGATGTATCTAGACAGAGGGTGCTTTTTGAACATCTTGTTCACATTCACCTGAAATCCTCTTGTCTAGTCTATTGGATCTTCTAATGCTCTCAATTTGTTTCACTTGAATTCTCTGCTATCTTCACTGAAATAGCTGATCTGTCTGTATTCTAGACTCAGCTACTGTTTGTTGATCTACTCTCTTCTGACGCTCTTCTCTCCTGTTGTTGATTCTTCCACCAGCTTACACTCATCCTTCACATTCTTCTTAGCTGGTATGACTGGTTTGTGTCTAGTGTTGATTAGCTGGTCAGCTGTATTTTTGATCTGATCTGAGGAACTCAAGCTGTATGCCATGCAATTCAGTCTGAGAATCATGTAGAAATTCCTATCATATAGGTTTAAGAATGACCACTGAATCAGACTGATATAAGGTTAATGTATTCTCAGATTTGCATTTAAATGACTTGAAAATATCTTAATGATAAGCTTTAATAAACTTTAACCATATGTGTCATGAAAACCTTAGACTCACTCATCTGAAATCTGAAAATTTGAAATTAAGGCTACCTTGGCTGAAATACATAGAGTGAGTATTGTTCTTAAACATTAACTTTGAAGAGTCTGACTAAAAGGAAAATCGGATAGTAATGTAATGACTTTGTTCATTGAGAAACTGGGTCCTCCATCAAAGTAATGGAGTAAACCCAAGTCATGAAGTGTCATAGTCGCTTAAAGCAAAAATCATTGAGAACCTGACAGAGCAATGACATGTTTGTGTTGAGTAACTGGGGAGTCTGGCCTCTAATCAAGGTGTCTCCTCACGTAAAAAGACATTTCTATTGCTAACTCTGGTCTCAATGTTGAGAGGCAATGACAGTTATCACACTGAGTAACTGGGTCACTTCACCTGAGACGTGTTGTGCCTCACGTAAAAAGGTGTCGATCAACTTAAATTGCTCAAGAAAAGTATAATATACTTCAAATGATAATATCTTGCAAACTCTGTCAACTCATGCTCTTGTAAAAGTGTTTAATCTCAATACTAATCTGTGTAACTCTCAAAGGAGTCTTTGAGATCATGCGTATAAGATAAAGATGATTGGTCCTGAGTGTTATCTAATTATTTGATTCACCTTTATTAAAACTTGAATTCAGATATAAGTATTGAGTTTAATTGATAAATTTGGTATACATCATAATTAAATCAGGATGGTCAAGTTACCAATTCATAACCCTCTATGATAGGAGAGTCTATTCATGTTAAGACTTATTGTAGTTGTGCATGCCTTACAATCCCGTATGATTTGATTCACCCCTGACAACTTGATCAACAGGAACTATGTTGACAATTCTCTCTTATCCGTTGATTGATTGCTCCTTGAGATGTACTGTGCTTTGACTGTTTCTCACCCCTACCCTTGTCTACATTTACTTTCCTATCATCAACTGTTTTACTCTCCACACTGTTGGAATCCTCCATCTTGTTTCTGTAACCTGTTCTGGTTCTGTGGACTTTCCACCTGCTTTATTCTGTCCATACATATGTGAGGTGCCACAACCATTATTGTTTTGGATCCCTTGTGATGGCAGATTTCAGATTGCTTCATTGGATAACCAGAGTTCATTCCTGCACTTCAGGGGGAGTTCTGGGTCATCTGCATTTAAGGAGAGAGTAGTCAAACATTCATGTTGATAGGGGGAGTTCTTATATTTTATTCTTCAGTGCTCACTTTGCATGTTTCTTTCATTCCACTCGCAAACTATTTTTTTTTGATTCTGTCAAAGGGGGAGAATTATTTGCTGAGTCTGCGTGACTCATTGTGTTGACATCATCAAAAAGGGGGAGATTGTTGTGCCCCTTGTGCTTTGATGATAGTGTGTTGTTGTTTTGATGATATCAACTCAATGAGTCACCACATAAGAATGATGATGATCCATGCTAACTGCTATGGGGAGTGTGTTAGGTCCAGGCCCCTTGTGCATTGATGATGAAATGATGTTTTGAGTGCATTGTTCTGATTAAATGCCCATGCATAGGTTAAGTCAGTACATAGTTTTGCCTAGACTGCATGTCCTCTTGGTGCATACTTTCATCCTGAACAAGCTAAGTCCGTGCATATGTTGCTCTCATGTTGTTAAGCTCCTACATGCATACATAAAGTCGATACAAGCTCTGTTGCAGCACGCGATCGAGTCAGTACATTGCTTAAGTCAGTGCAGGGTTAACTGTCTAGGCCTATACATATCATAATTGTGTTTCATGGTGGCCATAAGTCGTTGCATATTCTTCCTTTCGCTCATGCCAAGTTGGTGCATGTCTGCATCTCACTTAGCGTTTCTACTCGTGGTTAAAGCATGAAGGGTCAGTGCAGCTTTTATGTTTAAGGCATACATACTCGGTGCAGGTTCTGGCCCGCGCTAAGTCGGTGCAACTTTTGTGCGTGTAAGGGTCAGTGCACATTTGGTGTTAGTCTAAGTCGGTGCAGCTTCTTGCTGCAAGCACAAGTTGATGCATTTTGCTATTGCTCAGGTCGGTGCAAACCTTGCCTTGAGCATATACATCTTAGCACACTTAGTGTCTGTGCAAGTTTTTTCTTGCAGCATACCTCCAAGTCAGTGCATATCTAGGCACATGCATGTTCAAGGGACATAGTTGATGCAATGCACTATAGCACACTTAGGTATAGTCAGTGCATGTTTTCCTTTCGATTCATGTAAAGTCAGTGTGTGTTCTGCCTCTCATATATAGAAAGTCGGTGCACCTTTTCAGTTAAGTCTGTGCATGCATAACTCAAGTCAATGCAATTTTTGTTGCTGCACGTGATTAAGTCCGTGCATGTGTGCATCTTGCACACAAAGTCTGTACACATCTCGGTGGCATGTCTGTGCATGAGTTGTCCGTCCCAATGTGTGTTTCATATACTTATACATAGTTAAGTCTGTGCATAGCTGTGATTGTTGCATACAAAGCTCACACATTTGTTGACCAAGTCAGTACATGCTTTTAGTCCCTCATATGTATATAGGAAGTATGTGCACCCCTTTTCATTGTGCATACTTTTCCATATGCATACCGCATCATATGCATCAAGTCTGTGCACACTTAGTTTAAATCTCGAACTAACTCGGTGCATCTTTCTATTATCTTCAGACTGATTCAAGCGGATAATAAGTCTGACCTTGGCAGGATCTCTGCTCGAAGAATTTAAGAAGGGCACGTGATCCAAGAATGGAGGATGTGCCAGGATCGTGACACGTGTAAAGCAGCAAGCTGAAATGCTTCCACGTGGTCAAGGCACTAAGGCGGGAATTTGTGGAAGACACATGGCCACCTATCTGCTGCTGCTATAAAAGGAACACTTCTCCATTTGGAGAAGACTGATCGTGAAGGGTGATGATCGTGAAAATACTTCAGAAAGAGCAGAAGCAGAAAGAGCCAGCACGATCCAGAGAGGAGAAGAGAAAAGAGAGAGCAGAGCAGAAGGAAAAGAGAGTTTGTGAGAACAAGGGAAGAAAAGAGAGAGCAGCAGAGAGGGAAAAGAAGCAGAAGAAGAGGAAGAAAGAAAGAGAGAGATAGAGAGCTTGAGGAGAGGAAGTAAAGCCCTAGCTGGAGATTTATCTCTACTGGAATCTGGATCAAATCCAATCCAGTCAGCTCCATGGGAGCCACATCTGTGTTGCTATCATTTACAGCTTTCAGTTGCTGTGTTCTCCTATCTTTTGTTTTCTTTTGAACCTTATTTCAAGCTGTTCATCAGCGGAGCAAGCTGTGTTGCTCAGCAGTTGCAGAGGAGGATTCCTCTGGTCGGCTAAGCTGTATTGCCCAGCGGATCAAGCTGTTAGGCAGTGGATGGCTAAGCAGTATTGCCCAGCGGAAGCAAGCTGTGATGCTCAGCTGTTTGTAGGCAAGCTGTGAGGCCCAGCCACTCAAGCTGTGAGTCAGCAGGAATCCACACTCGGGTTAAGTGTGGGGTGGACGTAGGTCTGGAGGACCGAACCACCTAAAAACTTTATTGTCCATCGTGGTTTGAGTTATTCTTATCCGCTAGATGTATGCTTAGGTTCGATCTGAATCATTTGTCTAGCAAGAAATTTAGTTTTATCTTGTTCACTTGATATTGGTTCTGGAGAGTGTCAAATCCACTCAAGTCATCTGAGCGTCTATGTTGCATTCGTTTGCTTGATTGGGTTCAGTTAATAGCGTAAGTTTGCTTAGGAGTCTGCACTCTTGCAGCTCAACTGTTTGGTCAAGAGAATCATTGTCCTTCTTATCTTGTATAGTTTAACTAGTCTTAATTCCGCATTGTGTCTAGTTACAGTTTTTGATTGGGCAATTCGGAAGAGGGTTTCATTCACCCCCCCCTCTGAATCCATCGCACCAGCTCCATCAGATTGCTTCATGGCTAATATCCGAGCTCAACCAACATTAATAGAGGATCTGGTCAAGTTGCAAGATGATGACCCCACGTTACTGGAGATTAAAGCTAACATAGATCAGTGGCCAGATTTCTCTGTTTCCAATGACGGAAGATTGCTATTTAAGGGCCGAGTATATGTACCGGATCATGAGGATACGAAGCAATTGATCCTAGAAGAAGCACATAATTCAAAGTACACCATTCATCCAGGAGATACAAAGATGTATCAAGATCTCACTTGCCAACAATATGATCCGGTGTCTCACTGTCTCACTTGCCAACAAGTTAAAGCAGAGCATTTTAGACCCGCCGGTAAATTACATCCCTTAGACATTCCAACATGGAAGTGGGAGAGTATAGAGATGGATTTCATCATGGGTTTACCTAAGACCAGAGGAGGACACGATGGTATATGAGTAATCATAGACCGATTGACTAAATCTGCACATTTTCTACCAATAAAAAGTCGATGGTCTGTGGATATTCTAGCAGCATTATACATAAAAGAAATTGTCAAATTACATGGTATCCCTGTCACTATTATATCTGATAGAGATCCTCGATTCACATCACATTTCTGGAAGGGTCTATAAAACTCACTAGAGACTAGATTGAACTTTAGCACAGCCTTTCATCCTCAAACAGATGGTCAGATGGAAAGAACAAATCGAGTAGTAGAAGATATACTCAGGGCTTGTGCTATCGATTTTGGAGGAAGTTGGCATGATCACTTGCCTCTGGTAGAATTTGCATATAACAACAGTTATCAAACCAGCATACAAATGGCACCTTTTGAAGCCTTATATGGAAAAAGATGTAGATCACCTATCTGTTGGAATGAAATAGGGGAAAGGCAATTTCTAGGCCCCGACCTTATCAGGGATTCTACAGAGAAGATCAAGCTCATTCGAGAAAGACTGCAGATGGCACAAGATAGGCAAAAGTCTTATGCCGATAATTGAAGGCGCGATTTGGAGTTTCAGGTTGGAGATCATATATATCTAAAGGTTTCTCCGGGTCGTGGTATTCAAAGATTTGGCATCAAAGGCAAGCTAACTCCCAGGTTCATTGGCCCATTTGAAATTCTCGAAAGGGTCAGTGAAGTAGCTTATAGACTGGCTTTATCTCCACAATTAGCAGGAGTTCATGACGTATTTCACGTCTCCATGCTGAAAAGGTATGTATACGATCCTGACCATATTATCACTTATGACAATCTGGAGATTCAGAAGGATATGACATACGAGCAAACGCCAATAAAGATTCTGGAACAGGAAGTGCGTCAACTAAGAAATAAAGTTATTCCTATGGTCAAGATTCAATGGAAGAAAACATGGCCATATGAAGCAACTTGGGAAACCGAAGCAGCCATGCGGAAAAGATTTTCAGAATTATTTAACTATAAGTACACTCTCCATAATCCATGTATTGAATTTGGGGACCAAATTCTTCTAAGTGGGGGAGGGTGTAGTGCCCCAAAATTTATATAAGTAATTTCTGGGTTATTTAATATTTTTTTGGAATTTATAAAGGTCTAAATAAATTAATAAATGGATTATTAGATTAATAAGTTATTATAAGGCCCAATTGTGTTAAAATAATTAACCTAGTCTATCTAAATATGATCCAAAAGAGTTAAGGACCAAGCCCATTATGTTTGGCCCATATTCTAGAAGGTTATTTAGCTTATTCATGGATTTTAAAGGATAAATATCCCTTAATTAGATAATTATATAGATAAAACGAATAAAAGAGTTTTATTAATTTGAAATTCTACACACGTTGGCTGTAACGGTCTATCAGGCGACCGCCACATGCATGTAACGCATAAGGACTGGACCGTCACACCCTGTTAATTCCGTGAGTTGAAGAACTTACAAAAAGATTAGAACTTTGGGATCCTATCTGCAAGAGACCTAATTAGGAGAACATGTAAGGTTACTAGGGACTCTTAGAAATTAGGTTTTGGCCAACTAAGGACTCTAGAATTGATCCAATCCTCAAACCCTAGCCAAATCCCTATAAATAAGACCCAGTTCTGAACTGAGCGACACTTACTTTTGGCTCGTGAACAATCAAGGTAAGGAGATAGAATTTAGGGTAAGTTCTTTAGAAGGTTTTGTTTATAATACTTTGATTAATATCTCTCCAAATTTCATGCTAGGAGATCAACCAACCAAGGAGATTGAAGCTTCCAAAGTTGCTGGTCGGACCTTAGCAACCCAAGAAACTGAACGCAAATCCTCTGAAGATCAGGAGATTAGGACATCTAAACGAGGTAATTAGAGTTCGGTTATTTAGAACTTTTTGTTCCCCGTAGTTTCATCTTCTTACCCTTAAAATTTCACGTCCTTAGGTCAAGAGGCTGAGGAGCTAGAGCAGCGTGAAGTTACTGGAAACTCACTGGAAAGGGAGAACTAGGGCACGTCTTTCAGACTCAAATTAGAAGTTTAAAGCCCAGTTAAGCGGTAGGCCATCTCATGATTGGCAAAAACATCTTGTTAGGGATAAAAGTCCTCTGATTTGACTTGATTTCATGCACTATTGATCATGGATTTCATATTTTTTAAAGTCATGCATACATGTGTATTCTTAGCCCTAACTAAGTTAAAATGAACTTTCTTGTCAAATTCATAGAAAACCCATGCATGCTATTAGTTTATCCTTCATTTTATCATGAGGAAGTTTATACATGATTTTCAGACATGATGTAAGTTGAAACCTTAGATCTTTTCTCTATTGTTGTCAGCAAAAGCTCTGACGGATTAAGGTAGGGCCGTCACAACACTATAATGGTCTTACGATAAGCCGTCACACCCTCTGTTGTATTCAAAGCTCTCTGTGGACTCTGACGCACCATAACTGGAGCGTTATATAACTCTGACGGTCCCATGATAAACTGTTACATCAGTGTAACGCACTTAGACTAGACCGTCAGAATGCTTTGTTCAGGCAATTCGAGACAGAATTGAAGAACAATCACATTAACTTATGAATATGCCTAGTTATCTAAGTTTTGACCTGTTACAATGACTTTAAGTTTATCTACTAATTCATAATAGGAATTGCATGATCTTGAGTTATTTTAAAGCATATGTTAATTTTATTGACTAACTTAATAGTTTTGTATTTAAATCAAGATTTTTCCAATGTTGTATTGACGGAGTTTTATCTTGGTTTCACATTACTACACATTCTCTCTCTATCAATAGAGTCATTTTCTTTAAGTACATGGCGCATATTTCGATATATTGTCCATTAGTTCACACTTTGCACTATAGGAACATTATTCTTGGACATGAGGACCTCTCTATTAGATATTCCTTCCAATAGACTAGGAATTCTTGTTTCAAGGCCTCCGTAATTCTCCGCGTGCCTGGGATTCCCACCAGGACGCCGAGTTGGTTGTACCATGAAAGCCCAATCATTAGAAAACACTATCGATGGTTTCTGGTTTTCGGATATGTAACGGATCAAGGTTGGACCGTCAGGCTCATCTAACGGCCCAATAAATGACCGTCACTTTTACTGAGTCCATCTTTATTTCTTTCGGATTCAGACCATTGTAACGGCCCAATACGGGAGCGTCACGTTATGTAACGGCCCAGTACAAGACCGTCACAGTTCTATATTTTGTTAACCCAAGGTTTGACCGACGGGTTGATATTCTAAGGTTCCTAGATGAATTGATAATGGTCTAGGACTTACCAAATTGATTCAAGATACCTAGTTTAATTTATGGAAAGTAAGAAATGTACCGTTATGCTGCCGATTTATTTCCATGAGCATAACATAGTATAAGTCATTCTTGATCTTTCATATTCTAAACTGAAGCGATCATTCATTAATTATTATTATTATGAGCTTATTGAACTTATTACATTCTTGGCCATACTTTATTGTTACATGCGTGGAAGTAGCTTTATTTATACTTGAAGATGCGATCGAGCACTGATTATGTTCAAGGACTCTATGCTAGTCCCCTCGACTGATTGTCGTAAACATACCATTATAAATCATGGGGTATGATGCTACTGGCGTCACATTACGCTGGGAGTACTTTCTTTATAAATAAGTGAAAATCCACGGCACGACATAACATTCTTGTACATGACTTTCTTGCTTGATATTCCACAGAAATTCATGAAGTACTTGCTCATAAGTAAAAGATACTAGAGTGATGATTATGTGGCTTGCTAGTACATTCTCGATACATTCTTGTTTATGAAAGGCCAATATCATGTTCTTGTTACGTTCTTGCTAGTTCATTATTGCTCATTCTATCTTACATGATCGTCTTGTTACTTGGTTACTCGCATGATTGATCACATTTCGCATGATTTTACCTTATTCTTTAGAGCTAAAAATGTTAATTACTTTAATAGTGCTAATCATGTTGATGCGAAGATACCTACTTGGTAAGTGTGCTCATTACCTATTTCCAATTTTTTTTAGGAAATGAAAGTGATTCGAATTCAGATTCGGGTTATACAAGTAGCGGGTCCGAGAGCAAATGAAAGTGTTGTCAAGATAAGAGTGAAGACTTAGGAAAGTCTATATTATTTAGATCGAGTCTCTATAATTTTCCTATTTCTTAAGTCTGATAGATTTGTGGAAGTTGAAAGTTATCGTATTTGAGTATTTTGATCATTAATGAAGGAAAGGTTTAAGTTTGAGTAAATATTGTGCAATTGCATGTATGTGTGTGATTGTCTTGCGCTCTGATTATTCTTGCTTACAAGAGGCTGACCATGCCGGTTGTTCACGTTCGTCGAGCGAGTCTTCCGCTGTAATAAGGGCTCGGGGCGTGACATGCCGTTATGCACCCCATATCATGAAGCATGAGGGGTTGAAGACCAAGCAGTTTGTTCAGGGTTTAAGGTAGGAGCTGAGGCACCTCTTGATGGTGAACGCTGCTACTGATTTGGAGACAACATCTCATGTGGCAACATCTTTGGAGCTGGATATGCAGAAGGTCCGAGGACAGGGAGGCTAGAGGCAGTCCCAGTCAGGCCGTAGTCAACTGTTGGCTACCCAGTAGTAGGGTACATTTCAGCACACTATGGGTAGTTCAGGAGCGTCGACACCGGCGGTGTTAGTGACAGGATCTGCGACTTTTGGCTCCAAGGTCAAGAAGTTTCTCAAGAAAGGTTTCGGTAAGAAGCGTAAGGATCAACGGCATGCGTCTTCATGCATTGTACAGTAGCCAATTCCTTATCAGCGTCAGGGATCAATGGGTGGATCGCGGGGACCGTGTCCCCGTTGTGGCGAGTCGCATCCATGCAGGCCGTGCACGGCGCCGGTGATTTGTTTCAGGTGTGACCAGCCAGGGCACATGGCGCGCGACTGTCCCTAGAGGCCGCAGCAGCAGTAGTATCCACAGCAGCAGCAGTACCCCCAGCAGCAGAGGCCACATCAGCAGCAGCAGTAGGGGCAGTATACACCACTACCCAGGTCAGCGAGTGTGGGGGGCAGGCAGAAGTCCCGAGGTTAGTTTACACACATGACCAGGGCAGAGGCAGAGGCGTCGCAGCTCGTGGAAGGTACCGCTATGATTTTGGGTTGTGCGGCTTGAGTTTTGTTTGATTCTGGCACGTCGCATTCGTTTATTTCGGAGGATTTCGCGCTGAATATTGACGAGCCGGTGACCCAATTGTCTTGTGATTTGGCAGTGGAGTTGCCTACGGGTGATTTTATGGTCACTCCGTATTATTTCGAGGAGGTTTCTGTGTGGGTGGAAGGGCGGAGTTTGCCGGCCAGACTTTATGCATTGCCACTTTAGGACTTTGATGTGATTTTGAACATGGATTGGCTCGAGGCCCATCATGCCTTGGTGGATTGTGGCTCGAAGAAGGTTTATTTCCCGCGGCTTCGTGGACCTACCTTTTATTTCCAAGGTATTAGGTCTTCCTCTTCTCGCTTTTTTATTTCGGCTATTAGGGCTCGTCATTTGCTTGATGCCGGTTGTCAGGGTTTCCTCGCTTCTGTCGTCGCGGTAGACCAGTCGGAACCGGATGTGGAGGACATTCCGGTGGCGTGCGAGTTTCCCGATGTTTTTCTCGAGGATTTGCCAAGATTACCTCCGCAGCGGGAGATTAGTTTTGTTATTGAGATTGTGCCTGGTACGGGACCTTTGTCAAAGGCTCCTTACCTTATGGTTCCCGTTGAGTTGAGGGAATTGAGGGCGCAGTTGTAGGAGTTGCTCGCCAAGGGGTACATTCATCCTAACTTTTCCCCTTGGGGTGCGCTAGTGTTGTTTGTGAAGAAGAAGGATGGTAGTCTGGGGTTGTGTATTGACTATCGACAGCTGAACGAGGTAACCGTTAAGAACAAGTATCCATTGCCACGGATTGATGATTTGTTTGACCAGCTTCAGTCTGCTCGAGTTTTCTCGCGGATTGATTTGCGGTCCAGTTACTATCAATTGCGGATTCGAGAGTCTGACGTGGAGAAGACTGCGTTCAGCTCAAGATATGGGAAATATGAGTTTTTGGTGATGCTGTTTGGGCTCACCAATGCCCCCGCAGTGTTCATGGATTTGATGCAGAGGGTGTTCCGTCCCTATCTGGACCAGTTTGTGGTAGTGTTTATGGACGACATCCTTGTTTATTCGCAGTCTGTAGAGCAGCATGCTTATCATTTAAGGGTCATGTTGCAGACTTTGCGGGATCACCAGTTGTATGTTAAGCTCAGCAAGTGTGAGTTTTGGCTTCACGAGGTACACTTTTTGGGGCACATGATTTCTGGTGATGGTATTTTCGTGGATCCAGCTAAGGTCGAGGCAGTGATGCAGTGGCTGAGGCCAAGGTCCATGATGGAGATTCCGAGTTTCTTGGGGCTTGCAGGCTATTATAGGAGATTCATTCAGGATTTTGCTCGTATTGCAGCCCCGATGTAATGACCCGAAATCCGAACACCGGGAAGGCCCGATAGCCCGAATCTCGAACCGCCACCCACGAGCCTGAAGACTCGAAAGGGTTGAAAGGATGGTGTGGAGATACACAAGAATCTAAAATAATTGAGAGTTACGCAGTTAAATGAATTAAGCAGGAAGCAATAAATAACATTAATTAAATTATATGGTCCATAAAAATAACAACAGTCTAAAATATAACAATAGTCTACAACTAGTACAGTCTAAAGAGAAAAGTACAACTACACGGGGCATACCCTGACCTGGCAACTGGTAACTAACCCTGGGCACCTGAACCACGTGGAGCCTCTGAAGAACTCCCCTGAAGCATCGTCTCACCTGAAACATGGTGAAAACACGCAGGGAATGAGCCTCAAAACACAAGGCTCAGTAGGGATCATTCGGTCCCCACCTCGCAAACTGAGAAACTATGCAGAAAGTAACTACAAGCTACTACGACGGCTAGTACCGAACACATGGCACAAAAATTGAGACAACTCATCAAAAGCCAAAGAGTCGCTACCATACAAAGATAGAAGTACCAACCCACTAGAAGCAAGGCCGGATGCGTCCACTAACAACTTAAACCGCGCCTCGGGTGTCCCCCTCGACCGCTGGTGGAACATGGACACCATACTAGTAACCACTGAACAAGTGACTAGCTGGGGTCGTGCTCGTCAGCGCGGGTCCAACCGCCCCCAACCACGTGTGCACACACAGACCGTGCGCCCCTAGTCTGGCCCTCTGACTAGTTTTTCCCTCAGCCGGACTCTGGCTGCAAGACGTGGGGCCCAACGGAAACCAGTCTAAAAATCGTATCTCGGGGTAGCCTCGCCACCACTCCCTGGTGGGACCACTCGCGTGTCGGAAGGCTACGACTAGTGGAGGGTCACTGAAGGAGTAGACTCTCTAGCCAATGGAAAACAACTTCTAAATCGGACAGAGTACAAGGGCTGCTTCTGGTACCGACACCGACTCACGGTGACACGAGCCGAGAACACAAACTCCCAGGATCCCACGGCACCCTCACGTGTGGCCCCCACATGATGCCCGGCATCAGTCAGACCACGGGTCATCACGTGGATCAAGATTCACTCACCCGAGACTCGAATCGATAAAACATAACTCCAATTGGACATAGATCTCTGGCGGTCCTCCTTTGGGCCGCCATAGAGGCTGACGGTCCAGAATTGGGCCGCCACAGGGACTGTAGCGGTCCAACCATGGGCCGCCACACCTTGGGTTGTGAAGGAAATGGCGGTCCTATATAGGGCCGCCACATGGATGTGGCGGGCGTACCTTTGGCCGCCACACCCCAAAAATTCCCAATGGTCGAAAACCAACGGTTGGAAATCAACGGTCAACTCGCCCTCTGGCGGTCTGACCCTCGGCCGCCACATCTTCTGGCGGTTTATCGTGCAGCCGCCAGAAGACATGGGGACCTGCCGACAAAATAGTGCCCTGTGGCGCACCCACCTTGGGCCGCCACAGGCTCTGGCGTACCTACCCTGGGCCACCAAAGGCTCTGGCGGTCACTGGAAGGATTGCCAAATCGTCTTGAGAACGGGCCGGCGGGAACAAACCCAAAAACTCGTTCCACGCGCCGATCATCCACGGATGAGGGGGAAAACAAGGGGGAAGCTCCCCTATAGCCCCTAGCATGTATCTACGCCCTCGAATTGGTCCGAAACACGACGAAATGATAGATCGGCACACAACCCCCAAAACATGGATTTTACCCTACCCGGCTAAAAAACGCCCCTCTCGACCTCTCCTCGGCCTACAAATCACCGGGGACGACGGGATGAGCATGGGGATCTGTCTCCCTACCTCAGTGGAGCAGGAGCTCCGCCGAAACGCTACCGAATGCGAAGAAGAAGCTTTTAGAACCCTCGTTCCTTCACGAAATCCCACGAGCCTCACGCCGCCACGATCGCCTCGTCGACGCCGTCGCCGCCACGCCGCCACCGTCGTCGCCACGTCGTCACCTCACTGCCGTCTGCAACCGGGGAGGGGGTCGCCGCCGCGTCCACAGGAGAGGGGGAAAGGAGGGGGCCGGTTGCTCACGGGAGGAACAAGGAGGAAGAAAGAAGAAGAAACAGAAAGGAGAAGGAAAAAGGAAAAAGAAATGGGATTATATAGAAAATCCTGATTTTCTAAAAAATACAAAAAAAAGGAAAATATACCGTCGCGATCGTTGGAATGCGCTGATCGCTGTGGTACCATTCCTGAGTAGGTGAATGACCCGGTTCACCCGCTACGGGGTTCCGTAGGTCTTGTCAGGGAAAAACATGGGAAACCGCGGAACACGTTCCGGGGCCTCCGAAACTGATCCGAAACGCACGGATCCGAACCCGAAAGATGTCCAAAAGATAACCCCGGGCAAAATGAGAATAAAATCTCTAAGAAAGTGGATCCGAGACCCAAGAAGAAGGATCCGAAGGGTCTGAGATATTACAGCCCTCCCCCCTTAAACAAATTTCATCCTTGAAATTTAAAATAGAGCACGGGGGAAAGAAAGAGGAGACTTACTCGAACAAATAAGGGAACTACTGACGCATCTCATCCTCACGCTCCCAAGACGCTTCGCCGCCAGAGTGTCGCTGCCACACCACCTTAACCAGGGGAATAACCTTGTTCCGTAGGTGCTGATCTCGCCGATCCTCAATACGGATGGGGAACTCCGGTAGAGACATATCGGGAGTCACCTTGGGCCAAACGGAATCCTCCAACACATGAGAATCATCAGACATATACTTCCTCAGCATCGAAACATGAAACACATCATGCACCGCTACAAACTCAGGAGGTAGCTGCAACTGATAAGCAACCTCGCCAATGCGCTCCACGATAAGGAAAGGACCAACATAGCGGGGACTCAACTTCCCACGCTGTCCAAATCTCATCACTCCCTTCATGAGAGAAACCCTCAAAAATAGATGGTCACTGACCCCAAAACAGAGTGGCTGCCTTCTCCGATCGGCATAACTCTTTTGCCGACTCTGTGCCGCCAACATGTTCTGACAGACCAGATGCACCACGTCAATGCACTGCTGCACCAACTCTGATCCCGTCACAAGACGCTCACCAACCTCCGACCAATCGAGTGAAGTCCGACACAGTCACCCGTACAACACCTCATAAGGAGCCATCCCAATGCTCGAATGATAGCCGTTATTATAGGTGAAGAGGCGTGATCTCGCGCTTGTCCTGAGCGGGCTGAGGATCACCAGGTCGTGAACTGCAAGACAGGGAAACGGATCAGAGGGCCCAGGGGGAGTCCCTGGGGCAAACCCTCCAATGCTTAAGTCAGTGGAGCTATGGTGGGAGCAATAGTAGGGAGGAGAGAGCTTGTGCGCGAGATCCCTCTCCACCAGAAGGGTGAAGCGGTTCTTGCTCAGGAGTTTTGGGTGTATGATTGTCTTTTTTGGCCTTACCTTTAGCCAGAGGGTATCCCTGGTTTAAATAGTACGCCGTCTCTTGGAGTCCTGCCAGCCGAGGGGTTTCAGGTGGGGGTTACGTCCTCATCGTGGGCTTTTATGGCCTCATCATGGGAGCGTTATCATCATGGGGAAGAAGAAGTCCCTTGCCTTCCTGAATTCCTGCCTGCTGTGGACTCTTAACGGCTACAAAGATAAGCATTCGTCGGTCGTTCCGAGCTTAGAGGGGCCAGCCCTATCCGGGCGGTAGGCTTAGCTTGGTAAATGATGGGTCGGATAGGCTGGCCTACGCTTCCCTCTCTCGGGCGGAGAGATGGCTCGGGCGCAAGCCTTTCTCGTGACCTGACCGATGCTCGGGCCCTCCGAGCCTTGAGGCCGCCTAGGAGGGTTGTTTCCTCGAGCGCTGTTTATTGGGCTTTCTTCCCTAAGTGGGCCCTGTGGGCTGTCACTTGGGTGAGCTTGGCCTCGTTGGGCCCTGCCGGGCCTAGTTGGGCTGCTCTTTGAATGGGCTGCAGAAATCCCCTTCTCCACTTGTCCCCCTCCTACTCCCGAGCCAAAGGAGGCTTGGTTGAGTAGTTTATGAGGGCGTCGGACCGGCGTGGCTCAGGTGGGTGGAGATTTGGCGGTGTTAAGTAGCCACGTGCCGTGGTCACCTGGGCCCGTAATTATAGTGATCCTGACGGATTTGAAATGAAGGGCCCCCCTTTTTCTCGGAGGTCGAAACGACGCGTCGCCTCCCATGAGGGTTTATAGGCGTTGGGCGCTGTTTGTCATCCCAGACTCTCTAGGGTTTTTGGATTTTCTTCATTCCTCTGCTTTTGGGGCTCCTTGATGCGCTGTGAAGCCACGACGGAGGAGCATAACCTTGCGGCGACGTTTGAAGAGTTGGCGCGCATAACCGCAGAGGCGGTCCGACAGCTTCCTTCTCCCCCGGAGTCTTCGGGTTCTCTCAAGAGCTCTGCTTTCAGTTCCTCCTTGAGTTCCATGGCGGGCCAGCGTTCGGGCGAGGAGTTGGAGGTAAGGGCGCCGGTCCCGAATCACAGCGAGCTGGGGGAAGCCGAGGTGAAGAAGCTGGAGCACCGGTTTCGCTTGCCTCTCAGTTACAGCTTTGCCGCCGCTACCCCGTATGAGACGAGCCTGGACGATCGCACGGGTCATATCTGCACTTTTCTTCTGGCTTGGAAGAGCGGATTTTGCCTCCCCTTCAAGCCTTTCGTCCTTCAGATCCTTAATTTTTTCCAGTTGGCGACTATTCAGTTGGTCGCCAACTCATACCTTCTTCTTTCCACCTTCCGAATCCTCTGCCGCCAGCATGGAATTTTTCCTTCCTTGGACCTCATTCATTATTTCTTTGAGTTGAAAGCGCATCCGTTGGCGGGGAAGGGCTTTTACTTTATTCAGGCGCGGAGGAACAGGAGTTGTATTCCGCTGGCGGTGAAGGATTCCTCGCACAAAGGGTGGAAGACCCAATTCTTCTGGGTGAAGGTGGAGGCGGTGGACGAAACCTGGGTGTGCCAGGTGATGCCTAACCTTCATCCGAACATTCCTCACCGACAGGAGGAGTTCCCCCCTCACGTGGAGAAAAATGTTGCTCGTCTGCTGAAGAATCGCCAGTCGACCGAGGAATTGATGACGCCGGAGAATATCGAACGGTGCCTCCTTACGCAGCTGAAACCGTCAGGCACTACCACTCGGATTTTTTTTTTCAGGGGTGGGAATCATCTCCCTTTTCCTGACCATGCCTTCTTCTCTATTGTAGACGTCATGCGGGAGCCTCTGGAGGAGGTTGCCGAGGTCGTCGATCTTGAAGATGAGTCGGCGGCCGATGAAACTGACGCTCTTGTGGGTCGCTCCAAGCCCGTGATAAGGGCAAGGGGGCGGCATCCGAGGGAACTTCACGACCGGGCGGTGCAAAGCGCAAGGATCCCATGGAGGGAAAGTTGCGGGAATTCGCGAAGGCCAGGAAGTGGGCCAAGAAGGCCGGCCTTCTCGCCACTGCCGGGGGCGACTCTAGCTCGGTGGCGCTCCACTCTCAGGGGCAAGATGGGGCCGACCCTACCGGGCCGGCTCCCCCATCCACCGGGCGAGAGGGGGCCGAGGAGACCAGGGGCCCCTCAGAGGGCGGTGACGGTGGGTCGGCTCTCCCCTCGGTGGGAACGGAGGGGGCCGGAGCTGAAGTAGACGAGGCCGAGACTGGGGGGCCGGTCGAGGTTGGCGATGTCTCGGGCAGTGAAACGCGGGCCGAGACAGTTGAGGTTGGGGGTTCGCCTGCGAGGGCGTCGCAACCCCAAACATTAGTGGCGCCTGGGGCGACCGGGCTTGCTGCGTCGGTCGAGGTTGGGGGTTCGCCTACGGAGGCCTCGCAACCCCAAACATCGGTGGCACCCAGGACGACCGGGCTTGCTGCATCGGTCAAGGTTGGGGGTTTGCCTATGGAGGCGTCGCAACCCCAACCTACCGTAGTGCACGGGGAGGCCGTTTCAGCAGCTCGGTCCGGGCCTTTCAGCGCTGGGCCAGGGGCGGACCGGGTGTCCATGCCGGAGGCCTTGGAGAGGCTCGGCATCGCGAGCAATCTGTACAAGCTCTGCCGCGAGGTGTCCGCGAGGATGAGAGGAGGAGATAGGCGCCATTCTCCTTCCGGGGTCATCATGGAGGGCGGTTTGATCATGGCCCAGATGGGGCCCCCCATGGCGGAGACCTACGCCCGGACGGAGTCAGAGCAGTCGAATCTCGCCTGGACTCTCGGAGGGTGCGAGAGGAAGCTAGCCCGACTCAATGAGGCGCACGAGGGGCTTCAACGGGAATTCTCTGCGGTCAGGGATTTGGCGCGATCGAGCCGGCTGGAAGCCGGAGCACTGACCGAGTAGCTGGCCAAGGCTAGGGAGTCGCTCGAGAGGAAAAACAAACTCCTTGAGGAGGAGCCCCTTCACCATCTCGAGCTGGACGGCCATTGGGAGGCTGAGCGCGCTGAGTTGCTGGACCGGGCGGAGGCAGCGGAGCGCCGTCGTTCGGAGGTCGAGGCGGACCGAGCCGAGGCAGAGAAACGATCGGTCGAGGCCAAATAGAAGTCGACCGAGCTCGAGGAGCGGGCAGCCGAGGCCGAGCGGAAGTTGATCGAGGCAGAGAGACAGATGGCGGAGGCAGAGGAGCGAGCGTCCGAGGCGGAGCGAAAGTCGGCCGAACTTGCTGAAAGGATGGGGCAGGTCGGGGCGGAGGCGATCGAGCAGTACAGGGGCTCAGAGGCCTACCGAGCTGACCTTCAGGAAGCTGCCCTTCCGTACTATGAGATAGCGCTTCGCCGAGGCGCCCGCAAGGGATTCAAACAGGGTTATCACCGGGCAGTGGATTACGCCGACGAGCAAGACCCTGGGATCCATTTCCCCTCGGGCCAGTGCTATGACTCGGAGGAGTCGGCTTCTAGATCTTCTGCGTCGGGCGGGGAAGATCCAGAGGGCTCTCCTCCTGCGGGGTCACCAACTCCGGCTGCCTTGGTAGGGCTCGCGACCGAGGTAGTTCTCACGCAGGCGAGGTCAGTGCCTGGGTCGGCCGTCACCGAGGGTGCCGTGGGCGAAATACCCACACCTGCCGTTCCTGAGCTTCAAAGTGGGCCCGAGGCCTGATTTATTTTGCCTTGTTTCGCCTCTTTCTCTGTTTGTCTCCTTTCCTTTTCTGAAAAAAAGAAAGATTTTTTTTTTGTGAGGCAACAAATGACTTACTTGCTTCTTGCGTTCCTTGCCGTAATTTGGTTAGCGTATCGGTAGTAGTTGGAAAGTGCCGATACGTCCTGCGTGGTTTTCGCACGCTGGTTGGATGGATTCCTGATAGGGTGTCCTTCCGTTTTCTCCCGCTTTGAATGCCAGGCCGCTTCGTGTATCCCGCAGAGGTGGAAAATGAGGGATTTTAGGTGACCATTCAGAGGGGAAAAATCCTTTGGCGTGTTTTTGAGGGGGGAGTCATTTAAGGCAAGTAGCCTGCCTTAGCCTTATAAAAAGACCGAAGGGTGTCCCTTCCTCTCCACCGCTTAGGATTTTCGCTAACAGTCTTTCCTCGCCCCTTCTCCACGTTGTGCTGTGCCGTTGCATTCGGAGCATGGAGGATCCTTCGGAAGATGACGCTGCCGGTGATGGAGGAGCAGAGAGTTCTTGCTGCCTTGGGCTGTTGAGTAGGTCCGATGGTCGTCGCGCGGGGTTGAAAAGGGTCCGATGGTCATCGCGCGGATCAGAAGAGGGTTCGACGTGCGGAGGCACGCCGTTTACCCTTTATCAGTTCCCGCGATGCTTCCCGGGGGGCGCCGAGATGGAGGACGGATGGGGGCATCCGTGATGCCCATCCCCTCCAGGCCTTCCCCTGCCTCCTCATCCAGCTCTGCTGGTTTCTTTTTCTTTCTAGTAGCGTCTTTTTCCCTCTTCTGCTCTTCCTTTCTTTCACTCTTCGGAGGGTGCCTGCACTCTGTACGTTCCAAAGAATTGGCAAGTTGGAAAGGAGGATGGCCTTCATAGGCGTTCCTTCCCTCTTCCTCTTCCAAGTTCAACTTGGAAGGTAGCCTTCCTTTTTTTAATCCCTCTGTCACCTTTGTCACGGGCCACCCGAGCCAACTGGGTCAACCGCCCTTTGACTGAGCCAGTTTCTGCGCGAGGCAGAGTCAGTGGCTGGACGCAAGGAGATCAAGACCGAGTCGGCTGAGCGATGGCCTCTTGCAGTGGTGCTAGATGGATTTTTTGCCTTTTGCTATGCAATGTACTGGCTTTTGCTTTTCTGATGTACCAACAATTGAATGAAAAGAAGAGAGTTTTATTTTCCTCAAATTATCTGCACAACTTTAAAAGTAGAATTTGCGTAGTGCGGCTGCGTTTCACATCCGAGGGATGGGTTCCCCTTCCGCTGTAGCTAGCATGTACGCACCTTTCCCGAGCGTCTCGACCACTCGGTAGGGGCCTTCCCAGTTAGGGGATAGCTTGCCCGCCTCCTCTAGTGGTCGAGAGGCTTCGACTTTCCTGAGGATGAAGTCTCCCGGTTGAAAGTGTCTATTTCGGACTTTGGCATTGTAGTATCGCGTGAGGCGGCATTGGTACTCCGTAGCTCGGATATTGGCGATCTCTCGGAGTTCATCAGCCAGGTCGAGGTTCTCGAGTAACTTTTGCTCGTTTGCCTCGGGCGAGTAGCGGATGACTCGGAGAGACGGATCGACAACCTCTAACGGAATGACGGCCTCAGTGCCATACACTAGCTGGAAAGGACTTTCACCGGTTGCCGTTCTGGGAGTCGTTCGGTGTGACCAAAGTACGCTAGGCAGTTCCTCGAGCCAACTACCCTTGGCCTTGCCGAGTCTGATCTTTATGCCTTTTAAGATAGTCTTATTGGCATTTTCGACCAGCCCGTTGGCCTGAGGGTGGGCGACCGAAGTGAAGTGGTTGCGAATGTTTAGGTCGGCGCATCTGTCTCGAAAATAACGAGAATCAAATTGCCGACCGTTGTCACTCACTATCACCCGGGGGATGCCGAAGCGACAAATGATCGACTTCCATACGAAACTCCAGACGACTATCTCGGTGATCCTCGCCGTGGCTTCGGCCTCGATCCATTTGGTGAAGTAGTCGATGGCGACGATGATGAACTTCTTCTGGGACTGAGCCATAGGGAACGAGAATGTCGATCCCCCACCGAGCGAAGGGATAGGGCTCGGTAAGGGTGATGAGCTCCGTAGCCGGCTGATGGACCAAGTGGTCGAATCACTGGCATCGGTCGCACTGTTGTACGTGAGCCGTGTAGTCGCACTACAAGGTAGGCCACCAGTACCCCTGCCGTAGCAGGATCCTGGCTAGAGACCTTCCTCCTGAATGCGCTCCGCACAGGCCTTCATGAATCTCTCGGATGGCTCGGTTGGCCTCGTCGGGGCCGAGACACTTCAGGAGGGGACCAGAGAAGGACCTCCGGTAAAGAGTGTCATCGAGGATGATGAAGCGCCGGGCTTGATACTTCATTCGGCGTGCCTCCCGAGGGTCGGAGGGCTCTCGGGAGTCCAGGAGCCAGGATAGGTAGGGGGAGTGCCAGTCGCTTGGAAGGGCCGAGTCAACGGCTAGGAGCTCCGAGTCAATGCTCGGGTGCTCTAGCTCTTCAAGGAGGACTGATCGGGTACCTTCAGGGTCGAGAGAGGAGGCTAATCGAGAGAGGGCGTCCGCTCGGGAGTTTTCCTCCCGAGCTATTCGGACTACCTCGAATCCCTCGAACTGTTGGGCCAGGTCTCTGACCAGCTGCAGGTATTTGACCATTAGGGCCTCTCGAGCTTCGTATTCGCCGTTGACTTGGCTAGCGACTAGCTGGGAGTCAGTGTGGATTTTGACTCGCTCAGCCCCCAACCGTCGAGCCATGCGAGCTCCCGAGATAAGGGTCTCATACTCGGAAGCGTTGTTGGACTTCTGAAAGCTGAATTTCAAGGCGTACTCTACCGACCGAGTTGGAAGATCCGTCGACGAACAGTTCCCAGGTCGGCTCGGGCGCAGACGGAGATCTCTCTTCAGTCGGGATGGTGCTCTCGGCGATGAAGTCGGCGAGCACTTGGCCTTTCATAGCAGAGCGCGGGCGGTACGAGATATCGTAGGCCCCAAGCATGATTGCCCATTTGACGAGTCGCCCCGAAGCTTCGGGGTGGGCTAGAATCTTCTTCAATGGTTCGCCGGTTAGCACGGTGATGGGGTGCCCTTGGAAATAGGGTCGGAGGCGCTTGGCGGAGGTAACCAACGCTAGCACGAGTTTCTCGGTTGCGGGGCACCTCCTTTCAGCCTCGTTGAGCACCTTGTTGGTGTAGTAGACCGGCCTCTCGATTCCCGAGTCATTTCTGACCAGGACCGAGCTGACTGTGGATGGTGTTGCCGAGAGATAGAGCAGCAAGACTTCGCCCGGAACGGGCTTGGAGAGCACCGGGGGCGAGGTGATGGGAATTGACACCGAGCCTGTACTTTTTCTTTTTCATTTATGTCCTTTTAGTTTGTGTATATATCCTTGGGAAAGTATGTACGCAAATGTAAGGCTTTATAAGCCAAGGAGTCATTCCCATGGATTGTGTGGGTTTTTATGAAATTATGTCGTAGGACCAGCAAGGGGGCCCTCAGCCCTCTCCCATTGGTCCATGTCACCTTGTGGGGCTGGTCAACTATCCTAGGTGGCCTTCTAGATGAGTTGAATGTCAATTGCCACATGGGTAGACAAAGGGGGTGATTTTTCCTTGGTAGGCTACCTACCAAGTCAAATTGTCTCCCTTGCCACTCCATAGTCAATAGCCCCCCCCCCCCCCCTTCAATTTTTTATTATATTTTTTTTTTGTGTTTGTGGCATGCCATCCAGACCCTCCATCTCCCATCCCAAGATCCAAGGGTTGAGGTTGGATTTGGTTGGAAGCATATATAAGCTTGTATTTTCATGTAAAAATTAGTGAAAAATCAAAAATTTTGTTGAATGCCAAGAAGGCTCTTGCGCCCCAGCCCTCTCCCCCTGGTTTCCTCTCCTCAAACCTCCAGTTCTAGAGTGTATCAATCTTCTATCTCCCCCTCTCAACCTCTGATCTTCATCTGTGCCGCCGCCGCCGCCGTTCGTGCCGCCTTCGAGCCGCCGCGGAGCCATCTTCAAGTTTCTGTCCTGCTGGACAGAGGTGTAGTTCGTGAATTCTTGCTGCCAGACACGTGCTCAGATGGATTTGAAATTTTGAGGGTGTATTCTTGCCTTGAATGCCCACCTCCACCTAAAGTTTCACGTCCAAACTCCTCCATTTAGTAATTTTCTATTTTCATTCATTTTGCATTCCCAGATCTGTTTTGTCTCTATCTACAGTGACAACAGCTCTGAGTTTCCCATCTCTGACCACATTTTTGAATTTTTCAAACCCTCCCAATTTTACTGGGAGTTCTGTCTATCATCCCCTACATCTACCATTTTTCCTGATTTTTTATAAGCCATCTATCCATTTTTCAAAATTCGTGTTCTATCTCTGCTACAGTGCTTTCAGCCAAGTTCCAGATCCGACCACCTTCCAGTTCAAAAATAAGAACAAATCACAGCCACCTCCAAACCTTTCATAAAAACCATGTCCGTTTTCCTACCTTGATTTCCTACAACTTTTCTGAAGACCACGACTTCAGATTCGGACGTTCACATATCGGTCAAAGACAGTTCTCAGAGAATAGCCCTGCAGATCTGAGTGTTCGGCTACTGTACAATAGGAAGTTATAAATTCATTAAAGCCTAGATCCGTGCAGATCCAGGCTAGATCTTCAAACCTAGATTGAAGTATTTGAAGTTAGCTTTCCAACGGCGCCAGATTCATGTTGATCCGACATCGGGGCTGATCGCAGCATCTGTTCTCGTCGGGACGCGCGCTGAAAACCAGAAGTTGCAGATCCGTGGCCGGTTGTTCCGACCGGTGCAAATCGGAGCCGCCCGGCCTCCGGCCGGCGAACCAGCGCGCCTCCACTCCAGGGAGCGCCCTTCCAGGCATCATCCACTACAGCGGTGCCATCGGGTCCCACACGGCCCCTCCGAACTGCACGTGGGCCCCACCGTCACTAGTTCGGGTGTTGCCGAATCAACGCGAGAAGCCGCCCGTCAACCCGAATTCGGTCTTCCTAGGCCCCATTGTGTAGCCCTTTACCTCCCTACGTGGAGTGGGCAGCGAGTTGTATTGCTGTAATACTATATATTGTTGTTCCGGGAGTACGAGTTTCGGCCGGGTCCATCTTCCCCACGCCGAGCGCGTGGAGGTACCGTTCTTGCTCCCTACACTCGGCAGTTGCTTATTTTCATATATACTTGTTTATGCCGCTGCTAGAGAGCATGTTTTAGGATCTAGCTCGCTATATTTTTCATATCACCACTGCTGCGAGAGAAAGCGTGATCGTCCTGTGACCCGATCCGGGCACAAGTGAGAGCCGACCACCCTAGCTCACTGCCGGTTTCTCAACCGCGCACGTCCGACGCTTCCCTCATTAAGGGACAGTCATGAGCTTATCGTGTCCGTGGTCTCGTCCCGCATCAATTTGGTATCAGAGCCAGGTTGAGTCTAGGGTGTCCAAAATAAAAAAAATGAGTGTCATTTATGTCTAAGTGTCTAAGTCGGTCTAGGTTGCATTTGCATCCCTTTACTTGGTATATCAAAAGGTGTTGTCCGAACGTTAGGCTACGCCTATCGGGAAGGCCGCACACTTGCGCGAGTGATCTTCGGATCACTTATCTCCGCCACGTACCGAGTCTTGGTTTACGTCTAGGGTCCTTAGTGTGCATGCATTCCAACCTTGTATAGTCAGTCTAGTGTCTTGTCACCGTGTGTATGCATGTCCATATCCGCTACCCATGGCCGTTCCCCAAGATCATACATCCGAGTGGTCAACCTTTGTGGCCAAAGTCAATGTCCTCATGGACCGAGCCCTTGGTTTTACCCCTCTCACTATGAAAGTCGCTCTACCCAACGGGTCCACAACGGAACTCCATTTCACCTATAGGGAGTCGGATAATTGGGTTTCTCTTGACATCGTGGAGTCTCTCTCCAAGACAGGCGAGATTGTCTGCGATGGTGATTTTGCTTGTGTTGAGTTCTATAAGAGGATCGGCTCTGTTCTCTACACCGATGGCGCATGGTGCAGGATCGGCACATTTGCTGGTTCATGCATCATTTTAGGGCAAACATGGTTAGGAGAACAAAGAGCCAATCTTGACTGGGGCAAGAGGACTTGCACCTTATACCCACCTTACCTACCCAGTAAGATCACCCTCGTATGTCCAGTCACTCAACCCTAGCGGCCCACTCCACATTCAGAACCATTATGCTTGGAGCCGTCTCACCCCGAGCCACCCGTGTTTCTTACGGGAACGCTATACATCGTCAAGCCACTTTTTAGTTGGCTCAAGGATGGCTTGGTCCCACATCCCTTTCCATCCATGGACCCCACCCTACCTTTAGTGCCGGTCAACTCCTTCCATACCACATTTCGATCTAGTCACCATGTTGACACGTTAGACGATCTTGTCATGGGATTAGATTCACAATGGAAGTTGACGCATCTTTTGGCTCGAGGCTTTGACCAACCCGCTAGTCTTAGCTTCACCCATCCGGCCTTAGGGTCCATTACCTCCGTGTGCACCATGGGGTGTGTCACCACGGAGATTCTTCTACTCCTCCCGATGCCGGCCGAGTCCGACTTCGTTCCTTTTTGCCCAAGGGAGGAATCCTATTTTCTACACATGTCCGTCGTCCCACCGATCATAATGTATGACGGTGATTATGAATTCCAAACTTGGGACCATGTCATGTTGGAACCCACTTCATGGGGTCACAGCTTCTTCGACCCTTTTGACCCCTTCACTAGTGAACCTCCCGAGTTTTCATACTCATTACCCTTCTTCCGCGGAGTTCACTATCCCACCTTTTCCACTCGGGCCAAGCAAACTCCACATAGCCATAGGTCCGAACCATCATTCGGGGATAAGGAAGACTTTGGTTTCCCCGATCCCTCTAAACTACCCGCACCTCCTGGACTTCCCGCATCCAAGCCCAATGTCCATGATTGGTGCATCGTAGTATGTCTAGGAGTTCCCCATGACGTCAACCTCCGGTTACGTCAAATGCATGCATGGCACACATTCGGGTGTCCTGGTCCGCCGTCACCCATGTACGGGTCGGACTAACATTAGGTATGTCTAGGGTCATACATGAGTCGGTGTGTTTTCCTTGTGTGGTTTGTCTTGTGTGGTTTGTTTACATGGTTTGTGTGTAGTTTGAGAGTCTGCATGTGTCTTGTGCAAGCTCGTTGTCGTTCTCTTATGAGTAATAGGCGATTGGACTCACTTGATGAGTATGGGATCGGTTCTACATCTACCCGGATCAGTTACCTATAGGGACTCAGCGGTGATTCCTAGTGAGTCTTCGAGCCTGCTCCCTTCCCTTTTGAGAGTGCCCCACCCGGAGTGTCCACCTCTAGCCCATAGCAGTTCGCGCATATCGAGTATATATGGAATGAGCAGGTGACGATCACTTGGAGTGGAGCGTACCCGCGTTACTTGGCACGGTGACGGATCCACCGGAGTACTCGAGCATCCCTACCCCTACTCGACGGGGTCGAGTTCCTCCCACCCGGGGAGAGTTGATGGGAATCGACACCGAGCCTGTACTTTTTCTTTTGCATTTATGTCCTTTTAGTTTGTGTATATATCCTTGGGAAAGTATGTACGTAAATGTAAGGCTTTATAAGCCAAGGAGTCATTCCCATGGATTGTGTGAGTTTTTATGCAATTATGTCGTAGGACCAGCAAGGGGGCCCTCAGCCCTCTCCCATTGGTCCATGTCACCTTGTGGGGCTGGTCAACTATCCTAGGTGGCCTTCTAGATGAGTTGAATGTCAATTGCCACATGGGTAGACAAAGGGGGTGATTTTTCCTTGGTAGGTTACCTAATTGTCTCCCATGCCACTCCATAGTCAATAGGCCGCCCCCCCCCCCCCCCCCTTCAATTTTTTATTGTATTTTTTTTTGTGTTTGTGGCATGCCATCAAGACCCTCCATCTCCCATCCCAAGATCCAAGGGTTGAGGTTGGATTTGGTTGGAAGCATATATAAGCTTGTATTTTCATGTAAAAATTAGTGAAAAATCAGAAATTTTGTTGAATGCTAAGAAGGCTCTTGCGCCCCAGCCCTCTCCCCCTGGTTTCCTCCCCTCAAATCTCCAGTTCTAGAGTGTATCAATCTTCTATCTCCCCCTCTCAACCTCTGATCTTCATCTGTGCCGTCGCCGCCGCCGTTCGTGCCGCCTTCGAGCCGCCGCGGAGCCGTCTTCAAGTTTCTGTCCTGCTGGAAAGAGGTGTAGTTCGTGAATTCTTGCTGCCAGCCACGAGCTCAGATGGATTTAAAATTTTGCGGGTGTGTTCTTGTCTTGAATCCCCACCTCCACCTAAATTTTCACGTCCAAAACCCTCCATTTAGTAATTTTCCATTTTCGTTCATTTTACATTTCCAGATCTATTTTGTCTCTATCTACAGTGACAACAGCTCTGAGTTTCCCATCTCCAACCACCTTTTTGAAATTTTCAAACCCTTCCAATTTTATCGAGAGTTCTGTCCATCATCCCCTACATCCACCATTTTTCCTGATTTTTTATCCGCCCTCTATCCATTTTTCAAAATTCGTGTTCTATCTCTACTGCAATACTTTCAGCAAAGTTCCAGATCCGAACACCTTCCAGTTCAAAAATCATAAGAAATCACAGCCACCTCCAAACCTTTCATAAAAACTATGTACGTTTTCCTAGCTTGATTTCCTACAACTTTGCTGAAGATCACCACTTCAAATTCGGATGTTCACATATCGGTCAAAGCCAGTTCTCAGAGAATAGCTCTGCAGATCTGAGTGTTCGGCTACTGTACAATAGGAAGTTGTAAATTCATTAAAGCCCAAATCTGTGCTGATCCAGGCCAGATCGTTAAGCCTAGATTGAAGTATTTGAAGTTAGCTTTCTAACGGCGCCAGTTTCGTGTCGATCCGACATCGGGGCTGATCGCAGCGTCCGTTCTCGCCGGGACGCGCGCTAAAAACCAGAAGTTACAGATCCGTGGCCGGTTGTTCCGACCGGTGCCGATCGGAGCCGCCCGGCCTCCGGCCGGTGAACCAGCGCACCTCCACTCCAGGGAGCGCCCTTCCAGGCATCCTCCACTATAGCGGTGCCATCGGGTCCCACACGGCCCCTCCGGACAGCACGTGGGCCCCACCGTCACTAGTTCGGGTGTTGCCGAATCAACGCGAGAAGCCGCCCGTCAACCCGAATTTAGTCCTCCCAGGCCCCATTGTGTAGCCCTTTACCTCCCTGCGTGGAGTGGGCAGCGAGTTGTATTGCTGTATTACTGTGTATTGTTGTTCCGAGAGTACGAGTTTCGGCCGGGTCCGTCTTCCCCACGCCGAGCGCGTTGAGGTACCGTTCTCGCTCCCTACACTCGGCAGTTGCTTATTTTCATATATACTTGTTTATGCCGCTGCTAGAGAGCATGTTTTAGGATCTAGCTCGCTATATTTTTCATATTACCGCTGCTGCGAGAGAGAGCGTGACCGTCCCGTGACCCGATCCGGGCCCAAGTGAGAGCCGACCACCCTAGCTCACTACCGGTTTCTCAACCGCGCACGTCCGACGCTTCCCTCGTTAAGGGACAGTCACGAGCTTGTCGTGTTCGTGGTCTCGTCCCGCATCACGAGGCCAGGAACTCCTTGAGCTCGGTGAACGCTTTCTGGCATTCCTCATCCCATGCGAACGTAGCAGATGCCAATTTGGGCCCCCTCAAAAGTTTGAAGAAGGGCAAGCATCGTTCGGCCGCACGAGACAGGAAGCGGCTGAGAGCGGCGACACGCCCGGTTAGGCACTGGACGTCCTTGATGCAAGTGGGCGGGCGCATGTCCAGGATGGCCTGGACCTTGTCAGGGTTGGCTTCGATCCCGCGTTGAGTGACCAGGAAACCCAGGAACTTCCCAGATCTTACTCCGAAGGCGCACTTGGCAGGATTGAGCTTCATGTTGTACTTCAGGAGGGTGCTAAAGGTTTCGGCGAGGTCGGTGAAGTGATCTTGGGCCTTGGGGGTCTTGACGAGCATGTCGTCAATGTAAGCCTCGATGTTCCGACCTCACTGCTCCTCGAACATGTGATTGACCAACCTTTGATATGTAGCTCCAGCATTCTTCAATTCAGAAGGCATCCGGGTGTAGCAGTATACGCCGTAGTCGGTGATGAAGGCGGTCTTCTCGATATCTTCTGGATCCATTTTGATCTGATGATAACCTGAATAGGCGTCTAGGAAGCTGAGTATCTTGTTGTCCGAGGTTGAGTCAACCAATTGGTCGATGCTCGGTAACGGATAGCAGTCCTTAGGAGTGGCCTTATTCAGATCGGTGAAGTCCACGCACATCCGCCATTTGCCCGAAGCTTTAGGTACCAGGACGACGTTGGCTAGCCACGTCGGGTACAGGACCGGTCTAAAAAGGCCAGCCTCTTGTCCCTTGGTGACCTGCGCCTTGATGATCGTCTGTTTCTCTGGTACATGCTTCCTTCTGCGCTGCTGTACGGGCTTCACGGCGGGGTCGAGGTTGAGCTTGTGCATCACGGTCTCCTTTGGTATTCAAGGCAGTTGATCATCGGACCAAGCGAATACTCGGATGTACTCAGAAAGGAATTCTTTATATTGATACTGAACCTTGAACGGTAGGTCGGCTCCGATCCTTACTCCTAGGGTCGGGTCATCGTTTAGGAAAATCGTCAGTAATTCGCCACCAGGCTCGGTGGTTGCGGTTTTATCCTCGACTCCCCGGGGACCCTTATCTCTCCCGTCCGGCCTTGTGGCTTCCACCGAGATATTGTAGCACCTTCTGGCCGCGGCCTGGTTACCTCGGACTTCCCCCAACCCATTTTTGGTGGGGAACTTCATTTTTTGGTGATAGGTAGACGGTACGGCCTTTATTCGGCTGAGGATTCCCTGGCCGAAGATGGCGTTGTACGCTATCATACCTTTAATCACTATGAAGTCCACCATGACCGTAACGGTTCTGGGTGGGGTGCCGAGGGTAACCGGCAGGCTTAGGGCTCCCTCGGGATAAGTGGCCAGGCCATTAAACCCGCAAAGGGGGGTTCGGACCGGGCGGAGCTTGGATGGATCTTCCCCCATCTTAAGGAAACAGTCATAAGACAACACATCAGGGGCACTCCCATTGTCAACTAGAACCCCATCTACGTTACAATGGTTTATTGTGGCCGAGATTACGAGGACGTCGTCATGCGGGGTGCTCAGCCCTTCCAGATCTCGGTCGGAGAAGACTATGACCTGGGGCTCACTCGGCGGGGCCTTGGGGGGCTCTATGGCTCGGCTCGCCTGCTCGGCATGACGCTTCCTTCCTCGGCTGCTGTCGTCTCCTGAAGCTATCCCTCCGGAGATGACGTTGATGTGGACCCCTCGGGGGGCGTTGTCGATCTCCTCTGCGGTGCCTCGATCTTCTTTGCGCTCGGCTGTGAACCGAGCTAGGTGCCCCTGACGGATGAGGCGCTCGATCTCGTCCTGGAGTTGGTGGCAGTCACCGGTGTGGTGCCCATGATCGCTGTGGAACAAGCAATGCTTGTCGCGATTGCGGTTCTTCGACCTCATCGGCTCGGGCTGGCGGAGGAGTCCCGAGTCTTTGATGTCTTCATAAATCTCATAGACCAGGGTAGTTAGTGGGGTGTTTCCGATTTGATGTCTTCCGATTTGAATGGGTGAATATAAGCCCGGAGTCTTTCCCCTTGCGCCTGTTTGAGGGCCAGGAGCCCCGCTACCGACCTTGGGGGGGCACTTCCGGCGAAACTCTCTTTGAAGACTCGCCCAAATTGCTTGAAGTCTCGGATGGACCCGGGGGCGAGGGCCCGGAACCATGCTTGAGCACCTTGGACCAGGGTGGTCACGAAGGCTCGGCACTTGATGGCGTCGGACACTCCGTGCAGGGTCATCAGAGCGTCGAAGCTGTCGTAATGATCGGCCGAGTCGCCCTGGCCGTCGTAGAGCTTGAAGGTCAGAATGGAGGTTCTTGGAGATACCTCTACCTTCAAGATGTACTCGGAGAACGGGGATTTCTCCTCGTCTTCCGGGAAAGAGGTCTTCTGCAGGGCGCGGAGGGTGCGCTCCTGTTCTACGAAGCGTCTCTCAAAATCTCACAGCCGAAGGGATAGTTCCGATTGCTGTCGTGCCATGGGGCTGGGGGGAGCGTCTTGGCGATCTCCGGGAATGTCAGCTTTTGGGTTCAGACGCCGCGCCCCCAGTTTTCCCCCTCTTGGCGTGGAGGAAGCCTCTTGCTCCGGAGGTGGAGCTTGCGAGGGTCCTCCAATCCTGTTGCGGATGAGCTGCTGGCCGCGGAGAGTGAAGCGACCTCCGGCAGTGTGCTGGGACGTATTTTCGCGGGGAGGGCTCCCTGACGGAGCGCGGGACCTTCCATCCCTAGCCGCCTGGTTCTTCATGAGTTCCACAAGGATATCCAGTTTCGTGTTGAGAGCTTGGAAGGCTTCGGCGCCACCTTTGGGGGGTAGCCCTACCGCCGCAGGAGGGGGTGGCGGTCCGTCGGCGGGGACGCTGGCATTGGAGGGAGGGTTCTGTGAGGCCCTAGAGGGGCCATCCCCCGCTACTACCATGGCCTTACCCCTATCACCGGCGGACCTCCTCCCTGAGCTCCTTCGCACCATACTGGCTTTTCGTGCGTTTCCCACAGACGGCGCCAGATGAAGAGGCGTGATCTTGCACTTGTCCTGAGCGGGCTGAGGATCACCAGGTCATGAACTGCAAGACAGGGAAACGGATCAGAGGGCCCAGGGGGAGTCCCTGGGGCAAACCCTCCGATGCTTAAGTCAGTGGAGCTATAGTGGGAGCAATAGTAGGGAGGAGAGAGCTTGTGCGCGAGATCCCTATCCACCAGAAGGGTGAAGCGGTTCTTGCTCAGGAGTTTTGGGCGTATGATTGTCTTTTTTGGCCTTACCTTTAGCTGGAGGGTATCCCTGGTTTAAATAGTACGCCGTCTCTTGGAGTCCTGCCAGCCGAGGGGTTTCAGGTGGGGGTTACGTCCTCATCGTGGGCTTTTATGGCCTCATCGTGGGAGCGTTATCATCGTGGGGAAGAAGAAGTCCCTTGCCTTCCTGAATTCCTGCCTAATACGGACTCTTAACGGCTGCAAAGATAAGCATTCATCGATCGTTCCGAGCTTAGAGGGGCCAGTCCTATCCGGGCGGTAGGCTTAGCTCGGTAAAAGATGGGTCGGATAGGCTGGCCTACGCTTCCCTCTCCCGGGCAGAGAGATGGCTCGGGCGCAGGCCTTTCTCGTGACCTAACCGATGCTCAGGCCCTCCGAGCCTTGAGGCCGCTTAGGAGGGCTGTTTCCTTGAGCGCTGTTTATTGGGCTTTCTTCCCTAAGTGGGCCCTGTGGGCTGTCACTTGGGTGAGCTTGGCCTCGTTGGGCCCTGTCGGGCCTAGTTGGGCTGCTCTTTGAATGGGCCGCAGAAATCCCCCTCTCCAATAGGCAAACTCCACCAACGGTAGATGGTGAATCCAACTCCCATGCCTTTCCAGGCAATAGGATCTCAACATATCCTCTAATTTCTGAATGGTCCTCTCCGACTGACCGTCTGACTAAGGATGATACGTTGAGCTAAATGCTAACTCTGTGCCAAGAGCTCGCTGGAAACTCCTCCAGAATCCAGAAGTGAAATGCGGATCTCGATCTGACACAATGGAGATGGGAATCCCATGCAAAGGTACGATCCGCTCCACATAAAGACGAGCCAACTTGGACACACTCCAGCTGTTTTTGATGAGTAACAACCGAGCCACCTTCGTCAACCTATCCACCAGCAACCAAATGCTATTCTGCCCACTCGGAGTCCTTGGCAAACCCACCACAAAATCCGTGGTCACGTGGTCCCATTTCCACGCGGGAACATCCAAGGGCTGAAGAGTACCTCCTGGTCATTGATGCTCTGCCTTCACCTGCTGACAGGTCAGGCATCGGGCCACATACTCGGCAATATCTCTCTTCATGCCTGGCCACCAGAACTGCCTCTTCAAGTTCCGATACATCTTCGTCGCGCCCGGGTGCACAGTGTACCGACTCCCATGAGTCTCCCGTAACACCGCACGCCTCACCTGCTCCTCGGCTGGGATGTACAGCCTACCACGGAATCTCACAGCTCCGTCCTCGCCATAGTCCACATCAACCAAAGCCAAAATCTGGGGCAACTTAGGGTCTGCATGCTGAGCATCTGTCACCTTGCGATGAATCACAGGCGTGACAGTCAAGCTCTCAAGAACAGCTGACCCCGGCTCCTGGGGAACCTTAAGCCTAAATGTCACGGCTGGCACCTGTTCCAGAGCCTCCACTTCCTCATCATCATGGTGCTAACAATGACCTTCCTACTCAAGGCATCGACAACGACATTCATCCTGCCCGGCTGATAAGACATGGTGAAGTCATAATCCTTCATATACTCCATCCATCGCCTCTGCCTGCGGTTGAGGTCCTTCTGAGTGAACACATACCTCAAACTCTGATGGTCTGTGAACACCTCAAACTTCTCACTATACAGATAATGCCTCCAAATCTTCAATGCAAAGATCACAGCCGCTAACTCAAGATCATGGGTAGAGTAGTTCTCCTCATGGGGCTTTAGCTGCCGAGATGCATAAGCCACCACTCTACCGTGCTGCATCAGCACAGCACCCAACCCAATCTGTACACACCACAAAACCTTCTGATCCAGAAGGTAACACCAACACTGGTGCCGTGGTGAGCAACATCCTAAGCTCCATAAAGCTCTGCTCACACTCCCCAGTCTAGACGAACGGCACATCCTTTTGCGTAAGCCTGGTCATCGGGGCTACAACACGAGTAAAATCCTGAATGAATCTCCTGTAATAGCCTACAAGCCCCAAGAAACTCCGAATCTCCGTCACGGACCTTGGCCTCGACCACTGTATCACTGCCTCGACCTTGGCTGGATCCACGGAAATACCATCACCAGAAATCACGTGCCCCAAAAAGTGCACCTCGTGAAGCCAAAACTTACACTTGCTGAGCTTAGCATATAACTGGTGATCTCGCAAAGTCTGCAACACAACCCTCAAATGATACGTATGCTCATCTGCAGACTGCAAATAAACAAGGATGTCATCCACAAACACGACCACGAACTGGTCCAAGTAGGGATGGAACACCCTCTGCATCAAATCCATAAATGCCGCGGGGGCATTGGTGAGCCCAAACGGCATCACCAAAAACTCATAATGCCCATATCTCGAGCTGAACGCAGTCTTCTCCACGTCAGACTCTCGAATCCACAACTGATAATAACTGGACCGCAAATCAATCCACGAGAACACTCGAGCAGACTGAAGTTGGTCGAACAAGTCATCAATCCGTGGCAACGGATACTTATTCTTAATGGTTACCTCGTTCAACTGTCGGTAGTCAATGCACAACCTCAAACTACCGTCCTTCTTCTTCACAAACAACACTGGCGCACCCCAAGGGGAAAAATTAGGATGAATATACCCCTTGGCTAGTAACTCCTGCAACTGCGCCCTCAACTCTCTCAACTCAGCGGGAGCCATACGGTAAGGGGCCTTCGACAAAGGTCCCGTACCAGGCACAATCTCGATCATAAAATCAATCTCCCGCTGGGGAGGCAATCCAGGTAGGTCCTCGGGAAAAACATCAGGAAACTTGCACACCACCAGAATGTCCTCGACATCTTACTCCATCCGGTCTACTGCGACCACAGAAGCGAGAAAACCCTGACAACCCGCATCAAGCAAACGACGAGCCCTAATAGCCGAAATAAGAAAGCGGGAAGAGGAAGACCTAATACCTTGGAAATAGAAGGTGGGTCCATGAAGTCACCGAAAATAAACCCTCTTCGAGCCACAATCCACCAAAGCATGATGTGTCTCGAGCCAATCCATGCCCAAAATCACATCAAAGTCATGAAGTGGCAACACATAAAGTCTGGTCGACAAACTCCGCCCTTCAACCCACATCGGAACCTCATAGAAACAATAAGGAGTGATCATGAAATCACCAGAAGGCAACTCCACTGCCAAGTCACAGGACAACTGGGTCACCGGCTCCTCAATACTCAGCGTGAAATCCTCCGAAATAAACAAATGAGACGCGCCAGAATCAAACAAAACTCGTGCCGCACAACCCAAAATCCAAACGGTACCTTCCACGAGCTGTGACGCCACTGCCTCTGCCATGTTCATGTGTGTAATCTGGCCTCGGGATCTCTGCTTGCCTCCCACACTCCCTGACCTGGGTAGCGGCGGATACAGCCCCTGCTGATGCTGCCTCTGCTGCTGAGGGTACTGCTACTACAGAGGAAACTGCTACTGTTGCGGCCTCTGAGGACAGTCACGTGCCATATTCCCTTGCTGGTCACACCTGAAATAAATCATCGGCGTCGTGCACTACCTGCCTGGATGTGACTCGCCACATCGGGGGCACGCTCCCCATGATCCACCCACTGATCCCTGACGCTGAAAAGGGACCGGCTACTGCACACTGCCTGAAGACGTCTGCCTCTGATCCTTGTGCTTCTTACCAAAGCCCCTCTTGAGAAACTTCTTGAACTTGGAGCCAAAAGACGTAGATCATGTCGCTGACGATGCCGGTGTCGACGCTCCCGAACTACCCACAATATGCTGGAAAGTACTCTACTGCTGGGTAGCCGTGTGCTGACTACGGCCTGACTGGGACTGCCCCTGGCCTCCCGGTCCATGAACCTTCTGCATATCCAGCTCCAAAGATGCCGCCACACGAGACACTGTCTCCAAATCAGTAGCAGCGTTCGCCATCAGAAGGTGCCTCAGCTCTTGCGTCAGACCCTGAACGAATTGCTCGGTCTTCACTCCCTCAGGCTCCATGATATGGGGAGCATGACGGCCTAACTCCATAAACCGAGCCCTGTACTGCAACACTGACATGTCGCCCTGAACCAGCTTCAAAAACTGACGCATCTTCTGCGTACCAACATAGGATGGGCAGTAAGTACGCTCGAAGACCGTAACGAAGTCCTTCCACACGATCTCCTGAAGGGGACGAGACCGAAAGGACGTCCTCCACTCTGAAGACCACCAATCTCGACCCGTACCCTGCAACTGGTTATAGGCCAACCTCACCATGTCCTCCTCAGCACAGCGCATAGAACTGAACACTCTCTCCATCTCATCAAGCCATCGCCTGGCCACATCGGGATCTGGTTGGCCCTCATAATAGGGTGGGTGAAACTGCAAGAAGTCCCTCACTGCACGACTGGGTCCACCCCTAGTCGACGAGCCCTCGCCAGCATCACTGCCAAACTGCTGAGCCATGGCCTAAAACATACTCCGAAAGAAATCTCGACCCCCGGAACTCTCGTTGCATCCCCTGCCTGGTTGGTAACTGGTGGCACTCTGCTCTGCTCCTCCTGCTCCTCTGCTGACTGTCCCTACTGAGAGCGAGTCCTCTGCCTCGGCGCCATACTCGCCTACTACAAACAGACAGAAGACAAGAGAAACGACAAAATCAATAAAACACACGATGCCCTAGGCCAGTGCCGACTGTACATCATCATTGTGGACTAGTGGACCACTGTAACTATTTACTATTCTTATATATATCCACAACCGTGCTCTGATACCAGCTGTAACAACCCGAAATCCGAACACCGGGAAGGCCCGATAGCCCGAATCTCTAACCGCCACCCACGAGCCCGAAGACTCGGAAGGGTTGAAAGGATGGTGTGGAGATACAAAAGAATCTAAAATAATTGCAGAGTTACGCAGTTAAATGAATTAAGCAGGAAGCAATAAATAACATTAATTAAATTATATGGTTTACAAAAATAACAACAGTCTAAAATATATCAGTAGTCCACAACTAGTACAGTCCAAAGAGAAAAGTGCAACTACACGGGGCATACCCCGGCCTGGCAACTGGCAACTAACCCTGGGCACCTAAACCACGTGGAGCCTCTGAATAGCTCCCCTGAAGCCTCGTCTCACCTGAAACACGGTGAAAACACGTAGGGAATGAGCCTCAAAACACAAGGCTTAGTAGGGATCATCCGGTCCCCACCGCGTAAACCAAGAAACTGCACGGAAAGTAACTACAAGCTACTACGACGGCTAGTACCGAACACATGACATGAAAACCGAGACAACTCGTCAAAAGCCAAAGAGTCGCTACCACACAAAGACAAGAGTACCAACCCACTAGACGCAAGGCCGGATGCGTCCACTGACGACTTAAACCGTGCCTCGGGTGTCCCCCTCGACCCCTGGTGGAACAAGGACACCGTACTAGTAACCACAGAATAAGTGACTAGCTGGGGTCGCGCTCGTCAGCGCGGGTCCAACCGCCCCCAACCACGTGTGCACACATAGACTGCGCGTCCCTGGTTTGGCCCTCTGACTGGTTTTCCCCTCAGCCGGACTCTGGCTGCAAGACGTGGGGTCCCACGAAAACCAGTCTAAAACCATCTCTCGAGATAGCCTCGCCACCACTCTCTGGTGGGACCACTCACGTGTCGGAAAGCTACGACTAGTGGAGGGTCACTGAAGGAGTAGACTCTCTAGTCAACGGAAAACAACGTCTAAACCGGACAGAGTACAAGGGCCGCTCCTCGTACCGACACCGACTCACGGTGACACGAGCCGAGAACACCAACTCCCGGGATCCCATGGCACCCTCACGTGTGGCCCCCACATGATGCCCGGCATCAGTCAGACCATGGGTCAACACGCGGATAAAGATTCACTCACCCGGGACTCGAATTGACAAAACATAACTCCGGTTAGACATAGATCTCTGGCGGTCCGCCTTTGGGCCGCCACAGAGGCTGGCAGTCCGAAACTCCGCCGAACGCGAAGAAGAAGCTTTTAGAACCCTCGTTCCTTCATGAAATCCCACGAGCCCCACGCCGCCACGATCGCCTCGCCGCCGCCGTCGCCGCCACGCCATCACCTCACCGCCGTCTGCAACTGGGGAGGGGGTCGCCGCCACGTCCATGGGAGAGGGGGAAAGGAGGGGGCCGGTTGCTCACGGGAGGAAGAAGGAGGAAGAAAGAAGAAGAAAGAGAAAGGAGAAGGAAAAAGGAAAAAGAAATGGGATTATATTAAAAATCTCGATTTTCCAAAAAATAGGAAAATATACTACCGCGATCGTTGGAACGTGCTGATCGCTATGGTACCATTCCTGAGTAGGTGAACGACCCGGTTCACCCGCTACGGGGTTCCGTAGGTCCTATCAGGAAAAAATACGAGAAACCGCGGAACACATTCCGGGACCTCCGAAACTGATCCGAAACGCACGGATCCGAACCCGAAAGATGTCCGAAAGAAAACCCCGGGCAAAATGAGAACAAAATCTCTGAGAAAGTGGATCCGAGACCCAAGAAGAGGGATCTGAAGGGTCCATGATATTACACCCGATGACTAGGCTTACGTGGAAGGATGTGTCATTTGTCTAGACTGGTGAGTATGAGTAGAGCTTCATGGAGCTGAAGAGGTTGCTCACCTCGGAATCAGTGTTGGTGTTACCTTCTGGATCAGGAGGTTTTGTTGTGTGTACAGATGCTTCCGGGGTCGGGTTGGGTGCTGTGCTGATGCAGCACGGTAGAGTAGTGGCTTATGCATCTCGGCAGTTGAAGCCACATGAGGAGAACTACCCTACCCATGATCTTGAGTTGGCGGCTGTGATCTTTGCATTGAAGATTTGGAGGCATTATCTGTACAGTGAGAAGTTTGAGGTGTTCACGGACCATTAGAGTTTGAGGTATGTGTTCACCCAGAAGGACCTTAAGCTCAGGCAGAGGCGATGGATTGAGTATATGAAGGATTATGACTTCACCCTATCTTATCAGCCGGGCAGGATGAACGTCGTTGCCGATGCCTTGAGCATGAAGGTTGTGGTCAGTGCCATGATGGTGAGGAAGTGGAGGCTCTGCGAACAAGTGTCAGCCGTGACATTTAGGCTTAAGGTTCCTCAAGAGCCCGGGTCAGCTGTTCTTGTGAGCTTGACTGTCACGCCTGTGATTCGTCGTCAGGTGATAGATGCTCAGCGTGTAGACCCTGAGTTGTCCTAGATTTTGGCTTTGGCTGATGTGGAGTTCGGTGAGGATGGAGCTGTGAGATTCCGTGGTAGGCTATACGTCCTGGCCGAGGAGCAGGTGAGGCATGTTATGTTACTAGAGGCTCATGGGAGTAGGTACACCGTGCACCTGGGGGTGATGAAGATGTATCGGAACTTGAAGAGATAGTTCTGGTGGCCTGGCATGAAGAGAGATATTGCCTAGTTTGTGGCCAGGTGCCTGACCTGTCAGCATGTGAAGGCGGAGCATTAGCGACCGGGAGGTATGCTTCAGCCCTTGGAGGTTACCGCGTGGAAATGGGACCACGTGACCACGGACTTTGTGGTGGGATTGCCGAGGACCCCGAGTGGGCAGGGTAGTATTTGGTTATTGGTGGATAGGCTGACGAAGGTGGCTTGGTTGTTACCGGTCATAGTTAGCTGGAGTGTGCCCAAGTTGGCTCGTCTTTATGTGGAGCGGATCATACCTTTGCATGTGATTCCCATTTCCATTGTGTCAGATCGAGACCTGCATTTCACTTCTGGATTCTGGAGAAGTTTCCAGCGAGCTCTTGGCACTGAGTTAGCTTTTAGCTCAGCATATCATCCTTAGTCAGATGATCAGTCAGAGCGGACCATTCAGACGCTAGAGGATATGTTGAGATCATGTTGCCTGGAATGGTAGGGGAGTTGGTTTCACCATCTACCATAGGTGGAATTTTCCTACAACAACAGCTATCATTCAAGCATTGGGATAGCTCCCTATGAGGCATTGTACGGGTGACCATGTCGAACTCCGCTTGATTGGTTTAAGGTTGGTGAGAGTGTTGTGACGAGACCAGAGCTGGTGCAGCAGTGTGTGAATGTGGTGCATCTGGTCCGTCAGAATATGTTGGTGGCTCAGAGTCGGCAGAAGAGTTATGATGATCGGAGAAGGCATCCCCTCAGTTTCACGGTCGGTGACCGAGTATTTTTGAGGGTTTCTCCCATGAAGGGAGTGATGCATTTTGGGCGGCGTGGGAAGTTGAGTCCCCGCTATGTTGGCCCTTTCCTCATTGTCGAGCGCATTGGCGAGGTTGCTTATCGGTTACAGCTTCCTCAGCAGCTATCGTCTGTGCATGATGTGTTTCACGTTTCGATGCTGAGGAAATATATGCCCGATGATTCTCATGTGTTGGAGGATTCCGTTTGGCCCGAGGTGACTCCCGATCTATCTCTACCGGAGTTCCCCATCCTTATTGAGGATCGGCGAGATCAGCACCTATGGAACAAGGTTATTCCCCTGGTTAAGGTGGTGTGGCAGCGACACTCTGGCGGCGAAGCGTCTTGGGTGTGTGAGGATGAGATGCGTCAGTAGTTCCCTTATTTTTTCGAGTAAGTCTCCTCTTTCTTTCCCTCGTGCTCTATTTTAAATTTTGACGATGAAATTTATTTAAGGGGGGAGGGCTGTAATATCCCGGACCTTTCGGATGCTTCTTCTTGGGTCCCGAATCTATTTTCTCAGAGAATTTGTTCTCATTATGCCCGAAATCATTTTTCGAACATCTTTCGGGTTCGGATCCGTGCGTTTCGGATCAGTTTCGGAGGTCCGAGAACGTGTTTCATGGTTCCCGCGTGTTTTTCTCCGGCACACCTACGGAACCCCGTAGCGGTTGAACCGGGTCGTTCACCTACTCCGAGATGGTACCACGATGACCAGTGTGTTCCGAGGATCGCAGGGGTATATTTTTCTATTTTTTCATATTTTTTTGAAAAATACAGATTTTCTATATAATCACATTTTCTTTTTCTTATTCTTCTTTTCTTCTTCTTCCTCCTTCTTCCTCCTTCCGCTGTGACACACCCGTGCCCCCTCACTTTCTCTCTCCTCTCCCGGTGACGACGCGGCGTGCCCCTCCGGCTGCAGACGGTGGTGGGCGACGGCGCGACGACGGCGGCAGTGGCGGGACGATCGCTTGGGCGTGCGGAGTTCATGGCAAGCGTGAATGAACGGGAGTTTCAACGGCGTTCTTCGCGGTTTGGGGACGATCCGGCGTGCCTCAAAGCGAGATCGAGGTAGGGTGACTTCCCTAGCTCCATGTCTTCCTTCCCCGCGATTTCTAGGCCGAGGCGAGGTCGAGAGAGGGTCGTTTCGTGCCGGGAAGGGTAAAGCATGATTTGGGGTTCGAGCGCCCGATCTAGTGTTTTGAGCCGCGATTTCACCATTTGAGGGTGTGGATGCATGCTAGGTTGCTTGGGGATGAGTTCCCCTTCGTTTCCCCCTCAAACGGGGTTGTTTGGGTCCGAAAATGGGGTTTTTTCGGCGGGTTCACTATTCTCGGGCCACCGGGATGTACACGGTCCTAACAGGAGCCGTGTACACCATGGCGCGGCCCAAATGTTGACCGCTCTGTGGCCTTGGAGCGTCGGTGGGTTACACGGCCCATCGGGTGACCGTGTAACCACTAAACGGCCCATGTCCAACCGTGCACCCCATGGGTTTTTGACCGTTGGTTTTTGACTGTCACGCCCCGAACCGATAGCAGCGGAACGTGTCGTTTGCTCGGAACGTGGTAGTTAAACAGTCGTGAATAATCAAGAGCAATCGCATAAGTCCAAATAATTTGGAACAACAATAAAAGTTTATTTCTAATATAAGTCTCTTACAATCTCAATTTAAAAACATGAAGAAGACTCAACTAAATCACAATGAAAGAAAAGGAGATGACGCTCTAACAGACTTAGACAAGATAACTAAATAAGAGACACCATGCTAGACTTAAGAAAGATAAAAGACACAGGTTCACTAGTTTTCGAAGTTCGCTTGCACACTTGTCCCTCCCATGTGAGTCTCGGTCTCGCTAGCCACCTGATTACCTAAAAACTGTTGGAATAAAACTGGGTGAGCGAACGCTCAGTAGGAATTATATCTCAAGAACAAGCAATTGGTTTAAGTAATTACATCTTTCACATGTAAATGCAGTAAGGCTATGCATGTAGAATTAACCGAGCAAGTGAAACAAAACTAGTAAGAATTTGACGATTTCATGTAAAAACTTTCAAGCAAGAGATATCCAAGAGAGATTTATAGAATATTGGCTATTTCACGCAAGTACTTGCCCATTCTGGGCCACGCTAGTCGAGTCACGCAAGTCAAGTCACACACGCAAGTAATATCATGAAAGAGAGAGAGAGTGTGTGTGTGGAATGCCAAAGATCAAACTAGTCATGCACTTCGGTGTAATGCCAGACACCATGATCAATATAACTCCCATGGACACAAGTACTTTCGGGTGCTCCTCCCAAGACCAGATCGGGCCCTATATGCACAGCATTAAAGATAGATCTAGACATCCACAATAGTTCATAGCCAATAAGGAGTTTCAAGAACAAGCTTTAATAGGATGGCAAGATAAGATTTTATGGAATTCAAGGACAAGGCCCTTGAGTAAGGACAGACTTGCAATAAAATCCACGTGAAAGCATAGAAACCATGACATGTCGAAAAACTGGGTGGAATTGGCACCTAGATAGGTTTCCATGAATAACTTGAATAGATGACTCACAAGATAGTCACCAATTCAATGGACACGAAAGCAAGATGATGAATTGGCACCTAACCATAGGATACCCAATTCAATATATCGCCTAGTGGAATGATAACTCATTCCACTGGCTAAGAGAATTCTCTCATGGGCCAAAAGTAGCACCATGAAAGGGCCGGGTTATCACGTTTCTCCATAGTGACGTGGCATTAAAATGGGTACAAGGTGTTTAAGGTACAACCAGTTTAGTCGGCCTTGAGGGAATCCAAGACTACGAGGAGACTTATGGAGGTCCCGATGACTAACTTGCTAGTCCGAAGGAACGGAATGTCCAACGGAGAGCTCGTATGTCACCGAGAGTTGAAGTGTATAATGTGAACCAATCATGAAACAGGGAATCCATCTACGGACGTGAGATGAGAGTGCCAGAAGACCCGCGGTATGGGTCAAAATTGGGAGAAAACTGTGAGAACATGAATGTGTTAATTATAGAATTCATGTCCATGCAATTCTATAATTAACTATAATTAAATAAACTTATTTTATTTGACGCCCGTGGGTGGCGTCATTTATTAATTAGCGTCCTCTTAGAGGGACGTTAATTTTATGATTTTTAACTTAATTTATTTAACAAGAATTCACATTTATATCTATTTAATTGAATAATTTCAAAAACATATATTCAAAGACATATTTATTTATATAAAGTAATTTAGAAAAATAGAATATATGATTATTAGGAGAAAAATTCAAGGATTCCAAAAATATATTTTTTATAATTTTAGGTTACATAGTTTAATAGATATGGATTTTTAAAGATATAGTCACAAGTTATATATATATATATATATATATATATATATATAATATAAGAATTGACGCCTTTGCACTGTGGCGTCAAAAGTATTTGACGACATTTAGTTTGTCGTCCTTTCAATAAAGTGTCAAACTTCAACCCTCCGGTTCTCGACGTAGACATGTCGGAATCACGCGTTCTATATATCGAAATGACGGGCTCGAAAAACTCTGCCTAACCGGACGTTCAAAATAATTTTTCGTTGAGAGATGGGGGATATTGAGATAGGGGACACGAAAATGGTACAACCACTCTTACTACCTCGGTCTCTACCTCAATAACACTCTCATAAAATTTCATAACGAAAGGATACTCCGGTGCCCATGAAAAAGATTATGGAAGCAAAAACTTATAACTACGGTGTACAGTAACCAACCTTATTCTCCGTGTAAACAGTTGATTCATAATATTTAGTTAATAAATTTATTAACTAGCGAATATTATCATATAAGGCATGAGAATTTCAAGAAAAATACAAGGATTCTAGTCACGTATTTTTGATGATTTTTAGATAAGCGATTACATGGATATAAAATGTTTAAACATGTTGTGATTATTTAGTTAATTGAAATAAACATGCAACCGTAAGCTATAAAACGCAAACATGTAATGCAACTTAATTTCTATTATCTTGGGCTTCAATTCTTGAGAAAACCTACCTTTGGTTGGTAGAGAACAACGAACGAAAAGAAAAGATATAAGAGCAGCAACACTACAATAGTAATAACCACAGCAGCTGAAGCAACTTCAGCAGCAGGCACACTAGGGGGAAGCTTGCAGGAGGAAGCTTGCAGAAGGATCAACTAGAAGGAAGAGGCAATCCCTTCCAATCTTCATGCACCAGTAGCAGTAAACGGAAGAAGAAGTTAAAGCTTCTTCTCACGGCAGCGATGCAAGGAAGCAGCAAAGAAAGAAGACGTAGCAGGGTGGAAACAGAGGACTAAGAGCACCTCCCCTCGAATGCAACAGTTCAATAGATTCTTGCTTGTTCGATTGTGGTGCGTTTTATAGAAGAGGAAAAACCTTAAAGGGGGAGTCGATGCTACAAGGGAAAGGTTAAAAAATCCCTTTCCATGCTATATACACCGCCGCCTGCTATTTTTCTCATGAGAACCCTAAGTGTATACTTCATGCACGTCGACCAGGCATGTGGGTTGGGCCATACGTTTCCCACGTGGTGGGTTTGATGGCTATATATGTGTATTTAGTGGGTTAGGTTAATAAGAGGGTTAATATTGCCATGGCCCATGCAGGTTGAGCCTTTTTTTTTTTAACGTGGGTTGGGTGTGATTGAATGGGTGGTGGTATTATCTTCAAGTTTTATGGGTTTAGGGCCCATGTACGTGAGTTATTATATATATGGGTTGGGTTGGCCTTGTAACTTTCACATTGCTTGCTATGTGCATGCGTGGGCAAAAGCCCATTTCTTTATGGAGTTAGCCCATATATTTATACTTAAGTTTTTCTTACATGTCTTAAAATTTCATGACTTTATATATATATAAATATAAATATATATATGTATACCTCTTTATATATATACATATATATCTAGTTTTAGGCCCATTTAATTTATGAGCTTTTGCGAAGGTGAGACTCCACATTCGTGGGTTTGGGTTGTGTGGGCCTTATATATGGGTGGGTTGTGATATCGATTGAGAGTTTAATTAACGTAGCATTTTCAGTAGGAATTTCATTTCTTATAATTTTATTCACTCTATTTACCTCATTAATTATTATCTTAGGTATCAGAGGCAGGTTCGATCCTAGGAAAACATTTACTTTCATTTAAAAGAAATTTTAAACTAGCCATCTATTTATTTATTCAAAGAACGATATACCCAACTTCTTACTTATTCAATATTATTATCAACTATTTATAGGAATATGTAATTATCATCAAGTATAGGTTATCTTTTTTTTTCAAATCTAAATATATATTTATATATTTATTCCTTTTTATCCTTCAAAATTACCGGGTGTTACATTGACCGTTGCACAGTGCTGGGATTGCACGGCCCAGGGCTGGCCGTGCAGTCACTGAACGGCCTGAGGCTAGCCGTTCAGTCTCTGTGCCGTTGGGTGATTGAATGGCCTGGTGGGGTTCGTTCATCTCCCTACACGGCTAAGGGTTGGTCGTGCCATTCCTGAACGGCCAGGGTTTAGCCGTTCTATTTTCGAGCCATTGGGCGATTGCATGGCCCAATGAGGACCGTCCAGGTACCCAAGTGGCCTATCGTTGGACAGCGTGGTTCCTGAACGGCCTGAGTGTGGCCGTGTGGCTTTCCGTTCTGTCCAGAGATGGCACGGGCCCCTGTTGGCCGTGCATTGTCTGGAACGGTCCCAAGAGGGGCTATGCATTCTTGGCACGGCCTAGGGAGGACCGTGTGCGTGGTCTGTAAGCGGTCAATTGGTAGACCATGTAAACTAGAACGGCCCAGGGTGGACCTTTCACTGTGTTTGTCTAACTTGTGTTTCTTTCCTCACCGATTCGAGTCCTGGGTGAGTAGACCTCGATCCACGTGCTGACCCGTGGCCTGACTGCTGCTGGGCATCATGTCAAGGCCAGGTGTTAGGGTGCCGTGGGGTCCCGAGAGCTGTTGTTCTCGGCTTGTGTCACCATGAGTCGGTGTCTGTACGAGGAACAGTCCTTGTACTTTGTCCGATTCAGATGTTACTTTCCGTTGACTAGAGAGTCTACTCCTTCAGTGACCCTCCACTAGTCGTAGCCTTCCAACACGCGAGTGGTCCCACTAGGGAGTGGTAGTGAGGCTACCCCGAGAGACGATTTTTAGACTGGTTTCCGTAGGGCCCCACGTCTTGCAGCTAGAGTCCGGCTGAGAGGAAAACAAGGTCAGAGGGCCAGACTTGGGACGCATGGTCTGTGTGTGCACACGTGGTTGGGGGCGGTTGGACCCGCGCTGACGAGCGCGACCCCAGCTACTCACTTGTTCTGTGGTTAGTTGTATGGTGTCTCAGTTCCCGCTGGGCCGGAGGGAGACACCTGAGGCGCGGTCTAAGCCGTCAGTGGGTGCATCCGGTCTTGCTTCTAGTGGTTGGTACTCCTGTCTTTGTATGGTAGCGACTCTATGAGATTTTGACGAGTTGTCTCAATTTTTGTGCCGTGCGTTCGGTACTAGACGTAGTAGAGCTTTTCCTTATATTTATTCTTGTTCTACGTCTTGCTAGTGATAGCTTGTAGCTGCTTTCCGCGTGGTTTCTCGATTTGCGAGGTGGGGACCGGATGATCCCTACTGAGCCTTTTATTTTAAGGCTCATTTCCTGCGTGTTTTCACCGTATTTCAGGTGAGACAAGGCTTCAGGGGAGCGCTTCCGAGGCTCCTCGTGGTTCAGGTGCCCAGAGTTAGTTGCCAATTGCCAGGCCGGGGTATGCCCCGTGTAGTTGTACCTTCTTTTTTCTGTGCTGTACTAGTTGTGGACTACTGTTATATTTTAGACTGCTGTTATATTGTGGACCATGTAATTTGATTAATGTTAATATTTAATTTCTTGTTTATTCAAATAAAATGTGTTGTTCTGCAATTGTTCAAATTCCATTGTATCTCCACACCATCCCTTTTAACCCTTCCGAGTCTTCAGGCTCCTGGGTGGCAGTTCGGGATTCGGGTTATCGGGCCTCTCCAGGTATTCGGATCTCGGGGCGTTACACGCCGCCTGCACCGGCCTCAGGGGCTTGAGGGCCCCACCCTGACCTCGACCTACTGACGAAGAGGCCCAGCTGCTCCGGGGCCACTGCTGCGCCAGCCGCTCCACCTCCCGGTGGATCCGAGAGAAGCGAGTCCTTAGATACTCATCATCTAATGGAATAGGGGGCAGATCCTCCCGCAGAAGTCGACTCTCCTCGGGTTTATGGATCACTGAAGCCTTCTGGCGGTACAGGTGGTTGTGCTTAAACCACCACTTAGCATAGTGGACATCAAATCTCCCACAGCAGTCCAACCCCGGCATAGGTAATCGTTCTGACTCCCTGCAGCAGTAGAAGTCCCACCAGGCGGCTTCTAACAGGTGGCTGCCTCAGCCCTTATACAGTCGGCTCACTAAGCGGAACTCCTAGTTCGGCGGGATCCTCAGATCATACCTGAAGTTTCGGGCGAACCGGTGTGGGTACTACGGCTCCAGAAAGCTCGTGGCAGACCGTTGTAGCGCTAACACCGTCGGTCGGGTGATGATCACCCACTCCCTGTACAATGCTGCATCCGACTCTCACTGGTAAGGAAGGGCGCAGGCCGCCCCGCTGCTCGAAGGCACCAGGATCAGATGGGGATCTGTCGTAGCACTGTCAAAAGGAAGCCCATCTTCGCCCCTATCATGCAGGTAAGTCATGGCCCTCCTTGCCCCCTCTAGCTATTTAATTGCATCCCTGTCTGGCTGGCCAGTGAAGCTAAATAGTAAGGGTGCCGTCAGGTTCACCACCGTCCCCTGCGTCACCAGTCAAGGAAACAGCAAACCAGCCCACACACTAAGGTAGTGGGTCGGAAGAAGCAAGCCCCACTTGCGTGGCGCAGGATGCGTCCCCAACATGCCCAGCCCCTGATAGATGTTGGTTAACGCTGTAGGAGCCAACGCCAGCCTTCGCCCCTCTGCCAGTAGGCACGTGGGCCACAACAACTCAACCCTCGGCACACTGTCCTCCCCATGCGGGACCACGGATGTCACCAGCCAGTAAGCTAAGTACACCCCCAAGTGCGTCATGTCCGGCAACCCATGGAGGTTCCACCCCTCTCGTGGCGCATATATGTTCCTGGAGTAGGTCCGGAACTATAACTCCACCTCCGTGTACTCCTCCCAAGGAGTTCGATCTCTCGTAAACTCATGGTAAAAGCAGAAGGGCCCATTGTAGAAGTGACGGACCCACACCTTCAACGGCACCCTAGGAGTCTTGGCCGCTCTCTCCCTCCGGGCCAAAGCCAATTCTCTCCAGGTCTTCAGCAGGTACCGGTAGCTGTGAGGAAGCCGGTATCGCCCCTACCCGTCGGTGTGGCTGCAGTGGAGGTCATCCAGCACTACCTCCTCTTACCCTTCGCCGCTGATCGGCAAACCAGAAATTCAAAAGAGCGACCATAGATCCAGCGAAGTCTCTCCCTCTGCTGTCACCACCGTGTTACACCAGCGGTTGATGCGCTCCACCAGTGCCTGTATCAACCCCGTGTAGTAGGGGTACCCATACAGTGTCACGGTCACTGCATATCTGATCTCGATCCGATCCAGATGTACTCTATAACGTTGCACGATCCCCATCAGCCACTCAATCGCCCCCTAATGGTGCCTGTTCAAAGGGATCACCACCCTACGGTCGTACCAGCTCACGACCATCTACCGAAGAATCCCATCTAGGAGGCTGTGGTCATCGTAGCCTTCTCTAGCATACTGTAGCCCTGGCGGTTCCAACACCAACCCCAGAGTCCCCTCTGTCTCCACTCGGTGGTCGCCGTGCAAGTCCCAGGAAGTGGGACCCATCGCTCCGACACGGACCCCAAACTGGTCAGCCCTACTGAAAAAGTCCAGGCACTCAACATTGGGAAACCGAGGTTGCCTCCAGTAATCAATGGAAAAGCTCGAGAAGTCGTAGAGGGTGACCCCATGTAGGCTGTCCCCACCCACCAGAATGGCTTGGCCCAGTCGGCGACACTCTCCTGTAACACGAGATTCCCCGTCCTCCATGCCAGGTGAGACAAAGCTCCTGATAAACTCAAATAGGTGCCGGTCCAGTGAAAACTCTAGCGGGTAGCCTCTAGCATGATCATAGGTGTAAATCTCGCCTGCCTCTGAAATACGGGCCAGCTCTACAGTCCCGGCTCCACTCGCCCCCTCGCCAACGGGGCCCCCAGCTACCAGCGAATGCCCCAGGTCAAGCTGGTCCACGCTGGCCATGATGATAATGGGTTTGCTCAAAGGGCGCAAGGGCCGCCCAGTCCTCCTCACCCAGTGGCCCTCCTCACGGGCCACACGCCTCGAAACCCGGTCATCCCTGCCGAATCTTGCCATAGCTGCAAAACAATTGCACAAAAATGGTAAGCGTACCGGGGATCAATATATACAAGACAGCAAAAGCAGTGCATATGAAGTGTCAAAATACAACTACAACAACCCAGAACGAGGATCTCACAGGCCATACGCCCTCTTCTCCGCCTCCGACGCACGCCCCATGGGGGGCATTTGTTGTACCCAAACAATTTCCCAGCAAAATATCAAGAAATAAGGGTTCGGGAATTTCCCTGAACTCCTTTAAAGCGTGGGCTACCCAGCCCCTCCTCTGGCTCCCCGGGCCCAGCCAAGGGTCCCAACCACGTAGCCGTGACCCACGGCAACATCAACAATTGATTGGGGCCACCCCCGATCACTCAGTTTGCGGGTTTACCCGCATTCAACACAACAACCCTGGCCAACCCGAGGGCACCCTGACGACAAGCCACGACATGTGGCACCCAGCAATGAGGCCAAGATTTACCCCCAAGACGCCTCCATCAAGCCCTCTAAATTCAAAGGAAGACCTATCTTGGTCAACCACATGCTTTAGAATCCCATAGCAGCCGTATGCCATACACGCTTGTCGGAAATTTTCCCGAACACCTTGTGGGCGTGCATATCCCAGCCATTCTACAACAATCCAAGGCCCAACCCACGGCTCCAGCACTCCAGTCATGCCCTATGATAGCCTTCCAGCAAGTCGGGGCCACCCTCGACCCTCAGACACGCGGCAACAAGCCATTTATTTTCAGCTCCCGGGCCGACCCGGGGCTACCCACCAACCTGCCGTACTTCGCGACATATGCCATGAAGACTACGCCCACACACCCGGGAGGCTCTCTATTGGCTCCCGTGAGCCCCTTCCCTCAGCCAAAGGCCAAATCCAAGACCCGCCAATCACTCATCCAAGCCAATCGACAACCCGGGGTGTATCGGGAATTTTCCCAAACACCTTGCGAGCGACAGCGACAACACTACGACGACAAGCCCCCACGAGCCAATCCCAACATCCCAGAGCACTCTATCCTTCAAAGGACAGCCCCATATGACAAAAGAAGAACCCCAAGGCCACTCCTCGGAACCACGGCTCGCCATAGGGGGGAGCTCACCCCCGGTGCGGCCGCGCCCCGGGGAGGGTGAACCCCCATGGGGGACGCGCCCTCCTCCCAGCCCAATGGCCCCATGGCCGTTCTCCAGTCCTAGTATCTCCCAATTTTGTACAAGATCGATCGGCATACCAATGCGTGGAAGGATTCGACAAGGGGGCCTCGGGATCATACAAAGTCCCACGTCAACATTCTTGTTCCACACGTGCAGGTAATCGGTCAACCAGTCCAACACCCGTATCCTTTGGTCTTCTTGCGGCCACATTGAGTCAAAGTGGGGCCAAAATAAGCAAAAAAGGGGCATTTTATAGGGTGGGGACTGCCCCCCCTCTCTCCACTGGCATTGCTCCGCGTAAACCCCCCATGGGGGGGTTTAGGCGGACCAAACCTGACCCTCAAGTTGGTCCGCCTAAACCCCCATTGCAACAAAAAAAAATTTACACAAAAATCTAGGCCCCAGTGCCCGGTCTGCGCTAACCCGTAGGGGTTTAGGCGGACCAGACCAGATGCCTAGTCTGGTCCGCCTAAACCCATCCAGAACAAAAAAAAAGATTTTTCAAAAATAAAAAAACCCAGCCTTTGCTCCGCGTAAACACCCCCTTGGGAGGGGTTTAGGTCCACCTAAACCCCCCCTCCCCCACTCTGCAAACAAAAAATAATAATTTTTGCAAGAGTTTATGCGGACCAAGTTCGGCCCTCAACTTAGTCCACCTTGTAGCAACCCTAATAAATGAATAATTGAAATGAATTAAAACATATATATTACAGAAGTAATGTATAAAAGGAATAGGGTTAATTGGACGAAATAAAACAAAACTAAAAATAACGCCTCTTATTAAGGCGTTAATTTATAAAGAAACGCCTCTATCCATGGCGTGACTAAAGAAAGGACGCCCACACATGCGGTCGTCAGTTCTCATGCGACCAAATGGGTAAGTAAAAGAAACGCCCCTATCTTGGGCGTGTTTTAAAACACGAAACGCCCTTTTTCAAGGCGCTTTTTAAGAAATGCCCTAAAGTAAGGCGTCAATTAAATAATACACGCCCTGACCAAAGTCGTTAATTCCATTCGGAACCGTTCGAACCCAGAACTTATCCAGGGTAAGTGATAACTATGAGAAAGAGTTTGAATGTGGTAATAACTCAATCTTGGAAATATTACTTTCAATCAAACACTACTTTTGTTAGGACTCCTAAATCCTATAAATAGTCTTGATCGAACGAACCCTAAACCTATTTGATCGATCATCTGCTATGGTGAGTAAAGAACTGAACGTTCTTTTCTTTCTATCACATGAAGAGTTACTGACTCTTCATCTCTTTCTCTTCTATACAGGTTAGGGAAAGCCGCATACGTGAAGAACAAAGTACTGTTCTTCCTCTTTCTTCTCCTCTGATTATGTGTGATAAAGAAACTTATGACTGCAGTTCTTCTTCCATAGGATCTACAGTGAGTTGACAAAGTGAAGAACGAAGGTCCTTCATCAAATAACTTATTCGTCTGCATCCTCTTCTGTGTGTCCTGCTGCGGTTGATTAAGGTCGGAAGCCTTCATCAGCATCAACTTTTCTTCTTCCGAGAAGACTCTGTTACAAACAGAGTATTGTTCCCTATCAAGTTCTTCACGTGTCCTTCATCCAGACCATACTAAGGTAGGATTTTCTCAAGTCACTGTAGCCCAAACTAAATTGATACAGTACAATAATTATCATGCATATACATGGTTTGGTTTACTATAGTTTCTGAACGACTTTCTGTTAATTTCTGGAAAGAAACGTCCTTATCAAGGGCGTGACTATGAAATACACGCCCCAGACTAGGGCGCTACTTTACAAGTCACGACCCTGCCAAGGTCGTCAATTTTGGATTTGACGCCCTGCACACAGGCGTTAATTTCATTTAATCATTAATCCCTCATGTTAAGAATTGAGTATCTATGAAATAATGATCCTACAATGATGCATGATCACATGTCTTCAAACTTGCTAATTTTATTGTCATGACCATACATTCGTTCTCCATGAATTCTATTATCCTGAAATTATTACTGCCCATGAAAATTCATGGTATCTCTTGAATTCACGACCTAGACTAGGTCGTTTTCCATATGTAAACGCCCCATCATAGGGCGTGAATTAAAAATAAACGCCCCTTACTAGGGCGCGTATCTGTTAAAATCCTGGAATATATATTCTGTGAAAATAAGAATTTAATGATTAACGCCCCTGACAAGGGCGCGTTTTTGATAATTTCTGAAAATAAATATGTTCTGAAAAATATTGTAAATAAAAAGACGCCTGCTACTGTAGTCGTCAACTCTTGAAGAAACGCCCCTGTCGAAGGCGCTTTTTTAATAAATTATTGAATTATTGAAAATTCTGCAAAACGGACCATGTGTAAACGCCCTTCTGTTAGGCGTTAATTACTTGAGAAACGACTTGACCTAAGTCGTTACTTTACTGTAAACTGATTTTTCCTCTGATTTGCTAACCGATGGTTTATATATTATACATATATATATATATATATATATATCGGCACTATTCTCCACTCCGTGAGTATAGTCCCACTTTTCACGGTGTTTTATCGATCACACTCAATTCTCATTGACATACAAGCTCTCCTTTGGACATTCCGTTCCTTGGGACTAGCGAGTTAGTCATAGAGACCTCCGTAAGACTCCTCGTAGCCTTGGATTCCCTCAAGGCCGACTGAGCTGGTTGTACCCTAAAAACCCATTACACGATCCTTGCCATGTCAATCTAAAGAAACATGGTATACCGGCCTTATGATTATACAAAGAGTATATCATAAGAAATTCTTGATGGGATGATGATATCATGCCATATCGTGTCATTCTTGTAAACCCCAATTCTATGATAAGAATGAGGGTATCTTGCTTGATCTAATGTTCATGTGGACCTCAATTCTATATAAAGAATGTCCATATTGATTTGTCATGGTACCTAAGTTAAGGGAACCATATTCTACCTAGTTTTATCGACATCGTGATTATACCGTTATTATCGCCATTCTATGTCCTTTGTCATATTTTGGACTCTATTCTATCAAAGTTGTCATACGTGTCTACAAGCTTGATTATTGAAATTCTATATTGGCTATATAAACAAGAGTGGATGTCAAAACACATGATAAATGCCTGCGCATATAGGGCCCGATCTGGTCCTGGGAGGAGCACCCGAAAGTACTTGTGCCCATGGGAGTTAAAATGATAAGGTATCTGGCATTATACCGAGTACTTGACTTGCTTGATTGGACATTCCACACACATCTTGTACTTGAATCGTACTTGACTTTACATGAAATGCGTGGCCCGAAAGAGGGTAATTTACTTGCTTGATACATGATAGCCAAAGTTCTTGACATGACTTGTTAAACGTGCTTGCTTGAATACCTTGAATATACTTGTCATCTTGTTGGAAGTTCATGATTAAGTTCATCTTGTTTCTTTGATATTACATTCTCTCTATCTTGTCGTTTCATGCGAGCATGCATAGCTTTATTGCATTCATGAAAGATGTAATTACTTAAACCACTTGCTAGTACTTGAGATATAATTTCCTACTGAGCGTTCACTCATTCCGTTTGTCCCTTTCTACTTTTCAGGTAAGTCCGACGACGATGGAAGTCAATCGGATGGGAATGGTCAAGAGTGAAAGTGATAGAGCTTCTACAAGTGTCGTCTAGTCTTTTCCATAGTTTCTTGAGTCAAATATGTATTCTTTTCCTTTTTGTTAAACAGAGTATTGGATTTGTAATAGTCTATCCATTATGAAATAAAGGATTGGGTTATCTTACTATTTTGCGCATCTCTGTCTTTGTGTCGAATACACGACCACTCTGATTGACATGATTGATATAGACATGTCGCGCATCTCCGGGTATCTTCCGCGCTCGGGGCGTGACAGTCTTTGTGGTATCAGAGCCTAAGGTATTCAATTCCTAGGAAACCCAAGTCCAAGGATAGGTTTCAAAACCTTTAACCAAGTGAGAGTGGGTAGAACCAAGGGTTAAATGATCAATGAGTCTTTTATAAGATCATAGTGATATAATACTAACATAGCTATTGTAATTGTAGGATAATGGCTGCCGAACGTGCTCAATGGCGCAACATGCAGCGTACCCTTCAAGGGATGACCCAAGTGCTACAACAGATAGCACAAGGTGGTGCTCCACGAGCTGGAAGCTTACACCAAGCATTCAAGAATATGAATCCCCCGAAGTTCATGGGATCGACCGATCCAGACGATGCCGAGCATTGGGTTCGGGAGATTGAACGTATATTCCGTGTCATGCAATGCACGGATCAGGACAAAGTCTTATTAGCTACCTTCCAGTTAGAAAAGGATGCTAGATGCTGGTGGGAGTCGATTGAAGCTACTATTGACCCAACTCAAGTTACATGGGGTGAATTCGTTGAATATTTCAACGCCAAATATTTCTCTGATAGGGTCCAGGAAAAGAAGGCCGCCGAATTTGCCGCATTAAAGCAAAGATCTTTATCGGTGGCTGATTATGAAGCACAGTTCTCTAGACTGTCTAGATATGCTAAGCATTTAATTAGCACGGAAAAGATGAAAGCCCGTAGATTTCTTAATGGGCTTAGGCCTCACTACATTACTCAATTGGCGCCTATGGATATTCAAGTTTATACTGAAATGGTGCGCCGAGCTCAGTTGCTTGAAGATGCCACGGAATTATCTGATAGGATCCGTGGGAAAGACAAAAAGGAGCAAGTCACAAGTTCGGGTTCTTTTAAACCCAACTTTAAGAAGAGGCCCAATAATGGAGGTTCTTCCTCTCAAGATCAGAAGTACAAGAAATCCAAGCCTTTCTCTATCACCACTACCCCTTCAAACGTAGTATGCAAGCATTGTGACAAGGCTGGTCACAAAACAGAAGAATGCTGGAGGAAATTAGGAGCATGTCTCCGTTGTGGGAGTCGTGAACATCGGATTCCCGATTGTCCATTAATGAATGACCAAGACGGTGAGGGTAAACGCCCAGTGACAAGGAACGCGCGTCTTCATGCAATCCAAGAGACCGAACCAGAAGAAGAAGGCGGATTGGTGGAAGGTACATTAAAAATTTGTTCCAAATATGCACATGTCTTATTTGATACGGGTGCATCGCATTCCATTATTTCCAAGAAGTTTGCTGACCCATTACCTCTAGAACCAGAATGGATGAAAATAGTGTTGTCTACTCCTCTCGGAAACGAGACGGATATCACGCATCATTACCAAAACTGTGAGGTGTTGGTTCGAGGAAAGAATTTTCCTATTGATCTTATCTGCTTAGATCTAAAGGAATATGATGTTATACTAGGAGCAGATTGGTTATCTAAGTACCAGGCAACGGTTGATTGCCGTAATAGCAAGATTGTTTTCAAAGAATTTCCAGAACTGACTTATACTAGTCCTAAGAGTCGAAGCAAATCCCCTCTTATTTCGGCTCTACGAGCAAGCAAGCTCGTCAGGAAAGGATGTGTATCCTTCCTTGCTTTTGTCACTATTAAAGAAGCTAAGGAAACCGAGATAGAAGACATTCAGGTAGTGCGAGAATTTCCAGACGTATTTCCGGAAGAATTGCCGGGATTACCCCCGCAAAGAGATGTGGCCTTTACCATCGACTTAGTCCCTGGTGCTGGTCCTGTTTCAAAGGCACCATATAGAATGTCCCCTGCTGAACTCAAGGAGTTGAAGGAGCAGTTGATGGAACTAATCCGAAAAGGGTTTATTAGACCAAGTACTTCCCCGTGGGGAGCACCAGTCTTATTTGTAAAGAAGAAGGATGGATCCATGAGATTGTGTATCGACTATCGACAGTTGAATCATCTTACTATCAAGAACAAGTATCCACTGCCGAGAATCGATGAATTATTTGATCAGATTTCAGGATCCAAATATTTCTCCAAGATTGATCTCCGGTCGGGATATCATCAATTAAGGATCAAGGATGATGACATTCACAAGACCGCATTCAGAAGTAGGTATGGCCATTACGAATTTGTTGTTATGCCTTTTGGACTAACAAATGCCCCTGCTGCCTTTATGCAGTTAATGAATAGCATATTCAGGCCTTACTTGGATCAATTCATAGTAGTCTTCATTGATGATATATTGATATATTCTAAGACTAAGGAAGAACATGAAGAGCATTTGAGGATTGCATTGCAAGTCTTGAGGACAAATCAATTATATGCTAAACTCAGCAAATGCGAGTTCTGGCTTGAAGAAGTGGCTTTTCTCGGACATGTCATATCCAAGGACGGTTTATCTGTGGATCCGTCAAAAGTTGAAGCTGTGAGAAACTGGGAGAGACCCACTAATGCAAGCGAGATCAGAAGTTTCTTAGGTCTTGCAGGCTATTATCGGCGATTTATCAAAGATTTCTCTAAGATCGTCGTGCCCCTTACAAGGTTAACTCGCAAGGAGATCCGATACGAATGGAGTGAGGAATGTGAAAGAAGTTTTCAAACTCTCAAGGATCATCTCACCACAGCTCCGGTCTTAGCTCTACCGATAGAAGGAGAGAAATTCGAGGTCTACACTGATGCTTCTGGCATTGGCCTCGGATGTGTCCTAATGCAACAAGGAAAGGTCATAGCATACTCTTCACGTCAACTGAAGAAGCACGAGGAGAATTACCCCGTCCATGACTTGGAACTGGCCGCGGTAGTATTTGCCCTAAAGATATGGAGACACTATCTCTATGGGGTACAGTTTACTGTATACTCCGATCACAAAAGTCTCAAATATCTATTTTCACAAAAGGAGCTGAACATGAGACAAAGACGTTGGCTAGAATATCTCAAGGACTTCGACTTCGGTATACAATACCATCCCGGAAAGGGTAATTATGTGGCTGATGCCCTTAGTCGAAAGCCGAGAGCAAGGATAGCAAATTGTATGATACAAGAATGGAGGTTACTTGAACAATTCTCCGAGCTCAATATAAGCTTGGACACGGAATCCAAATTTGTCACACTATCCCATGTAAGCATACAGTCAGATTTGTTATCTGAGATACAAACACTTCAGGATGATGATCCTATGTTAGTAGAAATCAAAGGCAGATTAGAAGGACAATCTGATTTTCAACTAACTTCTGATGGAAGATTATCGTTCAAAGATAGAACTTGTATACCCGATTGTCCGGAATTAAAGAAGAAGATCTTAGATGAAGCTCACAGATCAAGATACACTATTCATCCTGGATCAACTAAAATGTACCAAGATGTAAAGAGGAACTTTTGGTGGCCCAATATGAAAAGAGAAATAGCGGACTATGTATCACGCTGTCTCACATGCCAACAGGTCAAGGCGGAACACCAAAAGCCTGCGGGAAAACTACATCCTCTAGATATTCCTAAGTGGAAATGGGAGGATATTGGTATGGACTTCATCATGGGTTTGTCTAAATCTAAAGGAGGACATGATGGAATCTGGGTTATCATTGACCGATTGACTAAATCGGCACATTTCTTGCCAATCAAAAGCGGATGGTCAATTGATGTGCTAGCTGCACTATACATTAAAGAAATAGTCAGGATACATGGAATTCCTGTCTCAATCGTGTCTGATAGAGATCCCCGTTTTACTTCTCATTTTTGGAAGGGATTACAACATTCGTTGGGGACAAGGCTCAACTTTAGTACTGCTTTTCACCCACAAACGGATGGTCAGACCGAGCGAACTAATCAAGTTGTTGAAGATATGCTGAGAGCATGCATTATTGACTTTGGAGGAAGCTGGCATGACCACTTACCTTTAGTTGAATTTACATATAATAATAGCTACCAAGCTAGTATCCAAATGGCACCTTTCGAAGCCTTATACGGAAGGAGTTGCCGATCTCCCATATGTTGGAACGAAGTTGGAGAGAAACAACTATTAGGTCCAGACATGGTAAGGGATACAACTGAGAAGATACAGGTAATCAGAGAAAGATTGCAAGTTGCTCAGACCAGACAAAAGACTTATGCAGATACAAGAAGAAGAGATCTTGAATTCCAAATCGGAGATCATGTATTTCTTAAAATATCCCCTGGACGTGGCATACGAAGATTTGGTGTTAAGGGCAAGCTTACGCCAAGATTCATCGGACCATTTGAGGTACTCGAAAGAGTTGGCGAGGTTGCTTATCGCATCGCGTTGCCTCCTCAGTTGTCCGAGGTACACAATGTATTTCACATATCTATGTTGAAGAAGTATGTGCACGATCCGTCACATATTATTGAGCATGGAGATCTGGTGATCCAGAAAGATCTCACATATGAACAGAGGCCCTTGAAGATATTAGATCGAGAAATACGAGCTCTAAGGAATAAGGTTATTCCCATGCTCAAGGTGCAATGGAATAAGAATCCTGAACGCGAAGCGACATGGGAGACCGAGGAATCTATGAAGAAACGATTTCCCGAGTTATTCTAAGAGGTATATGTCCTACACTCTCCGCGTGTATAATTATATATATATTGAATTTGGGGACCAAATTCTTTTAAGTGGGGGAGGGTGTAGCAACCCTAATAAATGAATAATTGAAATGAATTAAAACATATATATTACAGAAGTAATGTATAAAAGGAATAGGGTTAATTGGACGAAATAAAACAAAACTAAAAATAACGCCTCTTATTAAGGCGTTAATTTATAAAGAAACGCCTCTATCCATGGCGTGACTAAAGAAAGGACGCCCACACATGCGGTCGTCAGTTCTCATGCGACCAAATGGGTAAGTAAAAGAAACGCCCCTATCTTGGGCGTGTTTTAAAACACGAAACGCCCTTTTTCAAGGCGCTTTTTAAGAAACGCCCTAAAGTAAGGCGTCAATTAAATAATACACGCCCTGACCAAAGTCGTTAATTCCATTCGGAACCGTTCGAACCCAGAACTTATCCAGGGTAAGTGATAACTATGAGAAAGAGTTCGAATGTGGTAATAACTCAATCTTGGAAATATTACTTTCAATCAAACACTACTTTTGTTAGGACTCCTAAATCCTATAAATAGTCTTGATCGAACGAACCCTAAACCTATTTGATCGATCATCTGCTATGGTGAGTAAAGAACTGAACGTTCTTTTCTTTCTATCACATGAAGAGTTACTGACTCTTCATCTCTTTCTCTTCTATACAGGTTAGGGAAAGCCGCATACGTGAAGAACAAAGTACTGTTCTTCCTCTTTCTTCTCCTCTGATTATGTGTGATGAAGAAACTTATGACTGCAGTTCTTCTTCCATAGGATCTACAGTGAGTTGACAAAGTGAAGAATGAAGGTCCTTCATCAAATAACTTATTCGTCTGCATCCTCTTCTGTGCGTCCTGCAGCGGTTGATTAAGGTCGGAAGCCTTCATCAGCATCAACTTTTCTTCTTCCGAGAAGACTCTGTTACAAACAGAGTATTGTTCCCTATCAAGTTCTTCACGTGTCCTTCATCCAGACCATACTAAGGTAGGATTTTCTCAAGTCACTGTAGCCCAAACTAAATTGATACAGTACAATAATTATCATGCATATACATGGTTTGGTTTACTATAGTTTCTGAACGACTTTCTGTTAATTTCTGGAAAGAAACGTCCTTATCAAGGGCGTGACTATGAAATACACGCCCCAGACTAGGGCGCTACTTTACAAGTCACGACCCTGCCAAGGTCGTCAATTTTGGATTTGACGCCCTGCACACAGGCGTTAATTTCATTTAATCATTAATCCCTCATGTTAAGAATTGAGTATCTATGAAATAATGATCCTACAATGATGCATGATCACATGTCTTCAAACTTGCTAATTTTATTGTCATGACCATACATTCGTTCTCCATGAATTCTATTATCCTGAAATTATTACTGCCCATGAAAATTCATGGTATCTCTTGAATTCACGACCTAGACTAGGTCGTTTTCCATATGTAAACGCCCCATCATAGGGCGTGAATTAAAAATAAACGCCCCTTACTAGGGCGCGTATCTGTTAAAATCCTGGAATATATATTCTGTGAAAATAAGAATTTAATGATTAACGCCCCTGACAAGGGCGCGTTTTTGATAATTTCTGAAAATAAATATGTTCTGAAAAATATTGTAAATAAAAAGACGCCTGCTACTGTAGTCGTCAACTCTTGAAGAAACGCCCCTGCCGAAGGCGCTTTTTTAATAAATTATTGAATTATTGAAAATTCTGCAAAACGGACCATGTGTAAACGCCCTTCTGTTAGGCGTTAATTACTTGAGAAACGACTTGACCTAAGTCGTTATTTTACTGTAAACTGATTTTTCCTCTGATTTGCTAACCGATGGTTTATATATTATACATATATATATATATATCGGCACTATTCTCCACTCCGTGAGTATAGTCCCACTTTTCACGGTGTTTTATCGATCACACTCAATTCTCATTGACATACAAGCTCTCCTTTAGACATTCCGTTCCTTGGGACTAGCGAGTTAGTCATAGAGACCTCCGTAAGACTCCTCGTAGCCTTGGATTCCCTCAAGGCCGACTGAGCTGGTTGTACCCTAAAAACCCATTACACGATCCTTGCCATGTCAATCTAAAGAAACATGGTATACCGGCCTTATGATTATACAAAGAGTATATCATAAGAAATTCTTGATGGGATGATGATATCATGCCATATCGTGTCATTCTTGTAAACCCCAATTCTATGATAAGAATGAGGGTATCTTGCTTGATCTAATGTTCATGTGGACCTCAATTCTATATAAAGAATGTCCATATTGATTTGTCATGGTACCTAAGTTAAGGGAACCATATTCTACCTAGTTTTATCGACATCGTGATTATACCGTTATTATCGCCATTCTATGTCCTTTGTCATATTTTGGACTCTATTCTATCAAAGTTGTCATACGTGTCTACAAGCTTGATTATTGAAATTCTATATTGGCTATATAAACAAGAGTGGATGTCAAAACACATGATAAATGCCTGCGCATATAGGGCCCGATCTGGTCCTGGGAGGAGCACCCGAAAGTACTTGTGCCCATGGGAGTTAAAATGATAAGGTATCTGGCATTATACCGAGTACTTGACTTGCTTGATTGGACATTCCACACACATCTTGTACTTGAATCGTACTTGACTTTACATGAAATGCGTGGCCCGAAAGAGGGTAATTTACTTGCTTGATACATGATAGCCAAAGTTCTTGACATGACTTGTTAAACGTGCTTGCTTGAATACCTTGAATATACTTGTCATCTTGTTGGAAGTTCATGATTAAGTTCATCTTGTTTCTTTGATATTACATTCTCTCTATCTTGTCGTTTCATGCGAGCATGCATAGCTTTATTGCATTCATGAAAGATGTAATTACTTAAACCACTTGCTAGTACTTGAGATATAATTTCCTACTGAGCGTTCGCTCATTCCGTTTGTCCCTTTCTACTTTTCAGGTAAGTCCGACGACGATGGAAGTCAATCGGATGGGAATGGTCAAGAGTGAAAGTGATAGAGCTTCTACAAGTGTCGTCTAGTCTTTTCCATAGTTTCTTGAGTCAAATATGTATTCTTTTCCTTTTTGTTAAACAGAGTATTGGATTTGTAATAGTCTATCCATTATGAAATAAAGGATTGGGTTATCTTACTATTTTGCGCATCTCTGTCTTTGTGTCGAATACACGACCACTCTGATTGACATGATTGATATAGACATGTCGCGCATCTCCGGGTATCTTCCGCGCTCGGGGCGTGACACACCTAAACCCTCCCTCACCCTTCATATTCCCCTATAAAAAGGCCTTAGGAGCTGAAGGGGCAGGGGCATGCATATAGAAGCACAGACATAGGGACATTCAGACTTCCGCATGCAAACAAGAACAGACGCAAGGAGCTAAGTGTGTGCGGTTGGCTTGTTGATCGGCTTACATACGCCGAGGGTATGTCACTTGAACTTCCCTCATACGGCGTCTAGCCATCTCACACAAGCCCTTCCCCATCACATGTAAGGCGTTATGACACCGACAAAAGCACCCTCACCTCAGGTCTACCCGCGTATGACAACCTACGATGGCTACACATACGCCATGATGCCGCACCTACCTCCGTCATAGGACCGTGTGCCCATCGCTCGCCTCGAGCTGGCCGCCGACCGCTCTGACTGATGATTCGAGCTAACCGGACCCTAACCCGGAAGTTACATCCCAGGGACTGGCCTCAACTTCCCAGCATGGAGATACTCACCTCTCAGGATTCTTACACGACAGCTCATCCCGAGCCACATCCGGCCCTCCTCCAGACGTCGACCAGTATCTCCCCCTATCATCCAGTCTAGCCCTCCCTCGGCAAACTGGGCATATTCCGAGCTCCTTGCGAAGAGCCCCGATAAAAACATGCGGATGTCCACCTTATTATGCACTGACCTGGGGACCGACCCATCTGTCGGAATTGTCCCACGGCTTGCGCCAGTTGTATCTTGGCCTCTTCGGCCCATTTGTAAAGCCGACGTGGCTCTCATACAACATGAAACTAGTTGAATACATGTACCTGTACCCGGGTCTCAGCTTCTTCCCGCACCACCCAGCGTGGGTCCAACGTCTCTTACTCAAGTAAACCAAACCTCCCAGTCAAATGCACCCTTATAGCTGTAGGATACCCCCGTCCCCCTATCCACGGCTTCAGACATACATAGACTTCTCTTCAGCACGGAACAAAGGTATTCGGATTCAATCCGAGGTAAATAAACACCGACTACTTGCGGCCGGTGGGGAAAGTCATCTAGTACACGATTCCCTATAATCATCTGCGCTCTCACACTCATGGAACCTTCTCTCTCCCCGTGTTGCCTGACTTCTCGAGTCCACATGCCGCATCCTGGTGACGCTTCCCCAGTCAACCTTCGGTTTCACAGGTGATTGTCGAGAAATCGACTGGCACGCCCACACCCCAGTCTAGTTACTTTAACCATAGAGACCTCTCGTGCCATTTGACCCCCACTTGATGCGGGACGACAATGAGACTCGACTCTGACTTGTTGCGAACCTTGGACTCTAGGTGACGACGCGACCCAAAGATGACGCGACCAGCGATGACATGACCAGCAATGACACGACTGGCTCGGCACCCTACGTGGTTCCTGAAGAGGCAAGCGTTCCCCAAATAAGAAGTACTCGCTCACGATCATCCCCAGCGAGGGAAAAGTGTCAGACAGCACGGTTGAGAAACCGGCATTGAGTCTGGGGTGGTCAGCTCACTCTCGTGCTCGGAATGAGTCACGGGACGGGTCTCGCTCTCACAACTCACAGTGGTGACTAAATTTAACTAGCTAGGAAATATACTACTCACATGTAGCAGCATCTAGAACTTATACTAGCTAAGCAAATAAGACAAAGTAGAGAGGCGAATGTACCTCCACGCTCGGGGCGTGGGGAATAAGTCCCGGCCAAGTTCCGTATCTCCCGGTACAATGGTAAAAATTTAGTTACAGTAAAGATTTTATGGCCCACTCCATGCAGGGAGGTAAAGAGCTACACAATGGTGCTGGGAGCACGAAACTTGGGTTGGCGGGCAGCAAGGCGGTGGGTTTCGGGCGGTTGCGGGCAGCGGCTCCAGTTCATCGATTTGCTGTCCGGCAGGACAGCGAACAAGGGCTTCCGAACGGGGGGCTAGCTAGGATAGTGTTTTCATCATCTTCCGCAATGAAGAGAAGAACCCCCTCTCCCGTCTCCCCCCTTGCAAGTATCAACTTTAGTTAAAAAAAATAAGGGCTTCCGAAGGCATGACGACCCCTGGAGAGCTTATGAAGGCGGCGGTTCACCGGAACGACGGCGGAGGATCCCTGGTCGATCCCTGGGAATGGCCGTTACCGAATCTTCTCTGGTGTATTTTCCGATGAATTTGTACGGTTGCCCTCCTTGCTGGCCTGGCTCGGGGTAGAATTACGCGCTCCCACGAAAACGGCCGCCACGACCAGATCTGATGTCGGATCGGGGCAAAATTAGAGCCGTTGTGAAGAGAACTCAAAGGGATTCGACATACTGGAAACTCAGGCCCATACAACAGTTGGATTGAAAATGAAAACTTCTGCAGCACAGTAACTGATTCTGGCTCAGATGGCAGATCCCACAGGGCAGATCAAGTTCTGCCTGATTTTGGGGTTTGACCTAGAATAAAATGGTGGAACTAGGACTTGGGGATTTTTTTAGAGAGAGGGGAGAAAGTGTTAATCACGCACATAATTTTTTTTGTAATTTTCTGATAAGGTTTGGGGGGTGGGAAATATAGATAACTAGGTGACTATCCCGCAGATCTGCACACAGGTAGACTGTGAGAGGGGGAAACAAATGACTGGGAAGGGACTCAAATGGACTCTGATCTATGTGAAATTTAAACTGGGAATGAAGAAGAACTGGGGGAACCAACCCTCAAAAAATCAGCTCCATCTGACAATCGGATCTAGAGTTATAGCCTTTTCTTTGAACTTCAGATCTGTAGGTCGGAATCCAGGATAGCAGCTCAGAAAGATGGTTGTGGTGGCTTGATGGCGGCACGAACAGAGGCGACGGCGGTAGAAGCTGGACGTTGCATCCAGGGGAGGAGATAGAATTGGGAATCACTCCCAAGAAAGGGTCTCAAACCCTAGATCTTGCTGCTGTAAGGAAGAGGAAGAGGAAGAACAAGAAGGGCTAGAGAGAGAGGGGGTGCGCCCTTGGCATGTTTTCACAAAGTTTTCTTCATTAATTTATCAAAATGTAACAAGAGATATCTTATACTAAACCCTAGACCTAGGTTAATGACCTAAGATACCCTTGGTCAAGGGGGTATAATGGGGAAATGGGGGACAAGGGTGATTAAATTAATCCCACAAGGGGACAAAGAGGGGGGTGCCCCTCTCTCCAAGTCAACATAAATGGCTTGGTTAATTTATTCCCCTTGAACCATATTAATCCCCCCTTGGACCATAATAAACCAAAAAATACAAAATACATGGTCAATATTCTCCCATTGACACAATACTAAACCCAAAATAATACAAACCAAAGTACAACCCAAATACATACCAAATACATACCAAATACAACCAAATACGATTATGTACAAAAATACGTACTAAAATATCAAAGCTCAGGTGCGGTCTCCAGACTATCCCCTAGCTACAAAGATGTCGGCGTCGACCGAGTCGTGCTGCGTGTCCGGTACCGGCGGCTAGCTGAGTAGAGCCGTACTCTGGCTCTGGTGTCCTCACCAATTCTCCCCGGGTGGGAGAAGCTCGACCCCATCGAGTAGGGATCCGGGTCGCTCTGGTAGCGATCCAGCAGATATGGATCTATCCTCTATAACTCGGCCCGAGTGATCCAAGTGTCATCGGACATAGGCCGTCCTCTACATCGCACCAAATAGTGCTGGTACACCCCACCTCGAGTAGTCATTACCTGCTCGTCCAGTATATGCTCTATCTGCTCACGCTACTGAGGTAACAAGGCTGGAGGTGGACGCTCTGCGGTGGTGTCACTCACAAGGGGTGGAGACGGCTAAAATGGCTCACTGGGTATCACCGCTGGGTCCCTATAAGCGACTAGGTCCGAGATGTTGAAAGTGGAGCTGATCCCGTAGCTCTCTGACAAATCTACAACATATGCATTAGAACCAACTCGTTTCACTACTCGGAAAGGACCGGCACCGCGGGCTTGTAAGTTCTTCACAGTTCCCGAGGGAAGCCGTTCAGGCCTGACCCTGATCATGACGTACTCGCCCTCCCTAAACTCATGATGGTGCATGTGGGTATCAGCCAACTCTTTGTACAGTGCGTTGCTGGTCTCAATATGACGACGTACATGCTCATGCAACTGCCTAATATGATCTGTGAAGGACTCTGCCGACTCTAACACACAAGACTGGATGGGAGATGGGACCAAGTCTATGGGCTTCCTAGGTCTACGGCCAGGAACAATCTCAAAAGGACTCATGCCTATAAACCTAATGACTGAATCATTGTATGCAAACTCTACTCGAGGTAGAACCAAGTCCCAATCCCTGACACGATCACAGACTAGACACCTAAGAAGATCCCCCAAACTCCTATTGACTATCTCAGTTTGACCATCGGTCTGGGATGATATGCAGTGGAGAATTTCAGCTCGGTGCCCATCATGTGCCATAGGGTTTTCCAAAAATAACTAGTAAATCGCACATCCCTATCTGACACTATAGTATGAGGGAGGCCAAACCTGGAGACACAATGAGCAAAGAATAGGCCGGCAACTCTAGAGGCATCAAAAGTCTTGGAGCATGGAATGAATAATGCCATCTTGGAGAACCTGTCTACGACCACAAAGATAGAGTCATCCTTTCGGAGGGTGCAGGGCAATCCCAACACAAAGTCCATGCTAATGTCCTGCCATGGACTATCCGGGACGGGGAGGGAGTATAGTGGCCGGTATTCTGCTTCCTTTGTTTGGCCATAGCGCAAGTGCGGCACTAGGTGATGCGGGATGGATAGCGAACCTGTGACTCTAGCACGCGGACGTCCCTAAGCGAGGGAAGCGTGCGGATTTGCGCGGTTGAGAAACCGACAATGAGTCTCGGGTATCGGCTTTTTCGCGTGCTCGGACCGAGTCACGGGACGGGTTCACTCACTCACTCTCGCAGCGGTTATAAAATTGATATAACAAGCTACGTTCCTATCACTCTAGCAACGGCATTCAAAAATATACGAGTAAAGCAAATGCCAAAAGAGGAGGTTGGCGAGTTTACCTCCATGCTTCGGGCGTGGGGAAGGCGATCCCAGCCAAGACTCGTACTCCCGGTACAGAGTAATTAAATTATTACAGTAGTAATTTTATGGCCCACTCCATGCAGGGAGGTAAAGGGCGATAAAAATAACCCGGGAATACCAAGCTTGGGTTGACAGGCAGCAATTTGGAACGCTCCCGGGCCGGAGACGAACTATGGGTTCGGCTCGATTCTGCGGGTCCCGCGGGACAGCAGGCGGGTCCGACTGCTGGGGCGGCGGTGCCCGGGCCTCTCCTTGATGCGGCGGCTTGCTGGGACGCTGTTGATGGGTTGCCGAGCGATCTCCGGGAGTGGCGATCGCCGAAGGTATCCCGGCGTATTTTACCAGGATTTATCGGTGGACTGATTTGCTGGCCTGTCCACGGATCTGATCTGTGTGCCTCCACAAAATGGATTTCTGCGGCCAGATCTGATGTCGGATCGATGCAAACTTGGTACCGATGGATTGAGGACTTAGAGGGCTACAACATATAATTATTTCAGATCCATCCAGTAGATGGATTGGAAATGAAAATGATTGTGGGTTGTTGTTTCTTTCTGACTTGGAATTACAGACACACAGGGAAGAACAAGAACTGCCTGAAGATGAATTTTGATCGATAGGAAACCAATAGATCTAGACTGAATAAAATTTATGGGTGGAAGGGGCATAAGTGAGGAACACATATGATTTTTTTGGGGATTTATGGAGATGTATAAGGGGGCGAGAAAAATATAAGAATAGACTCCTATCCTGTATATCTTCAAACTGGCAGACTGTCAGAGGTGGAACTAAAATTATGAGAAAAATAGCAAATGACCTCGGATTGGCACGAAATTTAAAATAGAGACTGGGGGAAGAACAAACACTCAAAATTGTAGCTCGATCAGATCTCTTTATGTGGAGATAAAAATCAGGCTTCAACCTTCTGTCCTGATGTGGATAGAACTCCGACGCGGTGGCGGTGCGACGGCGGCTCGATGGCGGCGGCGGCGGCGGTGCTGAGCTTCACACTCAGAGAGGGGGAGGAGAGGAGGCTTCACACCTCAAGAAATTTGTAGAAATCCATCTGCAAGGGGGTGGGAGAGAGAGAGGGGCGCCCTTAGGCTGCTCTTGGCAATTTCTGAAATTTTCTCACATTAATTCTATCAAATGGAAATTACATGGATTATATAGAAAAGTAAAAATGACCTAAATTATCCATAGATCTAGGGTTAGGGAGGGGTAAACTAGGGATATGATAATTATCCCCCATGTGGTCAAATGGCAACATTAAATAAAATACAAACATGGATTATAATATATTAAAGGGGGGGCCCTTGACTTAAGGGTCGCCAATTTTGAATTTCTTTCCAACTTGTCCCCCCATGGTCCAAGTCCTACTTTGGACTTTGAACTAGCCCCACATGGGCCCTAGAACCTAGGTGGACCAATGAGAAAGAGGATGGGGGCCCCTACTGGACCTACTGAAATTTTACAAATAAACCCAAAGACTTTAAAGATGAACCCTTTGACTTATAATGCCTTAGAATTGTAAACCCAATTAGCCAAGGGTATAAATACAAATAAAAGGATGGAAATGTAAAATAAAAATATTACTGCCCGGTATTGATTCCCATCACTAGGCCACGATACGAGCGACATCCCTCTTCAGGCTAGGGCAATAATATCTATGCTCAACTGCCTCTATGGTCTTGTTCTGGCCGAAGTGGCTAGCAAGACCTCCCGCGTGCATCTCCCATGTGAGAAAGTCACGAACAGAAGTCCGTGGGATGCACAACTTGTCACACCGGAATAGGTGACCCTCCTGAAGCACAAACTCGCTATAATAACGTGAGGGACCTGCCTGAAGGACGGCGTAGATCGGACAAAAGTCCGGGCAATCAACATAGGCATCCTTCAGTCTCTCTAAGCCTACCACCTCAACTCTCATGGTGGTCAACATTATCATCCGCTGACTCAACGCGTCGGCGACCTTGTTCTCTACCCCTGCCTTGTGCTTAAGCACAAAAGTATACTCCTGGAGATACTCCACCCAACGGCTATGGCGAGCATTCAGCTTCTGCTGGGTATGGAGGAATCGTAAGGCCTCATGATCAGAGAAGAGGACAAACTCCTGATGTAAAAGATAATATCTCCAATACCTCAATACCTGGACGACTGCGTAAAATTCTTTATCATATGTGGAATAACGCAGTTTGGCATCATTCAGCTTCTCGCTAAAGAATGCGATGGGGTGGGACTCTTGGCTCAACACTCCACCAATACCCACTCCAGAAGCATCACATGTGACCTCAAACACCTTAGAAAAATCAGGTAATACAAGGACAGGTGCTTGGGTCATTCACTCCTTAATGTCCTGAAATGCAGTGGCTGCAACCTTAGTCCATACAAACGCCCCCTTCTTAATGCAATATGTGATCGGGGCAGTGATAGAACTGAAGTCACGAATGAAGCGATGGTAGAACGTCGCTAAGTCATGAAAAGTTCTGACATCGTGGAGTGTGCGGGGCTCAGGCCACTCCCTGATGGCCCTAATCTTTTCCGGGTCAGCGGAGACTCTATCTCTAGACATAATAAACCTGAGGAATGTAATCTGATCGGTCATGAAAGCACATTTCTTCAGATTGGCGAATAAGCTCTCTCACCTCAACACAGTGCAGACTTGCCTAAGGTGGTCAAAGTGGTCCTCCCTAGTGCAGCTGTAGATAAGAATGTCATCAAAGTAGATGACCAAGAAGACCCCTATCATAGGGCGTAAAACCTGGGTCATCAACCGCATGAAGGTGCTAGGGGCGTTAGAAAGCCCAAAGGGCATGACCAACCACTCATAGAGACCATCCTTGGTCTTGAATGCCATCTTCCATTCATCCCCAGGCCTGATCCACACCTGGTGATAGCCACTACGAAGGTCTATCTTTGAGAAGATAGTGGCTCCCGAAATCATGTCTATCAAGTCATCTAATCGGGGAATGGGAAAACGATACTTCACCATGATCTTGTTGATCGCACGACTATCAACACACATCCTCCATATGCCATCCTTCTTCGGGGCCAACAATGCGGGAACAGCACAAGGGCTCTTGCTATCCCTAAGAGATCCCCGACTCATCAACTCCTCGACCTGCCTTTGAAGTTCGGCATGGTCCATGGGACTCATCCGGTAGTGGGGAAGGTTGGGCAAAGATGAGCCCGAGACAAGGTCGATCTCATGCTGGATATCGTGCATGGGTGGAAGACCTCCAGGGAGGTACACCGGGAAGACATCTGAAAACTGGCGCAAAATCGCAACCACCTCAGGGGGGTGTTCATCCTCTAACCCTGGAGCTACCTCGCTCACCCCATAAACAATGACAGCCAGGATGGGACTACCACTGACAAACTCCTGCTCCATCTCTCGGGGACTAATCATCATCAACCTCCTGGGTGGGAGGTCTCCTGTACTGGGAGTAGTCGAAGCGGTAGTAGCTTGCACCGAGGATGTGGTGGGAGGACCGACCGTCCCCTGACTAGGAGGGGTCGAAGTGCTGGGGCCGGCTAGTCCTCGGATAGATGGGTCCTTCGACTGGGTGGGGTAGAGGGTAATTCTATGACCCCTGTGGTCGAATGTTCAGGTGTTTGATCGGCCTTGAAGGGTGGCATCCCGATCAAAGAGCCAAGGCCTACCGAGGATAATGCTACCCACCTCCATAGGTAACACGTCACACCATATATCATCATGGTAAGCCTGGAACTACAGTGGCACCTGACATCGCAGTCTGATCGGGATGGAAGTAGAATCCACCCAAGATACCCTGTAAGGGGCGGGGTGATCTACGGGCGTCAAACCCAGGCATCTAATAGTGCCCGTAGAGATAGCGTTAATGTAACTCCCGCTATCTATGATCACCTTGCAGGCCTTTCCTCCCAGCCTACAAAATGTATGGAAGATGGTGGTACGACGCCAGTCGTCGCTCACCTGAGGCTGGGTTAGGATGCACCTGACTACACCCAACTGTACATCACCCTGATACTGGGTACCTGGGACATCAACTGGCTCTCCCTCCATTAGTTCATCAAAGAACTCCTCTGCTAAGTCCTGATCAGCCTCGTAACTGATCGGCATAAGCTCAAGTGTGGGGTCACTGGCAGAGGGATCAGAGATAACAGGCGACTCCCGAGTGGGACACTTGGCCGAATAATGGCCAACTCCACCACATTTATAGCAAGTGCCATGCGTCTCGGGGCCATGGGATGTTCCACTAGCCATTGGCCCCTTACCCTTGTCCATAAGACGGACTGGGGGTGTAGGAAGCAGGGGTCGAGTCGGCACGGTGGGCTGGGGAGGTCTAGGGGCAGGGACGGGTGCCTGCTAGCGAAGGGGAGGATCCCTCGGAGGGAGGGGGTGCCTAGGAGCAGCGAGGTCCTGGCGAGGGGGTTCCTATGGGCGGGCCACAGGCCACCGGGTGTAGGAACTAGGCGTGGTCTGAGGATCAGACACACGCAGATAGGTGACCCCCTGGCACGGAATAGGAGTAAACTCTGCCTCAAACTACTCCACCTCGAGGGTAACCTAGTACGTGTCTTCCAACTTGGCCACGTTGCGGCGAAAAAGCTCATACTGAAGGTGTGGCCGCAGACCACGCCGAAAATGGGAAACAATTAGGGAGCTTTCCTCCGTGGCGTCACATCATAGAAAATACTCATCGAACTCGGCAATGTAATTGGAGACAGACCGATCTCCTTGGGAGAGACTCTGCCATTTGTCTATGAGACGCTGGTGGTATGTGGCAGGAAGGTACTTCTGTCGGAGTTTGGTCCTCATCTCACCCCATGTCTCGACCTGGGGCTCTTGACGATGAAACAGCAGGTTCTCCACGTTCTTCCAATAAGTCTGCGCCTACCCTAGCAGTTTCATTTTGGCGAACTTAACTTTCTGGTGGTCCATCATCTCAAACCACTAGAAATACCGGTCCATGCCGGCCTCCCAATCGAGATAGACCTTCGGGTCCAAGGACCCGTCAATCGTGGGAGGGTCTGCTCGCACTGTCCTGAGGATCCGCTCGTCCTCATCATCCCTCTATGGTCGTTGACCATGAAGGCGCCGGCCATTTCCCCCATAATCGTTGTCGGACTCATAGTCCTCAAAATCTGGGACACGTGGCCATCGCTCCTCAGTCCTAGGTGGGGCGGGCTGGGCAGCAGGCGCCTGAGGAGCAACAGCTCCGGGAAGTTCCCGATGGGAGACTTTCTCCACACTCTCTATCCTTCCAACTTGACCTTGGACAGATCGGTCGGAAGCCTCGGCACCGTCCTCCATGACCTTGAGACGGCCCTCCAAGCGGTCGGTATTCTCCCATTTTGTTTGATCGGACCTATGCATGCGCTCCATGAGTAGAGCCAATACGTCATCCAGAGATCGGCCTCCCTGGGCGGCACCTCGGGGTTCACCCATAGTGTCAGGGCGATGCTACTGGGTACCTCCACGAGTGGGCATGCAAGAGGAGGGGACCTAAAGGGAACTGAGGGGGTGACTCACTACGACCTATATGGAAGGACCAATGAAAATGAAGGATGACCTAGACTCCAATATCTGGTACCAGACGGAGGTTTGATTCGAAGATCGCACTCACGCAAGTGTGCCCCTTTCCTAATAGGAGAGCCTATCATTCCGGAAACACCTTTGGATATACCAGATGAAATGGAGCACCTTGGAACGACTACCCTAGACTCAAACCGGCTCTGATACCAATTTGATGCGGGATGACAATGAGACGCGACTCGGACTTGTTGTGAACCTTAGACTCTAGGTGGCGACGCGACCCAAAGACGACGCGACCAGCGACGACATGAATGGCTCGGCACCCTACGTGGTTCCTGAAGAGGCAAGCGTGCCCCAAACAAGAAGTACTTGCTCATGATCATCCCCAGCGAGGGAAACGTGTCGGACTGCACAGTTGAGAAATCGGCATTGAGTCTCGGGTGGTCAGCTCACTATCGTGCTCGGAATAAGTCACGGGACAGGTCTCGCGCTCACAACTCACAACAGTGACTAAATTTAACTAGCTAGGAAATATACTACTCACATGCAGCGGCATCTAGAACTTATACTAGCTAAGCAAATAAGACAAAGTAGAGAGGCGAATGTACCTCCACGCTCGAGGCGTGGGGAAGACGTCCCGGCCAAGTTCTGTAACTCCCGGTACAATGGTAAAAAATTAGTTACAGTAAAGATTTTACGGCCCACTCGACACAGGGAGGTAAAGGGCTACATAATGGCACCGGGAGCACCGAACTTGGGTTGGCGGGCAGCAAGGCGGCAGGTTCCGGGCAGTTGCGGGCAGCGGCTCCGGTTCTGCGATTTGCTGTCCGGTAGGACAGCGAACAAGGGCTTCCAAAGGGATGATGACCCCCGGAGAGCTTCTGAAGGTGGCGGTTTGCCGAAACGATGGCGGAGGGTCCCTGGTCTATCCCTGGGAATGGCCGTTGCCGAATCTTCTCCGGCATATTTTCCGATGAATTTGCACGGTTGCCCTCCTTGCTGGCCTGGCTCGGGGCAAAACTGCGCGCTCCCACGAAAACGGCCGCCAAGACCAGATCCGGTGTCGGATCGGGGAGAAATTAGCACCATTGTAAAGAGCACTCAAAGGGCTTAGACATATTGGAAACTCAGTCCCATCCAACGGTTGGATTGAAAACGAAAACTTCTGCAACACAATAACTGATTCTGGCTCGAATGGCAGATCCCACAGGGCAGATCAGGTTCTGCCTGACTTTGGGGTTTGACCGAGAATAAAATGGTGGAACTAGGACTTGGGGATTTTTGTGGAGAGAGGGGTGAAAGTGGTGATCATGCACATAATTTTTTTTGTAATTTTCTAACAATGTTTGGGGGGTGGGAAAAATAGACAACCAGGTGACTATCTCGTAGATCTGCATAGGGGCAGACTGTGAGAGGAGAAAACAAATGACTGGGAAGGGACTCAAATGGACTCTGATCTGCGTGAAATTTAAACTGGGAATGAAGAAGAACTGGGGGAACCAACCCTCAAAACATCAACTCCATCTGATGGTCGGATCTGGAGTTATAGCCTTTTCTTTGAGCTTCAGATCTGCAGGTTGGAATCCAGGATAGCAGCTCAGAAAGATGGCTGTGGTGGCTTGATGGCGGCACGAATGGAGGCGGCGGCAGCCAAAGCTGGACGTCGCATCCAGGGGAGGAGATAGAATTGGGAATCACTCCCAAGAAAGGGTCTCAAACCCTAGATCTTGCTGCTGCAAGGAAGAGGAAGAGGAAGAACAAGAAGAGCTAGAGTGAGAGGGGGTGCGCCCTTGGCATGTTTTCACATAATTTTCTTCATTGATTTATCAAAATGCAACAAGAGATATCTTATACTAAACCCTAGACCTAGGCTAATGACCTAAGATACTCTTGGTCAAGGGGGTATAATGGGGAAATGGGGGACAAGGGTGATTAAATTAATCCCACAAGGGGACAAAGAGGGGGGCGCCCCTCTCTCCAAGTCAACATAAATGGCTTGGTTAATTTATTCCCTTTGGACCATATTAATCCCCCCTTGGACCATAATAAACCAAAAAATACAAAATACTTGGTCAATATTATCCTATTGACCCTATATTGAATCCAAAATAATACAAACCAAAATATAACCCAAATACATACCAAAAACACACCAAATACAACCAAATATGAATACATACTAAAATATCAAAGCTCAGGTGGGGTCTCCAGACTGTCCCCCAGCCACAAAGATGTCGGCGTCGACCGAGTCGTGCTGCTTGTCGGGTACCGGTGGCTCGCTAAGTCGAGCCGTACTCTGGCTCTGGTGTCCTCACCACCTCTCGACCTTCCGTAAAAGGTGAGTGCCTGGTACCGTCGTGAGAGGCATACGGCTATGAAGGAGGATACCCGAGATACATCAAACTCCCGTATTTTTCTTTCCCGCTTTATTCCTTCCCTTATCCCAGTCACCAATCCCGGACGCACGCACAATAGTGGATAAGTGGTTATTTAATTAGGTCCTTGCAAACTCAAGGGGAGCCTCCCATTGTCCCACATCTTACCTGGCCGTGAATTCTTGGTGTTCTCGCTAAACACCGACTACGGAAAAACTTGATCTAAAGATACCTTACATGAATTTTCGGAAGAGTTGATCGTGCCTTGATCGACACCTCTTTCCCCCATTACCTTAATGTCGTTAAACATTATGTCGTCAATCATTCTTCAAATTCTCTTGTAAACTTCAATTACTCTTCATGTCCTTGGAAATGGAAATGAAAATCTATACTTTAGTCATAAACTACCATTTGGGAGTGTAGGAGCTAAGTGCCATGTGGGGCAAAGTGCTACGTTATGGGAGCCACCTCTTGAGGCCGGAATGACACAAAGTGCTATATGACGGGAGCCACATGTTGAGCCTATAGGGGCCACCTCTAGAGTCCTCCATAACTAAATGACTAGTTGTGTGCTATACTACGCTTCTTAAGTTTTTCTTGAAAATTCTTTGGTCATGTACCTTATGTGGATGTCTAAATAAATACTTGGGATCAATGATCCATAATAGCGAATGCCTGGTATTAATGGGACCCGATCTGGTCCTAGGGGAGCGCACGAAAGTACTTGTGTCCATTGGAGCTATATTGACCTGGTGTGGCATTGCACCGAGTGCTTGCTTGCTAGATTCGTTTATGACATTCTACTCATTCGTGAAATACTTGACTTGCTTGATTTACATGAAATACTCGTACATGCTTACGTGAAATGGCCAATTCAATTATTATACATGCTACATAATCATTCTTGAAATCTTACTCTTGTCAACTTGCTTACTTGAGATCATATATACCAGCATTACTTTACTCTCCCTCATGCTCCTGTTTCATGTTTTAATCGCAATTCTCATCATAGCCCTTTTACCTTATTTAAAAATGTTTAATTACTTAAAGCTGCCTAATATAGAGATATATGTCCTACTGAGCCCTGTGCTCACCCTACATTTTTGATTAATATTTCAGGTAGTTCTGATGAGGAATCCCAAACAAACGGGGAAGGGTAAAAGGGAAGAGAGAGACCAAGTTAAATTAGATTCCCTAGATTTGATTATTGTTCTGGCCAGAATTAAGTGTATTTGGAAGATGTAATTATGCCTCTTGACGCTTAGTGGTGTTGTAAAACCTTATTTGATGAAATAATAGTATCTTTTCTCCATTATGGTTGGACCCTTATGTGCATACTCTTGATCGACTTGAATGTTTCAACTTGTTGCGCCTTGATATTCCACGTCGGGACATGACAGTCTTGGTGGTATCAGAGCCTAGGTCTTCTTAAACCCTAGGTTTTCCTTGATATAGATTCTAAGTGATGACCTACAACCCTGGATAATGTCTTGAAATTACCCGTAAGAGTGGGTAGAGCCACGGGTTAAGTTTTAAAGTATAATTTGTCAAGGAAATAAATAAACTACTCAATTACTGTAGTTGTCATTACAGCTTAACTTTTGCCAATGGCTGTCTAGAGAGCTCAATGGCGCGATATGCAATGGACGGTCCAAGGACTGACCCAAGCACTACAACAAGTGGCACAAGGAGGAGCTAACCGAGGAGCGAGAGACTTACATCGAAATTTCAAAAGTATGAACCCGCCTAAGTTCGCTGGGTCCACGAACCCGGATGAGGCAAAACACTAGGTAAAGGAAATTGACAGGATTTTCTGAGTCATGCAATGTGTTGATGAGGAGAAGGTCCTACTCGCTACCTTTCAGCTGGAAAGGGATGCCCGTACTTGGTGGGAGTCTATTGAAGCAACTCTACCACAAGACCAGGTGTTGTGGGAAGAGTTTATGGAGCATTTCAACAATAAGTACTTCTCCGATAGGGTGCAAGAAAGGAAGGCTGTCGAATTTGCTTCCTTGAAGCAAAGGAGTTTGACGGTGGCAGAATATGAGGCCCAGTTCGCTAGATTATCTCGGTACGCACCACGCCTAGTTGGCACCGAAAATATGAAGGCGAGGAGATTCTTAAATGGCTTAATGCTCCAGTATATTACTCAACTCACCCCGATGGATATCCAAGTATATGCCGATGCGGTGAGCAGAGTCTAACTCCTGGAAGATGCAACGGAGATGTCTGATCACATTCGGGGAAGAGAGGCCAAGAAGGAGCAAGTTACGGGCTCCGGTAATTTCAGCCCTCCTTTGGGAAGAAGAGGCCCAATTTCAATGGGCGTAATTTCCATAAAGATGGGTGTAACTTTCACAGGACAAAAAGCCAAGGTCGTACGACAAAAAAATTGTCCCGGTCGTTACCCCATCAAAGGAACTATGCAAGTATTGTGAAAAGCCTGGACACAAGGTGGAAGAATGCTGGAGAAGACTTGGTGCTTGTCTTCGCTATGGGAGTCAGGATCATAGAATCCCGAATTGTCCGCTTGTCAATGAGTAAGCTCCACCGGAGAAACCTCAAGCTATTATCAAGAAGCTAGGAAGACTCCAAGCTCTTATGAATGCGGAATTTACCAAAGATGGAGGCATTGTGGAAAGTACTATTCCTGTTTGCTTAAACCCCACCTCTATTTTATTTGACACTGGAGCTACGCATTCATTCATATCTAAGAGCTTTTCTAATACTTTACCTATGAGGCATGTTCCGTTAGAATCCAAACTTGTTATTACTACTCCTATTGGAGCGGGATAGAAGATTAAATATTTTTACCCTGCTAGCAAAGTTCTAGTCAGCGGTCGCAACTTACCCGCTGACTTAGTATGCATGGAGATGTAAGGTTATGATATTATTTTGTGACCTGACTGGTTACCTACACACGGTGCCAGTGTTAGCTACAAGATGGGTGCGGTGACCTTTAGTGGGTACCTCAACCTCATATTTTATGGTGTCAGGCATCCTCGATGATGGGAATCGACGCCGAGCACTGACATTTTTTTTTGTATTTGTGCCCTTTTGTTTGTTTTTATATCCTTGGGAAAGTATATGTACAATTGAAAGGCTTTATAAGCCAATGAGTCATTCCATTGGATTGTGTGGGTTTGTATGTAATTTGTCAGTAGGTCCAGCAAGGGGGCCCCCAGCCCTTCCCCATTGGGCCACCTAAGCTATGTGGGGCTGGTCAACCATCCTAGGTGGCTATCTAGAAGGTTTGAATGTCAAATTGACACATGGGGGACAAAGGGTGAAAAATGTCAATATTCTCCACCCACCTCCACCTACCCATGCCCATGGTCAAGGGGGCGCCCCCCCATTAGAACTAATTAGGATTTTTTATTTTGTTTGAAACATTTAATATTCTCTAAACCCTAGATCTGAGGTCATTTTTGGTCATTTGTCATTTAGTATATATGCTTGTATTTTTCCATTTGTAACAATTAATGATAGAAGAATTGTGTGAATTTCCTTGGAGCTCCAAGAGCTGGTGCGCCCCTCTCCCTCTCCCCTCTGGAATTCCATCTCCCTCCTCTGTATTTCAGGGTTGTGACCCTTCTATCTTAGCCCCTCCACATCTAATTTCATTCTGCGCCGCCGCCGCCGTTCGTGCCGCCATCGAGCCGTCACGAGCCACCGTCGGAAGTTCTGTCTAGGTTCTATCTTACTGGATAGAAGGCTACTCCGAGAATTTTAGCTCCCAATTCTCTCATCTTCTGGAGCTGATATTTTCAGATACGTTTTAGGGTTCATCATAACCCTCCAGAAAAATTGAAAAAAAATTATAGTCTCCTTTTATAATTTTCCATTTTCGTGCATCTCCACCCACCGGTTCTGCCTTTTGTTCAGATCCTGTCACAGCCACCCTGAGTTTCACCTTCTTGGTCCCCTTTGTGATTTTTTATGGAATCCCCAATTTTACTGGAGGTTTTGTTCACCATTACCACCATCCAAAAAATTTCGTGGAATTTCTAAAGGCTTCCATCTAGTTTTATAAATTCCATCTTCTTCCCAAGATCTGTTCAGTCCCCTGCTGTCCAGATCCGACCACCCGCTAGTCTAAAATACATTTCCCCACCCAAATCTCAAAAAAACCTTTCCCAAAAATTATTGCCGTTTTCCTCTCTTTCCCCTCCACAACTTTCATGAAGCGATTGAGGTTTGAATCTGAGGTCTACTCCGCAGTCAAAGGTAGTTCTCAGGAAACTTCTCTGCTGCCCTGAGATTTCGGGCACTGTCTAACAGCAACTTCAAAAATAGACTTAGGCAAGATCCGTGTAGATCCAGTTTGTTTATCTAGCCCTAGATCGAAGTACTTCGAAAGAGCTTTCCAACGATACCTTATGTGCTTCGATCCGAAGTCAGGATTGATCGCAGCAGCCAAACTCGCCGGATCGCGCGCCTGAAAATAGAAGCAGCAGATCTGTGGGCACTCTTTCCGATCGGTGCCGATCAGAGCCGCCCGGCCTCCGGCCGGTGAACCAGCGCGCCGCCATCCCAAGAAGCGTGCCTCCAGGAGTCTCCACCCCAGTGGTTCCGCCCCTGTCCCACACAGTCCCACCGACCAGCACGTGGGCCCCACAACCAGCAGCACACGCCGTCCGAACCGTGCAGATGGGGTGATCAAGTGCAGCCCGTCAACCCGAGATCGGTCCTCCCGGGCCCACTTGTGTAGCCCTTTACCTCCCTGCGTGGAGTGGGTGATATTTCCTTACTGTAATTTAATTCATTACTGTTACCGGGAGTTATCGAATTCGGCCGGGACCGTCTTCCTCACGCCGAGAGCGTGGAGGTATCATATTCACTCCTTGGTTGGCACCTTGCTATTTTCGTATATATTCCTTTATGCCGCTGCTTGAGAGCATGTTAGGATAATCTAGCTCGCTATATTTTTATATCACCGCTGCTGCGAGAGAGAGCGAGGCCGTCCCGTGACCCGATCCGGGCACAAAATTGTGAGTTGACCACCCTAGCTCTTGCCGGTTTCTCAACCGTGCATGTCCGACGCTTCCCTCGATAAGGGACGATCGCGAGTTTGCATAGAGTCCAAGGATCGCATATCCAATTGGAGTTGAGTCTGTCGTCCATCCCGCATCAGTTTGGTATCAGAGCGAGTTTGAGTCTAGGGTGTCTAAAATAAAAAAAGTGTCATTTACATCTAGTCATCGTCTAAGTCGGTCTAAGGTTGCATCCGCATACCATTGTTCGGTATATAAAAAGGTGTTGTCCGAACGTTAGGCTACGCCTATCGGGAAGGCCGCACACTTGCGTGAGTGATCTTCGGATCGATTAACTACGCCATGTACCGAATCTTGGTCGTGTCTAGGTTGGTAGTCGAGTCGGCATTCCAACTTTGCATTACTTAGGGTGGTGTCTAGTGTTTTGTCCGAGTGTCGGCATGGCCATCCACTAGCCTCCCCGTGTCCCATGGATTACCGAATACCCAGATCTTATCCATGGTGGTGATACTATCTAAAATGGAAGGACCACCCGAACCACCCCAAAAGGCCCGAAGCCCGGGAGTTCTACGGCTCCGAAAACCCGAGTGACTACTTAGAGTGGGAAGCCGTTATGGACGACTACTTTGAGTGTTACCTTATGTCCGGTCCCGCGTAAGTCGACTTAGCCAAAAGATGACTTTTCTATGAAGCCGCCGAAACATGGAGGGACATCAAGTACTTCCGGGAAGATAGGAGGCTAAGGTCCATCGAGTCATGGTGGGATATGAAGAGAGCGCTTAGGAGGGTCTACCTTCCCCGTCCACCTACTCCAACTACGGGGGTCAGACCACTAGCCATCCCCACAGACTCACCCGCAATCAAGTGGGCCACACCTCCAAAACCCCGCCCCTTCACCCCCATCCAAGCCCTCCAAAGCAACTCCAATCAAGTGGTCTGCCCAGTCACCTCCAACCAACCTCCCCTTGGCATCTCCGTCCAATCCCACCCCGTCGCCTCCAACCAAGTGGAAGCCCCGCTTCTAGTCGAGTCTAGGTCCACACCCGAGCCAAGAGCCGAGGAGCAAGTCCACTCCGAGGTCCCTATTCCAACCCGCTCCTTTGAGGAAATCGAGAAAAAGTTTTGGGATTGGTTGGAAAGGACACGTGCTTCTTCACCATCCGTGAGTGCTTCATTGCCATCTACTTTCGAACTTTATTCGGAACCATCTTATTTGGAGCCACCAAAACCCGAGCCACCCGTGTTTCTTACGGGAACACTATACATAGCCGAACCACTTCTTAGTTGGCTCAAGGATGGCTTGGTCCCACGTCCTTACCCTTCTATGGACCCCACCTTATAATTAGTGCCCGTCAACTCCTTCCACACTACCTTTCGGTCTAGTCACCATGTTGATACATTGGATGACCTTATTATGGGATTAGACACGCAATAGAAGTTGACGTATTCGTTGGCCCGAAGATTCGACCAACCCACTAGTCTTAGCTTCAGGGTCCATTACCTCCGTGTGCACCGTGGGTTGTATCACCACGGAGGTTCTCTTATTCCTCCCCATGTCGGCCGAACCCGACTTCATACCCTTTCGCCTGAGGGAGGAACCATGCATCCAACACATGATCACCGTCCCACCTACAATGCATGAAGGTGACTATCCACACCTTCGAGACTTCTACATCGGGGACCGTGACTAGTGGGAACCCACCACAAGGGGTCATACCTTCTTTGATCCCTTTGACCCGTTCCCTAGTGGACCCTTAGACCCTCTATATATACTTTCTTTCTTCGAGGGAGTCCACTACCACACCCCTACCCCACGGGCCGGGTCCTCTTCCTTCACCAAGCCTATTTTTGATACACCCACACCCGGCTTTTCCACACCCGGCTCTCATGGCCCTCTCAAGTCTTCCAAATCCAAAGGGCCGCCCATGCATGACCACACCCGACATCTAGGTGTTCCTCATGCCATCCATTCCCGGTTGCATAACATGCATGCATGGCACATATTCGGGTGCCCTGGTCCGCCGTCACCCATGTACGGGTCGGACTAACATTAGGTGTGTCTAGGGTCTTGTGTGTCTGTGCATCCATCGAGTCGAGTCGGTTTGTATGCTCGCGTTGTTAGCCCTTTCGAGTTTGAGACATGTCGGACTATTGGGATCGGTTCTACCTCATATCGGATCTAGTCACATAAGGGACAAGCGATGATTCCTAGTGAATCTTCGAGCCTCCTTCCCTCATTTGAGAGTGACCCCACCCCGAAGTGTTCCACCACTAGCCTCGTTCATATAGCAGCATGCGCATATCGAGTATATACGGAATGAGCAGGTGACGATCACTTGGAGTGGAGCGTACCCGCGCTACTTGGTACGGAGACGGATCTACCAGGGCTACTCGAGCAGCCGTACCCCTACTCGACGGGGTCGAGTTCTTCCCACCCAGAGAGAGTTGATGGGAATCGACGCCGAACACTGACATTTTATTTTTGTATTTGTGCCCTTTTGTTTGTTTTTATATCCTTGGGAAAGTATATGTACAATTGTAAGGCTTTATATGCCAATGAGTCATGCCCTTGGATTGTGTGGGTTTATATGTAATTTGTCAGTAGGTCCAGCAAGGGGGCCCCCAGCCCTTCCCCATTGGGCCACCTAAGCTATGTGGGGCTGGTCAACCATCCTAGGTGGCCATCTAGAAGGTTTGAATGTCAAATTGACACATGGGGGACAAAGGGTGAAAAATGTCAATATTCTCCACCCACCTCCACCTACCCATGCCCATGGTCAAGGGGGCGCCCCCCGCATTAGATCTAATTAGGATTTTTTATTTTGTTTGAAACATTTAATATTCTCTAAACCCTAGATCTGAGGTCATTTTTGGTCATTTGTCATTTAGTATATATGCTTGTATTTTCCATTTGTAACAATTAATGATAGAAGAATTGTGTGAATTTCCTTGGAGCTCCAAGAGCTGGTGCGCCCCTCTCCCTCTCCCCTCTGGAATTCAATCTCCCTCCTCTGTATTTCAGGGTTGTGACCATTCTATCTTAGCCCCTCCACATCTAATTTCATTCTGTGCCGCCGCCGCCGCCGTTCGTGCCGCCATCGAGCCGCCACGAGCCACCGTCGGAAGTTCTGTCTAGGTTCTATCTTACTGGATAGAAGGCCACTCCGAGAATTTTAGCTCCCAATTCTCTCATCTTCTGAAGCTGAAATTTTCAGCGTACGTTCTAGGGTTCATCATAACCCTTCATAAAAATTGAAAAAAAATTATAGTCCCGTTTTATAATTTTCCATTTTTGTGCATCTCCACCCACCAGTTCTACCTTTTGTTCAGATCCAGTCACAACCACCCTGAGTTTCGCCTTCTTGGTCCCCTTTGTGATTTTTTCTGGAATCCCCAATTTTACTGGAGGTTCTTTTCTTCATTCCCTCCATCCAAAAAATTTCGTGGAATTTCTAAAGACCTCCATCTAGTTTTAGAAATTCCATCTTCTTCCCAAGATCTGTTCAGTCCCCTGCTGTCCAGATCCGATCACCCGCCAGTCTAAAATACATTTCCCCACCCAAATCTCAACAAAACCCTTAACGAAAATTATTTCCTTTTTCCACTCTTTCCCCTCCACAACTTTCATGAAGAGATCGAGGTCTGAATCTGAGGTCTACTCTGCGGTCAAAGGCAGTTCTCAGGAAACTTCTCTGCTGCCCTGAGATTTCGGGCACTGTCCAACAGCAACTTCAAAAATAGACTAAGGCCACATCCGTGCAGATCCAATTTGTTTCTCTAGCCCTAGATCGAAGTACTTCGAAAGAGCTTTCTAACGATACCTTTTGTGCTTCGATCCGACGTCAGGATTGATCACAGCAGCCGATCTCGCCAGATCACGCGCCTGAAAATAGAAGCAACAGATCCGTGGGCACTCTTTCCGATCGGTGCCGATCAGAGCCGCCCGGCCTCCGGCCGGCGAACCAGCGCGCCACCATCCCAGGAAGTGCCCCTCCAGGCGTCTCCACCCCAGTGGTGCCGCCCCGGTCCCACACGGCCCCACCGACCAGCACGTGGGCCCCACAACTAGCAGCACATGCCGTCCGAACCGTGCCGACGGGGTGATCAAGTGCAGCCCGTCAACCCTAGATCGATCCTCCCGGACCCACTTGTGTAGCCCTTTACCTCCCTGCGTGGAGTGGGTGATATTTCCTTGCTGTAATTTAATTCATTACTGTTACCGGGAGTTACCGAATTCGGCCGGGACCGTCTTCCCCACGCCGAGAGCGTGGAGGTATCGTATTCGCTCCTTGCTTGGCACCTTGCTATCTTCATATATATTCCTTTATGCCGCTGCTTGAGAGCATATTAGGATAATCTAGCTTGCTATATTTTTATATCACCGCTGCTGCGAGAGAGAGCGAGGCCGTCCCGTGACCCGATCTGGGCACAAAATTGTGAGTTGACCACCCTAGCTCTTGCCGGTTTCTCAACCGTGCACGTCCGATGCTTCCCTCGATAAGGGACGATCGCGAGTTTGCATAGAGTCCAAGGATCGCATATCCAATTGGAGTCGAGTCCGTGGTCCGTCCCGCATCACTCGACACCTATCCCTTATTTCGGCCCTTAAAGTCGATAAATTATTAAAGAAGGGTTGCGTGACTTTCTATTACTATGGCCGAGCATAAGGAACCAAATCTGGAGGATATTCCAATTATTCGAGATTATTCTGATGTATTTTCAAATGAGTTGCCTGGTATTCCTTCAGAGAGAGATGTTGTCTTCTCTATTGATTTGATTCCGGGAGCTGCACCGATATCTGAGGCTCCTTATCGAATGTCCTCTGCCGAAATAAAGGAGTTGAGAGAACAATTGATGGAGTTATTGGATAAAGGATTTATCCGACCAAGCACTTCACCTTGGGGAGCTCCTGTTCTATTTGTCAAGAAGAAGGATGGATCAAAGAGATTGTGTATTGACTATCTGTAGTTGAACCAACTTACAATCAAGAACAAGTATCCATTGCCGAGGATTGATGAATTATTTGACCAGATTTCTAGAGCTCAATATTTTTCAAAAATTGACCTCAGATCTAGTTGTCATCAATTGAAGATCAAGGAAGAGGATATTCATAAAACGGCATTCAGGAGCAGGTTTGGACACTATGAGTTCATTGTTATGCCTTTCGGCCTAACGAATGCGCCTTCTTCATTTATGTAGTTGATGAACAGTGTATTTAGGCCATACCTTGATCAATTTGTGGTGGCCTTTATTGACGACATTTTGATTTACTCAAAGTCCAAATTGGAGCATGAAGAACATCTCAAGAAAGCCCTGCAAATATTACGAGATCACAAACTTTATGCTAAGCTTAGTAAGTGTGATTTCTGGCTAGAAGAAGTTTCTTTTCTAGGTCACATAATTTTTCAGAAAGGCAATGCGGTCGATCCTACAAAGGTCGAGGCTGTGAAGATTTGGGAGAGACCTACTAGCATAACGGAAATTCATAGTTTCTTGAGATTAGCAGAATATTATAGAAGATTTATTAAGGACTTCTCCAAGATCGTTGTATCTTTGACAAGATTGACAAGAAAGGAGATTCCTTATATATGGTCCGAAGACTGTGAGAAGAGCTTTCAAACTCTAAAAGATTGTTTGACTACTGCCCCTATACTCACATTACCTACTGAAGGAGGAGGATTTGAAGTCTATACTGATGCCTCCAGAATTGGCCTAGGCTGTGTATTGATGCAACATGGCAAGGTAATCGCCTATTCCTCAAGATAATTGAAAAAACATGAGGAGAATTATCCCATGCATGACATAGAGCTGGTGGCTGTAGTCTTTACTTTGAAGATTTGACAGCATTATCTCTATGGTGAGGTATTTATTATATATTCCGATCACAAGAATCTCAAGTACTTATTCTCTCAAAAAGAACTTAATATGAGACAAAGACAGTGGCTGGAATACTTAAAGGATTTCGATTTCTCTATACAATACGATACAGGAAAAGGTAATGCCGTAGCAGATGCTCTTAGCAGGAAGCCGATGGCATTATTATCAAGCCTGATGATTAAAGAATGGCACTTGTTAGAGCAAATGGCAAGTTTATACCTCAATATGGAGGAGAAGGGAGAGAAAGTCTTAATTTCAAATCTTAGTTTTCAATTCAAGTTACTCTTAGAAATTAAAGAGCTACAAGGTGATGACCCATTGATTGTTGAAATTAAAGAGAAATTAGACCAACGACCGGGCTTCCTTTTGGCTAATGATGGAAGGTTACTTTTTCAAGGAAGGACTTGTGTGCCTGATTGTCCTACCATCAAGAATAAAATCATGCAGGAGGCACATCGATCGAGGTATACTATTCATCCTGGTGCTACAAAAAGGTATCAAGATCTCAAAAGAACCTTTTGGTGGCCTAACATGAAAAGAGAGGTAGCTGAGTTCATGCGCCGATGTTTGGTATACCAACGAGTTAAAGCCGAACATCTCAAATCGGTTGGTAAGTTGAAACCTCTCGAAATACCGGAGTGGAAATGAGATAGTATTGGCATGGATTTTATTGTTGGATTGCCAAAGACTCGAAGTGGATTTGATACTATATGGGTGATTGTGGACCGACTAACTAAGTCCGCCCACTTCTTGCCCATCAAGAGCAAATGGACCAAAGATGTTCTAGCTGCCCTATATATTAAGGAGGTTGTAAGACTGTATGGTATCCCAACTTCTATTATTTTTGATAGAGATATGAGATTCACCTCTCACTTTTGGAAAGGTTTGCAATCATCTTTATGCACCCGGATGAACTTTAGCACAGCATTTCACCCTCAGACAGATGGACAAACCGAGAGGATAAATCAGATTGTCGAAGATATGTTGAGAGCATGTATGATTGGTTTTGGTGGAAGTTGGCATGAGCACCTATCTTTGATGAAATTTGCATATAACAATAGCTATCAATCTAGCATTCAAATAACATCTTTCGAAGCACTGTATGCCAGGAGTTGTAGATCACCTCTATGCTGGAATGAGGTTGGAGAGAAAGGACTATTGGGTAGGGATATTATTTGAGATACCACTCAAAGCATCTAGTTGATAAGGGAAAGATTGAAGATTGCTCAATCACGGCAAAAGAGTTATGCCGACAACAGGAGAAGAGACCTTGAATTCCAAGTGGGGGAGCATGTCTTTTTGAAGTTATCACCCACATGAGGAATCAAAAGGTTCGGTGTCAAAGGAAAATTGAGTCCAAGATTTATTGGCCCTTTCGAAATTCTGGAAAGAATCGGGGAAGGGGCATATAAGTTGGCTTTGCCTCCACAATTGGTTGGTGTTCATGATGTATTTCACGTATCCATACAGAGGAAATATGTGTATGATCCCTCACATGTGATTCAATTCGATAACTTAAAGTTACAAAAGGATTTATCTTATGAAGAAAGACCGATCAAGATATTGGATCGGAAGTTACACCAACTCTGAAATAGGGCTATACCGATGGTGAAAGTCCAATGGAGCAGACGAGGATTCAAAGAAGCTACTTGGGAATTAGAGGATTCGATCACGAAAAGATATCCACATTTGATTTAATGTTAGAAATTTGAACCCTCTATTTAAATTTTAAATTTTAAAAATTGCATGATGTGAATTTGGAGGACCAAATTCTTTAAGTGGGGGAGGATGTAGTGACTCAAAAAAATATATATATTTCAATTGAGTTAAAAGAAATATTGAGATTTCAATTGAATTTTTCTTGAAGTTAAATAGCTTAAATTTCAAGAGAACTAATCCAATTCCCTAGAATTTATAATTTGGGCTAAGGAACAAATCTTAATGGACTAAATTACTTATGAATAGCATTTAGACCTTTGCACAACCCTTGTTGGGTTAGTTTGGGAGTAATGGGCCAAATAGAGAAAATGACTAGCCCATCTTAAACACACATTCTTTAGAATAAATTAATACAATTCTAGAAGGATGGCCTAAAAAGTAAAGCACTGAAATGTTAGTTGTACCCTATTGAAGGTGGGTTAGTGAAATAGTTTAACATGGGTCATCGACATTGAGTTAGGTGTTAGATGAGTTTAATTTGTGGGAGAGAGGAATCTTACTATTTCGGATAATTAGTGAAAAGTAAAGCACTGACCGAGTAGCTGGCCAAGGCTAGGGAGTCACTCGAGAGGAAAAACAAACTCCTTGAGGAGGAGCGCCTTCACCATCTCGAGCTGGACGGCCATTGGGAGGCTGAGCGCGCTGAGTTGCTGGACCGGGCGAAGGCAGCGGAGCGCCGTCGTTCGGAGGCCGAGGCGGACCGAGCCGAGGCAGAGAAACGATCGGTCGAGGCCAAATAGAATTCGACCGAGCTCGAGGAGCGGGCAGCCGAGGCCGAGCGGAAGTCGATCGAGCTCGAGGAACGGGCGGCCGAGGCCGAGCGGAAGTTGATCGAGGCAGAGAGACAGATGGCGGAGGCAGAGGAGCGAGCGTCCGAGGCGGAGCGGAAGTCGGCCGAACTTGCTGAAAGGATGGGGCAGGTCGGGGCGGAGGCGATCGAGCAGTACAGGGGCTCAGAGGCCTACCGAGCCGACCTTCAGGAAGCTGCCCTTCCGTACTATGAGATAGCACTTTGCCGAGGTGCCCGCAAGGGATTCAAACAGGGTTATCACCGGGCAGTGGATTACGCCGACGAGCAAGACCCTGGGATCCATTTCCCCTCGGGCCAGTGCTATGACTCGGAGGAGTCGGCTTCTAGATCTTCTGCGTCGGGCGGGGAAGATCCAGAGGGCTCTCCTCCGGCGGGGTCACCAACTCCGGCTGCCTTGGGAGGGCTCGCGACCGAGGTAGTTCTCACGCAGGTGAGGTCAGTGCCTGGGTCGGCCGTCACCGAGGGTGCCGTGGGCGAAATACCCACACCTGCCGTTCCTGAGCTTCAAAGTGGGCCCGAGGCCTGATGTATTTTGCCTTGTTTCACCTCTTTCTCTGTTTGTCTCCTTTCCTTTTCTGAAAAAAAGAAAGATTTTCTTTTTGTGAGGCAACAAATGACTTACTTGCTTCTTGCGTTCCTTGCCGTAATTTGGTTAGCGTATCGGTAGTAGTTGGAAAGTGCCGATACGTCCTGCGTGGTTTTCCCACGCTGGTTGGATGGATTCCTGACAGGGTGTCCTTCCATTTTCTCACGCTTTGAATGCCAGGCCGCTTCGTGTATCCCGCAGAGGTGGAAAATGAGGGATTTTAGGTGACCATTCAGAGGGGAAAAATCCTTTGGCGTGTTCTTGAGGGGGGAGTCATTTAAGGCAAGTAGCCTGCCTTAGCCTTATAAAAAGACCGAAGGGTGTCCCTTCCTCTCCACCGCTTAGGATTTTCGCTAACAGTCTTTCCTCGCTCCTTCTCCACGTTGTGCTGTGCCGTTGCATTCGGAGCATGGAGGATCCTTCGGAAGACGACGCTGCCGGTGATGGAGGAGCAGAGAGTTCTTGCTGCCTTGGGCTGTTGAGCAGGTCTGATGGTCGTCGGGCGGGGTTGAAACGGGTCCGATGGTCATCGTGCGGATCAGAAGAGGGTTCGACGTGCGGAGGCACGCCGTTTACCCTTTATCAGTTCTCGCGATGCTTCCCGGGGGGCGTCGAGATGGAGGACGGATGGGGGCATCCGTGATGCCCATCCCCTCCGGGCCTTCCCCTGCCTCCTCATCCAGCTCTGCTGGTTTCTTTTTCTTTCTAGCAGCGTCTTTTTCCCTCTTCTGCTCTTCCTTTCTTTCACTCTTCGGAGGGTGCCTGCACACTGTACGTTCCAAAGAATTGGCAAGTTGGAAAGGAGGATGGCCTTCATAGGCGTTCCTTCCCTCTTCCTCTTCCAAGTTCAACTTGGAAGGTAGCCTTCCTTTTTTTTAATCCCTCTGTCACCTTTGTCATAGGCCACCCGAGCCAACTGGGTCAACCGCCCTTTGACCGAGTCAGTTTCTGCGTGAGGCAGAGTCAGTGGCTGGACGCAAGGAGATCAAGACCGAGTCGGCCGAGCGATGGCCTCTTGCAGTGGTGCTAGATGGATTTTTTACCTTTTGCTATGCAATGTACTGGCTTTTGCTTTTTTGATGTACCAACAATTGAATGAAAAGAAGAGAGTTTTATTTTCCTCAAATTATCTGCACAACTTTAAAAGTAGAATTTGCGTAGTGCGGCTGCGTTTCACGTCCGAGGGATGGGTTCCCCTTCCACTGTAGCTAGCATGTACGCACCTTTCCCGAGCGTCTCGACCACTCGGTGGGGGCCTTCCCAGTTAGGGGATAGCTTGCCCGCCTCCTCTAGTGGTCGAGAGGCTTCGGCTTTCCTGAGGATGAAGTCTCCCGGTTGAAAGTGTCTATTTCGGACTTTGGCGTTGTAGTATCGCGTGAGGCGGCGTTGGTACTCTGTAGCTCGGATATTGGCGATCTCTCGGAGTTCATCAGCCAGGTCGAGGTTCTCGAGTAACTTTTGCTCGTTTGCCTCGGGCGAGCAGCGGATGACTCGGAGAGACGGATCGGCAACCTCTAACGGAATGACGGCCTCAGTGCCATACACTAGCTGGAAAGGACTTTCACCGGTTGCCGTTCTGGGAGTCGTTCGGTGTGACCAAAGTACGCTAGGCAGTTCCTCGAGCCAACTACCCTTGGCCTTGCCGAGTCTGATCTTTATGCCTTTTAAGATAGTCTTATTGGCATTTTCGACCAGCCCGTTGGCCTGAGGGTGGGCGACCGAAGTGAAGTGGTTGCGAATGTTTAGGTCGGCGCATCTGTCTCGGAAATAATGAGAATCAAATTACCGACCGTTGTCACTCACTATCACCCGGGGGATGCCGAAGCGACAAATGATCAACTTCCATACGAAACTCCAGACGACTATCTCGGTGATCCTCGCCGTGGCTTCGGCCTCGATCCATTTGGTGAAGTAGTCGATGGTGACGATGATGAACTTCTTCTGGGACTGAGCCGTAGGGAACGAGAATGTCGATCCCCTACCGAGCGAAGGGATAGGGCTCGGTAAGGGTGATGAGCTCCGTAGCTGGCTGATGGACCAAGTGGTCGAATCACTGGCATCGGTCGCACTGTTGTACATGAGCCGTGTAGTCGCGCTGCAAGGTAGGCCACCAGTACCCCTGCCGTAGCAGGATCCTGGCTAGAGACCTTCCTCCTGAATGCGCTCCGCACAGGCCTTCATGAATCTCTCGGATGGCTCGGTTGGCCTCGTCGGGGCCGAGACACTTCAGGAGGGGACCAGAGAAGGACCTCCGGTAAAGAGTGTCATCGAGGATGATGAAGCGCCGGGCTTGATACTTCATTCGGCGTGCCTCCCGAGGGTCGGAGGGCTCTCGGGAGTCCAGGAGCCAGGATTGGTAGGGGGAGTACCAGTCGCTTGGAAGGGCCGAGTCAACGGCTAGGAGCTCCGAGTCAATGCTCGGGCGCTCTAGCTCTTCAAGGAGGACTGATCGGGTACCTTCAGGGTCGAGAGAGGAGGCTAATCGAGAGAGGGCGTCCGCTCGGGAGTTTTCCTCCCGAGCTATTCGGACTACCTCGAATCCCTCGAACTGTTGGGCCAGGTCTCTGACCAGCTGCAGGTATTTGACCATTAGGGCCTCTCGAGCTTCGTATTTGCCGTTGACTTGGCTAGCGACCAGCTGGGAGTCAGTGTGGATTTTGACTCGCTCAGCCCCCAACCGTCGAGCCATGCGAGCTCCCGAGATAAGGGTCTCATACTCGGAAGTGTTGTTGGACTTCTGAAAGCTGAATTTCAAGGCGTACTCTACCGACCGAGTTGGAAGATCCGTCGACGAACAGTTCCAGGTCGGCTCGGGCGCAGACGGAGATCTCTCTTCAGTCGGGATGGTGCTCTCGGCGATGAAGTCGGCGAGCGCTTGGCCTTTCATAGCCGAGCACGGGCGGTACGAGATATCGTAGGCCCCAAGCATGATTGCCCATTTGACGAGTCGCCCCGAAGCTTCGGGGTGGGCTAGAATCTTCTTCAATGGTTCACCGGTTAGCACGGTGATGGGGTGCCCTTGGAAATAGGGTCGGAGGCACTTGGCGGAGGTAACCAACGCTAGCACGAGTTTCTCGGTTGCGGGACACCTCCTTTCAGCCTCGTTGACCACCTTGCTGGTGTAGTAGACCGGCCTCTCGATTCCCGAGTCATTTCTGACCAGGACCGAGCTGACTGTGGATGGTGTTGCCGAGAGATAGAGCAGCAAGACTTCGCCCGGAACGGGCTTGGAGAGCACCGGGGGCGAGGTGATGGGAATCGACACCGAGCCTGTACTTTTTCTTTTTCATTTATGTCCTTTTAGTTTGTGTATATATCCTTGGGAAATTATGTACGCAAATGTAAGGCTTTATAAGCCAAGGAGTCATTCCCATGGATTGTGTGGGTTTTTATGAAATTATGCCGTAGGACCAGCAAGGGGGCCCTCAGCCCTCTCTCATTGGTCCATGTCACCTTGTGGGGCTGGTCAACTATCCTAGGTGGCCTTCTAGATGAGTTGAATGTCAATTGCCACATGGGTAGACAAAGGGGGTGATTTTTCCTTGGTAGGCTACCTACCAAGTCAAATTGTCTCCCTTGCCACTCCATAGTCAATAGGCCCCCCCCCTTCAATTTTTTATTGTATTTTTTTTTGTGTTTGTGGCATGCCATCCAGACCCTCCATCTCCCATCCCAAGATCCAAGGGTTGAGGTTGGATTTGGTTGGAAGCATATATAAGCTTGTATTTTCATGTAAAAATTAGTGAAAAATCAGAAATTTTGTTGAATGCCAAGAAGGCTCTTGCGCCCCAGCCCTCTCCCCCTGGTTTCCTCTCCTCAAACCTCCAGTTCTAGAGTGTATAAATCTTCTATCTCCCCCTCTCAACCTCTGATCTTCATCTGTGCCGCCGCCGCCGCCGTTCGTGCCGCCTTCGAGCCGCCGCGGAGTCATGTTCAAGTTTCTGTCCTGCTGGACAGAGGTGTAGTTCGTGAATTCTTGCTGCCAGACACGTGCTCAGATGGATTTGAAATTTTGAGGGTGTATTCTTGCCTTGAATGCCCACCTCCACCTAAAGTTTCACGTCCAAACTCCTCCATTTAGTAATTTTCCATTTTCATTCATTTTGCATTCCCAGATTTATTTTGTCTCTATCTACAGTGACAACAACTCTGAGTTTCCCATCTCCGACCACATTTTTGAATTTTCCAAATCCTCCCAATTTTACTGGGAGTTTTGTCTATCATCCCCTACATCCACCATTTTTCCTGATTTTTTATAAGCCATCTATCCATTTTTCAAAATTCATGTTCTATCTCTTCTACAGTGCTTTCAGCCAAGTTCCAGATCCGACCACCTTCCAGTTCAAAAATAAGAACAAATCACAGCCACCTCCAAACCTTTCATAAAAACCATTTCCGTTTTCCTACCTTGATTTCCTACAACTTCTCTGAAGAACACCACGTCAGATTCGGACGTTCACATATCGGTCAAAGGCAGTTCTCAGAGAATAGCCCTGCAGATCTGAGTGTTCATCTACTGTACAACAGGAAGTTATAAATTCATTAAAGCCCAGATCCGTGCAGATCCAGGCCAGATCTTCAAACCTAGATTGAAGTATTTGAAGTTAGCTTTCCAACGGCGCCAGTTTCATGTTGATCCGACATCGGGGCTGATCGCAGCGTCTGTTCTCGCCGGGACGCGCGCTGAAAACCAGAAGTTGCAGATCCGTGGCCGGTTGTTCCGACCGGTGCCGATCGGAGCCGCCCGGCCTCCGGCCGGCGAACCAGCGCACCTCCACTCCAAGGAGCGCCCTTCCAGGCATCCTCCACTACAGCGGTGCCATCGGGTCCCACACGGCCCCTCCGGACAGCACGTGGGCCCCACCGTCACTAGTTCGGGTGTTGCCGAATCAACGCGAGAAGCCGCCCGTCAACCCGAATTTAGTCCTCCCAGGCCCCATTGTGTAGCCCTTTACCTCCCTGCGTGGAGTGGGCAGCGAGTTGTATTGCTGTATTACTGTGTATTGTTGTTCCGGGAGTACGAGTTTCGGCCGGGTCCGTCTTCCCCACGCCGAGCGCGTGGAGGTACCGTTCTCGCTCCCTACACTCAGCAGTTGCTTATTTTCATATATACTTGTTTATGCCGCTGCTAGAGAGCATGTTTTAGGATCTAGCTCGCTATATTTTTCATATCACCGCTGCTGCGAGAGAGAGCGTGACCGTCCTGTGACCCGATCCGGGCACAAGTGAGAGTCGACCACCCTAGCTCACTGCCGGTTTCTCAACCGTGCACGTCCGACGCTTCCCTCATTAAGGGACAGTCATGAGCTTGTCGTGTCCGTGGTCTCGTCCCGCATCAATTTGGTATCAAAGCCAAGTTGAGTCTAGGGTGTCCAAAATAAAAAAAATGAGTGTCATTTATGTCTAAGTGTCTAAGTCGGTCTAGGTGTTGTCCGAACGTTAGGCTACGCCTATCGAGAAGGCCGCACACTTGCGCGAGTGATCTTCGGATCACTTATCTCCGCCACGTACCGAGTCTTGGTTTACGTCTAGGGTCCTTAGTGTGCATGCATTCCAACCTTGTATAGTCAGTCTAGTGTCTTGTCACCGTGTGTATGCATGTCCATATCCACTACCCATGGCCGTTCCCCAAGATCATACATCCGTGTGGTCAACCTTTGTGGCCAAAGTCAATGTCATCATGGACCGAGCCCTTGGTTTTACCCCTCTCACTAGGAAAGTCGCTCTACCCAACGGGTCCACAACGGAACTCCATTTCACCTATAGGGAGTCGGATAATTGGGTTTCTCTTGACATCGTGGAGTCTCTCTCCAAGACAGGCGAGATTGTCCGCGATGGTGATTTTACTTGTGTTGAGTTCTATAAGAGGATCGGCTCTGTTCTCTACACCGATGGCGCATGGTGCAGGATCGGCACACTTGCTGGTTCATGCATCATTTTAGGGCAAACATGGTTAGGAGAACGAAGAGCCAATCTTGACTGGGGAAAGAGGACTTGCACCTTATACCCACCTTACCTACCCAGTAAGATCACCCTCGTATGTCCAGTCACTCAACCCCAGCGGCCCACTCCACATTCGGAACCATTATGCTTGGAGCCGTCTCACCCCGAGCCACCCGTGTTTCTTACGGGAACGCTATACATCGTCAAGCCACTTTTTAGTTGGCTCAAGGATGGCTTGGTCCCACATCCCTTTCCATCCATGGACCCCACCCTACCTTTAGTGCCGGTCAACTCCTTCCATACCACATTTCGATCTAGTCACCATGTTGACACGTTAGACGATCTTGTCATGGGATTAGATTCACAATGGAAGTTGACGCATCTTTTGGCCCGAGACTTTGACCAACCCGCTAGTCTTAGCTTCACCCATCCGGCCTTAGGGTCCATTACCTCCGTGTGCACCATGGGGTGTGTCACCACGGAGATTCTTCTACTCCTCCCGATGCCGGCCGAGTCCGACTTCGTTCCTTTTTGCCCAAGGGAGGAATCCTATTTTCTACACATGTCCGTCGTCCCACCGATCATAATGTATGACGGTGATTATGAATTCCAAACTTGGGACCATGTCATGTTGGAACCCACTTCATGGGGTCACACCTTCTTCGACCCTTTTGACCCCTTCACTAGTGAACCTCCCGAGTTTTCATACTCATTACCCTTCTTCCGCGGAGTTCACTATCCCACCTTTTCCACTCGGGCCAAGTAAACTCCACATAGCCATAGGTCCGAACCATCATTCGGGGGTAAGGAAGACTTTGGTTTCCCCGATCCCTCTAAACTACCCGCACCTCCCGGACTTCCCGCATCCAAGCCCAATGTCCATGATTGGTGCATCGTAGTATGTCTAGGAGTTCCCCATGACGTCAACCTCCGGTTACGTCAAATGCATGCATGGCACACATTCGGGTGTCCTGGTCCGCCGTCACCCATGTACGGGTCGAACTAACATTAGGTATGTCTAGGGTCATACATGAGTCGGTGTGTTTTCCTTGTGTGGTTTGTCTTGTGTGGTTTGTTTACATGATTTGTGTGTAGTTTGAGAGTCTGCATGTGTCTTGTGCAAGCTCGTTGTCGTTCTCTTATGAGTAATAGGCGATTGGACTCACTTGATGAGTATGGGATCGGTTCTACATCTACCCGGATCAGTTACCTATAGGGACTCAGCGGTGATTCCTAGTGAGTCTTCGAGCCTGCTCCCTTCCCTTTTGAGAGTGCCCCACCCGGAGTGTCCACCTCTAGCCCATAGCAGTTCGCGCATATCGAGTATATATGGAATGAGCAGGTGACGATCACTTGGAGTGGAGCGTACCCGCGTTACTTGGCACGGTGACGGATCCACCGGAGTACTCGAGCATCCCTACCCCTACTCGACGGGGTCGAGTTCCTCCCACCCGGGGAGAGTTGATGGGAATCGACACCGAGCCTGTACTTTTTCTTTTGCATTTATGTCCTTTTAGTTTGTGTATATATCCTTGGGAAAGTATGTACGTAAATGTAAGGCTTTATAAGCCAAGGAGTCATTCCCATGGATTGTGTGGGTTTTTATGCAATTATGTCGTAGAACCAGCAAGGGGGCCCTCAGCCCTCTCCCATTGGTCCATGTCACCTTGTGGGGCTGGTCAACTATCCTAGGTGGCCTTCTAGATGAGTTGAATGTCAATTGCCACATGGGTAGACAAAGGGGGTGATTTTTCCTTGGCAGGTTACCTAATTGTCTCCCATGCCACTCCATAGTCAATAGGCCGCCCCCCCTTCAATTTTTTATTATATTTTTTTTTGTGTTTGTGGCATGCCATCAAGACCCTCCATCTCCCATCCCAAGATCCAAGGGTTGAGGTTGGATTTGGTTGGAAGCATATATAAGCTTGTATTTTCATATAAAAATTAGTGAAAAATCAGAAATTTTGTTGAATGCCAAGAAGGCTCTTGCGCCCCAGCCCTCTCCCCCTGGTTTCCTCTCCTCAAACCTTCAGTTCTAGAGTGTATCAATCTTCTATCTCCCCCTCTCAACCTCTGATCTTCATCTGTGCCGCCGCCGCCGCCGTTCGTGCCGCCTTCGAGCCGCCGCGGAGCCGTCTTCAAGTTTCTATCCTGCTGAAAAGAGGTGTAGTTCATGAATTCTTGCTGCCAGCCACGAGCTCAGATGGATTTGAAATTTTGCGGGTGTGTTCTTGCCTTGAATCCCCACCTCCACGTAAATTTTCACGTCCAAACCCCTCCATTTAGTAATTTTCTATTTTCGTTCATTTTACATTTCCAGATCTATTTTGTCTCTATCTACAGTGACAACAGCTCTGAGTTTCCCATCTCCAACCACCTTTTTGAATTTTTCAAACCCTTCCAATTTTACCGAGAGTTCTGTCCATCATCCCCTACATCCACCATTTTTCCTAATTTTTTATCCGCCCTCTATCCATTTTTCAAAATTCATGTTCTATCTCTGCTACAGTACTTTCAGCAAAGTTCCAGATCCGAACACCTTCCAGTTCAAAAATCATAAGAAATCACAGCCACCTCCAAACCTTTCATAAAAACTATGTACGTTTTCCTAGCTTGATTGCCTACAACTTTACTGAAGACCACCACTTCAAATTCGGACGTTCACATATCGGTCAAAGGCAGTTCTCAGAGAATAGCTCTGCAGATCTGAGTGTTCGGCTACTGTACAATAGGAAGTTGTAAATTCATTAAAGCCCAAATCCGTGCAGATCCAGGCCAGATCGTTAAGCCTAGATTGAAGTATTTGAAGTTAGCTTCCTAACGGCGCCAGTTTCGTGTCGATCTGACATCGGGGCTGATCGCAGCGTCCGTTCTCGCCGGGACGCGCGCTAAAAACCAGAAGTTACAGATCCGTGACCGGTTGTTCCGACCGGTGCCGATCGGAGCCGCCTGGCCTCCGGCCGGCGAACCAGTGCACCTCCACTCCAGGGAGCGCCCTTCCAGGTATCCTCCACTACAGCGGTGCCATCGGGTCCCACACGGCCCCTCCGGACAGCACGTGGGCCCCACCGTCACTAGTTCGGGTGTTGCCGAATCAACGCGAGAAGCCGCCCGTCAACCCGAATTTAGTCCTCCCAGGCCCCATTGTGTAGCCCTTTACCTCCCTGCGTGGAGTGGGCAGCGAGTTGTATTGCTGTATTACTGTGTATTGTTGTTCCGGGAGTACGAGTTTCGGCTGGGTCCGTCTTCCCCACGCCGAGCGCGTGGAGGTACCGTTCTCGCTCCCTACACTCAGCAGTTGCTTATTTTCATATATACTTGTTTATGCCGCTGCTAGAGAGCATGTTTTAGGATCTAGCTCGCTATATTTTTCATATTACCGCTGCTGCGAGAGAGAGCGTGACCGTCCCGTGACCCGATCCGGGCCCAAGTGAGAGCCGACCACCCTAGCTCACTGCCGGTTTCTCAACCGCGCACGTCCGACGCTTCCCTCGTTAAGGGACAGTCACGAGCTTGTCGTGTTCGTGGTCTCGTCCCGCATCACGAGGCCAGGAACTCCTTGAGCTCGGTGAACGCTTTCTGGCATTCCTCATCCCATGCGAACGTAGCAGATGCCAATTCGGGCCCCCTCAAAAGTTTGAAGAAGGGCAAGCATCGTTCGGCCGCACGGGACAGGAAGCGGCTGAGAGCGGCGACATGCCCGGTTAGGCACTGGACGTCCTTGATGCAAGTGGGCGGGCGCATGTCCAGGATGGCCTGGACCTTGTCGGGGTTGGCTTCGATCCCGCGTTGAGTGACCAGGAAACCCTGGAACTTCCCAGATCTTACTCCGAAGGCGCACTTGGCAGGATTGAGCTTCATGTTGTACTTCAGGAGGGTGCTAAAGGTTTCGGCGAGGTCGGTGAAGTGATCTTGGGCCTTGGGGGTCTTGACGAGCATGTCGTCAATGTAAGCCTCGACGTTCCGACCTCACTGCTCCTCGAACATGTGATTGACCAACCTTTGATACGTAGCTCCAGCATTCTTCAATTCAGAAGGCATCCGGGTGTAGCAGTATACGCCGTAGTCGGTGATGAAGGCGGTCTTCTCGATATCTTCTGGATCCATTCTGATCTGATGATAACCTGAATAGGCGTCTAGGAAGCTGAGTATCTCGTTGTCCGAGGTTGAGTCAACCAATTGGTCGATGCTCGGTAACGGATAGTAGTCCTTAGGAGTGACCTTATTCAGATCGGTGAAGTCCACGCACATCCGCCATTTGCCCGAAGCTTTAGGTACCAGGACGACGTTGGCTAGCCACGTCGGGTACAGGACCGGTCTAAAAAGGCCAGCCTCTTGTCCCTTGGTGACCTGCGCCTTGATGATCGTCTGTTTCTCTGGTGCATGCTTCCTTCTGCGCTGCTGTACGGGCTTTACGGCGGGGTCGAGGTTGAGCTTGTGCATCACGGTCTCCTCTGGTATTCAAGGCAGTTGATCATCGGACCAAGCGATGACTCGGATGTACTCAGAAAGGAATTCTTTATATTGATACTGAACCTTGAACGGTAGGTCAGCTCCGATCCTTACTCCTAGGGTCGGGTCATCGTTTAGGAAAATCGTCAGTAATTCGCCACTAGGCTCGGTGGTTGCGGTTTTATCCTCGACTCCCCGGGGACCCTTATCTCTCCCATCCGGCCTTGTGGCTTCCACCGAGATATTGTAGCACCTTCTGGCCGCGGCCTGGTTACCTCGGACTTCCCCCAACCCATTTTTGGTGGGGAACTTCATTTTTTGGTGATAGGTAGACGGTACGGCCTTTATTCGGCTAAGGATTCCCTGGCCGAAGATGGCGTTGTACGCTATCATACCTTTAATCACTATGAAGTCCACCATGACCGTAACGGTTCTGGGTGGGGTGCCGAGGGTAACCGGCAGGCTTAGGGCTCCCTCGGGATAAGTGGCCAGGCCATTAAACCCGCAAAGGGGGGTTCGGACCGGGCGGAGCTTGGATGGATCTTCCCCCATCTTAAGGAAACAGTCATAAGACAACACATCAGGGGCACTCCCATTGTCAACTAGAACCCCATCTATATTACAATGGTTTATTGTGGCCGAGATTACGAGGGCGTCGTCATGCGGGGTGCTCAGCCCTTCCAGATCTCGGTCGGAGGAGACTATGACATGGGGCTCACTCGGCGGGGCCTTGGGGGGCTCTATGGCTCGGCTCACCTGCTCGGCATGACGCTTCCTTCCTCGGCTGCTGTCGCCTCCTGAAGCTGTCCCTCCGGAGATGACGTTGATGTGGACCCCTCGGGGGGCGTTGTCGATCTCCTCTGCGGTGCCTCGATCTTCTTTGCGCTCGGCTGTGAACCGAGCCAGGTGCCCCTGACGGATGAGGCGCTCGATCTCGTCCTGGAGTTGGTGGCAGTCACCGGTGTGGTGCCCATGATCGCTGTGGAACAAGCAATGCTTGTCGCGATTGCGGTTCTTCGACCTCATCGGCTCGGGCTGGCGGAGGAGTCCCGAGTCTTTGATGTCTTCATAAATCTCATAGACCAGGGTAGTTAGTGGGGTGTAACGCTCGTACTTCCGCTTGCGCTCCCCATCACGGTCTCGCTTCTTTCCCGAGCTTGAATTTGGCTCGGAAGCCCGCTTCTTGTCCCCCTCCCGACCCGAGCCGGTTGCGTCTCGGCAAGCACTGAGCACTTCTTCGCACTCGGCGTGGCGCAGTGCCAGAGTCACTAGCTCGGCAAGGGTCGAGGGAGGGTGGAGGACAAGTTCACGGCGGAGATTCTCGTCCCGGGTGCCCCCAGTCAGTGCGGTTGTGGCTGAGGCCACGTCCAGGCGGGGGATTATCAGGGCTTCCGATTTGAATGGGTGAATATAAGCCCGGAGTCTTTCCCCTTGCGCCTGTTTGAGGGCCAGGAGCCCCGCTACCGACCTTGGGGGGGCACTTCCGGCGAAACTCTCTTTGAAGACTCGCCCAAATTGCTTGAAGTCTCAGATGGACCCGGGGGTGAGGGCCCGGAACCATGCTTGAGCACCTTGGACCAGGGTGGTCACGAAGGCTCGGCACTTGATGGCGTCGGACACTCCGTGCAGGGTCATCAGAGCGTCGAAGCTGTCGTAATGATCGGCCGAGTCGCCCTGGCCGTCGTAGAGCTTGAAGGTCAGAATGGAGGTTCTTGGAGATACCTCTACCTTCAAGATGTACTCGGAGAACGGGATTTCTCCTCGTCCTCCAGGAAAGAGGTCTTCTGTAGGGCGCGGAGGGTGCGCTCCTGTTCTACGAAGCGTCTCTCGAAATCTCACAGCCGAAGGGATAGTTCCGATTGCTGTCGTGCCATGGGGCTGGGGGGAGCGTCTTGGCGATCTCCAGGAATGTCAGCTTTTGGGTTCGGACGCCGCGCCCCCAGTTTTCCCCTTGTTGGCGTGGAGGAAGCCTCTTGCTCCGGAGGTGGAGCTTGCGAGGGTCCTCCAATCCTGTTGCGGATGAGCTGCTGGCCGCGGAGAGTGAAGCGACCTCCGGCAGTGTGATGGGACGTATTTTCGCGGGGAGGGCTCCCTGACGGAGCGCGGGACCTTCCATCCCTAGCCACCTGGTTCTTCATGAGTTCCACAAGGATATCCAATTTCGTGTTGAGGGCTTGGAAGGCTTCGGCGCCACCTTTGGGGGGTAGCCCTACCGCCGCAGGAGGGGGTGGCGGTCCGTCGGCGGGGACGCTGGCATTGGAGGGAGGGTTTTGTGAGGCCCTAGAAGGGCCATCCCCCGCTGCTACCATGGCCTTACCCCTATCACCGGCGGACCTCCTCCCTGAGCTCCTTCGCACCATACTGGCTTTTCGTGCGTTTCCCACAGACGGCGCCAGATGAAGAGGCGTGATCTTGCACTTGTCCTGAGCGGGCTGAGGATCACCAGGTCATGAACTGCAAGACAGGGAAATGGATCAGAGGGCCCAGGGGGAGTCCCTGGGGCAAACCCTCCGATGCTTAAGTCAGTGGAGCTATGGTGGGAGCAATAGTAGGGAGGAGAGAGCTTGTGCGTGAGATCCCTATCCACCAGAAGGGTGAAGCGGTTCTTGCTCAAGAGTTTTGGGCATATGATTGTCTTTTTTGGCCTTACCTTTAGCTGGAGGGTATCCCTGGTTTAAATAGTACGCCGTCTCTTGGAGTCCTGCCAGCCGAGGGGTTTCAGGTGGGGGTTACGTCCTCATCGTGGGCTTTTATGGCCTCATCGTGGGAGCGTTATCATCGTGGGGAAGAAGAAGTCCCTTGCCTTCCTGAATTCCTGCCTAATGCGGACTCTTAACGGCTGCAAAGATAAGCATTCATCGGTCGTTCCGAGCTTAGAGGGGCCAGTCCTATCCGGGCGGTAGGCTTAGCTCGGTAAAAGATGGGTCGGATAGGCTGGCCTACGCTTCCCTCTCCCGGGCGGAGAGATGGCTCGGGCGCAGGCCTTTCTCGTGACCTAACTGATGCTCGGGCCCTCCGAGCCTTGAGGCCGCCTAGGAGGGTTGTTTCCTCGAGCGCTGTTTATTGGGCTTTCTTCCCTAAGTGGGCCCTATGGGCTGTCACTTGGGTGAGCTTGGCCTCGTTGGGCCCTGCCGGGCCTAGTTGGGCTGCTCTTTGAATGGGCTGCAGAAATCCCCCTCTCCAATAGGCAAACTCCACCAACGGTAGATGGTGAATCCAACTCCCATGCCTTTCCAGGCAATAGGATCTCAACATATCCTCTAACGTCTGAATGGTCATCTCCGACTGACCGTCTGACTAAGGATGATACGTTGAGCTAAATGCTAACTCTGTGCCAAGAGCTCGCTGGAAACTCCTACAGAATCCAGAAGTGAAATGCGGATCTCGATCTGACACAATGGAGATGGGAATCCCATGCAAAGGTACGATCCGCTCCACATAAAGACGAGCCAACTTGGACACACTCTAATTGTTTTTGATGAGTAACAACCGAGCCACCTTCGTCAACCTATCCACTAGCAACCAAATGCTATCCTGCCCACTCGGAGTCCTTGGCAAACCCACCACAAAATCCGTGGTCACGTGGTCCCATTTCCACGCGGGAACATCCAAGGGCTGAAGAGTACCTCCTGGTCGTTGATGCTCTGCCTTCACCTGCTGACAGGTCAGGCATCGGGCCACATACTCGGCAATATCTCTCTTCATGCCTGGCCACCAGAACTACCTCTTCAAGTTCTGATACATCTTCGTCGCGCCCGGGTGCACAGTGTACCGACTCCCATGAGTCTCCCGTAACACCGCACGCCTCACCTGCTCCTCGGCTGGGATGTACAGCCTACCACGGAATCTCACAGCTCCGTCCTCGCCGTAGTCCACATCAACCAAAGCTAAAATCTGGGGCAACTTAGGGTCTGCACGCTGAGCATCTGTCACCTTGCGATGAATCGCAGGCGTGACAGTCAAGCTCTCAAGAACAGCTGACCCCGGCTCCTGGGGAACCTTAAGCCTAAATGTCACGGCTGGCACCTGTTCCAGAGCCTCCACTTCCTCATCATCATGGTGCTAACAATGACCTTCCTACTCAAGGCATCGACAATGACATTCATCCTGCCCGGCTGATAAGACATGGTGAAGTCATAATCCTTCATATACTCCATCCATCGCCTCTGCCTGCGGTTGAGGTCCTTCTGAGTGAACACATACCTCAAACTCTGATGGTCTGTGAACACCTCAAACTTCTCACCATACAGATAATGCCTCCAAATCTTCAATGCAAAGATCACAGCCGCTAACTCAAGATCATGGGTAGAGTAGTTCTCCTCATGGGGCTTTAGCTGTCGAGATGCATAAGCCACCACTCTACCGTGCTGCATCAGCACAGCACCCAACCCAATCTGTACACACCACAAAACCTTCCAATCCAGAAGGTAACACCAACACTGGTGCCGTGGTGAGCAACATCCTAAGCTCCATAAAGCTCTGCTCACACTCACCAGTCCAGACGAATGGCACATCCTTTTGCGTAAGCCTGGTCATCGGGGCTACAACACGAGTAAAATCCTGAATGAATCTCCTGTAATAGCCTACAAGCCCCAAGAAACTCCGAATCTCCGTCACGGACCTTGGCCTCGACCACTGCATCACTGCCTCGACCTTGGCTGGATCCACGGAAATACCATCACCAGAAATCACGTGCCCCAAAAAGTGCACCTCGTGAAGCCAAAACTTACACTTGCTGAGCTTAGCATATAACTGGTGATCTCGCAAAGTCTGCAACACAACCCTCAAATGATACGTATGCTCATCTGCAGACTGCAAATAAACAAGGATGTCATCCACAAACTTGACCACGAACTGGTCCAAGTAGGGATGGAACACCCTCTGCATCAAATCCATAAATGCCGCGGGGGCATTGGTGAGCCCAAACGGCATCACCGAAAACTCATAATGCCCATATCTCGAGCTGAACGCAGTCTTCTCCACGTCAGACTCTCGAATCCACAACTGATAATAACTGGACCGCAAATCAATCCACGAGAACACTCGAGCAGACTGAAGTTGGTCGAACAAGTCATCAATCCGTGGCAACGGATACTTATTCTTAATGGTTACCTCCTTCAACTGTCGGTAGTCAATGCACAACCTCAAACTACCGTCCTTCTTCTTCACAAACAACACTGGCGCACCCCAAGGGGAAAAATTAGGACGAATATACCCCTTGGCCAGTAACTCCTACAACTGCGCCCTCAACTCTCTCAACTCAGCGGGAGCCATACGGTAATGAGCCTTCGATAAAGGTCCCGTACCAGGCACAATCTCGATCACAAAATCAATCTCCCGCTGGGGAGGCAATCCAGGTAGGTCCTCGGGAAAAACATCAGGAAACTCGCACACCACCAGAATGTCCTCGACATCTTGCTCCATCCGGTCTACTACGACCACAGAAGCGAGAAAACCCTGACAACCCGCATCAAGCAAACGACGAGCCCTAATAGCCGAAATAAGAAAGCGGGAAGAGGAAGACCTAATACCTTGGAAATAGAAGGTGGGTCCATGAAGTCGCCGAAAATAAACCCTCTTCGAGCCACAATCCACCAAAGCATGACCAAAGCATGATGTGTCTCGAGCCAATCCATGCCCAAAATCACATCAAAGTCCTGAAGTGGCAACACATAAAGTCTGGCCGACAAACTCCGCCCTTCAACCCACATTGGAACCTCATAGAAACAATAAGGAGTGATCATGAAATCACCAGAAGGCAACTCCACTGCCAAGTCACAGGACAACTGGGTCACCGGCTCCTCAATACTCAGCGTGAAATCCTCCGAAATAAACAAATGAGACGCGCCAGAATCAAACAAAACTCGTGCCGCACAACCCAAAATCCGAACGGTACCTTCCACGAGCTGTGACGCCACTGCCTCTGCCATGTTCATGTGTGTAATCTGGCCTCGGGATCTCTGCTTGCCTCCCACACTCCCTGACCTGGGTAGCGGCGGATACAGCCCCTGCTGATGCTGCCTCTGCTGCTGAGGGTACTGCTACTACAGAGGAAACTGCTACTGTTGCCGCCTCTGAGGATAGTCACGCGCCATATGCCCTTGCTGGTCACACCTGAAATAAATCACCGGCGTCGTGCACTACCTGCCTGGATGTGACTCGCCACATCGGGGGCACGCTCCCCATGATCCACCCACTGATCCCTGACGCTGAAAAGGGACCGGCTACTGCACACTGCCTGAAGACGTCTGCCTCTGATCCTTGTGCTTCTTACCAAAGCCCCTCTTGAGAAACTTCTTGAACTTGGAGCCAAAAGATGAAGATCCTATCGCTGACGATGCCGGTGCCGACGCTCCCGAACTACCCACAATATGCTGGAAAGTACTCTACTGCTGGGTAGCCGTGTTCTGACTACGGCCTGACTGGGACTGTCCCTGGCCTCCCGGTCCACGAACCTTCTGCATATCCAGCTCCAAAGATGCCGCCACACGAGACACTGTCTCCAAATCAGTAGCAGCGTTCGCCATCAGAAGGTGCCTCAGCTCTTGCGTCAGACCCTGAACGAATTGCTCGGTCTTCACTCCCTCAGGCTCCATGATATTGGGAGCATAACGGCCAAACTCCATAAACCGAGCCCTGTACTGCAACACTGACATGTCGCCCTGAACCAGCTCCAAAAACTGACGCATCTTCTGCGTACCAACATAGGATGGGCAGTAAGTACGCTCGAAGACCATAACGAAGTCCTTCTACACGATCTCCTGAAGGGGACGAGATCGAAAGGACGTCTTCCACTCTGAAGACCACCAATCTCGACCCGCACCCTGCAACTGGTTATAGGCCAACCTCACCATGTCCTCCTCAGTACAGCGCATGGAACTGAACACTCTCTCCATTTCATCAAGCCATCGCCTGGCCACATCAGGATCTGGTTGGCCCTCATAATAGGGTGGGTGAAACTGCAAGAAGTCCCTCACTGCACGACTGGGTCCACCCCTAGCCGACGAGCCCTCGCCAGCATCACTGCCAAACTGCTGAGCCATGGCCTAAAACATACTCCGAAAGAAATCCTCGACCCCCGGAACTCTCGTTGCATCCCCTGCCTGGTTGGTAACTGGTGGCACTCTGCTCTGCTCCTCCTGCTCCTCTGCTGACTGTCCCTACTGAGAGCGAGTCCTCCGCCTCGGCGCCATACTCGCCTACTACAAACAGACAGAAGACAAGAGAAACGACAAAATCAATAAAACACACGATGCCCTAGGCCAGTGCCGACTGTACATCATCATTGTGGACTAGTGGACCACTGTAACTATTTACTATTCTTATATATATCCACAACCGTGCTCTGATACCAGCTGTAACGACCCGAAATCCGAACACCGGGAAGGCCCGATAGCCCGAATCTCTAACCGCCACCCACGAGCCCAAAGACTCGGAAGGGTTGAAAGGATGGTGTGGAGATACAAAAGAATCTAAAATAATTGCAGAGTTACGCAGTTAAATGAATTAAGCAGGAAGCAATAAATAACATTAATTAAATTATATGGTTTACAAAAATAACAGCAGTCTAAAATATAACAGTAGTCCACAACTAGTACAGTCCAAAGAGAAAAGTGCAACTACACGGGGCATACCCCGGCCTGGCAACTGGCAACTAACCCTGGGCACCTAAACCACGTGGAGCCTCTGAATAGCTCCCCTGAAGCCTCGTCTCACCTGAAACACGCTGAAAACACGTAGGGAATGAGCCTCAAAACACAAGGCTTAGTAGGGATCATCCGGTCCCCACCGCGTAAACCAAGAAACTGCACGGAAAGTAACTACAAGCTACTACGACGGCTAGTACCGAACACATGACATGAAAACCGAGACAACTCGTCAAAAGCCAAAGAGTCGCTACCACACAAAGACAAGAGTACCAACCCACTAGACGCAAGGCCGGATGCGTCCACTGACGACTTAAACCGTGCCTCGGGTGTCCCCCTCGACCCCTGGTGGAACAGGGACACCGTACTAGTAACCACAGAATAAGTGACTAGCTGGGGTCGCGCTCGTCAGCGCGGGTCCAACCGCCCCCAACCACGTGTGCACACATAGACTACGCGTCCCTGGTCTGGCCCTCTGACTGGTTTTCCCCTCAGCCGGACTCTGGCTGCAAGACGTGGGGTCCCACGAAAACCATTCTAAAACCATCTCTCGAGATAGCCTCGCCACCACTCCCTGGTGGGACCACTCGCGTGTCGGAAAGCTACGACTAGTGGAGGGTCACTGAAGGAGTAGACTCTCTAGTCAACGGAAAACAACGTCTGAACCGGACAGAGTACAAGGGCCGCTCCTCGTACCGACACCGACTCACGGTGACACGAGCCGAGAACACCAACTCCTGGGATCCCATGGCACCCTCACGTGTGGCCCCCACATGATGCCCGGCATCAGTCAGACCATGGGTCAACACGCGGATAAAGATTCACTCACCCGGGACTCGAATTGACAAAACATAACTCCGGTTAGACATAGATCTCTGGCGGTCCGCCTTTGGGCCACCACACCTTGGGTTGCGAAGGAAATGGCGGTCCTATATAGGGCCGCCACAGGGATGTGGCGGGCGTACCTTAGGCCGCCACACCCCAAAAATTCCCAACGGTCGAAAACCAACGGTCGGAAATCAACGGTCAACTCTCCCTCTGGCGATCTGACCCTCGGCCGCCACATCTTCTGGCGGTTTATCGTGCAGCCGCCAGAAGACATGGGGACCTGCTGACAAAATAGTGCCCTGTGGTGCACCCACCTTGGGCCGCCACAGGCTCTGGCGCACCTACCTTGGGCCGCCAAAGGCTCTGGCGGTCACTGGAAGGACCGCCAAATCGTCCCGAGAACGGGCCGGCGGGAACAAACCCAAAAACTCGTTCCACGCCCCTATCATCCACGGATGAGGGGGAAAACAAGGGGGAAGCTCCCCTATAGCCCCTAGCATGCATCTACGCCCTCAAATCCGTCCGAAACGTGACGAAATGATAGATCGGCACACAACCCCCAAAACATGGATTTTGCCCTACCCTGCTCAAAAACTCCCCTCTCAACCTCTCCTCGACCTACAAATCGTAGGGGACGACGGGATGAGCATGGGGATCCGTCTCCCTACCTCAGTGGAGCACGAGCTCCACCGAAACTCCGCCGAACACAAAGAAGAAGCTTTTAGAACCCTCGTTCCTTCATGAAATCCCACGAGCCCCACGCCGCCACGATCGCCTTGCCGCCGCCATCGCCGCCACGCCATCACCTCACTGCCGTCTGCAACTGGGGAGGGGGTCGCTGCCACGTCCATGGGAGAGGGGGAAAGGAGGGGGCCGGTTGCTCACGGGAGGAAGAAGGAGGAAGAAAGAAGAAGAAAGAGAAAGGAGAAGGAAAAAGGAAAAAGAAATGGGATTATATTAAAAATCCTGATTTTCCAAAAAATAGGAAAATATACTACCGCGATCGTTGGAACGCGCTGATCGCTATGGTACCATTCCTGAGTAGGTGAACGACCCGGTTCACCCGCTACGGGGTTCCGTAGGTCCTATCAGGAAAAAATACGAGAAACCGCGGAACACATTCCGGGACCTCCGAAACTGATCCGAAACGCACGGATCCGAACCCGAAAGATGTCCGAAAGAAAACCCCGGGCAAAATGAGAACAAAATCTCTGAGAAAGTGGATCCGAGACCCAAGAAGAGGGATCTGAAGGGTCCAGGATAGTACACCCGATGACTAGGCTTACGTGGAAGGATGTGTCATTTGTCTAGACTGGTGAGTGTGAGTAGAGCTTCATGGAGCTGAAGAGGTTGCTCACCTCGGAATCGGTGTTGGTGTTACCTTCTGGATCAGGAGGTTTTGTAGTGTGTACAGATGCTTCCGGGGTCGGGTTGGGTGCTGTGCTGATGCAGCACGGTAGAGTAGTGGCTTATGCATCTCGGCAGTTGAAGCCACATGAGGAGAACTACCCTACCCATGACCTTGAGTTGGCGGCTGTGATCTTTGCATTGAAGATTTGGCGGCATTATCTGTACAGTGAGAAGTTCGAGGTGTTCACGGACCATTAGAGTTTGAGGTATGTGTTCACCCAGAAGGACCTTAAGCTCAGGCAGAGGCGATGGATTGAGTATATGAAGGATTATGACTTCACCCTATCTTATCAGCCGGGCAGGATGAACGTCGTTGTCGATGCCTTGAGCATGAAGGTTGTGGTCAGTGCCATGATGGTGAGGAAGTGGAGGCTCTGCGAACAAGTGTCAGCCGTGACATTTAGGCTTAAGGTTCCTCAAGAGCCCGGGTCAGCTATTCTTGTGAGCTTGACTGTCACGCCTGTGATTCGTCGTCAGGTGACAGATGCTCAGCGTGCAGACCCTGAGTTGCCCCAGATTTTGGCTTTGGCTGATGTGGAGTTCGGTGAGGATGGAGCTGTGAGATTCCGTGGTAGGCTATACGTCCTGGCCGAGGAGCAGGTGTGGCATGTTATGTTACTAGAGGCTCATGGGAGTAGGTACACCGTGCACCTGGGGGCGATGAAGATGTATCGGAACTTGAAGAGATAGTTCTGGTGGCCTGGCATGAAGAGAGATATTGCCTAGTTTGTGGCCAGGTGCCTGACCTGTCAGCATGTGAAGGCGGAGCATTAGCGACCAGGAGGTATGCTTCAGCCCTTGGAGGTTACCGCGTGGAAATGGGACCACGTGACCACGGACTTTGTGGTGGGATTGCCGAGGACCCCGAGTGGGCAGGGTAGTATTTGGTTATTGGTGGATAGGCTGACGAAGGTGGCTTGGTTGTTACCGGTCAGAGTTAGCTGGAGTGTGCCCAAGTTGGCTCGTCTTTATATGGAGCGGATCGTACCTTTGCATGTGATTCCCATTTCCATTGTGTCAGATCGAGACCTGTGTTTCACTTCTGGATTCTGGAGGAGTTTCCAGCAAGCTCTTGGCACTGAGTTAGCTTTTAGCTCAGCATATCATCCTTAGTCAGATGGTCAGTCAGAGCGGACCATTCAGACGCTAGAGGATATGTTGAGATCATGTTGCCTGGAATGGTAGGGGAGTTGGTTTCACCATCTACCATAGGTGGAATTTGCCTACAACAACAGCTATCATTCAAGCATTGGGATAGCTCCCTATGAGGCGTTGTACGGGCGACCATGTCGAACTCCGCTTGATTGGTTTAAGGTTGGTGAGAGTGTTGTGACGAGACCAGAGCTGGTGCAGCAGTGTGTGAATGTGGTGCATCTGGTCCGTCAGAATATGTTGGTGGCTCAGAGTCGGCAGAAGAGTTATGCTGATCGGAGAAGGCATCCCCTCAGTTTCACGGTCGGTGACCGAGTATTTTTGAGGGTTTCTCCCATGAAGGGAGTGATGCATTTTGGGCGGCGTGGGAAGTTGAGTCCCCGCTATGTTGGCCCTTTCCTCATTGTCGAGCGCATTGGCGAGGTTGCTTATCGGTTACAGCTTCCTCAGCAGCTATCGTCTGTGCATGATGTGTTTCATGTTTCGATGCTGAGGAAATATATGCCCGATGATTCTCATGTGTTGGAGGATTCCATTTGGCCCGAGGTGACTCCCGATCTATCTCTACCGGAGTTCCCCATCCTTATTGAGGATCGGCGAGATCAGCACCTATGGAACAAGGTTATTCCCCTGGTTAAGGTGGTGTGGCAGCGACACTCTGGCGGCGAAGCGTCTTGGGTGTGTGAGGATGAGATGCGTCAGTAGTTCCCTTATTTTTTCGAGTAAGTCTCCTCTTTCTTTCCCTCGTGCTCTATTTTAAATTTCGAGGATGAAATTTATTTAAGGGGGGAGGGCTGTAATATCCCGGACCCTTCGGATGCTTCTTCTTGGGTCCCGAATCTATTTTCTCAGAGAATTTGTTCTCATTATGCCCAAAATCATTTTTCGAACATCTTTCGGGTTCGGATCCGTGCGTTTCGGATCAGTTTCGGAGGTCCGAGAACGTGTTTCGCGGTTCCCGCGTGTTTTTCTCCGGCACACCTACGGAACCCCGTAGCGGTTGAACCGGGTCGTTCACCTACTCCGAGATGGTACCACGATGACCAGTGTGTTCCGAGGATCGCGGGGGTATATTTTTCTATTTTTTCATATTTTTTTGAAAAACACAGATTTTCTATATAATCACATTTTATTTTTCTTATTCTTCTTTTCTTCTTCTTCCTCCTTCTTCCTCCTTCCGCTGTGACACACCCGTGCCCCCTCACTTTCTCTCTCCTCTCCCGGTGACGACGCGGCATGCCCCTCCGGCTGCAGATGGTGGTGGGCGACGGCGCGACGACGGCGGCGGTGGCGGGACGATCGCGTGGGCGTGCGGAGTTCATGGCAAGCGTGAATGAACGGGAGTTTCAACGGCGTTCTTCATGGTTTGGGGACGATCCGGCGTGCCTCAAAGCGAGATCGAGGTAGGGTGACTTCCCTAGCTCCATGTCTTCCTTCCCCGCGATTTCTAGGCCGAGGCGAGGTCGAGAGAGGGTCGTTTCGTGCCAGGAAGGGTAAAGCATGATTTGGGGTTTGAGCGCCCGATCTAGTGTTTTGAGCCGCAATTTCACCATTTGAGGGTGTAGATGCATGCTAGGTTGCTTGGGGATGAGTTCCCCTTCGTTTCCCCCTCAAACGGGGTTGTTTGGGTCCGAAAATGGGGTTTTTTCGGCGGGTTCACTATTCTCGGGCCATCGGGATGTACACGGTCCTAACAGGAGCCGTGTACACCTTGGCGCGGCCCAAATGTTGACCGCTCTGTGGCCTTGGAGCGTCGGTGGGTTACACGGCCCATCGGGCGACCGTGTAACCACTAAACGGCCCATGTCCAACCGTGCACCCCATGGGTTTTTGACCGTTGGTTTTTGACTGTCACGCCCCGAACCGATAGCAGCAGAACGTGTCGTTTGCTCGGAACGTGGCAGTTAAACAGTTGTGAATAATCAAGAGCAATTGCATAAGTCCAAATAATTTGGAACAACAATAAAAGTTTATTTCTAATATAAGTCTCTTACAATCTCAATTTAAAAACATGAAGAAGACTCAACTACATCACAATGAAAGAAAAGGAGATGACGCTCTAACAGACTTAGACAAGATAACTAAATAAGAGACACCATGCTAGACTTAAGAAAGATAAAAGACACAGGTTCACTAGTTTTCGAAGCTCGCTTGCACACTTGTCCCTCCCATGTGAGTCTCGGTCTCGTTAGCCACCTGATTACCTAAAAAATGTTGGAATAAAACTGGGTGAGCGAACGCTCAGTAGGAATTATATCTCAAGAACAAGCAATTGGTTTAAGTAATTACATCTTTCACATGTAAATGCAGTAAGGCTATGCATGTAGAATTAACCGAGCAAGTGAAACAAAACTAGTAAGAATTTGACGATTTCATGTAAAAACTTTCAAGCAAGAGATATCCAAGAGAGATTTATAGAATATTGGCTATTTCACGCAAGTACTTGCCCATTCTGGGCCACGCTAGTCGAGTCACGCAAGTCAAGTCACACACGCAAGTAATATCATGAAAGAGAGAGAGAGTGTGTGTGTGGAATGTCAAAGATCAAACTAGTCATGCACTTCGGTGTAATGCCAGACACTGTGATCAATATAACTCCCATGGACACAAGTACTTTCGGGTGCTCCTCCCAAGACCAGATCGGGCCCTATATGTACAGCATTAAAGATAGATCTAGACATCCATAATAGTTCATAGCCAATAAGGAGTTTCAAGAACAAGCTTTAATAGGATGGCAAGATAAGATTTTATGGAATTCAAGGACAAGGCCCTTGAGTAAGGACAGACTTGTAATAAAATCCACGTGAAAGCATAGAAACCATGACATGTCAAAAAACTGGGTGGAATTGGCACCTAGATAGGTTGCCATGAATAACTTGAATAGATGACTCACAAGATAGTCACCAATTCAATGGACACGAAAGCAAGCTGATGAATTGGCACCTAACCATAGGATACCCAATTCAATATATCGCCTAGTGGAATGATAACTCATTCCACTGGCTAAGAGAATTCTCTCATGGGCCAAAAGTAGCACCATGAAAGGGCCGGGTTATCACGTTTCTCCAGAGTGACGTGGCATTAAAATGGGTACAAGGTGTTTAAGGTACAACCAGTTCAGTCGGCCTTGAGGGAATCCAAGGCTACGAGGAGACTTACGGAGGTCCCGATGACTAACTTGCTAGTCCGAAGGAACGTAATGTCCAACGGAGAGCTCGTATGTCGCCGAGAGTTGAAGTGTATAATGTGAACCAATCATGAAACAGGGAATCCATCTACGGACGTGAGATGAAAGTGCCAGAAGACCCGCGGTATGGGTCAAAATTGGGAGAAAACTGTGAGAACATGAATGTGTTAATTATAGAATTCATGTCCATGCAATTCTATAATTAACTATAATTAAATAAACTTATTTTATTTGACGCCCGTGGGTGGCGTCATTTATTAATTAGCGTCCTCTTAGAGGGACGTTAATTTTATGATTTTTAACTTAATTTATTTAACAAGAATTCACATTTATATCTATTTAATTGAATAATTTCAAAAACATATATTCAAAGACATATTTATTTATATAAAATAATTTAGAAAAATAGAATATATGATTATTAGGAGAAAAATTCAAGGATTCCAAAAATATATATTTTATAATTTTAGGTTACATAGTTTAATAGATATGGATTTTTAAAGATATAGTCACAAGTTATATATATATATATAAATATATATATATATATATATATATATAAAATATAAGAATTGACGCCTTTGCACTGTGGCGTCAAAAGCATTTGACGACATTTAGTTTGTCGTCCTTTCAATAAAGTGTCAAACTTCAACCCTCCGGTTCTCGACGTAGACATGTCGGAATCACGCGTTCTATATATCGAAATGACGGGCTCGAAAAACTCTGCCTAACCGGACGTTCAAAATAATTTTTCGTTGAGAGATGGGGGATATTGAGATAGGGGGCACGAAAAATGGTACAACCACTCTTACTACCTCGGTCTCTACCTCAATAACACTCTCATAAAATTTCATAACGAAAGGATACTCCGGTGCCCATGAAAAAGATTATGGAAGCAAAAACTTATAACTACGGTGTACAGTAACCAACCTTATTCTCCGTGTAAACAGTTGATTCATAATATTTAGTTAATAAATTTATTAACTAGCGAATATTATCATATAAGGCATGAGAATTTCAAGAAAAATACAAGGATTCTAGTCACGTATTTTTGATGATTTTTAGATAAGCGATTACATGGATATAAAATGTTTAAACATGTTGTGATTATTTAGTTAATTGAAATAAACATGCAACTGTAAGCTATAAAACGCAAACATGTAATGCAACTTAATTTCTATTATCTTGGGCTTCAATTCTTGAGAAAACCTACCTTTGGTAGGTAGAGAACAAAGAACGAAAAGAAAAGATATAAGAGCAGCAACACTACAATAGTAATAACCACAGCAGCTGAAGCAACTTCAGCAGCAGGCACACTAGGGGGAAGCTTGCAGGAGGAAGCTTGCAGAAGGATCAACTAGAAGGAAGAGGCAATCCCTTCCAATCTTCATGCACCAGTAGCAGTAAACGGAAGAAGAAGTTAAAGCTTCTTCTCACGGCAGCGATGCAAGGAAGCAGCAAAGAAAGAAGACGTAGCAGGGTGGAAACAGAGGACTAAGAGCACCTCCCCTCGAATGCAACAGTTCAATAGATTCTTGCTTGTTTGATTGTGGTGCATTTTATAGAAGAGGAAAAACCTTGAAGGGGGAGTCGATGCTACAAGGGAAAGGTTAAAAAATCCCTTTCCATGCTATATACACCGCCGCCTGCTATTTTTCTCATGAGAACCCTAAGTGTATACTTCATGCACGTCGACCAGGCATGTGGGTTGGGCCATACGTTTCCCACGTGGTGGGTTTGATGGCTATATATGTGTATTTAGTGGGTTAGGTTAATAAGAGGGTTAATATTGCCATGGCCCATGCAGGTTGAGCCTTTTTTTTTTTAACGTGGGTTGGGTGTGATTGAATGGGTGGTGGTATTATCTACAAGTTTTATGGGTTTAGGGCCCATGTACGTGAGTTATTATATATATGGGTTGGGTTGGCCTTGTAACTTTCACATTGCTTGCTATGTGCATGCGTGGGCAAAAGCCCATTTCTTTATGGAGTTAGCCCATATATTTATACTTAAGTTTTTCTTACATGTCTTAAAATTTCATGACTTTATATATATATATAAATATATATATATATATGTATACCTCTTTATATATATACATATATATCTAGTTTTAGGCCCATTTAATTTATGAGCTTTTGCGAAGGTGAGACTCCACATTCGTGGGTTTGGGTTGTGTGGGCCTTATATATGGGTGGGTTGTGATATCGATTGAGAGTTTAATTAACGTAGCATTTCTAGTAGGAATTTCATTTCTTATAATTTTATTCACTCTATTTACCTCATTAATTATTATCTTAGGTATCAGAGGCAGGTTCGATCCTAGGAAAACATTTACTTTCATTTAAAAGAAATTTTAAACTAGCCATCTATTTATTTATTCAAAGAACGATATACCCAACTTCTTACTTATTCAATATTATTATCAACTATTTATAGGAATATGTAATTATCATCAAGTATAGGTTATCTTTTTTTTTCAAATCTAAATATATATTTATATATTTATTCCTTTTTATCCTTCAAAATTACCGGGTGTTACATTGACCGTTGCACAGTGCTGGGATTGCACGGCCCAGGGCTGGCCGTGCAGTCACTGAACGGCCTGAGGCTAGCCGTTCAGTCTCTATGCCGTTGGGTGATTGAATGGCCTGGTGGGGTTCGTTCATCTCCCTACACGGCTAAGGGTTGGTCGTGCCATTCCTGAACGGCCAGGGTTTAGCCGTTCTATTTTCGAGCCGTTGGGCGATTGCATGGCCCAATGAGGACCGTCCAGGTACCCAAGTGGCCTATCGTTGGACCGCGTGGTTCCTGAACGGCCTGAGTGTGGCCGTGTGGCTTTCCGTTCTGTCCAGAGATGGCACGGGCCCCTGTTGGCCGTGCATTGTCTGGAACGGTCCCAAGAGGGGCTATGCATTCTTGGCACGGCCTAGGGAGGACCGTGTGCGTGGTCTGTAAGCGGTCAATTGGTAGACCATGTAAACTAGAACGGCCCAGGGTGGACCGTTCACTGTGTTTGTCTAACCTGTGTTTCTTTCCTCACCGATTCGAGTCTTGGGTGAGTAGACCTCGATCCACGTGCTGACCCGTGGCTTGACTGCTGCTGGGCATCATGTCAAGGCCAGGTGTTAGGGTGCCGTGGGGTCCCGAGAGCTGTTGTTCTCGGCTTGTGTCACCATGAGTCGGTGTCTGTACGAGGAACAGTCCTTGTACTTTGTCCGATTCAGATGTTACTTTCCGTTGACTAGAGAGTCTACTCCTTCAGTGACCCTCCACTAGTCGTAGCCTTCCAACACGCGAGTGGTCCCACTAAGGAGTGGTGGTGAGGCTACCCCGAGAGACGATTTTTAGACTGGTTTCCGTAGGGCCCCACGTCTTGCAGCTAGAGTCCGGCTGAGAGGAAAACAAGGTCAGAGGGCCAGACTTGGGACGCATGGTCTGTGTGTGCACACGTGGTTGGGGGCGGTTGGACCCGCGCTGACGAGCGCGACCTGAGCTACTCACTTGTTCTGTGGTTAGTTGTATGGTGTCTCAGTTCCCGCTGGGCCGGAGGGAGACACCTGAGGCGCGGTCTAAGCCGTCAGTGGGTGCATCCGGTCTTGCTTCTAGTGGTTGGTACTCCTGTCTTTGTATGGTAGCGACTCTATGAGATTTTGACGAGTTGTCTCAATTTTTGTGCCGTGCGTTCGGTACTAGACGTAGTAGAGCTTTTCCTTATATTTATTCTTGTTCTACGTCTTGCTAGTGATAGCTTGTAGCTGCTTTCCGCGTGGTTTCTCGGTTTGCGAGGTGGGGACCGGATGATCCCTACTGAGCCTTTTATTTTAAGGCTCATTTCCTGCGTGTTTTCACCGTATTTCAGGTGAGACAAGGCTTCAGGGGAGCGCTTCCGAGGCTCCTCGTGGTTCAGGTGCCCAGAGTTAGTTGCCAATTGCCAGGCCGGGGTATGCCCCGTGTAGTTGTACCTTCTTTTTTCTGTGCTGTACTAGTTGTGGACTACTGTTATATTTTAGACTGCTGTTATATTGTGGACCATGTAATTTGATTAATGTTAATCTTTAATTTCTTGTTTATTCAAATAAAATGTGTTGTTATGCAATTGTTCAAATTCCATTGTATCTCCACACCATCCCTTTTAACCCTTCCGAGTCTTCAAGCTCCTGGGTGGCGGTTCGGGATTCGGGTTATCGGGCCTCTCCAGGTATTCGGATCTCGGGGCGTTACACGCCGCCTGCACCGGCCTCAGGGGCTTGAGGGCCCCACCCTGACCTTGACCTACTGACGAAGAGGCCCAGCTGCTCCGGGGCCACTGCTGCGCCAGCCGCTCCACCTCCCGATGGATCCGAGAGAAGCGAGTCCTTAGATACTCATCATCCAATGGAATAGGGGGCAGATCCTCCCGCAGAAGTCGACTCTCCTCGGGTTTATGGATCACTGAAGCCTTCTGGCGGTACAGGTGGTTGTGCTTAAACAACCACTTAGCATAGTGGACATCAAATCTCCCACAGCAGTCCAACCCCGGCATAGGTAATCGTTCTGACTCCCTGCAGCAGTAGAAGTCCCACCAGGCGGCTTCTAACAGGTGGCTGCCTCAGCCCTTATACAGTCGGCTCACTAAGCGGAACTCCTAGTTCGGCTGGATCCTCAGATCATACTTGAAGTTTCGGGCGAATCGGTGCGGGTACTACGGCTCCAGAAAGCTCGTGGCAGACCGTTGTAGCGCTAACACCGTCGGTCGGGTGATGATCACCCACTCCCTGTACAATGCTGCATCCGACTCTCACTGGTAAGGAAGGGCGCAGGCCGCCCCGCCGCTCGAAGGTACCAGGATCAGATGGGGATCCGTCGTAGCACTATCAAAAGGAAGCCCATCTTCGCCCCTATCATGCAGGTAAGTCATGGCCCTCCTTGCCCCCTCTAGCTATTTAATTGCATCCCTGTCTGGCTGGCCAGTGAAGCTAAATAGTAAGGGTGTCGTCAGGTTCACCACCGTCCCCTGCGTCACCAGTCAAGGAAATAGCAAACCAGCCCACACACTAAGGTAGTGGGTCGGAAGAAGCAAGCCCCGCTCGCGTGGCGCAGGATGCGTCCCCAACATGCCCAGCCCCTGATAGATGTTGGTTAACGCTGTAGGAGCCAACGCCAGCCTTCGCCCCTCTGCCAGTAGGCACGTGGGCCACAACAACTCAACCCTCGGCACACTGTCCTCCCCATGCGGGACCACGGATGTCACCAGCCAGTAAGCTAAGTACACCCCCAAGTGCGTCATGTCCGGCAACCCATGGAGGTTCCACCCCTCTCGTGGCGCATATATGTTCCTGGAGTAGGTCCGGAACTATAACTCCACCTCCGTGTACTCCTCCCAAGGAGTTCGATCTCTCGTAAACTCATGGTAAAAGCAGAAGGGCCCATTGTAGAAGTGACGGACCCACACCTTCAACGGCACCCTAGGAGTCTTCGCCGCTCTCTCCCTCCGGGCCAAAGCCAAGTCTCTCCAGGTCTTCAGCAGGTACCGGTAGCTGTGAGGAACCCGGTATCGCCCCTTCCCGTCGGTGTGGCTGCAGTGGAGGTCATCCAGCACTACCTCCTCTTACCCTTCGCCGCTGATCGGCAAACCAGAAATTCAAAAGAGCGACCATAGATCCAGCGAAGTCTCTCCCTCTGCTGTCACCACCGTGTTACACCGGCGGTTGATGCGCTCCACCAGTGCCTGTATCAACCCCGTGTAGTAGGGGTACCCATACAGTGTCACGGTCACTGCATATCTGATCTCGATCCGATCCAGATGTACTCTATAACGTTGCACGATCCCCATCAGCCACTCAATCGCCCCCTAATGGTGCCTGTGCAAAGGGATCACCACCCTACGGTCGTACCAGCTCACGACCATCTACCGAAGAATCCCATCTAGGAGGCTGTGGTCATCGTAGCCTTCTCTAGCATACTGTAGCCCTGACGGTTCCAACACCAACCCCAGAGTCCCCTTTGTCTCCACTCGGTGGTCACCGTGCAAGTCCCAGGAAGTGGGACCCATCGCTCCGACACGGACCCCAAACTGGTCAGCCATACTGAAAAAGTCTAGGCACTCAACATTGGGAAACCGAGGTTGCCTCCAGTAATCAATGGAAAAGCTCGAGAAGTCGTAGAGGGTGACCCCATGTAGGCTGTCCCCACCCACCAGAATGGCTTGGCCCAGTCGGCGACACTCTCCTGTAACACGAGAATCCCCGTCCTCCATGCCAGGTGAGACAAAGCTCCTGATAAACTCAAACAGGTGCCGGTCCAGTGGAAACTCTAGCGGGTAGCCTCTAGCATGATCATAGGTGTAAATCTCGCCTGCCTCTGAAATACGGGCCAGCTCTACAGTCCCGGCTCCACTCGCCCCCTCGCCAACGGGGCCCCCAGCTACCAGCGAATGCCCCAGGTCAAGCTGGTCCACGCTGGCCATGATGATAATGGGTTTGCTCAAAGGGCGCAAGGGCTGCCCAATCCTCCTCGCCCAGTGGTCCTCCTCACGGGCCACACGCCTCGAAACCCGGTCATCCCTGCCGAATCTTGCCATAGCTGCAAAACAATTGCACAAAAATGGTAAGCGTACCGGGGATCAATATATATAAGACAGCAAAAGCAGTGCATATGAAGTGTCAAAATACAACTACAACAACCCAGAACGAGGATCTCACAGGCCATACGCCCTCTTCTCCGCCTCCGACGCACGCCCCATGGGGGGCATTTGTTGTACCCAAACAATTTCCCAGCAAAATATCAAGAAATAAGGGTTCGGGAATTTCCCCGAACTCCTTTAAAGCGTGGGCTACCCAGCCCCTCCTATGGCTCCCTGGGCCCAGCCAAGGGTCCCAACCAGCTAGCCGTGACCCACGGCAACATCAACAATTGATTGGGGCCACCCCCGATCACTCAGTTTGCGGGTTTACCCGCATTCAACACAACAACCCTGGCCAACCCGAGGGCACCCTGACGACAAGCCACGACATGTGGCACCCAGCAATGAGGCCAAGATTTACCCCCAAGACGCCTCCATCAAGCCCTCTAAATTCAAAGGAAGACCTATCTTGGTCAACCACATGCTTTAGAATCCCATAGCAGCCGTATGCCATACACGCGCGTCGGAAATTTTCCCAAACACCTTGTGGGCGTGCATATCCCATCCATTCTACAACAAGCCAACGCCCAACCCACGGCTCCAGCACTCCAGTCATGCCCTATGATAGCCTTCCAGGAAGTCGGGGCCACCCTCGACCCTCAGACACGCGGCAACAAGCCATTTATTTTCAGCTCCCGGGCTGACCCGGGGCTACCCGCCAACCCGCCGTACTTCGTGACATATGCCATGAAGACTACGCCCACACACCCGGGAGGCTCTCTATTGGCTCCCGTGAGCCCCTTCCCTCAGCCAAAGGCCAAATCCAAGACCCGCCAATCACTCACCCAAGCCAATCGATAACCCAGGGTGTATCGGGAATTTTCCCAAACACCTTGCGAGCGACAGCGACAACACTACGACGACAAGCCCCCACGAGCCAATCCCAACATCCCAGAGCACTCTATCCTTCAAAGGACAGCCCCATACGACAAAAGAAGACCCCCAAGGCCACCCCTCGGAACCATGGCTCGCCATAGGGGGGAGCTCACCCCCGGTGCGGCCGTGCCCCGGGGAGGGTGAACCCCCATGGGGGGCGCGCCCTCCTCCCAGCCCAATGGCCCCATGGCCGTTCTCCAGTCCTAGTATCTCCCAATTTTGTACAAGATCGACCGGCATACCAATGCGTGGAAGGATTCGACAAGGGAGCCTCGGGATCATACAAAGTCCCACGTCAACATTCTTGTTCCACACGTGCAGGTAATCGGTCAACCAGTCCAACACCCGTATCCTTTGGTCTTCTTGCGGCCACATTGAGTCAAAGTGGGGCCAAAATAAGCAAAAAAGGGGCATTTTATAGGGTGGGGACTGCCCCCCCTCTCTCCACTGGCATTGCTCCGCGTAAACCCCCCATGGGGGGGTTTAGGCGGACCAAACCTAACCCTCAAGTTGGTCCGCCTAAACCCCTGTTGCAACAAAAAAAAATTTACACAAAAATCTAGGCCCCAGAGCCCGGTCTGCGCTAACCCCTAGGGGTTTAGGCGGACCAGACCAGATGCCCAGTCTGGTCCGCCTAAACCCCATCCAGAACAAAAAAAAAAAAGAATTTTCAAAAATAAAAAAACCCAGCCTTTGCTCCGCGTAAACCCCCCCTTGGGAGGGGTTTAGGTGGACCAAACCCAGCCCCTGGGTTGGTCCGCCTAAACCCCCCCTCCCCCACTCTGCAAACAAAAAATAATAATTTTTGCAAGAGTTTATGCAGACCAAGTTCGGCCCTCAACTTAGTCCACCTAAACCCTCCCTCACCCTTCATATTCCCCTATAAAAAGGCCTTGGGAGCTGAAGGGGCAGGGGCATGCATATAGAAGCACAGACATAGGGACACTCAGACTTCCGCATGCAAACAAGAACAGACGCAAGGAGCTAAGTGTGTGCGGTTGGCTTGTTGATCGGCTTACATACGCCGAGGGTATGTCACTTGAACTTCCCTCATACGGCGTCTAGCCATCTCACACAAGCCCTTCCCCATCACATGTAAGGCGTTATGACACCGACAAAAGCACCCTCACCTCAGGTCTGCCCGCGTATGACAACCTACGACGGCTACACATACGCCATGATGCCGCACCTACCTCCGTCACAGGACCGTGTGCCCATCGCTCGCCTCGAGCTGGCCGCCGACCGCTCTGACTGATGATTCGAGCTAACCGGACCCTAACCCGAAAGTTACATCCCAGGGACTGGCCTCAACTTCCCAGCATGGAGATACTCACCTCTCAGGATTCTTACACAACAGCTCATCCCGAGCCACATCCGGCCCTCCTCTAGACGTCGACCAGTATCTCCCCCTGTCATCCAGTCTAGCCCTCCCTCGGCAAACTGGGCATATTCCTAGCTCCTTGCGAAGAGCCCCGATAAAAACATGCGGATGTCCACCTTATTATGCACTGACCTGGGGACCGACCCATCTGTCGGAATTGTCCCACGGCTTGCGCCAGTTGTATCTTGGCCTCTTCGGCCCATTTGTAAAGCCGACGTGGCTCTCATACAACATGAAACTAGTTGAATACATGTACCTATACCTGGGTCTCAGCTTCTTCCCGCACCACCCAGCGTGGGTCCAACGTCTCTTACTCAAGTAAACCAAACCTCCCAGTCAAATGCACCCTTATAGCTGTAGGATACCCCCGTCCCCCTATCCACGGCTTCAGACATACATAGACTTCTCTTCAGCACGGAACAAAGGTATTCGGATTCAATCCGAGGTAAATAAACACCGACTACTTGCGGCCGGTGGGGAAAGTCGTCTAGTACACGATTCCCCATAATCATCTGCGCTCTCACACTCATGGAACCTTCTCTCTCCCCGTATTGCCTGACTTCTCGAGTCCACATGCTGCATCCTGGTGACGCTTCCCCAGTCAACCTTCGGTTTCACAGGTGATTGTCGAGAAATCAACTGGCACGCCCACACCCCAGTCTAGTTACTTTAACCATAGAGACCTCTCATGCCATTTGACCCCCACTTGATGCGGGACGACAATGAGACTCGACTCTGACTTGTTGCGAACCTTGGACTCTAGGTGACGACGCGACCCAAAGATGACGCGACAAGCGACGACGTGACCAGCAATGACACGACTGGCTCGGCACCCTACGTGGTTCCTGAAGAGGCAAGCGTTCCCCAAATAAGAAGTACTCGCTCACGATCATCCCCAGCGAGGGAAACGTGTCAGACAGCACGGTTGAGAAACCGGCATTGAGTCTCGGGTGGTCAGCTCACTCTCGTGCTCGGAATGAGTCACGGGACGGGTCTCGCTCTCACAACTCATAGTGGTGACTAAATTTAACTAGCTAGGAAATATACTACTCACATGTAGCAGCATCTAGAACTTATACTAGCTAAGCAAATAAGACAAAGTAGAGAGGCGAATGTACCTCCACGCTCGGGGCGTGGGGAATAAGTCCCGGCCAAGTTCCGTATCTCCCGGTACAATGGTAAAAATTTAGTTACAGTAAAGATTTTATGGCCCACTCCATGCAGGGAGGTAAAGAGCTACACAATGGTGCTGGGAGCACGAAACTTGGGTTGGCGGGCAGCAAGGCGGTGGGTTTCGGGCGGTTGCAGGCAGCGGCTCCAGTTCATCGATTTGCTGTCCGGCAGGACAGCGAACAAGGGCTTCCGAACGGGGGGCTGGCTAGGATAGTGTTTTCATCATCTTCCGCAATGAAGAGAAGAACCCCCTCTCCCGTCTCCCCCCTTGCAAGTATCAACTTTAGTTAAAAAAAAACAAGGGCTTCCGAAGGCATGACGACCCCTGGAGAGCTTATGAAGGCGGCGGTTCACCGGAACGAAGGCGGAGGATCCCTGGTCGATCCCTGGGAATGGCCGTTACCGAATCTTCTCTGGTGTATTTTCCGATGAATTTGTACGGTTGCCCTCCTTGCTGGCCTGGCTCGGGGTAGAATTACGCGCTCCCACGAAAACGGCCGCCACGACCAGATCTGATGTCGGATCGGGGCAAAATTAGAGCCGTTGTGAAGAGAACTCAAAGGGATTCGGCATACTGGAAACTCAGGCCCATACAACAGTTGGATTGAAAATGAAAACTTCTGCAACACAGTAACTGATTCTGGCTCAGATGGCAGATCCCACAGGGCAGATCAAGTTCTGCCTGATTTTGGGGTTTGACCTAGAATAAAATGGTGGAACTAGGACTTGGGGATTTTTTTAGAGAGAGGGGAGAAAGTGTTAATCACGCACATAATTTTTTTTGTAATTTTCTGATAAGGTTTGGGGGGTGGGAAATATAGATAACTAGGTGACTATCCCGCAGATCTGCACACAGGTAGACTGTGAGAGGGGGAAACAAATGACTGGGAAGGGACTCAAATGGACTCTGATCTATGTGAAATTTAAACTGGGAATGAAGAAGAACTAGGGGAACCAACCCTCAAAAAATCAGCTCCATCTGACAATCGGATCTAGAGTTATAGCCTTTTCTTTGAGCTTCAGATCTGTAGGTCGGAATCCAGGATAGCAGCTCAGAAAGATGGTTGTGGTGGCTTGATGGCGGCACGAACAGAGGCGGCGGCGGTAGAAGCTGGACGTTGCATCCAGGGGAGGAGATAGAATTGGGAATCACTCCCAAGAAAGGGTCTCAAACCCTAGATCTTGCTGCTGTAAGGAAGAGGAAGAGGAAGAACAAGAAGGGCTAGAGAGAGAGGGGGTGCGCCCTTGGCATGTTTTCACAAAGTTTTCTTCATTAATTTATCAAAATGCAACAAGAGATATCTTATACTAAACCCTAGACCTAGGTTAATGACCTAAGATACCCTTGGTCAAGGGGGTATAATGGGGAAATGGGGGACAAGGGTGATTAAATTAATCCCACAAGGGAACAAAGAGGGGGGTGCCCCTCTCTCCAAGTCAACATAAATGGCTTGGTTAATTTATTCCCCTTGAACCATATTAATCCCCCCTTGGACCATAATAAACCAAAAAATACAAAATACATGGTCAATATTCTCCCATTGACACAATATTAAACCCAAAATAATACAAACCAAAATACAACCCAAATACATACCAAATACACACCAAATACAACCAAATACGATTATGTACAAAAATACGTACTAAAATATCAAAGCTCAGGTGCGGTCTCCAGACTATCCCCTAGCTACAAAGATGTCGGTGTCGACCGAGTCGTGCTGCGTGTCCGGTACCGGTGGCTCGCTGAGTAGAGCCGTACTCTGGCTCTGGTGTCCTCACCAATTCTCCCCGGGTGGGAGAAGCTTGACCCATCGAGTAGGGATCCGGGTCGCTCTGGTAGCGATCCAGCAGATATGGATCTATCCTCTATAACTCGGCCCGAGTGATCCAAGTGTCATCGGACATAGGCCGTCCTCTACATCGCACCAAATAGCGCTGGTACACCCCACCTCGAGTAGTCATTACCTACTCGTCCAGTATATGCTCTATCTGCTCACGCTACTGAGGTAACAAGGCTGGAGGTGGACGCTCTGGGGTGGTGTCACTCACAAGGGGTGGAGACGGCTAAAATGGCTCACTGGGTATCACCGCTGGGTCCCTATAAGCGACTAGGTCCGAGATGTTGAAAGTGGAGCTGATCCCGTAGCTCTCTGACAAATCTACAACATATGCATTAGAACCAACTCGTTTCACTACTCGGAAAGGACCGGCACCGCGGGCTTGTAAGTTCTTCACAGTTCCCGAGGGAAGCCGTTCAGGCCTGACCCTGATCATGACGTACTCGCCCTCCCTGAACTCATGATGGTGCATGTGGGTATCAGCCAACTCTTTGTACAGTGCGTTGCTGGTCTCAATATGACGACGTACATGCTCATGCAACTGCCTAATATGATCTGTGAAGGACTCTGCCGACTCTAACACACAAGACTGGATGGGAGATGGGACCAAGTCTATGGGCTTCCTAGGTCTACGGCCAGGAACAATCTCAAAAGGACTCATGCCTATAAACCTATTGACTGAATCATTGTATGCAAACTCTGCTCGAGGTAGAACCAAGTCCCAATCCCTGACACGATCACAGACTAGACACCTAAGAAGATCCCCCAAACTCCTATTGACTACCTCAGTTTGACCATCGGTCTGGGATGATATGCAGTGGAGAATTTCAGCTCGGTGCCCATCATGTGCCATAGGGTTTTCCAAAAATAACTAGTAAATCGCACATCCCTATCTGACACTATAGTACGAGGGAGGCCAAACCTGGAGACACAATGAGCAAAGAATAGGCCGGCAACTCTAGAGGCATCAAAAGTCTTGGAGCATGGAATGAATAATGCCATCTTGGAGAACCTGTCTACGACCACAAAGATAGAGTCATCCTTTCGGAGGGTGCAGCGCAATCCCAACACAAAGTCCATGCTAATGTCCTGCCATGGACTATCTGGGACGGGGAGGGAGTATAGTGGCCGATATTCTGCTTCCTTTGTTTGGCCATAGCGCAAGTGCGGCACTAGGTGATGCGGGACGGACAGCGAACCTGGGACTCTAGCACGCGGACGTCCCTAAGCGAGGGAAGCGTGCGGATCTGCGTGGTTGAGAAACCGACAATGAGTCTCGGGTATCGGCTTTTCCGCGTGCTCGGACCGAGTCACGGGACGGGTTCCCTCACTCACTCTCGCAGCGGTTATAAAATTGATATAACAAGCTACGTTCCTATCACTCTAGCAACGGCATTCAAAAATATACGAGTAAAGCAAATGCCAAAAGAGGAGGTTGGCGAGTTTACCTCCATGCTTCGGGCGTGGGGAAGGCGATCCCAGCCAAGACTCGTACTCTCGGTACAGAGTAATTAAATTATTACAGCAGTAATTTTATGGCCCACTCCATGCAAGGAGGTAAAGGGCGATAAAAATAACCCGGGAATACCAAGCTTGGGTTGACAGGCAGCAATTTGGAACGCTCCCGGGCCGGAGATGAACTATGGGTTCGGCTCGGTTCTGCGGGTCCGGCGGGACAGCAGGCGGGTCCGACTGCTGGGGCGGCGGTGCCCGGGCCTCTCCTTGATGCGGCGGCTTGCTGGGACGCTGCTGATGGGTTGCCGAGCGATCTCCGGGAGTGGCGATCGCCGAAGGTATCCTGGCGTATTTTACCAGGATTTATCGGTGGACTGATTTGCTGGCCTGTCCACGGATCTGATCTGCGCGCCTCCACAAAATGGATTTCTGCGGCCAGATCTGATGTCGGATCGATGCAAACTTGGTACCGATGGATTGAGGACTTAGAGGGCTACAACATATAATTATTTCAGATCCATCCAGTAGATGGATTAGAAATGAAAATGATTGTGGGTTGTAGTTTCTTTCTGACTTGGAATTACAGACACACAGGGAAGAACAAGAACTGCCTGAAGATGAATTTTGATCGATAGGAAACCAATAGATCTAGACTGAATAAAATTTATGGGTGGAAGGGGCATAAGTGAGGAACACATATGATTTTTTTGGGGATTTATGGAGATGTATAAGGGGGCGATAAAAATATAAGAATAGACTCCTATCCTGTAAATCTTCAAACTGGCAGACTGTCAGAGGTGGAACTAAAATTACGATAAAAATAGCAAATGACCTCAGATTGGCACGAAATTTAAAATAGAGACTGGGGATAACAAGAAGAACAAACACTCAAAATTGTAGCTCGATCAGATCTCTTTATGTGGAGATAAAAATCAGGCTTCAACCTTCTGTCCTGATGTAGATAGAACTCCGACGCGGTGGCGGTGCGACGGCGGCTCGATGGCGGCGGCGGCGGCGGTGCTGAGCTTCACACTCAGAGAGGGGGAGGAGAGGAGGCTTCACACCTCAAGAAATTTGTAGAAATCCATCTGCAAGGGGGTGGGAGAGAGAGAGGGGCGCCCTTAGGCTGCTCTTGGCAATTTCTGAAATTTTCTCACATTAATTCTATCAAATGGAAATTACATGGATTATATAGAAAAGTAAAAATGACCTAAATTATCCATAGATCTAGGGTTAGGGAGGGGTAAACTAGGGATATGATAATTATCCCCCATGTGGTCAAATGGCCACATTAAATAAAATACAAACATGGAATATAATATATTAAAGGGGGGGCCCTTGACTTAAGGGTCGCCAATTTTGAATTTCTTTCCAACTTGTCCCCCCATGGTCCAAGTCCTACTTTGGACTTTGAACTAGCCCCACATGGGCCCTAGAACCTAGGTGGACCAATGAGAAAGAGGATGGGGGCCCCTACTGGACCTATTGAAATTTTACAAATAAACCCAAAGACTTTAAAGATGAACCCTTTGACTTATAATGCCTTACAATTGTAAACCCAATTAGCCAAGGGTATAAATACAAATAAAAGGATGGAAATGTAAAATAAAAATATTACTGCCCGGTGTTGATTCCCATCACTAGGCCACGATACGAGCGACATCCCTCTTCAGGCTAGGGCAATAATATCTATGCTCAACCGCCTCTATGGTCTTGTTCTGGCCGAAGTGGCTAGCAAGACCTCCCACGTGCATCTCCCACGTGAGAAAGTCACGAACAGAAGTCCGTGGGATGCACAACTTGTCACACCGGAATAGGTGACCCTCCTGAAGCACAAACTCGCTATAATAACGTGAGGGACCTGCCTGACGGCGTAGATCGGACAAAAGTCTGGGCAATCAACATAGGCGTCCTTCAGTCTCTCTAAGCCTACCACCTCAACACTCATGGTGGTCAACATTATCATCCGCTGACTCAACGCGTCAGCGACCTTGTTCTCTACCCCTGCCTTGTGCTTAAGCACAAAAGTATACTCCTGGAGATACTCCACCCAACGGCTATGGCGAGCATTCAGCTTCTTCTGGGTATGGAGGAATCGTAAGGCCTCATGATCAGAGAAGAAGACAAACTCCTGATGTAAAAGATAATATCTCCAATACCTCAATGCCTGGACGACTGCGTAAAATTCTTTATCATATGTGGAATAACGCAGTTTGGCATCATTCAGCTTCTCACTAAAGAATGCGATGGGGTGGGACTCTTGGCTCAACACTCCACCAATACCCACTCCAGAAGCATCACATGTGACCTCAAACACCTTAGAAAAATCAGGTAATACAAGGACAGGTGCTTGGGTCATTCACTCCTTAATGTCCTGAAATGCAGTGGCTGCAACCTTAGTCCATACAAACGCCCCCTTCTTAATGCAATATGTGATCGGGGCAGTGATAGAACTGAAGTCACGAATGAAGTGATGGTAGAACGTCGCTAAGTCATGAAAAGTTCTGACATCGTGGAGTGTGCGGGGCTCAGGCCACTCCCTGATGGCCCTAATCTTTTCCGGGTCAGCGGAGACTCTATCTCTAGACACAATAAACCTGAGGAATGTAATCTGATCGGTCATGAAAGCACATTTCTTCAGATTGGCGAATAAGCTCTCTCACCTCAACACAGTGCAGACTTGCCTAAGGTGGTCTAAGTGGTCCTCCCTAGTGCAGCTGTAGATAAGAATGTCATCAAAGTAGATGACCAAGAAGACCCCTATCATAGGGCGTAAAACCTGAGTCATTAACCGCATGAAGGTGCTAGGGGCGTTAGAAAGCCCAAAGGGCATGACCAACCACTCATAGAGACCATCCTTGGTCTTGAATGCCATCTTCCATTCATCCCCAGGCCTGATCCACACCTGGTGATAGCCACTACGAAGGTCTATCTTTGAGAAGATAGTGGCTCCCGAAATCATGTCTATCAAGTCATCTAATCGGGGAATGGGAAAACGATACTTCACCATGATCTTGTTGATCGCACGACTATCAACACACATCCTCCATATGCCATCCTTCTTCGGGGCCAACAATGGGGGAACAGCACAAGGGCTCTTGCTATCCCTAAGAGATCCCCGACTCATCAACTCCTCGACCTACCTTTGAAGTTCGGCATGGTCCATGGGACTCATCCGGTAGTGGGGAAGGTTGGGCAAAGATGAGCCCGAGACAAGGTCGATCTCATGCTGGATATCGTGCATGGGTGGAAGACCTCCAGGGAGGTACACCGGGAAGACATCTGAAAACTGGCGCAAAATCGCAACCACCTCAGGGGGGTGTTCATCCTCTAACCCTGGAGCTACCTCGCTCACCCCATAAATAATGACAGCCAGGATGGGACTACCACTGACAAACTCCTGCTCCATCTCTCGGGGACTAATCATCATCAACCTCCTGGGTGGGAGGTCTCCTGTACTGGGAGTAGTCGAAGCGGTAGTAGCCTGCACCGAGGATGTGGTGGGAGGACCGACCGTCCCCTGACTAGGAGGGGTCGAAGTGCTGGGGCCGGCTAGTTTTCGGATAGATGGGTCCTTCGATTGGGTGGGGTAGAGGGTAATTCTATGACCCCTGTGGTCGAATGTTCAGGTGTTTGATCGGCCTTGAAGGGTGGCATCCCGATCAAAGAGCCAAGGCCTACCGAGGATAATGCTACCCACCTCCATAGGTAACACGTCACACCATATATCATCATGGTAAGCCTGGAACTACAGTGGCACCTGACATCGCAGTCTGATCGGGATGGAAGTAGAATCCACCCAAGATACCCTGTAAGGGGCGGGGTGATCTACGGGCGTCAAACCCAGGCATCTAATAGTGCCCGTAGAGATAGCGTTAATGCAACTCCCGCTATCTATGATCACCTTGCAGGCCTTTCCTCCCAGCCTACAAAATGTATGGAAGATGGTGGTACGACGCCAATCGTCGCTCACCTGAGGCTGGGTTAGGATGCACCTGACTACACCCAACTGTACATCACCCTGATACTGGGTACCTGGGACATCAACTGGCTCTCCCTCCATTAGTTCATCAAAGAACTCCTCTGCTAAGTCCTGATTAGCCTCGTAACTGATCGGCACAAGCTCAAGTGTGGGGTCACTGGCAGAGGGATCAGAGATAACAGGCGACTCCCGAGTGGGACACTTGGCCGAATAGTGGCCAACTCCACCACATTTATAGCAAGTGCCATGCGTCTCGGGGTCATGGGATGTTCCACTAGCCATTGGCCCCTTACCCTTGTCCATAAGACGGACTGGGGGTGTAGGAAGCAGGGGTCGAGTCGGCACGGTGGGCTGGGGAGGTCTAGGGGCAGGGACGGGTGCCTGCTAGCGAAGGGGAGGATCCCTCGGAGGGAGGGGGTGCCTAGGAGCAGCGAGGTCCTAGCGAGGGGGTTCCTCTGGGCGGGCCACAGGCCACCGGGTGTAGGAACTAGGCGTGGTCCGAGGATCAGACACACGCGGATAGGTGACCCCCTAGCACGGAATAGGAGTAAACTCTGCCTCAAACTACTCCACCTCGAGGGTAACCTAGTACGTGTCTTCCAACTTGGCCACGTTGCGGCGAAAAAGCTCATACTGAAGGTGTGGCCGCAGACCACGCCGAAAATGGGAAACAATTAGGGAGCTTTCCTCCGTGGCGTCACATCATAGAAAATACTCATCGAACTCGGCAATGTAATTGGAGACAGACCGATCTCCTTGGGAGAGACTCTGCCATTTGTCTATGAGACGCTGGTGGTATGTGGCAGGAAGGTACTTCTGTCGAAGTTTGGTCCTCATCTCACCCCATGTCTCGACCTGGGGCTCTTGACGATGAAACAGCAGGTTCTCCACGTTCTTCCAATAAGTCTGCGCCTACCCTAGCAGTTTCATTTTGGCGAACTTAACTTTCTGGTGGTCCATCATCTCAAACCACTAGAAATACCGGTCCATGCCGGCCTCCCAATCGAGATAGACCTTCGGGTCCAAGGACCCGTCAATCGTGGGAGGGTCTGCTCGCACTGTCCTGAGGATCCGCTCATCCTCATCATCCCTCTATGGTCGTTGACCATGAAGGCGCCGGCCATTTCCCCCATAATCGTTGTCGGACTCATAGTCCTCAAAATCTGGGACACGTGGCCATCGCTCCTCAGTCCTAGGTGGGGCGGGCTGGGCAGCAGGCGCCTGAGGAGCAACAGCTCCGGGAAGTTCCCGATGGGAGACTTTCTCCACACTCTCTATCCTTCCAACTTGACCTTGGACAGATCGGTCGGAAGCCTCGGCACCGTCCTCCATGACCTTGAGACGGCCCTCCAAGCGGTCGGTATTCTCCCATTTTGTTTGATCGGACCTATCCATGCGCTTCATGAGTAGAGCCACTACGTCATCCAGAGATCGGCCTCCCTGGGCGGCACCTCGGGGTTCACCCATAGTGTCAGGGCGATGCTACTGGGTACCTCCACGAGTGGGCATGCAAGAGGAGGGGACCTAAAGGGAACTAAGGGGGTGACTCACTACGACCTATATGGAAGGACCAATGAAAATGAAGGATGACCTAGACTCCAATATCTGGTACCAGACGGAGGTTTGATTCGAAGATCGCACTCACGCAAGTGTGCCCCTTTCCTAATAGGAGAGCCTATCGTTCCGGAAACACCTTTGGATATACCAGATGAAATGGAGCACCTTGGACCGACTACCCTAGACTCAAACCGGCTCTGATACCAATTTGATGCGGGATGACAATGAGACGCGACTCGGACTTGTTGCGAACCTTAGACTCTAGGTGGCGACGCGACCCAAAGACGACGCGACCAGCGACGACATGAATGGCTCGGCACCCTACGTGGTTCCTGAAGAGGCAAGCGTGCCCCAAACAAGAAGTACTTGCTCATGATCATCCCCAGCGAGGGAAACGTGTCGGACTACACGGTTGAGAAATCGGCATTGAGTCTCGGGTGGTCAGCTCACTCTCGTGCTCGGAATAAGTCACGGGACAGGTCTCGCGCTCACAACTCACAACAGTGACTAAATTTAACTAGCTAGGAAATATACTACTCACATGCAGCGGCATCTAGAACTTATACTAGCTAAGCAAATAAGACAAAGTAGAGAGGCGAATGTACCTCCACGCTCGAGGCGTGGGGAAGACGTCCCGGTCAAGTTCTGTAACTCCCGGTACAATGGTAAAAAATTAGTTACAGTAAAGATTTTACGGCCCACTCCACACAGGGAGGTAAAGGGCTACATAATGGCACCGGGAGCACCGAACTTGGGTTGGCGGGCAGCAGGCGGCAGGTTCCGGGCAGTTGTGGGCAGCGGCTCCGGTTCTGCGATTTGCTGTCCGGTAGGACAGCGAACAAGGGCTTCCAAAGGGATGATGACCCCCGGAGAGCTTCTGAAGGTGGCGGTTGGCCGAAACGATGGCGGAGGGTCCCTGGTCTATCCCTGGGAATGGCCTGTTGCCGAATCTTCTCCGGCGTATTTTCTGATGAATTTGCACGGTTGCCCTCCTTGCTGGCCTGGCTCGGGGCAGAACTGCGCGCTCCCACGAAAACGGCCGCCAAGACCAGATCCGGTGTCGGATCGGGGAGAAATTAGCACCATTGTAAAGAGCACTCAAAGGGCTTAGACATATTGGAAACTCAGTCCCATCCAACGGTTGGATTGAAAACGAAAACTTCTGCAACACAATAATTGATTCTGGCTCGAATGGCAGATCCCACAGGGCAGATCAGGTTCTACCTGACTTTGGGGTTTGACCGAGAATAAAATGGTGGAACTAGGACTTGGGGATTTTTGTGGAGAGAGGGGTGAAAGTGGTGATCATGCACATAATTTTTTTTGTAATTTTCTAACAATGTTTGGGGGGTGGGAAAAATAGACAACCAGGTGACTATCTCGTAGATCTGCATAGGGGCAGACTATGAGAGGAGAAAACAAATGACTGGGAAGGGACTCAAATGGACTCTGATCTGCGTGAAATTTAAACTGGGAATGAAGAAGAACTGGGGGAACCAACCCTCAAAACATCAACTCCATCTGATGGTCGGATCTGTAGTTATAGCCTTTTCTTTGAGCTTCAGATCTGCAGGTTGGAATCCAGGATAGCAGCTCAGAAAGATGGCTGTGGTGGCTTGATGGCGGCACGAACGGGGGCGGCGGCAGCCAAAGCTGGACGTCGCATCCAGGGGAGGAGATAGAATTGGGAATCACTCCCAAGAAAGGGTCTCAAACCCTAGATCTTGCTGCTGCAAGGAAGAGGAAGAGGAAGAACAAGAAGAGCTAGAGTGAGAGGGGGTGCGCCCTTGGCATGTTTTCACATAATTTTCTTCATTGATTTATCAAAATGCAACAAGAGATATCTTATACTAAACCCTAGACCTAGGCTAATGACCTAAGATACTCTTGGTCAAGGGGGTATAATGGGGAAATGGGGGACAAGGGTGATTAAATTAATCCCACAAGGGGACAAAGAGGGGGGCGCCCCTCTCTCCAAGTCAACATAAATGGCTTGGTTAATTTATTCCCTTTGGACCATATTAATCCCCCCTTGGACCATAATAAACCAAAAAATACAAAATACTTGGTCAATATTATCCTATTGACCCTATATTGAATCCAAAATAATACAAACCAAAATATAACCCAAATACATACCAAAAACACACCAAATACAACCAAATATGAATACGTACTAAAATATCAAAGCTCGGGTGGGGTCTCCAGACTGTCCCCCATCCACAAAGATGTCGGCGTCGACCGAGTCGTGCTGCTTGTCGGGTACCGGTGGCTCGCTAAGTCGAGCCGTACTCTGGCTCTGGTGTCCTCACCACCTCTCGACCTTCCGTAAAAGGTGAGTGCCTGGTACCGTCGTGAGAGGCATACGGCTATGAAGGAGGATACCCGAGATACATCAAACTCCCGTATTTTTCTTTCCCACTTTATTCCTTCCCTTATCCCAGTCACCAATCCCAGACGCACGCACAATAGTGGATAAGTGGTTATTTAATTAGGTCCTTGCAAACTCAAGGGGAGCCTCCCATTGTCCCACATCTTACCTGGCCGTGAATTCTTGGTGTTCTCGCTAAACACCGACTACGGAAAAACTTGATCTAAAGATACCTTACATGAATTTTCGGAAGAGTTGATCGTGCCTTGATCGACACCTCTTTTCCCCATTACCTTAATGTCGTTAAACATTATGTCGTCAATCATTCTTCAAATTCTCTTGTAAACTTCAATTACTCTTCATGTCCTTGGAAAGGAAATGAAAATCTATACTTTAGTCATAAACTACCATTTGGGAGTGTAGGAGCTAAGTGCCATGTGGGGCAAAGTGCTACGTTATGGGAGCCACCTCTTGAGGCCGGAATGACACAAAGTGCTATATGACGGGAGCCACATGTTGAGCCTATAGGGGCCACCTCTAGAGTCCTCCATAACTAAATGACTAGTTGTGTGCTATACTACGCTTCTTAAGTTTTTCTTGAAAATTCTTTGGTCATGTACCTTATGTGGATGTCTAAATAAATACTTGGGATCAATGATCCATAATAGCGAATGCCTGGTATTAATGGGACCCGATCTGGTCCTAGGGGAGCGCACGAAAGTACTTGTGTCCATTGGAGCTATATTGACCTGGTGTGGCATTGCACCGAGTGCTTGCTTGCTAGATTCGTTTATGACATTCTACTCATTCGTGAAATACTTGACTTGCTTGATTTACATGAAATACTCGTACATGCTTACGTGAAATGGCCAATTCAATTATTATACATGCTACATAATCATTCTTGAAATCTTACTCTTGTCAACTTGCTTACTTGAGATCATATATACCAGCATTACTTTACTCTCCCTCATGCTCCTGTTTCATGTTTTAATCACAATTCTCATCATAGCCCTTTTACCTTGTTTAAAAATGTTTAATTACTTAAAGCTACCTAATATAGAGATATATGTCCTACTGAGCCCTGTGCTCACCCTACATTTTCGATTAATATTTCAGGTAGTTCTGATGAGGAATCCCAAACAAACGGGGAAGGGTAAAAGGGAAGAGAGAGACCAAGTTAAATTAGATTCCCTAGATTTGATTATTGTTCAGGCCAGAATTAAGTGTATTTGGAAGATGTAATTATGCCTCTTGACGCTTAGTGGTGTTGTAAAACCTTATTTGATGAAATAATAGTATCTTTTCTCCATTATGGTTGGACCCTTATGTGCATACTCTTGATCGACTTGAATGTTTCAACTTGTTGCGCCTTGATATTCCACGTCGGGACATGACAGTCTTGGTGGTATCAGAGCATAGGTCTTCTTAAACCCTAGGTTTTCCTTGATATAGATTCTAAGTGATGACCTACAACCCTGGATAATGTCTTGAAATTACCCGTAAGAGTGGGTAGAGCCACGGGTTAAGTTTTAAAGTATAATTTGTCAAGGAAATAAACAAACTACTCAATTCTTGTAGTTGTCATTACAGCTTAACTTTTGCCAATGGCTGTCTAGAGAGCTCAATGGTGCGATATGCAATGGACGGTCCAAGGACTGACCCAATCACTACAACAAGTGGCTCAAGGAGGAGCTAACCGAGGAGCGGGAGACTTACATCGAAATTTCAAAAGTATGAACCCGCCTAAGTTCGCTGGGTCCACGAACCTGGATGAGGCAGAACACTGGGTAAAGGAAATTGACAGGATTTTCTGAGTCATGCAATGTGTTGATGAGGAGAAGGTCCTACTCGCTACCTTTCAGCTAGAAAGGGATGCCCGTACTTGGTGGGAGTCTATTGAAGCAACTCTATCACAAGACCAGGTGTTGTGGGAAGAGTTTATGGAGCATTTCAACAATAAGTACTTCTCCGATAGGGTGCAAGAAAGGAAGGCTGTCGAATTTGCTTCCTTGAAGCAAAGGAGTTTGACGGTGGCAGAATATGAGGCCCAGTTCGCTAGATTATCTCGGTACGCACCACGCCTAGTTGGCACCGAAAATATGAAGGCGAGGAGATTCTTAAATGGCTTAATGCTCCAGTATATTACTCAACTCACCCCGATGGATATCCAAGTATATGCCGATGCGGTGAGCAGAGTCTAACTCCTGGAAGATGCAACGGAGATGTCTGATCACATTCGGGGAAGAGAGGCCAAGAAGGAGCAAGTTACTGGCTCCGGTAATTTCAGCCCTCCTTTGGGAAGAAGAGGCCCAATTTCGATGGGCGTAATTTCCATAAAGATGGGTGTAACTTTCACAGGACAAAAAGCCAAGGTCGTACGACAAAAAAATTGTCCCGGTCATTACCCCATCAAAGGAACTATGCAAGTATTGTGAAAAGCCTGGACACAAGGTGGAAGAATGCTGGAGAAGACTTGGTGCTTGTCTTCCCTATGGGAGTCAGGATCATAGAATCCCGAATTGTCCGCTTGTCAATGAGTAAGCTCCACCGGAGAAACCTCAAGCTATTATCAAGAAGCTAGGAAGACTCCAAGCTCTTATGAATGCAGAATTTACCAAAGATGGAGGCATTGTGGAAAGTACTATTACTGTTTGCTCAAACCCCACCTCTATTTTATTTGACACTGGAGCTACGCATTCATTCATATCTAAGAGCTTTTATAATACTTTACCTATGAGGCATGTTCCGTTAGAATCCAAACTTGTTATTACTACTCCTATTGGAGCGGGATAGAAGATTAAATATTTTTACCCTGCTAGCAAAGTTCTAGTCAGCGGTCGCAACTTACCCGCTGACTTAGTATGCATGGAGATGTAAGGTTATGATATTATTTTGCGACCTGACTGGTTACCTACACACGGTGCCAGTGTTAGCTACAAGATGGGTGCGGTGACCTTTAGTGGGTACCTCAACCTCATATTTTATGGTGTCAGGCATCCTCGATGATGGGAATCGACGCCGAGCACTGACATTTTTGTTTTGTATTTGTGCCCTTTTGTTTGTTTTTATATCCTTGGGAAAGTATATGTACAATTGTAAGGCTTTATAAGCCAATGAGTCATTCCATTGGATTGTGTGGGTTTATATGTAATTTGTCAGTAGGTCCAGCAAGGGGGCCCCCAGCCCTTCCCCATTGGGCCACCTAAGCTATGTGGGGCTGGTCAACCATCCTAGGTGGCCATCTAGAAGGTTTGAATGTCAAATTGACACATGGGGGACAAAGGGTGAAAAATGTCAATATTCTCCACCCACCTCCACCTACCCATGCCCATGGTCAAGGGGGCGCCCCCCCATTAGATCTAATTAGGATTTTTTATTTTTTTTGAAACATTTAATATTCTCTAAACCCTAGATCTGAGGTCATTTTTGGTCATTTGTCATTTAGTATATATGCTTGTATTTTTCCATTTGTAACAATTAATGATAGAAGAATTGTGTGAATTTCCTTGGAGCTCCAAGAGCTGGTGCGCCCCTCTCCCTCTCCCCTCTGGAATTCCATCTCCCTCCTCTGTATTTCAGGGTTGTGACCCTTCTATCTTAGCCCCTCCACATCTAATTTCATTCTGTGCCGCCGCCGCCGCCGTTCGTGCCGCCATCGAGCCGTCACGAGCCACCGTCGGAAGTTCTGTCTAGGTTCTATCTTACTGGATAGAAGGCTACTCCGAGAATTTTAGCTCCCAATTCTCTCATCTTCTGGAGCTGATATTTTCAGAGTACGTTTTAGGGTTCATCATAACCCTCCAGAAAAATTGAAAAAAAATTATAGTCTCCTTTTATAATTTTCCATTTTCGTGCATCTCCACCCACCGGTTCTGCCTTTTGTTCAGATCCTGTCACAGCCACCCTGAGTTTCACCTTCTTGGTCCCCTTTGTGATTTTTTATGGAATCCCCAATTTTACTGGAGGTTTTGTTCACCATTACCACCATCCAAAAAATTTCGTGGAATTTCTAAAGACCTCCATCTAGTTTTATAAATTCCATCTTCTTCCCAAGATCTGTTCAGTCCCCTGCTGTCCAGATCCGACCACCCGCCAGTCTAAAATACATTTCCCCACCCAAATCTCAAAAAAACCTTTCCCAAAAATTATTTCCGTTTTCCTCTCTTTCCCCTCCACAACTTTCATGAAGCGATTGAGGTTTGAATCTGAGGTCTACTCCACAGTCAAAGGCAGTTCTCAGGAAACTTCTCTGCTGCCCTGAGATTTCGGGCACTGTCTAACAGCAACTTCAAAAATAGACTAAGGCCAGATCCATGTAGATCCAGTTTGTTTATCTAGCCCTAGATCGAAGTACTTCGAAAGAGCTTTCCAACGATACCTTATGTGCTTCGATCCGAAGTCAGGATTGATCACAGCAGCCAATCTCGCCAGATCGCGCGCCTGAAAATAGAAGCAGCAGATCCGTGGGCACTCTTTCCGATCGGTGCCGATCAGAGCAGCCCGACCTCCGGCCGGTGAACCAGCGCGCCGCCATCCCAAGAAGCGCGCCTCCAAGAGTCTCCACCCCAGTGGTTCCACCCCGGTCCCACACAGCCCCACCGACCAGCACGTGGGCCCCACAACCAGCAGCACACGCAGTCCGAACCGTGCAGATGGGGTGATCAAGTGCAGCCCGTCAACCCGAGATCGGTCCTCCCGGGCCCACTTGTGTAGCCCTTTACCTCCCTGCGTGGAGTGGGTGATATTTCCTTGCTGTAATTTAATTCATTAATGTTACCGGGAGTTATCGAATTCGGCCGGGACCGTCTTCCTCACGCCGAGAGCGTGGAGGTATCATATTCGCTCCTTGGTTGGCACCTTGCTATTTTCGTATATATTCCTTTATGCCGCTGCTTGAGAGCATGTTAGGATAATCTAGCTCGCTATATTTTTATATCACCGCTACTGCGAGAGAGAGCGAGGCCGTCCCGTGACCCGATCCGGGCACAAAATTGTGAGTTGACCACCCTAGCTCTTGCCGGTTTCTCAACCGTGCATGTCCGACGCTTCCCTCGATAAGGGACGATCGCGAGTTTGCATAGAGTCCAAGGATCGCATATCCAATTGGAGTCGAGTCCGTCGTCCATCCCGCATCAGTTTGGTATCAGAGCGAGTTTGAGTCTAGGGTGTCTAAAATAAAAAAAGTGTCATTTACATCTAGTCATCGTCTAAGTCGGTCTAAGGTTGCATCCGCATACCATTGTTCGGTATATAAAAAGGTGTTGTCTGAACGTTAGGCTATGCCTATCGGGAAGGCCGCACACTTGCGTGAGTGATCTTCGGATCGATTAACTACGCCATGTACTGAATCTTGGTCGTGTCTAGGTTGGTAGTCGAGTCGGCATTCCAACTTTGCATTACTTAGGGTGGTGTCTAGTGTTTTGTCCGAGTGTCGGCATGGCCATCCACTAGCCTCCCCGTGTCCCATGGATTACTGAATACCCAGATCTTATCCATGGTGGTGATACTATCTAAAATGGAAGGACCACCCGAACCACCCCAAAAGGCCCGAAGCCCGGGAGTTCTACGGCTCCGAAAACCCGAGTGACTACTTAGAGTGGGAAGCCGTTATGGACGACTACTTTGAGTGTTACCTTATGTCCGGTCCCGCGTAAGTCGACTTAGCCAAAAGATGACTTTTCTATGAAGCCGCCGAAACATGGAGGGACATCAAGTACTTCCGGGAAGATAGGAGGCTAAGGTCCATCGAGTCATGGTGGGATATGAAGAGAGCGCTTAGGAGGGTCTACCTTCCCCGTCCACCTACTCCAACTACGAGGGTCAGACCACTAGCCATCCCCACAGACTCACCCACAATCAAGTGGGCCACACCTCCAACCAACCCCGCCCCTTCACCCCCATCCAAGCCCTCCAAAGCAACCCCAATCAAGTGGTCTGCCCAGTCACCTCCAACCAACCTCCCCTTGGCATCTCCGTCCAATCCCACCCCGTCGCCTCCAACCAAGTGGAAGCCCCGCTTCTAGTCGAGTCTAGGTCCACACCCGAGCCGAGAGCCGAGGAGCAAGTCCACTCCGAGGTCCCTATTCCAACCCGCTCCTTTAAGGAAATCGAGAAAAAGTTTTGGGATTGGTTGGAAAGGACACGTGCTTCTTCACCATCCGTGAGTGCTTCATTGCCATCTACTTTCGAACTTTATTCGGAACCATCTTATTTGGAGCCACCAAAGCCCGAGCCACCCGTGTTTCTTACGGGAACACTATACATAGCCGAACCACTTCTTAGTTGGCTCAAGGATGGCTTGGTCCCACGTCCTTACCCTTCTATGGACCCCACCTTATAATTAGTGCCCGTCAACTCCTTCCACACTACCTTTCGGTCTAGTCACCATGTTGATACATTGGATGACCTTATTATGGGATTAGACACGCAATAGAAGTTGACGTATTCGTTGGCCCGAAGATTCGACCAACCCACTAGTCTTAGCTTCAGGGTCCATTACCTCCGTGTGCACCGTGGGTTGTATCACCACGGAGGTTCTCTTATTCCTCCCCATGTCGGCCGAACCCGACTTCATACCCTTTCGCCTGAGGGAGGAACCATGCATCCTACACATGATCACCGTCCCACCTACAATGCATGAAGGTGACTATCCACACCTTCGAGACTTCTACATCGGGGACCGTGACTTGTGGGAACCCACCACAAGGGGTCATACCTTCTTTGATCCCTTTGACCCGTTCCCTAGTGGACCCTTAGACCCTCCATATATAGTTCCTTTCTTCGAGGGAGTCCACTACCACACCCCTACCCCACGGGCCGGGTCCTCTACCTTCACCAAGCCTATTTTTGATACACCCACACCCGGCTTTTCCACACCCGGCTCTCATGGCCCTCTCAAGTCTTCCAAATCCAAAGGGCCGCCCATGCATGACCACACCCGACGTCTAGGTGTTCCTCATGCCATCCATTCCCGGTTGCATAACATGCATGCATGGCACATATTCGGGTGCCCTGGTCCGCCGTCACCCATGTACGGGTCGGACTAACATTAGGTGTGTCTAGGGTCTTGTGTGTCTGTGCATCCATCGAGTCAAGTCGGTTTGTATGCTCGCGTTGTTAGCCCTTTCGAGTTTGAGACATGTCGGACTATTGGGATCGGTTCTACCTCATATCGGATCTAGTCACATAAGGGACAAGCGATGATTCCTAGTGAGTCTTCGAGCCTCCTTCCCTCATTTGAGAGTGACCCCACCCCGAAGTGTTCCACCACTAGCCTCGTTCATATAGCAGCATGCGCATATCGAGTATATACGGAATGAGCAGGTGACGATCACTTGGAGTGGAGCGTACCCGCGCTACTTGGTACGGAGACGGATCTACCAGGGCTACTCGAGCAGCCGTACCCCTACTCGACGGGGTCGAGTTCTTCCCACCCGGGGAGAGTTGATGGGAATCGACGCCGAACACTGACATTTTATTTTTGTATTTGTGCCCTTTTGTTTATTTTTATATCTTTGGGAAAGTATATGTACAATTGTAAGGCTTTATATACCAATGAGTCATTCCCTTGGATTGTGTGGGTTTATATGTAATTTGTCAGTAGGTCCAACAAGGGGGCCCCCAGCCCTTCCCCATTGGGCCACCTAAGCTATGTGGGGCTGGTCAACAATCCTAGGTGGCCATCTAGAAGGTTTGAATGTCAAATTGACACATGGGGGACAAAGGGTGAAAAATGTCAATATTCTCCACCCACCTCCACCTACCCATGCCCATGGTCAAGGGGGCGCCCCCCGCATTAGATCTAATTAGGATTTTTTATTTTGTTTGAAACATTTAATATTCTCTAAACCCTAGATCTGAGGTCATTTTTGGTCATTTGTCATTTAGTATATATGCTTGTATTTTCCATTTGTAACAATTAATGATAGAAGAATTGTGTGAATTTCCTTGGAGCTCCAAGAGCTGGTGCGCCCCTCTCCCTCTCCCCTCTGGAATTCAATCTCCCTCCTCTGTATTTCAGGGTTGTGACCATTCTATCTTAGCCCCTCCACATCTAATTTCATTCTGTGCCGCCGCCGCCGCCGTTCGTGCCGCCATCGAGCCGCCACGAGCCACCGTCGGAAGTTCTGTCTAGGTTCTATCTTACTGGATAGAAGGCCACTCCGAGCATTTTAGCTCCCAATTCTCTCATCTTCTGAAGCTGATATTTTCAGCGTACGTTCTAGGGTTCATCATAACCCTTCATAAAAATTGAAAAAAAATTATAGTCCCGTTTTATAATTTTCCATTTTTGTGCGTCTCCACCCACCAGTTCTACCTTTTGTTCAGATCTAGTCACAACCACCCTGAGTTTCGCCTTCTTGGTCCCCTTTGTGATTTTTTCTGGAATCCCCAATTTTACTGGAGGTTCTTTTCACCATTCCCTCCATCCAAAAAATTTCGTGGAATTTCTAAAGACCTCCATCTAGTTTTATAAATTCCATCTTCTTCCCAAGATCTGTTCAGTCCCCTGCTGTCCAGATCCGATCACCCGCCAGTCTAAAATACATTTCCCCACCCAAATCTCAACAAAACCTTTAACGAAAATTATTTCCGTTTTCCACTCTTTCCCCTCCACAACTTTCATGAAGAGATCGAGGTCTGAATCTGAGGTCTACTCTACGGTCAAAGGCAATTCTCAGGAAACTTCTCTGCTGCCCTGAGATTTCGGGCACTGTCCAACAGCAACTTCAAAAATAGACTAAGGCCACATCCGTGCAGATCCAATTTGTTTCTCTAGCCCTAGATCGAAGTACTTCGAAAGAGCTTTCTAACGATACCTTTTGTGCTTCGATCCGACGTCAGGATTGATCACAGCAGCCGATCTCGCCAGATCACGCGCCTGAAAATAGAAGCAACAGATCCGTGGGCACTCTTTCCGATCGGTGCCGATCAGAGCCGCCCGGCCTCCGGCCGGCGAACCAGCGCGCCACCATCCCAGGAAGTGCCCCTCCAGGCGTCTCCACCCCAGTGGTGCCGCCCCGGTCCCACACGGCCCCACCGACCAGCACGTGGGCCCCACAACCAACAGCACACGCCGTCCGAACCGTGCCGACGGGGTGATCAAGTGCAGCCCGTCAACCCTAGATCGATCCTCCCGGACCCACTTGTGTAGCCCTTTACCTCCCTGCGTGGAGTGGGTGATATTTCCTTGCTATAATTTAATTCATTACTGTTACCGGGAGTTACCGAATTCGGCCGGGACCGTCTTCCCCACGCCGAGAGCGTGGAGGTATCGTATTCGCTCCTTGCTTGGCACCTTGCTATCTTCATATATATTCCTTTATGCCGCTGCTTGAGAGCATATTAGGATAATCTAGCTCGCTATATTTTTATATCACCGCTGCTGCGAGAGAGAGCGAGGCCGTCCCGTGACCCGATCTGGGCACAAAATTGTGAGTTGACCACCCTAGCTCTTGCCGGTTTCTCAACCGTGCACGTCCGATGCTTCCCTCGATAAGGGACGATCGCGAGTTTGCATAGAGTCCAAGGATCGCATATCCAATTGGAGTCGAGTCCGTGGTCCGTCCCGCATCACTCGACACCTATCCCTTATTTCGGCCCTTAAAGTCGATAAATTATTAAAGAAGGGTTGCGTGACTTTCTATTACTATGGCCGAGCATAAGGAACCAAATCTGGAGGATATTCCAATTATTCGAGATTATTCTGATGTATTTTCAAATGAGTTGCCTGGTATTCCTTCAGAGAGAGATGTTGTCTTCTCTATTGATTTGATTCCGGGAGCTGCACCGATATCTGAGGCTCCTTATCGAATGTCCTCTGCCGAAATAAAGGAGTTGAGAGAACAATTGATGGAGTTATTGGATAAAGGATTTATCCGACCAAGCACTTCACCTTGGGGAGCTCCTGTTCTATTTGTCAAGAAGAAGGATGGATCAAAGAGATTGTGTATTGACTATCTGTAGTTGAACCAACTTACAATCAAGAACAAGTATCCATTGCCGAGGATTGATGAATTATTTGACCAGATTTCTAGAGCTCAATATTTTTCAAAAATTGACCTCAGATCTGGTTGTCATCAATTGAAGATCAAGGAAGAGGATATTCATAAAACGGCATTCAGGAGCAGGTTTGGACACTATGAGTTCATTGTTATGCCTTTCGGCCTAACGAATGCGCCTTCTGCATTTATGTAGTTGATGAACAGTGTATTTAGGCCATACCTTGATCAATTTGTGGTGGCCTTTATTGACGACATTTTGATTTACTCAAAGTCCAAATTGGAGCATGAAGAACATCTCAAGAAAGCCCTACAAATATTACGAGATCACAAACTTTATGCTAAGCTTAGTAAGTGTGATTTCTGGCTAGAAGAAGTTTCTTTTCTAGGTCACATAATTTCCCAGAAAGGCATTGCGGTCGATCCTACAAAGGTCGAGGCTGTGAAGATTTGGGAGAGACCTACTAGCATAACGGAAATTCATAGTTTCTTGAGATTAGCAGAATATTATAGAAGATTTATTAAGGACTTCTCCAAGATCGTTGTATCTTTGACAAGATTGACAAGAAAGGAGATTCCTTATATATGGTCCGAAGACTGTGAGAAGAGCTTTCAAACTCTAAAAGATTGTTTGACTACTGCCCCTATACTCACATTACCTACTGAAGGAGGAGGATTTGAAGTCTATACTGATGCCTCCAGAATTGGCCTAGGCTGTGTATTGATGCAACATGGCAAGGTAATCGCATATTCCTCAAGATAATTGAAAAAGCATGAGGAGAATTATCCCATGCATGACATAGAGCTGGTGGCTATAGTCTTTACTTTGAAGATTTGACAGCATTATCTCTATGGTGAGGTATTTATTATATATTCCGACCACAAGAATCTCAAGTACTTATTCTCTCAAAAAGAACTTAATATGAGACAAAGACAGTGGCTGGAATACTTAAAGGATTTCGATTTCTCTATACAATACGATACAGGAAAAGGTAATGCCGTAGCAGATGCTCTTAGCAGGAAGCCGATGGCATTATTATCAAGCCTGATGATTAAAGAATGGCACTTGTTAGAGCAAATGACAAGTTTATACCTCAATATGGAGGAGAAGGGAGAGAAAGTCTTAATTGCAAATCTTAGTTTTCAATTCAAGTTACTCTTAGAAATTAAAGAGCTACAAGGTGATGACCCATTGATTGTTGAAATTAAAGAGAAATTAGACCAACGACCGGGCTTCCTTTTGGCTAATGATGGAAGGTTACTTTTTCAAGGAAGGACTTGTGTGCCTGATTGTCCTACCATCAAGAATAAAATCATGCAGGAGACACATCGATCGAGGTATACTATTCATCCTGGTGCTACAAAAAGGTATCAAGATCTCAAAAGAACCTTTTGGTGGCCTAACATGAAAAGAGAGGTAGCTGAGTTCATGCGCCGATGTTTGGTATACCAACGAGTTAAAGCCGAACATCTCAAATCGGCTGGTAAGTTGAAACCTCTCGAAATACCGGAGTGGAAATGGGATAGTATTGGCATGGATTTTATTGTTGGATTGCCAAAGACTCGAAGTGGATTTGATACGATATGGGTGATTGTGGACCGACTAACTAAGTCCGCCCACTTCTTGCCCATCAAGAGCAAATGGACCAAAGATGTTCTAGCTGCCCTATATATTAAGGAGGTTGTAAGACTGTATGGTATCCCAACTTCTATTATTTTTGATAGAGATATGAGATTCACCTCTCACTTTTGGAAAGGTTTGCAATCATCTTTATGCACCCGGATGAACTTTAGCACAGCATTTCACCCTCAGACAGATGGACAAACCGAGAGGATAAATCAGATTGTCGAAGATATGTTGAGAGCATGTATGATTGGTTTTGGTGGAAGTTGGCATGAGCACCTATCTTTGATGAAATTTGCATATAACAATAGCTATCAATCTAGCATTCAAATAACATCTTTCGAAGCACTGTATGCCAGGAGTTGTAGATCACCTCTATGCTGGAATGAGGTTGGAGAGAAAGGACTATTGGGTAGGGATATTATTTGAGATACCACTCAAAGCATCCAGTTGATAAGGGAAAGATTGAAGATTGCTCAATCACGGCAAAAAAGTTATGCCAACAACAGGAGAAGAGACCTTGAATTCAAAGTGGGGGAGCATGTCCTTTTGAAGTTATCACCCACATGAGGAATCAAAAGGTTCGGTGTCAAAGGAAAATTGAGTCCAAGATTTATTGGCCCTTTCGAGATTCTGGAAAGAATCGGGGAAGGGGCATATAAGTTGGCTTTGCCTCCACAATTGGTTGGTGTTCATGATGTATTTCACGTATCCATACAGAGGAAATATGTGTATGATCCCTCGCATGTGATTCAATTCGATAACTTAAAGTTACAAAAGGATTTATCTTATGAAGAAAGACCGATCAAGATATTGGATCGGAAGTTACACCAACTCTGAAATAGGGCTATACCGATGGTGAAAGTTCAATGGAGCAGACGAGGATTCAAAGAAACTACTTGGGAATTAGAGGATTCGATCACGAAAAGATATCCACATTTGATTTAATGTTAGAAATTTGAACCCTCTATTTAAATTTTAAATTTTAAAAATTGCATGATGTGAATTTGGAGGACCAAATTCTTTAAGTGGGGGAGGATGTAGTGACTCAAAAAAATATATATATTTCAATTGAGTTAAAAGAAATATTGAGATTTCAATTGAATTTTTCTTGAAGTTAAATAGCTTAAATTTCAACAGAACTAATCCAATTCCCTAGAATTTACAATTTGGGCTAAGGAACAAATCTTAATGGACTAAATTACTTATGAATAGCATTTAGACCTTTGCACAACCGTTATTGGGTTAGTTTGGGAGTAATGGGCCAAATAGAGAAAATGACTAGCCCATCTTAAACACACATTCTTTAGAATAAATTAATACAATTCTAGAAGGATGGCCTAAAAAGTAAAGCACTGAAATGTTAGTTGTACCCTATTGAAGGTGGGTTAGTGAAATAGTTTAACATGGGTCATCAACATTGAGTTAGGTGTTAGATGAGTTTAATTTGTGGGAGAGAGGAATCTTACTATTTCGGATAATTTTTCCCTATAAATAGGCCCCTAAATCACCCTTTTTGCCTTACACGTTGGGAATGATTCAAAGGAGAAGGGGGCTCTAGGTGGTCATTTCGTTATTCCTCTTCTTCCTCTTCCATTTCAATCAGGTAGGTGTTCTCTCCAAAGCAAAAATCGTTAGTAATAAAATCTTGCATGATCATTTGCATGTTCGTAGTTTTACGTAGGTTATCCCAATAACTAAGGAAAAGATGATCCTTGTTGCCTGTATGATTCTTTGTCATGGTTTGAAGTTCTATTTCATGTGAAGTTAACACATGACTAAAAATTTTATAACCATGAAACCATAAATCAAAAATTTTGGATAAACATATTTTTGGAATCCTCATATTTTCTCCTATTTTCCATGTATTTAGACCCATGAAAGGTTTCATGTTTAAAAAGTGATATTGTTCATGAGTTAAAACGTCGTACCATCTTTAAATATTTTTATCTTTTAAACCAGATGGAATAAAATTCTGATATTTCATTGTTAAAGTCCTTGGATTTTTCCCTTATTTGTCATATATTTTATTTCACTAAATTCTCGCTAATTAAAAAGTGACACTATTCACTCTAAATGAACAGTAATGTGTTAAATGAATAGTAACTGTGGCTTTTGATCATACCTCCACCGTAGGATGCACTCTCACCTTTTTAGAAGTTTTCTCCTAACCTTACTATACACTTATTTATCTTTATGCCTTATGTATTATTTTCCCTTATTCTCTTTATTCTTTAAAAACCCTCGACTCTACTATTAATCTCTCATATATATATATATATATATATATATATATATATATATATATATATATATATTAAATGTGCGTCCATACTCGTGATGCCAATTCATGTGATTAATTAATAAACCAAATACTTGAGAAAATATAGAATTAGCGTCTCCTTAAACGGATGCAAATTTAAAATTTAGCGCCCTTACACACGGACGCCAATTTCAAAATAATTTCATTTTAAAATAAAGAATAATATTAATAGATGGAATTAGCGCCCTTTTACGGTGACGCGAATTAAAGAAATAATGCCTTTTTGAACGGACGCTAATTTAAAAAATAGATTTTTTCTAAATTAATTTAATCCTAGAATTGGTGCCCTTCCTGTTGGACGCGAATTCTAGGATTAGCGGCGACCTGAGTGGACGCCAATTCTTCCAATTTCTCACATTTTGTGCTTTCATTGGATTGTTCCCTAGGCTTTGGCCTATACCGTGAACTCTTTCATACTCTGGATTCTTTTTAAACTGAATTAAGCGTTTCGAGTTTTCGACAAAGTCGTATAGCTAGCAAGATTATCAAGAAAGACCGGTGTCTAAGGAAAGAGGTCCACGAACAAACACTTTAAGTGGATAAGTGATTATTTAATTAGGTCCTTGTAAATGCAAGGGGAGCCTCCCACTGTCCCACCTCTTACCTGGCCGTGAATTCTTTGTGTTCTCGCTAAACACCGACTAAGGAAAAACTCGATCTAAAGATACCTTACATGAATTTCCGGAAGAGTTGATCGTGCCTTGATCTACAACTCTTTTCCTCATTACCTTAATGCTGTTAAACATTATGCCCTCAATCATGGTTCAGATTATCTTGTTAACTTCAATTACTCTTCATGTCCTTAGAAATGGAAATGAAAATCAACACTTTAGCCATAAACTACCATTTGGGAGTGTAGGAGCTAAGTGCCATGTAGGGCAAAGTGATACTTAATCAGAGCCACCTCTTGAGGCCGGAATAGCGTAAAGTGTTACATGACGGGAGCCACCCCTTGAGCCTAAAGGGGCCACCTCTAGAGTCCTCCATAACTAAATTACTAGTTGTGTGCTATACTATGCTTCTTAAGCCTTTCTTGAAAATTCTTTGGCCATGTACCTTATGTGGATGTCTAAATAAACACTTGAGATCAATGATCCACAATAACCAATGCCTGGTATTAATGGGGCCCGGTCTGGTCCTGGGAGGAGCGCCCGAAAGTACTTGTGGCCATGGGAGCTATATTGACCTGGTGTGGCATTGCACCGAGTACTTGCTTGTTAGATTCATTTATGACATTCCACTCATTCATGAAATACTTGGCTTGCATTATTTACATGAAATACTCGTACATGCTTACGTGAAATGGCCAATTCAATTATTATACATGCTACATAATCATTCTTGAAATCTTACTCTTGTCAACTTGCTTACTTGAGATCATATATACCAGCATTACTTTACTCTCCCTCATGCTCCTGTTTCATGTTTTAATCGCAATTCTTGTCATAGCCCTTTTACCTTGTCTAAAAATGTTTAATTACTTAAAGCCACCTGATATAGAGATATAAGTCCTACCGAGCCCTGTGCTCACCCTGCGTTTTCGGTTAATATTTCAGGTTGTTCTGATGAGGAACCCCAAACAAACGAGGAAGGGCAAAAGTGAAGAGAGAGACCAAGTTAAATTAGATTCCCTAGATTTGATTATTGCTCTTTCCAGAATTAAGTGTATTTAGAAGATGTAATCATGCCTCTTAAGGCTTAGTGGTGTTGTAAAACCCAATTTGATGAAATAATAGTATCTTTTCTCCATTATGGTTGGACCCTTATGTTTATGCTCTTGATCGACTTGAATGTTTCAACTCGTCGCGCCTCAATATTCTGCGTCGAGACGTGACATGGTATTTTTGTAATATCATCAGGACAGTTGGGTCCAGTGTTGTCGCCATAGGCTTGCCTTCCAATACTTCACCCAAGATGCCTTCGGTCGAGGCTGGTGGAGGATTTTCTTCTTCTTCGGAGGTTACCACGTTGGTAGCTAACGTGGTGACAACCTGCTTGCCTTTGGCCACTTTGATTAGCTCTTCAGCAGCTCTCCTTCATCTTGTTTTTGGCCCGGGCCTCTCGGCTAATTTGGCCAATTCATCTGGCTCGTTGGGTAGAGCCCCATACTTGTTGGCTATCCCTGTCATATGACAGGTGAAGACTTGCATTCTTTTCCCTTTTCTTCGGACCTCCCTTTTACCATGACCAAGGAAGGTCAACCTTTCAAATACTGAAATTCCTTTTCTTTCACCCCTTGCTGGGGTAGCTTCAGGGGATTTGACCTTCAGGCCATCTGCATACTCATCGACATCTGTGAATGATGGCTGCCATCTTCTTTCTTCTTCTTCTTCTTTTCCTTCAGCGCCAATGGCGTGTAGCAGCCTTTGTTGACCGAGGGAGGAACTCCCCAAGTCGTGGAAATAATTTCTGACCATTTTGGTCATATCATCTTGGTTGCGCCCAGGTGAAAGAGCAAGGGGCGGTGATTGGTTTTGGACTGGCGGCATGTAGGCTAGCTGTGACAGCCGGGCAGCTTCATTCGATCTCCTCGAACGGTGGACAGCATCAGCTTGCCTAGCACAGGCTCTGTAAGTAGGTGGAGAGGCCACTGGCATGACCTCCTCCTGTCTCATTGCAGTTTTCTTGCCCCCTCTCCTGGGGTTTACAACAGCTCGAACTGGGTCTTGCGGGGATGGAGCCGGTCCCCGGGTCCTCTTGGGAACCCAAACTTGTTTGAACTTTGCTGGTTTAGGGGCCAGCTTCCCTCTCTTGTCTTCATTTAGATTCGTCTTCCGGCTTGCTAGCACCTGGAAGGCATTATGTGTAGGCTCTGCCGACACGATGCGGTCCGGCATGACTTCAACATCACGGCCATCCAGGAACACCAGAACGCCGCCAATCATCGTTGATTTCCCGGAGGCCGAGAGCCGACCTTGGAGAGTAGCACCAATTCTCCTTCTTCTCTGGTTCCTTGTCTTCTTTCCGACGGACGCTTTGTCACTGGCGGGAACAGCCTGGTAGTCCACATGGTGGATGAAGCATGAGTTGATGCAGCGCGGCGAAGCGGCCCTCCGGGGGAGACTTGTCGTGGCAAGAGTCACGACCTTGGCCGCGATGGCCTTGTTCACTTCAGCCTCCTTGACTTACAACAGGCCGATGAAGGTGATGCCAAGGAAGTTGGGGAACCCCACCACTGGTGGCAAAGTCCCGAAGATGGTGGGCACCGCCTGCTACCCGTGCTCCGCATGGTTAGCGACCACTTGCGGGTTGAAAGTAAGCGCTGTCAATCCACTTGCCATTGCGATTCCTGCAGAACAGAATGGACAAACAATTAGTAACTTCAGGAAGGACCCCGGGGCCTTCTTCCTTCGCGAAGAGATGAAGGGAGAATCAATCCCATCGGGCGTGCCAAACTATGTGGGGATGGATTTTTTCTCCTTTTTCTTTTTTATTTGACTAGGGTTTTGTTAGGATTATTTGACTTATTTATTTATTGCGTGGATGTGCTAGTCACAAAGTGATAGTTTATTGTGGGCTCAACCTGACCAACCAGGTGAAAGTGGAATTCGCGTCTGTTGACACCCATTTTCGGCCAACAAGTTGCGTCATTTCTCTTATTCATCATTTTTGATGTCTCGAACTACCCATTATTTTGGAGCCTTACTTGGACGAATTTCAAGCCCATTTCATTGTTCCTTAGCTTTTGAGCCTTAGAGATCATGATTTCTTAGAGCCCTGGAGCTTATCTTATCAACTTCCGGCCTTCCAAATTGACTTATGGCCCATTTTGGTCGACTTTCCTTCAAGCATTCGGCCCCTTTCATTACGCAGTTATGAAAATAGTCATTTTTATCCACTTTTGTTCCTCTATTCAAAAAGTGCCCTTCACTAAAGTTGTTTGTATTTCAAAGCTCTACAATGTATTCTTCTACGCCATTGGCCCATTCTCCACTGATTTCAAGTTATTCGCATTTTTCCGGCATGCTGTGTTGTTCAACTGCTTCCCAGAATTCTTTCTCTCTGTTCTTGCCCCATTTTCTCCCTCTTCCACTCATTTTCTCATCTTGCTCTCTTCATGAAACTTATTCATCTTTCCGTTATCTACAATTGCTTCTTCTACCACTTTTGCTAATTCTACACCGTTGTTGAGATATGATCCAATTTTCAAAATCATGCAAAATCTACCCAGAATTTTTCCTCCAGCAGCCTAGCGGTCATTTGCTAGATCGCTAGGACACAAAAAATGGTCATTCACTAGACCGTTTTCCAGAAACTTGTCCAAAATTGTCCCGTTTCACCCTTGGAGCCTTGCGGTCACCCCCTAAACCATTTGCCATTCCCTTGTGGCCCTGCGATAGACCGCTAGGCCAGTTTAAGAGTCCAGCATGCGCTGGACTCTATCCTGAAAATCGGTTCGCCGTGGTCTTCTTCAAATGGTCATAACTTCTAGAATACTCATCCAAATTGATCCATGTTTATTCCTATCTCTTGCCCTTTGTATTATCTCGAGTTTGATCCATAGAGCTTGAATTTTCATTGGCTATATCTCTCGGAATCTTGGTCGAAAGTTCTGGATTTAGGTGTCCTAATACAAGTCAAACTTTGTTTTTCTATGCGACAGGCCTACCTTCCAAGAGCCATATCTTCTAGAATACTCCTCCAAATCGAGTCTCGTTTGTTTCTATCTCTTATCCTTAGTATTATCTCAAGTTTGATCCATAGAACTCGATTTATCTTGGACTATATCTCCGGGAATCGTGAGAGGAAGTTGGGGCTTTTTTTGAAAACTCTATATAAATTGCCCACTTCGTAGTGGCGACGGGGGGCTCTTCTTCAACTCGGGGCGAAGCCATGCTGCACCGCCGACTTAATCCTTTGACTCTGACTTGAAGAGGGAAATATTAGTTTTCCATTGCATCCTTTTGGGCTTAATTTCGTGGTCTATATTCTTAGTTCTCCTCTCCCCAAAATCATAAATCATCACAAAACACTATTTTTCTGCTACACATGCATTTTTCCCCATTTTGCATGCACATTTTCCTGCAGTTGTGCTGCGTGATTTTCTCATATCTTTGTTTCATCCTCATCACAACACACACACCTATTATTTCCACCCTTCCACTGGGGTTAAAAACCCTCCCCCGGTGCGTTCTCCCCCTTTTATTCATGCTATTTTATCATTGCGGGATTAATACTACACTTCATGATCTAATAGATTTTTCTCTTGTGGTTTGATCTTTATTTTACAGGAGAGCATGATATGAACGTGAGGCCCTCTTCGTCTAGCCGGCTGGAGGACGAGGAGGTTTGAATCTACATCGCTCCCACACCCCGTTATCAAGCGCGATCAAGTCTTCATCTTTCCAAGGTACACGGCGCCGTCCCTTCATCTCTTCATCTCTTGGGTTATTAACCCTTGGTGGCGATCACGGTATGCATTTCCCATCTATTCATCACCATTTTTCTTTGATTCACACTTTTATGCATGTTTTAGTTTAAGGGGGCGGGGTACATTAATCTATCTACATTTTTTTGGCAATCACGGTGGGACACCAATGCCGATCACGCTAGTTTTCATGCTCTTTTGTAAGTTGGGTGTGTGCATGTTCATTTTTGGATAGTATTTCCTCCATTCTCCCACTGTTTTGGGTGTTTTAAGGCCTCTGGTGGCCTAGAGGTCTTCTGGTAGACCGCAAAGGGGGAAATAAATGGTCATCTGGTGGACCGTTTACGGATTTTAGCTGTTCTACGTGCATGCTCATGGGACCCTGTTCGTCGAGGCATAACTTTTGATCCCATAGTCCGATTGCACTGATTTTTCTTCCATTGGATAGCCCTTTGTATTGTCTTTCCATCCATATACGATTTACAATATTTGAGTCACATTTGCATAGTCTAATATTATCCAACTTTTTGAGTTTTCTGTATAAGTTCTGCAGGCAGGCTCAGGGACAGGTTCATAGGTATGAATTTGATTGATGATTTGACTGCCTTACCGACGTCTGATTGCACTGATTTTTGTTCCATTGGGTAGTCCTTTGTATTATCTTTCCATCCATAGCTTATTTGTATCATTTTGGTCTCATTTGCTTAGTTAAAAATTGTCATCATTTTTACATTTTGTGCATAAAATCTGCATGCAGTCTGCGCACAGGCTCACGGGGACAACTTTGCTCAGTGATTCGATTGACCTCTCGGGGTTGGATTGCTCTGTTCTTGGGCCCATTGGGTATCGATAGCTTATTTGCATCATTTGGGTCTCATTTGCTTAGTTAAAAATTATCATCATTTTAGCATTTTGTGCATAAAATCTGCATGTGGTCAACGCACAGGTTCACGGGGGCAACTTTCTTGGACGATTTAATTGACCTCCCGAGGTTGAATTGCTTTGTTCTTGGGCTCATTGTGTAGACCTTTGTATCGTCTTTCCATCCATATCTTATTTGCATTATTTGGGTCACGTTTACATAGTCAAATCTTGTCTCCATTTTAGCATTTTGTGCATAAAATCTGCATGCAGTTTCAGGGGCAGACTCACAGGTACGTTTTGCATTGATCATTTCTTTGCCTTCCGGCTTCTGATTGTGTTGTTTCCTCATCCTGCCTTGTTGTCCTTCGTGTTATCTTCGTTTTCATATATTATTTGCACTCATATCATTATGTTTGCATAGGTAAATCTTGCTTTCATTTTTCACTTTTATACTAGATTTTTTTGCATGCACTCTGGTGCACGTAGGGCCATGCATTGCATATCATAATTACATTCCTACCTTGGTAAGTGATCCTCTCGCCTCCATATTCCTTGGGGTCGACTAGGTGATCTGATCCGGGACCTCCATAAGTCCCCGCGAGCCGTGGATTCTCACACGGACGCCGGGCCGGTTGTACCTTTCCACCTCTTATGCTTGCATTTTGCATACGTGTGAGAGAATTAACCTTAGTTAACCCAAAGTTTGGACCTTATTCCCATAAGATTCCTATCTTGAGGGAATTGTTATTAACTCAAATCATTAAAAGGTCTATTAAAATTTCTAAAATATTTCCCATCATATCAACTTGTTTGACTTGGGTGAAAACTCTCACATTGCATTGTTTATGTTGTTTGGGCTTGTCCAAGCCCATTAGTGGTGTTTGTGTTGCATTCTTTCATCATCCACATGTTTTGTTGTTGTTAGGCCCATTTAGCTTAGCCCATTTTGTGTGTCCATTGTCTAGTCCATTTTTCTTGGTCTGTTCTCCATTCGTCTTTGCATTAGTGGGTCAGTCCCCCCTTTTATTCTCAAGCCCATTAAGCCATTGCTTCCCCACCTATATTCTCCTTGATATCCTTGTATTAAGTCTCCATTTACCCTCATGGAGCATCATTCCAACCCCTTGTATCATTCTTTTTCCCAACCTTCTTCCTATTCCCACGTAGAATCCTCTTCCCACGCAGGCCCATCTTCCTGTGGTCCCTCTGATCCATCCGAGGAACGGGCTAATCTCATGGCCCACTTATCAAGCCTTGTTCGTCAAATGGACCCGGCCCAGGCCCAACATCTTATTCCATCTCATCTTCATGGGCCTCCTTCTCTTAATGGGCCTTCTTCTCTCATTAATGGGCCTCATCATGTTAACGGGCCCCATTCTCCTAATGGGCCTTATTTTTCTAATGGGCCTCATTCTTCTTCTGCTTATGCTGCCGACCCAATTAGTCCATATGCCAACGTCTCTTCCAGGCCTACACATTCTTCCACTCCCGGAATGGGCTTTTCTTCTCCTTCTCAGCCTAGATCCTCTTATCCGGCCCATTATCATCCTGGTCCGAGTTCACAACCTCTTGCTCAAGTTGGCGCATATGTTTATCGATCTCTCCCTACTCCGGAGATGATTTCTCAAATCCAACACCAGCTTGATGAACTTCAACGTCGGATTGATCCCAAAACCTCCTTGAGTGTCCCGCTTGTATTTCAAAATCTTTGGCTCCCGCCATCTTCACAAATTCCCGCATATCGCTATTATGGTGGAGTCGGTGACCCTTATGTGCACTTAAAGGAGTTTCTTTATGAGTCAGCCCAATTTTGACATGACCAATATTTGATGGCCTATCAATTCGGTCTGTCTTTGGAAGGCCCGGCTCGGGATTGGTTCTTTTCTCTTCCGTAAGAGCAGATTGTGAATTTCCAAGTCGTGCAAGAGAAGTTCATTCAGCAATTTCATGACCAGGTTGGGCCCAAGTATTCCATGGTGGATCTGGCCTATGAGAAGATGAAGCTCGACGAGGATTTCTGCACCTTTGTCGACAGCTGGCGTCGCCTTGCCAATCAAGTTCCTGGGCACATTCTGGAGCCGGAGCAAATCAAGATGTTGATATCTAATGCAACGCCCGAGTATTGCTTCATCTTGGCCCTCAACGACATCACCTCCTAGAAACAGCTTTATAGCCAAGCCCGCTTCATCCGCCAACAAATCCGAGATTCTCTTGACCCCGAGTCTTCTCCGCCTTCCGCATCTCCACACACCCCGCCATCTATATCTAGTTCCACCTCCACATATCAACCTTCACCCTCCGCATATCAAACCTCCACATATCAAATCTCCGCGAGTCATCCTTCCATGAGTCTACCTTCCGCTTCTGCATACCTATACACCTCCACATGTCAACCCTCCATGAGTCAGCCGTCCGCTTATTCGTACCCTCTTGTGTCTCCGTCTCCATCTCCCCTGGTCAAGGGAACACCACACCCCGAGCAAGTGGATGTCATCCACTATACTCCCGCTCCTACGTCGTCACCTATTCCATCTACTAGTAGCCACGCGTCCTTGCCTATGCAACCCCCACAACCATCTTCATTACCTTCCCATATCCCTCGGTATCCACCTGGCCCGAAGTGGGCTCTTTACTATCCTCCGTTGTCGGAGTGTTTCACCGACATCTTTCGGGCTTTGATGGCTACTCACGCGTTGCAGCTCCCTCCAGTTGTGCCTCGCCGACCCGCGGTCGGAGATATGCTCTAGTTCTGAGATTTCCACTGCCAGCAGGGGCATTTGGTCGAGGATTGCCCTGAGTTCCGGGGGTTTGTTTATGACTTGGAAGATAATGAGAGGATCGATTGGGCCGCCATGCGCAAGATTATTGCACATCTTCGTAAGTAGTAGCAGCAACAAGTAGCGCCACCCAGGCAGCCATCTCCAATTCAAGACCAGGGGCACCCCTGTGATTCTTCATCTAGCATTGCGCCCGCTCCATCACCTGCCCCATTACCTACCCCATTACCTACCCCTGCTCCACCCTCATCACATGTTCCATTACCCACACCGTCTCCTACCCCATCTCCACAACCTCCACAAACCCAAGCCTCCGCTCAGGCTAGTGATACCTCTACTTCCGCCGCCATTTCCACTACCTCCACTCCCAACGTCGCGCGACGTATTATATCAATACACCGACGATGGGCGCCATGATCTTCCCCTTTACCTTCCCCTTTGCCTCTGTCACCACCTCCATCTCCTCCCTTGCCTCCATCTCTACCTCCTTTGCCGTTGCCCGAACCTGAGCAAGCTACCCCTACGCCTACACCTTTACCCCCTCCTACACCTCCTCCTTTGCCTTTGCCTCCACCTGAGCCTGTCATTGCCGCTATCTCTCCACCTCCACCCTCACCTTTACCCTTACCTGCACCTACCATTGCCTCTACACCTTTACCTCCTGAAGTCTCCATACCTTCCAAACCTATTTCCACTTCCACCCCACAGAGCGGGTGTGCGCTACCTCTGATGCCCATCGGGTCTGGTCCCCAAGGAGATGATGAGCCAAGTCAGGTTTCGGTTGTGCATTTCAAGATTCAAGATTTCATTTTTCGAATGCCGATCCGCATCCTAGTCCGTGCTAATTTTGGGGATGTTGAGCCTATACTTCCAATGAAGACGGTTGTCAAGAAGAGTGCTCTTGCGCTAGTGCCAGTTTCCTCTCAAGCGAGGCCAGTGGCAATCTCTTTGCTCATTGAAAAGTTCACCATTGATGATGTTGTTACCTCTTGCTCCGTTGCTGTTCAGCTCACTGGCCAAGAGGGGATCTTCACCCGAGTTATGCTAACTCATACGGCCGCCAAGCAGATTATGCACTCTATGTTCAAGGGAAAATTGGCCATATCTTCTATACCCTCCAAGGACATTATGCACATCTTATGCAATCTCCCTCAGTTCATTAGTACGCCGGCCACGTCAACGCCATGTATTACCCTCCCTCAGCTTCATTCTCATCTATCATGAGAGCTGTGCTTCAAGACTGATTTCCGAGTGGAGTTGCCAAATCTCAGGATCCTTGTGCCAGGTTACAGGACTCCATGGATTTCTGATGCTCTTCCATCTAAGGAGTTTACTGTTCAAAAATGTCCACATATTGTTAACACTGTATGTCTAGGGGCAACCGCCCCGGTAAGGCTACATATTCATAGTCGGGCCAATATGTCTGCTAGATGGGCTCACTATCTAAGAAGATATTGCAAGGCAAGGTGCCCAAGGATTCGAGCCCGCACCAAGCGGGTCTATTACAAGCCAATTTCCGCTAAGAAGAGGCGACGGCGCAGGTTCAAGAGCCGCCAGCTGTGCATTCAGGGGGTCCACCTCTTCCTCTCCTTCTTTTCATTCATTCTTCCTTCTACTTAGTTCCCACCCTTGGGTGGTGTACCTTCCTCCATCTGATCCTATTTCCATCATTTTTTCCTCCTTTCGTAGGTCCGTGCGTCCCCATTCCTCTCTTTTTTTCTAGATCCTCCAGATTTTCCCTCCTCTCATAATTTTAGGCCTCGGCCTATGTCTTTTCATCCCGATCTCGGGACATCTTCCAATTCTCCGGTATATCTGGATTTTGCCTCTAATTCATCCCCGACCCTGTCGGGTGGTTACCATTCTCTTTCCCCGACTCTATCGAGTGATTATCATTTTTCTTCTCCGACTGCGTCGGATGATTCTTCTTCCCCTCTTCCTATTCATTCCTCTTCACTCTTTCAGGGTCACTGCCCTTTTTCATGCTATTTTTGAGGCTTTAGCCCCCCTTGATCTCAGCTGATCTGGTTTATTCTGTATCTAGCTCCTTGTTATCAGGGTCTCTGCACCTTAACGAAGAAGTTCTAGCCCTCATCTCTTTTCCTTTTTATCCCTCTTCATCCAATATGATGTCCGCTGCTCCTCCGTGTCGAGAAATCTACAACTCCTTGTTATCCTCTCATCTTTGTCCTATCAAGCAAGGAATATGAAGCTCGATGATCAAGATCGCTTTAGGATGCTACTTCCACACTATGGATTTGCAAGGTATCTTTATTTTGTGCAAGAATATGCTATCATTTCCATTATTACTTAATGTGCATTATTAGTATAATGCTATTCCTCAACATGGTTTGAGTGCCTTTAGTTCATTAAGTTGGCTTAGCTCAGTTAAAATGAGTTCGCTTCTGCAGCATCCTTAGACTGGGAATAGCTCCGCGCTGGGAGTCTAGTTCATTCCCCAATCGTTGAGGGTGACCTTTTGCATGGGTTTTCACACACTTCACGGCGAGCCATAGCCGATCTCTCTGAGTAACACCGTTGCTACTTTGGCCATACCATGGGTATGCACAAAGGTATTTTCTTTTCTCTACTCGGCCAAGTGCAGGGGCAAGAGATGGATGGATGAGATGACCAACCTAGGCGCTTTCTAATACGAGAGAGGTCTCAAATAGGGGCAGTCTTGACTCAAAAAAGTGAGCTTTCATGCTAAATCTAGCCAATAAGGGCTGTCAAAAAAATAAATCAATAAATCAATAGCAAAATTATGAATCAAAGGCATGGCAAGAGTAACAGTACAGTTCCCCGCGGGATGTCATGAGCCCGGTCGCATGCATGCCTGAAAAATATGGGTCTAAAAATCAAAGGCACAAAGCCCCGGCGCAACAGACTGTATCTTTGAGGGGTAGTGCCCTAGAAGGAATTCAAGTCCTGATATTTCTCATCCTGTATAAAGTTTGTCTCCAATTGTTCTTCTATTTCTCCCTCTTAGGCTGGGTTGTATCTCGGGTATGGCCTTAGTAGGGGCATCGTTCTTTAGAGACAGTTGGTTGTGGTGAGCCACCCTCATATGCACGCCCTGCTTAAGGGAAGCCTTTAATGAGAAGAGTAGGAACGACGACCCCTAGTCAATAGTTTAAGCCCGTCTCTGGATGCTGTAGATATCTTTGTTCGAAATTCCAAAAAAAATCAGATATGTCAAAATTCCAAAAAAATCGAATACTTCAAAATTCCAAAAAAAATGAGATATTGTCAAAAACCTAAAAAGATCAAATATTGTCAAAAATAAAAAAATCAAATATTATTAAAAAGAAAAAAAGAAATTATCAAAAATCCAAAAATATTTATCTTTTTGTTCCTTTCTATCTATTTATTTTGAGGACATGCATGATATATTTGCTCAGTGTGCAGGTTGCAAGTTGCAGATATTCAAGCTTCCTAGGTCCTTATCATTTGCTCTATCTCCTGTTCACGTGCTTCTGATCTGTTCTTTCTTCTTCAATCTTGTCTCTCGATCTATTCTGAAGCTCATGCCCTTCTCATGCTTTGCTTAGCTTTAGCTCACTTTGATCTTATCTTTATGAGAGGGCTCTTTGCCTCACGATTATGAACCCGGCGGTTCTGCTTCGTCTGATCTTGGGCTTGATTGAAGAGCATATCTGTCATGTCTCGTGTTGTCATCCCACATATGTTGTCATCCCACATGTGTTGTTGTCCCACGTGTTCTTGTCCCAACCGTGTGTTGTCCCACTGTATTGTTGTCTTGTCCCACCATGTTCGTCATACATACATGTTGTTGGTTTGTGTCTTGCATGTGTTGTTGGTTCGTCCGTTGATATGTTATGTTGAGCTGTCTTTTTCATTCATTTGTTCGTTACGTTATGTTCATCTTTATGCTATGCTCATGTTGTTGTTGTCTTATACAAGAAAATTCAGAAAAATCCAAAAAAAATGTCGTGTCGCATGGCAGGTAAGTCAGGTATGGCTCTCTATTCTTGCTCACTATTGCATTACTATATGGTATATACATTATTATAGCCTTTTAAGGACCGGCTGGTTGGCCGTGTGTTCTGGGATCTGATGTTCCCCTTTAACAAAAATGATGATGATCTAGAAGCATACGGTTAATCGTTGGATAAGCTGCTCGGTTGAGTCGGGTGGGGGACGATGGACTCTGTCTCGCACGTCATGGTTGCAGAAGACTCTTGACCCCGTCTTGGCTCGGTCTAGCAATATTATCCTTGAGTACTTTCTATTTTATCTTCGTTTTGATGATTTCTTTATTTTAGCCCAGCATGCATCATGTCATTTTGAGCATTCACGTCTCGTGATCCGTTCAAGGTTTCTCCTCAATAATGGTTAATTGCACTTCAGCTCTCTTGGATAAGATATTCCTCATTCCACTCCGAATTTGAACGATTTCTCTTATATGCCCACTCGGTCTGGTAGACCAACGTGATTCCTGTCTAAATTTTATCTCAGTCTTATTCTCCTTTCCATCTCTTATGCTGTGTTTCCTTCCGATCCCATCATTATCCGTGGACTGTGTCCCCAATGAGGCTGGTCGTGTTTCCTTTCCCTTAGTTTAGTTCTCCAGGCATGTCTCATCCACGTCAATCATTCCTTGTGGTTAGTTCGACGTTTTCGAGAGAATTACTGTCGCTTGTTGGTTGTGACGGGTGTCTTTTGTCTCAATGCCCGCTTATCAGTTCTCTCCGCTTCCTCTCTGCTTCATCTCCATTTCTTGTCGCTATCGCTTTCGCTCCATCTCCTTTCCATTTCACCTCTGCGTCACTTTCGCTTGTTTCCTTGCAAAGCAGACATCAAGGAGGGGCATCTGTTGACATCCGTTTTCGGTCAACAAGTTGCGTCATTTCTCTTATTCACCATTTTTGATGTCCCGAATTACCCATTATTTTGGAGCCTTCCTTGGACGGATTTCGAGCCCATTTCATTGTTCCTTAGCTTTTGAGCCTTAGAGATCATGATTTCTTAGAGCCCTAGAGCTTATCTTATCAACTTCCGACCTTCCAAATTAACTTACGGCCCATTTTGGTCGACTTTCCTTCAAGCATTCGGCCCCTTTCATTGTGCAGTCTTGAAAATGGTCATTTTTCATCCCCTTCTGTTCCTCTATTCAAAAAGTGCCCTAAACCAAAGTTGTTAGTCTTTCAAAGCTCTACAATTTATTCTTCATGCCATTGGCCAATTCTCTACCGATTTCAAGTTATTCGAATTTTGCAATCATGCTGTGCTATTCACCTGTGTCCCAGAATTCTTTCTCTCTGGTCTTGCCACATTTTATCCCTCTTCCACTCGTTTTCTCATCTTGCTCTCTTCATGAAAGTTGTTCATCTTTCAGTTAACTATAATTTCTTCTTATATCACTTTCGTTAATTCTACACCGTTTTCGAGATATGATATGATTTCCAAAGTCGCACAAAGTCTACCCAGAATTTTTCCTCCAGCAGCCTAGCGGTCATTTGCTAGACCGCTAGGACACAAAAAATGGTCATTCACTAGACCATTTTTCAGAAACTTATCTAAAATTGTTACGTTTCACCCTTGGAGCCTTGCGGTCACCCCCTAGACCGTTTCCCATCCCCTTGCAGCCATGCGATAGACCGCTAGGCCAATTTAAGAGTCCAGCATGCGCTAGACTCTATCCTGAAAATCGGTTCGCCGTGGCCTTCTTCAAATGGTCATAACTTCTGGAATATTCGTCCAAATTGATCCCCGTTTATTCCTATCTCTTACCCTTTGTATTATCTCGAGTTTGATCTATAGTGCTTGAATTTTCATTGGCTATATCTCTGGAAATCTTGGTCGAAAGTTCTGGATTTAGGTGTCCTAATACAAGTCAAACTCGATTTTTCTATGCGACGGGCCTACCTTCTAAGAGCGATATCTTCTAGAATACTCTTCCAAATCAAGTCTCATTTATTTTTATCTCTTGTTCATAGTATTATCTCTAGTTTGATCCATAGAACTCGATTTATCTTGGACTATATCTCCGGGAATCGTGAGAGGAAGTTGGGGCTTTTTTTGAAAACTCTATATAAACTGCCCAGTTCGCAGTGGCGACGGGGGGCTCTTCTTCAACTCGGGGCGAATCCATGCTGCACCGTCGACTTAATCCTTCGACTCTGACTTGAAGAGGAAAGTATTGGTTTTCCATTGCATCCTTTTGGGCTCAATTTCGTGGTCTATATTCTTAGTTCTCTTCTCCCCAAAATCACAAATCATCACAAAACACTATTTTTCTGCTACACATGCATTTTTTCCCCGTTTTGCATGCACATTTTCCTGCAGTTGTGCTGCGTGATTTTCTCATATCTTTGTTTCATCCTCATCACAACACACACACCTATTATTTCCACCCTTCCACTGGGGTTAAAAACCCTCTCCCGGTGTGTTCTCCCCCTTTTATTCATACTATTTTATCATTGCGGGATTGATACTACACTTCATGATCTAATGGGTTTTTCTCTTGTGGTTTGATCTTTGTTTTGCAGGAGAGCATGATATGAACGTGAGGCCCTCTTCTTCTAGCTGGCTGGAGGACGAGGAGGTTTGAATCTACATCGCTCCCACACCCAGTTATCAAGCGCGATCAAGTCTTCATCTTTCTAAGGTACATGGCGCCGGCCATTCATCTCTTCATCTCTTGGCGTTGTTAACCCTTGGTGGCGATCACGATATGTCTTTCTCATCTATTCATCACCCTTTTTCTTTGATTCACACTTCTATGCATGTTTTAGTTTAAGGGGGCGGGGTACATTAATCTATCTACCGCGTCGGGACCAAAAGTCCACCGCACCATATAGGGATCGGCGTTAATTACATCTCCTCGGAGGGGAGAAAACCCTTGATTAGTCGCCAAGAAAGAAGGGCCCACGGGCCTGAAATTAATACTGATGAAATGCATGATTAAAGTTTTAAAACTCAATAAAGTGTTCCCCTGAGATGGGTACAGAATAGAGTAAGATCGGCCATTTATTTGACCGCTTTAGATTGGGACCAGTGCCCAAATGTCTGTCGTACAATGGCAATTTTAGTGTCATAGAAGCGGGGTTAACCCTGTAGAGAGACGAGTTGATAAATAACGAAATATTAGCCCAAGATAGGATTGAACCATGGCCATAATGAGGCGACCCTATAACGCCTCAGATTTTTTTTGGATATTTTTTGGATCTGGATCCGTGGGTTTCGGATCGCTTTTGGGGGTCCCCGATTGAGTTTTGCGTTTCACGCGTGTTTTTATCTATCGAACTTTCGGAACTTCGTGTAGGGTTAACCATTACGTTCTCTGACTCCAGGACGTTACCACTGCGTTGTGCATTTTCCGCGGATCGTGGAGAGTATTTTTTCCTATTTTTGGTATTTTTCAAAATTTCTGGATTTTCTATATAAACCCAACCCCTTTTCTCTCTCCCCATCTCTCATTTCTCACTCTCTCTTCTCTCACGCTCTCTGTTCTCACCCTCTCTTCTCCGGCGGCCGACGGAGCTAGGCGGGGTCAATGCGGGTGAGGAGCGGCCGAGCATGGGCGAGGATCGAGAGGCGGTGGCTCACGGTGGAGCTCGTGGCAAGTTCGTGAACCGGCGGAGCTTTAACGGCGTTTTCTTAGCGGATCGGCATCCTTGTCGCGCGAAATCTTTAGTGGAGGTAGGGGGACGGTTCCTTAAGCCATGTACTTCCTGTCCCACGAGTTTTATAAGCCGTGGTGAGCAGAGTGGGGTCATTTTCACGTTTTAGATAAAGGAGCATGTTTTGGGGAGTGAGCCGGTTTTCGCTATTCAACGTGATTTTTGGGGTTTAAATGGGTCCTCTCGGTGCTAGAGAGGTTGGGGACTAGTTTCCCCTTCTTTTCCCCTTCACATGGGTGTGAATGAGGTGTGAAATGATATTTTTTGTGAGATTCACCATTTTAGCGCTTGGGACGACCTAGCGGTCCTTCCAGGGACCGCCAGGTCATATGGAGACCGCTAGGGGTTCCCCTATGTCAGTTCGAGCTTTGCGGTCACGCGATAGACTGCCATCGAGCTTAGAGGTCTCGAGGAGACCGCCAACCAATGCTTAGCGGTCAGGGCATGACCATTTTTATGGTTTTGGTCATTCGGGTTTCTAGTGGCGTAGCGGTCAGTTGAAGGACCGCTAGGTGACCGAGTGGTCTGGGGATGATCGCTTGAGGTCTGATGTTTCTGGGGCGTAGCGGTCCTGGCTGGACCGCTAGGCAGGGCTTAGCAGTCCAGGGGTAGATCGCTACACTTGGTTTGCGGTCCTAGGACGGCCGCTAGTTGATTTGACGGTCCAGGGAGGACCGCCACCCTGTTTTCCATGCTTGTCGTGTTCCATTTACGTCGTGTTGGCCCCCGGTCAACCCGGTTGTGACCCAGTGGTCGACCTTCGATCTCGTGGATGTCCCGGACACCCCGTGGGTTCTGTGTCCGTGTTTTTGGGGAGTTTGGAGATACCGAGTTACCTCGATTAGTGTGCCCATGGGTTGGAGGGTCTAGGTGACCCCATGTGTTCCAAGCTTTCGTGTTCTCGCTATATCGAGTTGATGTGAGTCGACTTGTGTATGGAGGGTCATTCCTGCACGTCATTGGCTTTTCAGGAAGTGTTTTCCATGTGGGCCATGTGTGTGGCCTTGGACCATGAGTCCATTCTACCAGCATGGGGCTGGAGGTTTTCCGCGTGTCCCATGGATGAGGGATTACCTCGGTAGCTTGTGAGCTGTCTCGGTATTCACGTTATCGTGATTTCAGACCTAGGGATTAGGCTAGATTGATGGCGCTGTGCCGTCACGTGCAGCGATCTTGACCCGAGTCGTATGACTCAAGGACCGTTGGGGTTGTTAGGTCTAGTGGGCTGTCTAGAGTCTGGTGGCGTCGAGCCACCTAGTATCGCGATGGGTGCGTGCGTGACTTTTCGTGTTCTCATTTAGTGACCTCCCACTAGTCGTAGCTTTCCTGCGCACGCGTGTGCGGACCCACTTGGGAGTGGTGGAGAGCGTGACCCCGAGAGAGACGGTTTTTTGGCTGGTTACCGTAGGGCCCCTCACCTTTGCAGCCTGAGTCCGAGCTCGGGGGAAAACCAGCTAGAGGACCCGACTTAGAGCGGATGGTCTTGTTGGGCAATTGTATAATATGCTTAATTATACTGTTTTGATGATGTCACATGGCTCAGAAATTCATGACATCTCTTGATGTATCCAGGTGTGAAGAAATCATGCCAAAAGCTTTATGTGCACCGACCATGTCCTTCACATGCACCGACCTTGACTGGGCGGCAACCGTAATGTGCACCGACTTGCATGAAGCCAATAGTGATGTGCACCAACCTACATATGAGGAAATATGAAACATGCACCGACCTTAGCTGCAAGCTGGTAAAGTGTGCACCGACCTTCATATGGCTCAGACTGAAATGTGCACCGACTTGCATATGAGGAAAAATGAAAGTTGCACCGACCCTGCTCTTCATACAAGAAAGTTGCACCGACCATGAACGCTCCAAGAGTGAAAGTTGCACCGACCTTGAATGTTCAAAGCATGGAATGTGCACCGACCTTGTTATGGAACATGCACTGACCTTGTCTGGATGTGCACCGACGTCGCTCAAGATGTGCACCGACGTCTATGTTGAAGATAAATATGCACCGACCTTGTCTGGATGTGCACCGACTTCGCTCAAGATGTGCACCGACGTCTATGCTGAAGACAAATACGCACCGACCTTGTCTGGATGTGCACCAACCTTGCTCAAGATGTGCACCGACGTCTACGCTGAAGACAAATGCACACCGACCTTGTTCTGGGTGTGCACCAATCTTGTGTGCTCGAAGCATAAGATGTGCACCGACCTTAAGTGCTCGAAGCTTGAGGTGTGCACCGACCCTGCCAAGGGCCAAGCTTCTTTTGTGCATCAACCTATATCTGATGGATCAGTAACATGCACCGACCTCATAAGGCTTGCCAAGCCAACCTGCACCGATCTCATGGAGAAGAGGACCTGTTCGACGAAATGCCTCACTGAGCGATTTTCAAACCCTTTTTTAGCAAACCTGCACTATTTTCAGAATTGGATCTAGAGAGCATAAATAGGAACCGCAAATGCCAAAATACACATCTTTTGAGGTTTGGAAAGGTACTTTTGCTCAGTCAACCATCTTGTCATCATTGGACTTCTATATCAGTCCTTTTGGTCCATGAAAAGGTAAGCTACCATTTCTAGGAAAAGTCACCAATCCTGGTACCCACCTTTTTGCCTCCACCCAATCACATGCTCTGTCAGTCAGATCCCTCAAGACAAAAGGACGTCCTGACTATCCTACTTGCAGGAAAAGAAGATGCTACAGATCCTCCTTGGGAGGCTCCTCTCACACCTTCTCAGGTCAACCAAAGAAACGAAATGGTAGAAAATTTTTTGTTACCTCCCTGGCCAACCAGAAGCTGCCAAAACAAAACGCCTTTGAAAACAAATGATTATTTATGAAGAGCCAATCACGTTCAACCTGCAACATTTTCTGAAAGGGGTAATTGCGCCTATAAATAGGAAAGGCGCCATGTAGGAAAGTGCTCGCTATTATTGCTTCTACAAGGGTTGTAGCCTGAACCCGTCGGAGTGCAAAAGAAAGAAAGGGAGAAAGAAACGAAAAGAAAAGGGAGATGAGCCCCTGCTAAGCCCATATGGAAGAATAGGAGGAAGAGAAGAAAGAAGATCAGCAGCCGTGAAGCCAGCCCTGACTTTCTTCCATCATTCACCTCTGCCCTGTCACTCTTAGTGATAGCCTATCTGGAGCCGGTTCACCTACAGCATTCTTGTTCTTTTGTTTCTATTTCCTTTGTCTTCTTTTCAAGCTCAACTTGTTCTGTGTGGGGCTTGTCCCCGTGTGTGGTGAGGACCTCATCCTCGTCTGTATGAGGGGGGGGGGCTTGTCCCCATGTCTGCTGTGTTTACAGCATGTGTGTGTGGTTATCCATCTTTTGGCCAAAGAGTGGGAGGGTGATGACCCGGACTCCGGATACCGGATATACCCGATAGGATTACCGAGTAGACCCGATACCGCTTGGAACCCGTGAAGCCTCCCAAAAGCTATAAAGCTCCAAAGGGATAAAAGGAATGTCGTGTAGTACATTGAAGTCACAGATATAACAATAAGCAATTAAATTTCATTAATCAGGTTTGCTAAAGTAGCAGAAATAAATTACTTTTTAATTAACAATTAAAATTAACAATTATACCAGAGTCTAGTCCAAAGGAAAGACAAGTACAGTCCGATAGAAAGAATACGTACACTGAGGCCGGGGGAAGCCCGACGCAGGTACCGCTAGCAACTACGAACATGCCACACCAGGAACCGCAAAGGAAGCGGAGACGGCCACACCTGAAAAGCTCGTGTCACTGGCTCAGTAGGGGTCACGCGGATCCCCACTGAAAAACACGTAGTAACACAGAACAACAGCTAAAACAACAGGAGTAGTAAAGCAGGAAAAGCTAAACTATAACTAGAAAGCTGTAAAAGAAAGCCGGAAGAGTAGGAGTAGAATAGCTAAAAGAAAAGGGAAAAACCAAGCCATAAAGAATAAGAACACGGCTGTCGAGCAAAGCACGGCTCCCTAAGCTACTCCAAACAGTGACAGAAGGGGGAACCCTGATCTCACAAAGTCAGGAGTTACCGATCCGTCAGCCTAAAGGCTAAAGCCCACGAAACCAGGCAAAAGCCCTAGAAGAGACCTAGACAGACACAGACACCGAAGCATACATGACTAGATCGTCATGCACACAACAAAGAGCTGACCTCAGGTAAACTCAAGAACAGACTAACCCAGAAAAGGTCGAGACACGAAGGACGAGAAACTCATAAGTCACGTGTCACGTGACGGAAACACCTCCTCACTAGAAGAACAGCCAGATGCGTCCACTGACGTCTTAAATTGCGCCACAGGTATCTCTGTCACGCCCCAAACCGATAGCAGCGGAACGTGTCGTTTGCTCGGAATGTGGCAGTTAAACAGTCGTGAACGATCAAGAGTAATGGCATGAGACCAAAAAATTTGGAGCAATAATAAAAAAATTTATTTCAATATAAGTCTCTTACAATTTCAAATTTCAAAACTTGCAGACTCAACTACATCATAATAGAAAGAAACGACCAAAGACACGCCAGTGAACTTAGACTAGACAATTAATAGGAAATACTAGCTAGACTCAAGAAAGATAAAAGACACGGGTTCACTAGTTTCTGAAGCTCGCTTGCACACTTGTCCCTCCCGTGTGAGTCTCGGTCTCGCTAGCCACCTGATTACCTGAAAAATGTTAGAATAAACTAGGTGAGCGAACGCTCAGTAGGAATTATATCTCAAGAACAAGCTAGCTTTAAGTAATTACATGTTATATGAATGCAAGGCTAATATACATGAATGATCGCAAAACAGAATGCAAGTATATCGATTAAACTGAGATATGGAAGTTCTAGTAAAACGTGATAAGCAAAAGTTAAAGATAGTATCGAGCATGAGATATTGGCTATTTAGAGTTCTAGCAAGTACCACGACGAGTCACGCACGCAAGCAATATCATTTAAAGTCACGAGAGAGAGTAGTGGAATGTCTCTAGAACGACGAGTACTTCGGTGCAATGCCACACCGCGATCATTACAACTCCCATGGACACTAGTACTTTCGGGTGCTCCTCCCGGACCAGATCGGGCCCTTATATGCGCAAGCATTGTATAATGCACTTTCGACATCCACGATAGTAATAGCCAATGTAGAATGCCAAGGGAATGAAACTTGTAGGAATTTAAGGTAGATCTTGCGGAATATATCAGAAAACTAGGTGGAATTGGCTCCTTAGTAGGTGCTATAAGTACTCGAATAAGCATTCATAACCACATGAGCGCTCGTTCTTTGTACATGATAAGGTAAAAGAATTGGTGTCTACGCGGAGGCACGCAATCCATGATGATTAGCAATGGCATGGTTTCCCATTCCATTAGCTCAAGAATTAATCTCATGGCGGCTATTTAGCATACCATGAGGGCCGGTATACCATGTTCCTAGAGGGCCATGGTAATAAAAGTGTTATGGGTTTTTATGGTACAACCAGCTCAATCGGCCTTGAGGGAATCCAAGGCATCGAGGAGACTTACGGAGGTCTCTATGACTAACTCACCAGTCCGAAGGAACGGAATGTCCAACGAAGGGCTTGTATGTCACGAGAAAATATAGGTGAATCGATAAATCACTGAGAAACGTGGGACTATACTCACGGATGGAATATAGTGCCATGTGTGTAACCCATTGGAAGGGTGTACATGAAATTGACGGAAAACTCTCATGACAGAAAAATGGCGCCTGGGTCATGGCCACTATTTCTTAAATAGCGCCTGGGGTACAGCCACTATTTCATAAACCGCGCCTGTGACCGAGCCGTTACTTTTAAATTCATGTTCCAATTTCAGTGTAAATAAAATCTGGAATTTTATAGCCTTTTAACACAACGGTTTGGTTCTGTTTTAATTCGCGCTCATGGCGCAGCCATGTTTTAGAAAATAGCGTCCAGACCTTGGGCGCTGGTTTCAATATAGCGACAGGATAGGGGTCGTTGTTCATTCCAGAGTATAAAATGCATGAACAGTGTCATTTTTCCAAGTCAAATAATTTCCTAACGACAAGAACATGAATATGTAGAGAAAAATATCAGGAGTTTAGCCATGCACGCGTGTAATTGATTAGATGTCCACATCTCAAGTTATTAAATTTTAAACATGCTGGTTTAATAATTAAATCATGAAATTAGCGACTGCTATACAGTCGCAAATTTAGAATAGCGCCCATGATCGGGTCGCTATTTCACTGTGAATCCAAAAATTGAAACAGAAGCCATTAAAATAGTGTAAAAGTATATCAAGATGCATGCATGAATCTATGTATTTACTAGATTAGGCATAGAACTTGAGAAAACCTACCTTGTTGTGAAGTTTTGGTTGATGATCGATCAAAGGTTTTGAAGGATAAAGGAACAGACAATGCTCGGCAGCAGTTAAGAATATAGGGTTCTTCTGTTAATAACCGCAGCAACAGGAGGAAGAATCTAAGAACTTGATAGTAGTTGTGAATTCAGTTCACAATCGAGCTCCTCAGCAACAATAGAAGCAGCTTCAATATTGTGCAGAATATAAGGCTCTTCTTCAGCAATCATAGAATCCGTAGCAGAGAGGAAGGATTAGCAGCAGGTCACGGGTCTTAAGAGAGAGCAACAGGCTGTTGCGTTGCAGCAACTTCCCAGAGCTTCATAGAAGGATTTGGAAGAGTAGAGAAATAGTCAATATGTTGTAGCTTCCCAGCAACGTATCAGAGGAAGCTTCACAAATATATGGTAGTAGCAGTAGCAAGATTGAGGAAGAAGAAGTAGCAATTATCTCCTTGGCAGAAGACAGCAACCCCCACGTTGGGTTCTTGCAAGAAGAGAACAATAGTAACTTGAGAAAATATGTGGCAGCAGGTTGATGGTGGGTTTGAGGAAAAAGAGCAATAGGTTGGCTTGAGGGTTGGGTATTTATAGTGGCTTTGGGAACCTATTGGGTATTGGAGTTAGTTTGGAACTCAAACTTCCTAGAACAAGTCCTAGTGGTATTAGTATTTTCAATATTAACTCTTTCAAAAACAAACACTTCCCAGTTAGAGTGAAACACGGCCGTTAGTTTCCTTTTTATACTTTAAGGAAATTCACGACCGGGTGACAGCCACATCTTATTAAGTCGCATCCATATGCAAGTCACGTTTTATTAAGACGTGTCCATGTAGCAGTCATTTTTAAAGAAATAACGCCCTTCGATCGGGCGCCTTTCACCATTTCACGTTAACTTATACTAGTTGCAATGTTTGGGGATTTTTATGTTTTTAATTCGATGGGGTCTTGCTATGAAATTTTATGGGTATGATTTTTCTATTTTTCTCTATTTTTTGATATAATTAATTTTACAAAATTCTTTTAATTTGAAAAGTGGCACTATTCACCTATTTTGGAAATAGTGACTTTGTAGTTGACTTTTTATGTAAATAACGTGCATATACATTGGGCGCTATTCACCCTTGCCATGTACCCTTCGAAGGACCAATATTGTTTATATGTCCATTCTATTATCTTTTAATTATCTTTAATGTATTTAACTCTTATTTATACACCCTTATTCCATCAAAATATAATGTAATGAATATGAAATTTTAAATTTTATAAATTATTAATAAAATATAAATCGATGTTTTCTCCAATGTTTATTCATTATTAATTCAAATAAAATTATAATGTTAATTAAATTCCTATTTAAAATGTCATTCTATTCTTAAGCCATTATAATTTAAGGGTAGGGTCTACGAGAGATCTTTTTGTAAGGCCCATTAGGGAATCACGGGGTTGTACACAAGGTCTGGGTCTTATCTAATTGTTGGTTTTAATTTATTATTAATTCAAAATAGAAGTAGAATATGAATTAAACGCCTTCTTAAAAATAACCCTCTATTCCGTATTAACATCCTTTTTAATCACGAACTTGGGTATCAGAGGCAGGTTCGATCTGAGCAACCTTTTTACTTCTATCCCCTAAAGGGAATATCACTTAGCCATTTACTTAATTGAATGAATTTTATTTATTAAACATTATAAACTTATTTTTAGGAATATGTAATTATCTTTTATGTATAAGTTTTCTTCTATATTTTTATTTATTCCTATTTCAAAATTATTGGGCGTTACACCCTCCTCCACTTAAAAGAATTTGGTCCCCAAATTCACATCACCTTCCATTCCTAACGGGGAACTAGTTATAACTTATTTTGATTCTACACAGGTAAAGAAGAAATCTTAAGCATGGAAAAGAACTAGTTTAGGATTACGGGTGAGGGGTACCTTCCACAACTTCTCTCTTGACAAGTTCGGCCACAAGTTGAGTTTCTCTTGAAAACTTTTTAGTCAAAATAGGACATTCTGCTATCTTATGGTCTAGGCTTTCGTAACGCAGACATGCTCCCGAACTCCACCAACACTTTTTCGATTGGTGACCATATCTTCCACAAGCGTTACATTTACCTTGCGAGTGATCTGTCGAAGTTCCCTTCTTATTACACTTCTTACATTTCTGGCATTTCTTACACTTTTGCAAAATATCACCCTCGTTTACCCTTTTCTTGGTAGTGGTGAACTTTCCAGAATTATCCGTTTGATCCTTCCTTTCAACTCTCTCTTTTTCTTCCACCGCCTTTTCTAGCTCCTGGACTCTTCTAACAAGGTCCGCATAAGCTTGGACATCTACTAGTACCATCTCAGGGACAAAGCTTGGCTTAGATGCTTCCATTTTATCTAGGTTCCTGCAAGGATAAGTGGGGAGATAATTTATTGACTCAAGAATTAATGTTAATGAAATGTAAATATCTTATCTTTCTTTTATAACTTTAACCCCAAGTTCTACCCATCTCTCACGGAACTCCTATAGGATGACCGACAAGGATACTCAACCTATCTCTTGGACTTGATGCCCTAAGGAGTTGAAAGCCGAAGCTCTGATATGACTGACAAGGATACTTGACCTATCACTGGAACCTAATAACAGGAGGATATGAAAGCCGAATGATGCGGGACGGACACGCGACCTAGGACTCTAGCTCGCGATCGTCCCTATGCGAGGGAAACGCTGGACTGTGCGTGGTTGAGAAACCGGCAGTGAGTCTTGGGTATCAACTTTTCTGCGTTAACTCGGATTGAGTCACGGGACGGGTCGCACTCACTCTCTCGCAGCGGTGATAAAAATGATATAACGGGTTAATAACCTATCAGATGCAGCGGCATATACGAATAAATACGAGTAAAGCAAAGCCAAGTAAGAGAGCGAACACGATACATCCACGCTCCGGGCGTGGGGAAGACGACCCCGGCCAGTTACGGTAACTCCCGGTATAATGGTAAAAACTTAATTACAACAGTGAATTTTATTGCCCACTCCATGCAGGGAGGTAAAGGGCTACAAGTGGGCCCGGGAGGACCAATCCTTGGTTGACGGGAAGCAAGTTGGACGGGCGTTTGGGAGCGAACTCGGCCTGCTGGTCCGACTCGGTCCTGCGCCGACTTGGTACTGCGCCGACTCGGTTCAGACTCGCTGGACAGCAAGGCGCGGTTTCCAAAGGAACGTCACCTTCCTGAGATCTTCGGAAGGCGCCGCTTGGTTGGAACGTTGGCAGGACGTCCTTGGTCAACTCTTGGGAGTGGCGGCTCCTGAAGTTGATTTTTGATATTTATATCTGAATTTTTCCCAGACTGAAATTTCAGAACTGCACAGGGAACAGATCTACACGCCTCGGCTGCATGAAATAATTCTCTCAGATCATAAATCAGATTGAGGCAAGACTGGTGGCGTTGGAAAGAGGACTCCTAGATCTACAACACATATTTTTTATAGCTCGATCCAACGAACGGATGAGAATTGGAAGGCTCTGTAAGACTATGTTTTTTCTGTGGATCTATTTAGAGACACTCAGGACAGAAGGGGATCTGCCTGAAACTGACCTTTGACTGAGGGGGGTATGATTTTTACAGGGGCTAAAAACATTATGGGAGGTAGGGAGGAATGTGAGGAACATTGAGGAATTTTTGTGGATTTTTGAAAAATATCTATGGGGGTGGTAAAAATACGAATAGGTGACACTGTCCAGTGGATCTGCAGAATGACAGATTACAGGGGGGAAACAAGAAATATGGGGAAAATATCAAGCGTAAGCCAAATGGCACGAAATTTAAACTGGAGACTAGGGGAGACAGGGAGAACAAGCCCTCAAAGTTTGGCCTCGATCAGACAACAAGAGAAAAAAATAAAATTATGAGATTGAGGTTCTGTCCTGATTTGGACAGAGCTCCGGCGATGGCAGTGGCGGCGCGATGGCGGCATGAACGGAAGGCGGCGGCCGGAAGTCGCATCCAACAGAGGTTGGAGATCTTGGAGTCACACCAAGATGAGGGCTTCACACCCTAGAATGGGCAGAAATCCATCTGCAAGAGGGGAGGAGAGACACAAGGGGTGCCCTTGGGCTTGCTCTTGGCATAAATGCTTAATTCTTCATTAATTTCTCTAATGACACTATACATAGGCTTATATAGAGAATGGCAAGGGGTGGGGGGATGGGAATTTTGTGGGAGACAGGGGATTTTCTTCTCCATGTGGTCAAATGACCAAATTAAATAAAAAATACAACAATGGATAAACTATATTATAAGGGGGAAGCATCATGGACTTTGCTTGGTCCAATTTTGAATTTTCTTCCACCTTGTCCCCTTGAATGGTCAAGCATCTAGAAGCCCACCTTGGACCTTTGACAAGCCCCACATGGGACCCAAAGGCTTAGGTGGACCAATGGGGAAAGAGATGGGGGCCCCTTGCTGGTCCTACTAGACTTTTACACAAAAACCCAAACAATCCTAAGGAATGACAAATTGACTTATAAAGCCTTACAATTGCGTACATTTTTTCCCAAGCATATAAATGCAAATAAAAGGACTCAAATGTAAAATAAAAAGTAAGTGGTCTTGCTCTGATGTCTCCATCAATTCTCCCCGGGTGGGAAGAACTCGACCCCGTTGTGGGAGATGAAAAAAAAATTATTTGATTTTTTTATTTTAGAATATCTTAATTTGATATTTATTCGGTTATTTTTGTTTGTTTATTTATTTTATTAATTAGGCGTGCCAGTCACTAGCGTGACAGTTTATTGTGCGCTCGACCTGACTCAGTCAGTCGATTATGATATTCGTGTCAGGACCCGGAGTCCGTCATACCATAAAGGCTATGACGTTAATTACGTCCTTCCAAAGAAGGACAACCCTTGATTAGTTGCCAAGAAAGGATGCCTCGGGGGCAAAACGAGATAAGACTATTACGCTAACTCCACTAACGGGATGCGAAACATGCATAGAAAACCATGCTACGCGGGACATGATGACAGTGTTATGGCACAAATCCAGCAGCATATCCCCTTATTTTGGACTATGTCGAAGGAGGAAAATAGGTCATCCACCCACGGAATGCTGGGATGGAAGCCAAAAGAGAGGCGGGCGTAGCCCTGGATCCAAAAAGGATTTGAGTGTGACGGGACAGTGTCCATTACCATGGTGTTTGTTGATATTCCCTTCAGAGACCATTGGGGGACTTGCAATGGCAGGACTCCCAGGGTCAGTTGGGTTGGAAGAAAACTTGACAGTTAATGGCATACAATATCGGGGTAAGACCCCGTAATAGCTCCGTTTAGACATGGATGAAGAACCATGACACCCTCATGATATGATGGGGGTTAGTATGAAGGTTAACAGGAGTGGGACATTGGGTTTAGACTGGATCTAGGCTCAATGAAGTTGCTGAGACGCCGGATGTTTGAGTGGTAGCTATTGTTAAGATGAAACAGCATGGATGGGAGTCGGCGTGAAGGCCAAACGGCGCGGTGGGGTCCCGGCGCGATGATGAGCTCACAGGTTATCGGCACGATAAGTGGCCAGCACGACCAGCGTCTCGGGGCGCCCGTCATCCGGCGCGGAACCCGTGCCGGGAGACTATATGGCGCCAAGAAGAGGGGTTTCTTCATGTTTCAAGACTTAGAAGGCTTTTTGAGGTTGAGGGGAGAGCCCTCTTATGTTAAGTAAGGATCTCACAGGTTTGTCCATGGTGGTAGTTGGGTGAGGTGGAAAGTGAGGGTGGACTCATCCATGGAAGGTCTAGGGAGATCGTATGACTGTGACGGTTATGTTCTCCTGTCATAGTGGGCAAAGGATCATGAGATGGTCTGCCTCAGATCTCTGCCACACAGCCGGGGGTAGATTCATAGTTTCAGTGAAAGCGTCACACGATGCGATAAAGTAAGGATTTGTGGATGAATTTCGACAGCATTTCCCCTTATTTTGGACTGTGCCAAAAGGGGAATATAGGTCATCCATCCACGAAGTGTCGGGATGGAAGCCAAAGGAGAGCCGGGCGTAGCCCTGGATCCAAAAAGGATCTCAATCCCATGGGACAATGTCCACTTGTAATGGGATGCATCAATATCCCCTAGATAGCCAACGGAGAACATGCAGTGGCAGAGCTCCATGACTTAACGGGGTAGCAGAATGTAGGGGGAGTTTAACCCCATCAATTTGGCTCCCATGAGGGTCGAGTGAAGGACACTATTTCTCTTCAGAGTGATGGGGTCTTGTGGCTATGGGTCATCGGGCTCAAAACTGGTGATGGCTTCGGCACGAGGCTATCGGCTTGGACGGGAGTCGGCATGAAAGAGAAAAAGGATCTCGGCGAGTCGGAAAGAACTCAATCCGGCGCGGGCAGCACTCGGCGATAGACTTGCGCCGAGGGAGGGTCGCGTCGGGGGGCTTTGGGATCAGGGTTTTCAAAGGTCAGGAGCCGAGGGTTTCAGAGGGCTCTTTGAAGGTTTTAACGGGGGTTTATTCAGAGGATCTTCAGATGTTTTACCCAAGGTTCTGGGGGGTTTATTCAAAGGATTTTGAGAAGGCCCTAGGGGGAGCGAGGCTATCTCTGAGAGAAGGGGGTCTTCACTCGGGGGCCTCACTGGGAGCAGGGCCATGGGCTGATTCGTACAGACCTTGATAAGAGCATGTTCCCAACTACCTCTGCGAGGGAGAAGCCATGAGATAGGCTGTCTCAGGCTCTCACTGCTATCGCGGGGATAAAACTGCGGAGGCGATTCGACGGAAATCACTCGGACAATCCGAAGGATGTGCACTCAATGGAGCATAATCTATTCACAGCAGCTACCAAATACATTAGGCTCCGAAGGAACAGAGAGGGAGAAAATGACCTCGCCCTTGAGATTTTATTTCACTGCAAATGACTCATACATTCAATGTAGCAGAAAATAAAGATAGAAGCAGACTACGAAGGTCTGAATACAGATGCCGCCCTTTTACAACTGGGCTATGCCAGCATTCGAAGTCATCGAAAACACATTACTCAGGCATAGAGCGGAAGAACAGAAACAAAAAAAAAGAGCTAGACTCAAATGAAAGACAGGGATGGGGAAGAATATAGCCCCTCAGGGCATCTTGGAACCGATCCCACCTTGAATCTCTCCTCCGAGCTTCTGAAACTCTTTTCTCTCTTTAGCTCCTGTAGAGGGCTCTCTGTTCTTTTCAGTGGCACCCTCGATCTATTATCTCTTCTCTCCTTCTTCTCTTCTATGCTCTGTGTATTCCTCTTCTGTTGTTGTGGTTGTTGTTTTTTTTTTGTTGTTCGAAGGCAGCAGCCTTTATAGAAGGGTGGCCTTCTGTTCCCGGCGTGAGCTTCTCGTCGCGCCTCAGCACGCATCATCTCGGCGCGTCTAGCTTCGTATTGGGCTTGGCCCATCTGTTCAGAACCCGGCACTGGAAGAGGCTCATCTAATGGACTTCTTTTCATTGCTCTGGTGGGCTTATTGGTATATTCCTCTTGAGGCTTGTTTAGCACCTTGCGTTCACGCCCATGTGTGAGGCAGTGTGGATCCCTTTTCATGAAAATCAGAATTATCTGAGGTTTCTCTTCAGTAGGCAGATGGTTGCCTGAATGTTGTTATAATTTTATCAGCCCGACTATCTGAATGACAGCAGTGCTGGACAGCGGCCTAGCCAGAGATGGCTTTAGCCGGACAGAGTGTTAGGGGTAGTGGACCTCTTCTATTCTGATTCTCAGTACTTCCAGGGATGGTAAAGGAGCCGCACCATTGGTTGACCTTCAGGGCCCTAAGTCTGCTTTGGTCTCTTCTGGTATATTTTAGGTGTCAACAAATGCCCCCCACCCGCAGGTGGCGTAAGCGAAGGATGAGTGACACGGGACATGAGGGTGTACATTGCACTGCACTTTGTAATTTCTTCAGGTCTGCTCCTGTTGTTCATTTTTGTGACTCTAAGTCTTCATTCTGTTTGTATAATCCCAGTATTTGTAAGCATACTCGGACAGACATCAGCATTCTTGGTTTAATCTTCTGATTGCAGCACCCCTTGGTGAGCCAACTGGCGCTATTGACAGTCTCGGCACGCCCATCTCGGCGTGGCAATGGTCTCGGCGCGGCTCCTTCTTTGACACTCTCGGCGCGGTGATGCTCTCGGCGCGGGTAGGCATTAGGCTGTCCTTTGGACACCTGGACCCAGCGGATGCTGTTCCTACTAAAATTTGTAAACTGTCGAGACTTTCTCGGGAGGGTGATGAATGACTGGCTAGCAGCCCTCAAATTGCAGAAAGCCGATTGTCAGACGGAGCTGGCGTCCCTGACCTCTGATCTCCACAGAAACAAGGCCCATGTTGAAACTTCAGCTGCTCGGGCACATATTCTACGTAGCCAACGGGAAGAACTCCGGGCTGAATTGGCTACCATTGAAGCTGAGATACCACGGCTGGAGGCTGCAGAAGTCCAAGGCATCGAGGAAACTTCTTTACTGGAGGGCCGAGTCGCATCCCTAGAGACTGAGGTGACTCACGTTCAGGAGGAAGAAATGCAGCTCCGTGAACTGGGAGCGGCTCCACATGTTGGGCTCATTGACTTTGCAGATATTTTCAGGCGGTTTTAGCTGATCTGCCTTTGTAATTCGTCCCCTCCGAAGGGCCCCTTTTGTATTCATTCTCCTCCTTTTTGCAATGAAATACAAGTTTCCTTTACTGTTTTAGGTGTCCACCTTTGCACTTGTATTCTATCATATCTTGTGGCAACTTTGGCGACCTGCTTGGAAGTATACCCATATCTGCGTCGCAGGAGAGCGTCTACCCTTTCAAGGAAAGGATGGGGGCCTCGCTCCACCGCATGACGGGGTTGCAGAGGTTGCCAGATTGGTGTGGATGTAAGTCTTGCCGACAAGAAATGTCAAAAATACGACTGCTGGCTGATGAGAGGTCCATCCGGGATAGGCTTTATTACCGGTGGGACAACTGATGAGAGTGCCACTCAGAGGCATAGCATATACTTTATAGTAATCACATTACTGACCCAAGCGCCCTTTCGGGTTTTTGTCGGGGCCCAATTTGGGGAAATGCTGGCCGACCTTGTCGATGGTGACAAGGGTCGAAAAGGTAGTTGGTCTTGCCAATGGTGACAAGGACCGAAAAGGGTAGCGACCGATCTTGCCGATAGTGACACGGGTCGAAAAGGTAGATGGTCTTGCCGATGGTGACAAGGACCAGAAAGGGTAGACGGTCTTGCTGTTGGTGACAAGGACCGAAAAGGGTAGCGACCGATCTTGCCGATGGTGACAAGGGTCGAAAAGATAGACGGTCTTGCCGATGGTGACAAGGACCGAAAAGGGTAGACGGTCTTGTCGATGGTGACAAGGACCGGAAAGGGTAGTGACCGATCTTGCCGATGGTGACAAGGGTCGAAAAGGGTAGACGGTCTTGCCGATGGTGATAAGAACCGTAAAGGGTAGCGACCGATCTTGCCGATGGTGACAAGGGTCGAAAAGGTAGACGGTCTTGTCGATGGTGACAAGGACCGAAAAGGGTAGATAGTCTTGCCGATGGTGACAAGGACCGTAAAGGGTAGCGACCGATCTTGCCAATGGTGACTAGGGTCGAAAAGGTAGATGGTCTTGCCGATGGTGACAAGGACCGTAAAGGGTAGCGACCGATCTTGTCGATGGTGACAAGGGTCGAAAAGGTAGACGGTCTTGCCGATGGTGACAAGGATCGGAAAGGGTAGCGACCGATCTTGCCGATGATGAAAAAGGTCGAAAAGGTAGTTTGGGATGGAATGACGAATGAGGATAAACCCGTTACTACATCATCTTTTCATTTCATCATCATTTTTATCATCATTTTTTTTTCATTCATTCATTTCATCATTTTTTTAACCACATTACCGACTCAAGCGCCCTTTCGGGTTTTCACCGGAGTCAGCCCCCTTTTGCTTTTGCCCACGCGCCCTCTCGGGTTTTCACGTGGCGGGGCACCCGATTTTGCCTGCAACGCCCTTTCGGGTTTTCGCCACAGCCGGGTTATAGCCATTTTTGCCCTTGTCCCCATTTAGGAACAAAGCCGGTGGGATATCTCTATTTTTAACCCCATTTCTGTTTCTTTTCTCTCTTTTTCTTTTAATTCCCCGGAGGATCCGGAACACAAGAGAGCTTGTTTGCTAAGACGCCGACTGGCCTTGTCGATGATGACAAGGGTCGAATCCTGGTTTGGTTCGTCGACATTGGTTAAATGCCGAAGCAAAGGCTATATGGTTCTTGACCGGGACGAAAGGTCTAGGCCAAGGGACAGAGGTCGACCTACCTCACTGATGATGACGAGGGTCGAACCTGGGTTTGTTCATCGATGTGGGTTACACGCTGAAGCAAAGGGTATATTCATTCACAGGGACGAAAGGTCCAAGTTAAGGGTAGAGGTCGACCTATCTTGCCGATGATGACGAGGGTCGAATCCTGGGTTTGTTCATCGGCAGGGGTTACATGTCGATGCAAAGGTATGATTATTGACAAGGACGAAAGGTCCGAGTTAAAGGATAGAGGTCGACCGGTCTCACCGATGATGACGAGGGTCGAACACGAGTTTGTTCATCGACATGGGTTACATGTCGAAGCAAAGGATATATTCAATAACAAGGATGGAAGGTCCAAGTTAAACGAGTAGAGTTCGACAAATCTTGCCGATGATGACGGGGGTCGAACACGGGTTTGTTCGTCGACATGGGTTACATGTCGAAGCAAGGGACATGCTCATTAACGAGGATGAAAGGTCCAAGTTATAGTGGAGGTCAACCGATCCCGCCGATGATGACGAAGGTCAGACACAGGTTTGTTAGGGGATCTCCGATGGGAGTTCTGATGGTTATCCCTTGGGAATCTCATTGAGAGGAGGATGAAGAGAAACTTTTAGATTACCACTTTACTGACCTAAGCGCCCTTTTCGGGTTTTCGCCGAGGCCAGCCCCCTCTTACTTTTGCCCACGCGCCCTTTCAGGTTTTCACGTGGCGGGGTACCTGATTTTGCCTGCAGCGCCCTTTCGGGTTTTCGTCACAGCCGGGTTATAGCCATTTTTGCCCTCGTCCCCGTTTAGGAACAAGGCCGGCGGGGTATCTCTATTTTTAACCCTATTTCTGTTTCTTTCTCTTTCTTTTGAACTCATGTAGCAAAAGGATGCTAAGAGGGTCGGCTAGAACATGAAGTATCGCGTCGAAAAAGGGGTTTATTTGTTAGCAAGAAGATAATGCCAACACCAAGGGTAGATTTATGCCGATTCGGGCGTAGGGCTCGCAATGGCAATGATGTATAAAGGTCGGCTAGGACACGGAGTCTTGCGCCAAACAAAGGGGTTTATTCGTTAGCAAGAAGGTAATGCTAACGCAAAGGATAGATTTGAGCCAATTCGGGCGTAGGGCCCGCAATGGCAATGATGTATAAAGGTCGGCTAGGACACAGAGTCTTGTGCCGAACAAGGGGTTTATTCGTTAGCAAGAAGGTAATACTAACGCAAAGGATAGATTTGAGCTGATTCGGGCGTAGGGCCCGCAATGGCAATGATGTATAAAGGTCGGCTGGGACACGAAGTCTTGCGCCAGAAGCAGGATTTATTCGTCAGCAAGGAGACCATGCTGATGCAAAGGATGGATTTATGCCGATTCGGGCGTAAGGCCCGTAATGGCAAAGATGTATAAAGGTTGGCTGGGACACGAAGTCTTGCGCCGAACAAGGGGTTTATTCGTTAGCAAGAAGGTAATGCTAACGCAAAGGATGGATTTATGCCGATTCGGGCGTAGGGCCCGCAATGGCAATGATGTATAAAGGTCGGCTGGGACACGAAGTCTTGCGCCAGAAGAAGGGTTTATTCGTCAGCAAGGAGACCATGCTGACGTAAAGGATGGATTTATGCCGGTTCGGGCGTAAGGCCCGTAATGGCAAGGATGTATAAAGGTTGGCTGGGACACGAAGTCTTGTGCCAGAAGAAGGGGTTTATTCGTTAGCAAGAAGGTAATGCTAACGCAAAGGATAGATTTGTGCCGATTCGGGCGTAAGGCCCGTAATGGCAAAGTTGTAGGTATTATGTGAGTCTGGCCAGGGCAGAGTGCCACTAGACCAAGTTTGAGGTAGCTCGGTCAGGGCGGAGTGCCACTCGACCAAGGGTGGAGGTAGCTCGGTCAGGGCGGAGTGCCATTGGACCAAGGGTAGAGGTAGCTCGGTCAGGGCGGAGTGCCACTGGACCAAGGGTGGAGGTAGCTCGGTCAGGGCGGAGTGCCACTGGACCAAGGGTGGAGGTAGCTTGGTCAGGGCAGAGTGCCACTGGACCAAGGGTGGAGGTATCTCGGTCAGGGTGGAGCGCCACTGGACCAAGCGTGGAGGTAGCTTGGTCAGGGCGGAGTGCCACTGGACCAAGGGTGGAGGTAGCTCGGTCAGGGCGGAGTGCCACTGGACCAAGGGTGGAGGTAGCTTGGTCAGGGCAGAGTGCCACTGGACCAAGGGTGGAGGTAGCTCGGTCAGGGCAGAGCGCCACTGGAGCAAGGGTGGAGGTAGCTCGGTCAGGGCGGAGTGCCACTGGACCCAGGGTGGGGGTAGCTCGGTCAGGGCGGAGTGCCACTGGACCAAGTTTGAGGTAGCTCGGTCAGGGCAGAGTGCCACTAGACCAGGTTTGAGGTAAATCATTCGGGGAATGCCGGTTGAACCGTGTGATACAGCCGTAGGTGCTTCTCATTAAGGGGAGAGAATTGGATGACTCCTTTGTGATCCGCAAGGACATACGCACCCCCTTCATATGCTCGGTGGACGACATACGGTCCGACCCAATTTTCAACCAACTTCCCCTTAGGGTCGGAGGCCATCACCTCTCTTCTTTTAACCATCACCAGGTCACCCCTTTTGAACTCCCGTCCTTTGACCAGCTTATCAAAAGCACGGGCCATTCAGGCTTGATAGAGTTGAATATTCTGTTGCGCCCGGAGACGTTTTCCTTCAAGCTCGGCGAGCTCTTCTAGTCTTCTTTCTACGTTGGCCTGCTCGTTGCCCACCAATCCATGCTGGATGGCGACCCATAATGAGGGGACCTCCAGCTCAATTGGCACCACAACCTCTGACCCATACATGAGGGAGTAGGGTGAGCAGCCGGTAGGGGTCTTGTAGACCGTACGGTAAGCCCACAGTGCCTCGTACATTCTTTCTTCCCAATCTCTTCTGTTAGTCTTGACAATTTTTGCCAGCAGAGTGCACAGCGTCTTGTTAAAGGCCTCTACAAGTCCGTTGGCCTGAGGGTAGTAGGGAGATGATGTTCTCCAATCAATCTTGTATTTGTCAGCTAGCCGATAAACCTTCTGATTTTTGAAGTGGCTGCCGTCGTCGGAGATGATTCGGCTGGGAATCCCGAACCAAAATATTACATTCTGCCGGAAGAATCTCGCAACTAATTCTCCCGTGACTTCTTTTAGTGCTACTGCCTCTGCCCATATGGAGAAGTAATCTGTAGCTGCTAAGATGTATTTGCACCCTGATGAAGATGCTGGTAGTGGCCCCACCACGTCCGTGCCCCACTGGGCAAACGGCCAGCTTGGTAAGGTAGGATGTAGAGGCACTGGAGGTCTTCTTGACATATTGGCGTGCTCTTGACATTTCTGACAAGCCTTGGTGAACTTGCAGCAATCATCAAATATAGTGGGCCAATAATAACCTAATTTCTTTATTTCGATCTTCATTTTCGGACAGGCCTGGTGAGCCCCGGCTGACCCGGCATGGACTTCTTGCATTACCTGCATGGCTTCCCATGGAGATAAGCATTGAAGTAACACCTTCTTTTGGGCATCTGCCATTATTCGGAACAATGTTCCATTCCTCATCTCATAAGAATCGTTGACTCTCAGGAGTCTCATTCTCTGTTCTTTCACCTTCGGGAGCTGTTGGTGTTGGAACCAATGCAGGAGGTATTCCCGCCAGTCGGGCTGCTGGACTGCTTCAGCAACTGCTACTTCATTGGCTTGTTCATCGGCTAAAGCTTCTGTCATACTGGGGACCTGCCGCCGGTTGATGACTGTTATGTTCAGGCTCGTATCAGGCGGGACCGCCAAGGAACTTGCCAGCTTTGCGAGGGCGTCAGTTTGAGCATTCTATCCTCGGTTGACGTGCTTAATGCTGATGAAGTAGAATCTTGCCATTAGGCGCAGGGCCAGATGGTAGTAAGGGACGAGCTCCTACTTTTGCACCTCGAACTCCCCTTCCAATTGTTTTATAACCCGCATGGAGTCCCCGAACACTTCTAGCATTTGAATCCCCATGGACAGAGCAATCTGTAGCCCGATTATGAGGGCTTCATATTCTGCTTCATTATTTGTGCAAGGCTTGTTTATTGAGCAGGACGTGTGTATGACTTCCCCTTCAAGAGACTTCAAGACTATGCCTGCTCCTGCGCGGACTCTAGCTGATCCCGTCGCTGAGGTGTCAATTCTGGAGGCACCATCAAAATACAGTTGTCATAGGGAGGGCATGTGGACGCACTTTTTATTAAGGTCGTTGGTTGTTCGTTTATTGGGTTTATTAAGTGCGTGGGCGTGCCAGTCACCTAGGTGACGATTTATTCGGGCTTCATGGAAGCCCATGGTGCGCGCGATCTGACTAATCAGACGATTGTGTAGTTCGTGTCGGGACCAAAACCCACCGTGCCATAAAGGCCACGGCGTTATTTACATCCCCCATACGGAGGAACACCCTTGATTGATTGCTGAGAATAAGGGCCCTACGGCCTAAAGAGAATACTAATAATGCAGGAGGATAGTGAAAGATGAACTATGCTAGAAACCCGTATCGGGATGTGAATGTTCAGACTATGTCGGCCACTCACGGGCCACTTCATGTTCGGACGGAGGCCCGTGTTTATAGTATAAAAGACTGTAACAAAACCGCGCAGATGTCTGCCATGAACAAGGCAAGTTTAATGAGAATGCGGGATTGGATCCCAGTAGGGACGGGTCAAGTTGATAGACTGTTGGCCGGAGATGATTTCGGACTATGGCCATGTCAGAAATTACGTAAACCACGTTCGATACCATAAGGCGTCGTTGATTTTCTCTTTGCACCCAGTCCGAGGGAGTGAATTATTAAGTGCGTAGCCCGAGCTCACTAACGTGCGCCCTCACACGCGGATCGACCTGCACGGTCAGGTCGCGGGGTTAATTGAAGCACGGGTGCTAGAGCTCCTTTCATTCTTTTATTAGCGTTGACCTTTTACTATTATTCTCTTTGGGCCCTTCTATTTTTGCTATTTATTCATTTCTTGTATTAAGGAGACGCGCCGGATAAGTGTATTGAAGGAGATGTATTTGTACGCGCCGAATTAAGAGCCATGCAAGGGTAGAAGGGCGCGCCGTGTATGTGATTTCAAATGGTGCGCGCCGGATTAAAGGACCCAAGAGGATGGAGATGGGCGCGCCGTATTCAGGCAACGAGATGGAGATGGGCGCGCCGTATTAGGGCCATGGGGCGCGCCGGTTTAAGGGAACCAATGGGGGGGCGCGCTGGATTTGTGCTTCACAGAAGGAGATGGAGGGGGGGCGCCATTTTTATGATTCAAAGAAGGAGATGGAGGGGGGGGCGCCTTTTTTGGGTGTTCACAGAAGGAGATGGAGGGGGCGCGCCGTTTTAACATTTAAAAGGAGAAGATACAGGGTTTTTGTGAGGAGGGCACGCCGGTCAAGGCCACGCCGGGTTACGGTGTTGAAGGCACACGCCGGTTGAAGGTTCAAAGGGGGAGATGGATTTTGAGAGTGATGTTAAAGCGCCGCGGTGGAATAATCACCGCGCCGTATTAAACTCTCCCGAGGGTTTGTTTCACATGGATTGACTGTGCGCTCCTTTTCTTTCACACGTAGGTGGATTTTAATGGTTAGTTTGTTCGTTCAGTTGATAAATTAGATTGGCAACGACGGGGTTTAAGTGATTTGTTCGGAGGAGTTTATTGTGCAAGATTTTAGGGGTTAATTCACAGAGGGTGTCTTTGTTCGTTTGTTCTTAAGTGTTCTTGTATGTTCTTGGCCCTGGCGAAAATCCGGCAGCACCTCCCCTGGACTGGGGCTGGCCAAAGGAAAAGGAAAGTCACCAATCGGATTGCTCCGGGGTAGACTCTCGAAAATCGGAGTGGCCTCACGGTGGTCCGAACCCAAATGTGAGTATGGAACGTTCGAGGGCTAGCCTTCAAGAACGACCACGGCTCGTAGGCGAGGAACTTTCCAAACGGGACAGGTATTTACCACAAGGGCCATAAATGTTCATCCGGCGGTGGGTACCTTTGAGGGTCATGCCATGGACAGGCAGCCCTCAAGGGCCCGGGATGATCGGAGAATGAACAAACGGAGCAGAGACTGGAACGGAGAACACAAGAGTTGCGAAAATGACTTTTCTTCTTTTTATTCATCCACACAACGGGGAAGGAGTTTTGCATAGAAAGAGATTCATCCCAAGATACAAATGGACTACATCAGAAAGGGGGGGGAGAAGATACTGTCGAGGAAGAAAGAAAAGAACACAGATCTCCACCCGGCTCACCTCTCACACTCACCCCTCTCTCTCTCCCTTTTCTTCTCCGGCACCAGAACAGAGCTTGCTCACCCTTCGGCCTTCTTCAATGGAAGCTCCCCAGAGGAGGAGAAAAAGAAACTCTCTCACCCCTATTCCCCTCAGAGAGCCACACGAGAACCAGAGCCACCCCTTCTCCTTCTCTTCTTTTTTTTGATCCTCCTCTTCTCTCTTCTCTTCTCTCGATATATATATCCATCCAGCTGGGAAAGGAGCCCCTTGAAGTTCAATGCCCCTTCGCTTCCATTCTTCTCCCTCTCTGTATCTGACGTTGTTGAGTGGCCTGCAGGTAGGGGGATTCATAGCGTAGGGGAGGTGCCTCCACCGGATTGGTCAACAGTGACTGGCGGGGAAGCGACGTTCGGTGCGGAGCTTGAAGATTGCCATTCCAGGGAGCTTGAGGAGTTCAGGCGGTTGCACGTTGGTCAGACGCTAGAGGCCTAGCCATTTCAGGTAAGTTCTCTTCATTTGTGCCTGAAAACAGGGGATCGGACTGATGACGGGATGGATTGATTGCGCACCGGGGAAACGCTTCAGAGAATAGTCTACTGTGGGCTTTGAGAATGAGGGGTTAAAACGGTGCCGTTTTAGTGCATTCAAAGGGGCGCCATTTTAAGCATCAAAGGGGGAAGGCCCCTTCGATAGGAGCGCATCGGATAGCCAAAGAAAAAAAGGGGGCATGCCATTTTAAGGCGCGCCATTTTAAGGCCCCTTTGTGCCGTTTTAAGCACCAAACGGATTCTTTTCAAAGTCGCGGCCGTTTATATGAATGTCGGCATTCCCAGAACGTTCCGTTTGCGATGTATGGCCTCTGTAATATTCCGTTTGTAGCCTCTGGGACTCTATCCCAGATTCTGCGTGACTTTCAGTGCATGCAGAGATTGTGTCGGAGTTCCCGACTTCTCTGTGATTCAGCTCTCGGCATGGCCGGTCGGAGCGTTGTAGCTGTATCTTCTGCTTAGGGGGCTTCCTTAGTGGGTAGCGAACCACCAAGCGAGTTCTCGTCCTGGTCGGGCGAGGCATGAGGTTTATTCGGCATTTTCGTCTCCGGCTTGCTCTCGAGTGTTACGACGTGCATGCCGTATGATAGACGCCGTCATTTTTTTTTGACATCCACAGGGCCGCACCTGGCCGACCTCTAAAGTTTCATCTTCAGGAAGCTCTGGTTCCAGAGGGCAGTCTTCGGGTACTGGATGTTCAGCAAAGAAGTCTGCAATAGTTTGGCCCTTGACGACCCTCTGTGGTACATATGAGATGTCATACTCCATAAGAATCACCACCCATTTGCCCAGGCGGCCTTTGAGGGCCGGTTGGGACATGATGTATCTAAGCGGATCCTCCTTAGAAATCAGCTTAACTTCGTGCGACAGCATGTAGTGCCGCAGCTTCTTGACCGCGAAGACCAATTCCAGGCAAATCTTCTCGATGTAGGTGTACCTTTCCTCAGTTCTGACCATTCTTCGACTGAGATAGTAGAGGGCTTGTTCTTTTCATTCTTCATTATTCTGGGCTAGCATTGCCCCCAGGGAATTGTGTGTGGCTGCTATGTAGAGGATCAGTGGCCGTCCTTTCACTGGCGCACCCAGCACTGGAGGGGTTTTTAGGTAATCCTTTAGTTTATCGAAGGCTATCTAGCATTCTTCATCCCAGCAGAAGGGAACATCCTTCATCATCAGCTTGTGAAAGGGGTGTCATCGCCACGACAAGTTGGATATAAACCGCCGGACGTATGCAAGGCGGCCCTGAAGGGATCTTAGCTCAGAGAGATTCCTTGGCGAGGGTAACTCCTGAATCGCCTTGATCTTGGCAGGGTCTATTTCAATTCCCCGATACCTGACAATGAAACCCAAGAACTTTCCGCTCGAGACTCCGAACGCACACTTCATAGGGTTCATTTTTAATTCATACTGCCTCAACCTCTGGAAAATGACTCGGAGGTCTTGCAGATGGTCTTCTTTCTTTTTGGTCTTGACTACCAGGTCATCTATGTGGCACTCGACCTTATGGTAAAGTAGCTCATCAAATATTCTAGTCATCGCCCGCTGATAAGTTACGCCGGCGTTCTTTAATCCGAACGGCATTCTTTTGTAGTGATAAATGCCTTTGGGGGTCCGGAAGGCAGTGTGGATCCGGTCATGTTCCGCGATCCATATCTGGTTGTAGCCAGATGACCCATCCATGAATGATAAGGCCTCATGACCAGTTATTGCATCTATCATGACCTCCGTTATCGGCACTGGGAAGTCATCTTTAGGGCAGGCTTTATTCATATCCCGAAAGTCAACACATATCCGGATCTGTCTGTTCTTCTTCTTCATGGGCACGATGTTAGCTAACCACGTAGTATATTGATTTTCCTCAACGAAACCCACATCAATGAGCTTGTCGACCTCTTTGCATATTTGAGTGATGAGCTCTGGCCTCATACGCCGAGGGGGCTGTTTCACCGGCTCTACCCCAGGGTTTATGGTCAGCTCATGCTGTGAGACTGAGGGGCTTAGTCTTGGCATCTCTTTGTAGGTCCAGGCAAAGCAGTGCCAATATTCTTGTAGTAGCTGGATGTACATCCTCTGTTCTTGGGCAGACAGTTGGGCGCTGAGGAAGGTTGGCCTGGCGTCATCCTCGTCTCCCAAGTTGACTTCTATCAGTTCATCGACTGTTGCTTGACCTCCGTCTTCTATCTCAGGGGGTGCAGGCTGGAGGTCGACAAAGTCTGGTATATCATCTTCAAGGTCGAGGACCTCGATCCCTTCGTCTTGCCTTATTTGAGTAAATCTCTTATTCGGCTGATAATGGCTGCATGCACTGTTCTGCCAACAAGTTTACCTTACTAGCAACTTCAAGGGGCGAGTTGAATGCCTCACCCCCTGCTGAGGGGGTTGCAGTCACTAAGGGCTGGTGATTATTTGTCATTAAGTCAGAGTAACCTTGTAGCTCCTTGGCAAGGGGTGAAGAGATCTCGATCCCTTGAACCACCATGTCCTCAGTGAAGGCAACCATTTCTCTTCTAGCAGCATCTGTCTCTTGATCAGGCTCGGGGGAAGCTTCCCCGACTGGTTCGAGAAGTGCCGACATCATGAATAGAGGAGGGCCACTAGAGGGAGGCAGCTATGCTTCTTCAACATCTTCAGCTTCACTACTGCTAGCTGTGTCAAATTTGGCTTGAAGAGCTGCATCTTCTGGATAGACTTGTTCCCAGCACCGGCAGGGGAATACAGCCTCGGATTCCGGATTCCTTGGCCGGGCTGGCTGAATGCACTCAACTTCTGTCAGGTGTTCACCAATAGTTGCCCCTAGTGGGTTATCCTCCATTGGGTAGAAAGCAGAGATGGTATCCACTTCATAGCGTCCACTATAATAGTATTCTTCGAGGGTGAAGCCCAATCCCGGGTGCTGAGAGACACGCCTCATTTCTTTGTCCAGGCTCGGAGGGTACCATAGCTTCTGGAATGCTTCTTTCCTCTTGCGAGGCTGGCCAGAAGGGATGTGCTGCTTCTGGAACATCTTGGCCATTCGATTTGTTATAAATGTCAGCCCATGTATAGGCATTGAGGGGTTTTCTATATCTTCAGGCAGATGATAATTAGTGTCTTCCTGAGTAGGGTGCTCTTCAGCTGTGTAGAACAGGCTGCTAGGACCATCTATCTATGTCACCTCCCAAGCTTGGAAAGGCTCGACAGTAGCATTGTCGAGGCTGAGAATTGGCTTGGTAAGACCTTCGAGGATCCCGATGTGGTCGTGCTGCTGGTCAACCCTAACTTTATTAGTTTCGGGGTAGATGGCGGGAGGCGCTATCCGGCCTACATCCTCGGTGACAGTGATGTGTGAAACCACCTTGGGATCGATATATCCACGCGGTGGCGGAGGGAACCACTCTACTTTGGAAGTGCCTTTTGTTGTGCTAGAAAAGGTCTTGGCCGCAGGGGCCTTCTGCGACCATTCTGCATATAGAGGGGCATCTGCCAAGTGGCATTCGAATACTTCGAATGGGTGGAGATCAACAAATACTCTTTCCTCTCTCCCATCCATGCTGTATTTGATGCATTGGTGAAGTGTGGAAGATACCACCATATTCTTATGTAGCCAAGGGCGGCCAAGCAGCGCCTTGTATGAGGTGCGAGAATCAATGACATGAAATTGCACCTTCGTGACAAAGTCCGCTAGAGTGAGTGTGAACTTTGCTACTCCTAGCGACACTTCACACTTCTGATTGAAGCCGGTAATGTGCATATCCCCGACCTTTTGTAGGTGCACGTTGAAGTAGTGCCTCTCATATATCCTGTAGGGCAGGATGTTGACAGCTGCCCCGGGGTCCACCAGGATTCTGTTCAGCTCCCGGCCATTTAGATGTCCCCTCATATACAGAGGTCTGTTGTGACTGGTGGTGGGGAGCAACATGTCTTCCTGGGTGAAGGTCATGCTGGCCTCCGGCAGTGCCTCAGCTAGGCAGGCTTCATATTGGGCAGGCGTCTGGAGAGCAGTATTGATCGCCTGTCGAGTCTCTTCACTGAGAGAGAGGATTTCCCAGGCAGTAAATCTTGCTGGGAGCTTCTTCAATAGTTTGACCACCTGACTTCCAGCTCGGACATTGGATAGCTTCATTTCATCTGCCCACCTGGGCTTGGAAGATCCTTGGACTGTGGCCCCTGATGGACCTGCTTCATCGGACTCGGAGGCTACACCCTTTTGCTTAGGATTATCTTCTGGCTGCTTCTCACTGGCTGCTGCCGGGCGAGTTTCCACCTCTTCTGACAATTCGGAAGATTGCTGGAGTTGTGGGTGACTGCCCCCAGTTACCGGTTCAACCTCCCAGCATGGCTGCTTCCCTTTTGACATCTTTATGAACTCCAGAAATAAAGGAGCGGGAGTGCCGCCCCTACTTTAGTTGTATAAGCCTGACGGAGGAGGGATTTGAACTCTTCTGACCTCCGGAGGGGGTATCTTGTAGGGTTGCTCCCCTCTGAAGATAATGTTATGGTTGGTGGGTGGCTGACACCCCCACCTTTGGCCCGACCGGGTTGCATGTGCGGTAGTTGCGGCTTCGGCCTGGCTTTCCTCAGCGGCGGGTGTGAAGCAAATCTCTTCTTCATCCTCCTCACCAGGAAAATTGAACAGAGCAGAGAGGGTGTTGCAAGAAAGGATCTCACCCGTTGTAGCCTTGCTGGCCCTTCTCTTCCTTCTTTGTCTTCTTTTCTTTTCTTTGGCTGGCGCTTGCCCCCAGAACAGGCTGCCATCCCTGTCTGATGCTTTGTCAGCTTCCTCTTCCTGCTTTAGTGAAAGTTGTTCCAGCTCCTGCCACGAGAGATGATCCCGTACCAGCAAAGGTTCTAGCTCGGGCTGTACATACTCATCTAGCCCATTTATGTAGTCCTGTAGCCGCCGGGCTTCTGGACTGATCTTCTTGACTGTCGGCAACGGAGTCTGCCTCCTCCGGTTACGGGTAGGTATCCGGATAACTGCTGGCGTATTGGTCCATACAGGTGTTGCTACTGGTGAAGGGGGTCGTGGCGTGACGCCACGAATATGTGCCCCCGGTGCTGGGCGAGGCAGGCCCTTTTTCTTGGCTCTTGCAGGGACTTGCTGCCATCCCTCCTGTTCTTTTATTAAGGCCAGAAAGCAGGCTTCATATGTACGCTGAGTACTGGCTTCTGCGGTCTCCTCAGGCAAGGCTTGATACAGAGAGACCATGTTGACGGTGGCTCTTCTTACGGGCACCTCATGTGGTTGTGGAGGGTCGACCTTGTACTCCCCCAATTCTATTTCTTCCTTTCTCACCATGCCTTCGATAATATCCTTGAAAACATAACAGTCTTCAATTGGATGCCCCAGCATCTGGTGGTAGGGGCAAAATCTTGGGCTATCTCTTCTCTTCAGGTCCTCCGGCCTCCTCGGCTCAGGCAGGGTGACCTTATCATACTGGGTAACCCAGTCAAACAAGATCCTGGTCTTCTCCTTTGGGAAAGAGTAGGCCTTCTATCTTGCCTTTATCTTTTTGCTATTCAAACACCTTGATATCAAGGGAGTTTGCTTCTTTCGGTGCCTGGCACTGTTCTGCTGCCTTGCCCTTTTGTGCAGTAGGAATATTTGGTGTAGGGGCCGGTTTCGCTAAGAAAGCCTCCACTTTGGCCACAATATTGTTCAGACGGTCGAACGACCGGATTTCCATGCTAATCATCTTCTCCAGCACCTCTCTCCTGAGGTTCTGTTTGCAGATCTGTACAGCGTCCTCCTGGTGCGGGGGCCGCTTGCATCTCATCCCGAGATTCCTCCACCTCTTGATGTAGTCGAGAGCTGTCTCATCTGTCCTCTGTCTTGTTGAATAGAGTTCAGCCACTGTGACTTCCCTCTCTGTGACGTGGAATCTTTCTCAGAACTTCCTCTGCATGTCTGACCAGTCGCTGATCGACCCGATCGGGAGGCTGGAGTACCATTCAAATGCGAGCCCCGTGAGTGAGGACCCGAAGAACTTCAATAAATATGACTCGTCGGTGGCCAAGTCACCCATGACGGTCATGTAATAGGCAACATGTTCCTTCGGGGATCCCTTCCCGTCGAACTTCGGCGGCTTGCTAATCCCGGGAGGGAGCCGCTTGGCAGCATGATGCGGTGGGTATGGAACCCTATATGCATCGAATACAACATAGTCACCTTCAGCCCTTTCAGTGAGCTTCATCTCGATCATCCTTTCTACCATTATCTTGCTCATGATGGTCGGGTCGACCGGTTCCGGGTAAAAATGCGCCGGCTGCAAGTAGGGGGTGACCAGGGTGGTCGCCTGTGGAGGAGGACGCAGCAGTGGAGGCGTTTGGTGCACCTGTGGCAGCACCGGCGGAGCTAGCGGCTGTGATGGGCGCTGTTGAGTTGTCGCCAAGTTTGGTTCCGCCTGCAGAGGCGGGGTATAGAGTGGTGGGAAGTCGTTCTTGCTGACGGCTCCCCTTGATGATTCGGCCTGCACATCATGCTGCTTGGAGGCAGAGGACTACTCTGTCCTTTCCGTCAATTGCTTCTTCAGCTGTTCTATCTCCTGGCGGTACCTCTGGAGCATCATTAGTATGGCCAGGTCCATAGCTGCTGTGCTGGGGATGGCCTCTGTCGTCTCGCCAGATGCACCCTCAAGTAGGATGTCAAGCAAGACATCTTCTTCTTCACCTGCCGTTATCACATTTGCTGTGAGAATAACGGCCTTGTCATGATGTTGGAGGCGAGGCAGGGCTTGTTTTCCTTCAGTCATCACCAGCTTCTCTTTTGCGGCCTCCACTCTTCGAGTGCTCGGCCCCGGTCTTCCGGCTAGCCAGGCCAACTCTTGAGGCTCCTCGGGCAATTTTCCATAATGGCCATCTATCCCGGCCATATTGCATGTGAAAATTTGCATCCTTCGTTTCTGTCTAAGAACCCTCCTCTTGACATTCCCCGGGAAGGTAAGCCTTTCAAACATAGAGATCCTTCTCTTTTCCCCTTGGCGGGGAGTAGTTTCATCGGCTTGAACATCAGAGCCGTCTTCATATCCATTGTCATCAACCGATGACGTCATCCTACTATCTTCTTCTTCTCCCACTGCCATTAATGGACAGCGATCTTCTTCAGCTACGGCTGCCTGCAACAGCCGTTGTTGGCCCAAAGAGGGGTTGCCTAACCCCCTGTGGACGTCAAAAAAATGATGATGGTCATACGGCATGCACGTCTCGACACTCGAGAGCAAGTCGAAGACGGAAATGCTAAATAAACCTCATGCCTCGCCCGATCAGGATGAGGACTCGCTTGGTGGTCCGCTAGCCGATGAGGGAGCCCCCGGCCGGAAGATACGGCCACAACTCTACAGCCAGCCGTGCCGAGAGCCGAATCGAAGAAGAGTCGGGAACTCTGACATAGCCCGGCGTGCACCGAAAGTCATGTAAAGTCTGGGACCGAGCCCCAGAGGCTGCGAACGGAATATTATAGAGGCCATACATCGCAACCGGAACATTCTGGGAATGCCGACATTCATATAAACGGCCGCGACTTCGAGAACAATCCGTTTAGTACTTAAAATGGCATGAAGGGGCCTTAAAACGGCGCACCCCCCTCTTAAAACGGCGCGCCCCTTTTCTTTTCTTTGGCTACACGGCGCACTCGATGCTTAAAACGGCGCCCCTTTGAATATGGCACCGTTTTAACCTCTTTGATGCTTGAAACGGCGCCCCTTTGAATGTGGCGCAGTTTTAACCCCTAAACCTATTCTCTGAAGCGCTTCCTATTAGGTTCGGTGCAGTATTCAGAAGGGGGGGGGTGAATGAATATAACCCGTTAAAAACTTCTCCCAATTAAAACTAGAAGAATAACAAGACAGATTCGACAATCTGAAGCTCAACTGGAATTTCGCTCTCTTGACAGATTAAAATATTCTAAGAAAACTAATCAACACTTCTGCTCAGCCAAAAGCCAAACGCTTAGAGTGCCCCTATGCATTCATCTAGCGGAAGCACAAATGAACAAATCAAACCACAATGCACAAGGGGTTTTTTAGGTGGTTCGGTCCTCCAGACCTACATCCACCCCACACTCAAACCGAGTGTGGTTTCCACTAGCTCACGCTAGAAACAGCAGACTCAGTCTGCAACAAACGCTGCCAAACAGCTTGACCAGGGGAACAACCTCCCCTCTTCCTCCCAACCGGAGGGAACCACTAGTGACACTAGTCACTAGCAAACCAGAGACACGTGGTCTCTCTTCCTCCAGACCCGGAGGGAAACCCCTGGACTTGAATCCACAAGCCCAGAACAGGAGATAGCAATCTCCCTTCTCCTGAACAAACAGGAGGAACCCACAAGTGACTCCAGCCACTTGGAAACCAGAGACACACGGTCTCTCTTCCTCCACACACGGAGGGAACCACCGGGCTTGCTACTCACAAGCCCAGAGCCAGAGGAACAAGCCTCCCTTCCTCCAACCCGGAGGGGAACCTAGAGACCCAAGTCTCTCTTCCTCTGAACCCCAGAGGGAAGCATAATCGGAGATAAATCTCCCTTCCTCCAACCCGGAGGGAAACAACCGATGACACCCTGTCAAAGGCAACCAGAGACGCAAGTCTCTCTTCCTCCACACTGGAGGGTACCAACCACAAGTAGCACCCAGCTACTTGCAAATCGAAGACACAAAGTCTCCCTTCTCCTGAACCCACAGGAGGAACCCCGACCTCTCTACAGAGGATCGGAAATACATCAAGTAAATAGATCAAAAGACAAACGAAACCAGCAACAGAAAGCTGAAAAGATAAAAATAAATGTGGCTCTCGCAGGAGCTGGCTGGCCTGGATTTGATCCACGGTTCAGCAGGAACAGATCTTCTGTTGAAGCTTCTATCACTCTAGCTCTCTCTTCTTCTCTATTCTTCTTCCTCTTCTTCCCTTCACACTCTGCTATCTCGATCTCTTACTCACTCTCTCTTTCTTTCTCTTTCTCACTCTCTTTCTCTTCTTCTTTTCTTTTTCTTCTTCTCTGGATCGTGGCTCTCTGTATTGGCTTCTCTTCTTGCCAATTCGATCACTTCATCTATGGATGAAGGTCGCATATATATAGCAGCAGCAGCATCATCAGCCACGACGTGTCACCTCCACATTTCCAGCCCTAAGAATTCGGACCACGTGGCAGTCTCTCAGCAGGCTTCATTCCAGCCTCGGATCACGTGCTGCCAGTCACTGGGAATTTTTCTTCCTTGGACCTGCAAGGAGATGTAAAGCCATTAAAACTATTAATACGCTATATGGCCATTAACAATAGAGCTGCATGAGGTGTATAGAAACAACAAGAGGTGCACTGCACTGAAGACGACACGAGATACAGTGGTGACACAACGAGCACTACTAAGAGAACGACACGAGGTAGAAAGAAAACACACGAAGACAAAAACAACACGAAGACATGAACATAAAAACAACATGACATGACACACAGCGAAGAGAACAACACGTGCTGACAACAGACACGAAGACGAGAACAGAAACCAACACGAAGTATGGTTTCAATACAAGAAAGACACGAGGTCTAGGAAGAACAAAAAACGACACGAAGTGAAACAGGAAGCAACACGAAGTGCTGCGATGTCCTGCACGCATGAGAACAAACCCGACACGAAGAGACGAAAACAACACGAGGTGAAGACACAAAGAGACAATGACATGAGGTGTAGATAACACGACACGAAGTCATGAGAGGAGAGACGACACGGAGTGTGGTCAATGCGATAAAGACACGAAGTCTAAAACGAAAGACCAATCACTAAGACAGAATACAAAGAATCAACACGAAGTGAAGTTGACACGAAGTGAGAACACCACGAAGACGATACAGTAATTGACACTGGTTGAAAATAGCCCGAAGATGACAACTGAAATTGACACGGAGTGAAAACAGCACGAAGACAGAGCAGTGATTTGACACGAAGTCAAAATGACAAGAAATAAAACGACATGACACGAAGTCGAAAACAGAAATCAACACGAGGTGTGATTTCAACATAAGAAAGACACGGACTGATAACGACACGAAGTCGAAACAGTAATTGACACGGGGTAACACGACACGAGGTAAAAATGACACGAAGATGAAATTGACACATACTGAAAATAACACGAAGATGAAGGGAACCGTGCAATGTCTAGACTTGAAGTTCAGTTAAGTGTACAGACTTCACCAATGAATCACTCACTGTACAGACATACTATAGAAGTATGATGTACAGACTTTGATGAACAGTCCAAAGTATGGACTTTCACTACAAACAACAATGTGTAGACTTCATGTAAAAGCCCAATGTACGGACATTGAAATCGAACACCAATGTGCAGACTTGATAGTGAAGACTAGAGTGCAGACTTCAAGTCTAACTGTGGATGTACAGACTTGAAGATTGAAGGCGATGTATAGACCATGCACATACCAGAAGTCTAACACACACAATATATCAGTCATACACGTGCATTCTCCAGATGATATACAAATCACAATCATGAAGCTATCATCAAAGCACAATGTCAGCAGATAAACTGACTGAGCATATGAAGGCCTGAATGAACATTTCAGCAGGATGACTCACAGTGATTAACATCAAACACCAATCATCAAAACCAGATAAATCATTAAAACCTCAGCAATGAATGCTTTATGCATCAGTTTAACATGAAGCATGACTGATCATCAAATATGACTCTAAATGAGACTAACAGTGTATACACTTAGCCAAAGTATAGACTTTAAATCCAAAGCAAACGGCTGTACAAACTTGGAGATGTGAACCCAATGTACAGACTTGAAATGCATGAGCAAACAGCAAACAATTAGCCACTATGTTGCCCCAATCTAGCCATATTCATGAATTAGTTATTCAAGCAAACAATCAGATATTCAAGCAGTCAATCAGTCATCTAGCACACCTCAGTGTGACTCATGGTGTGTCAGTCATCATCAAAACCACACAGGGGCACAACACAACAATCTCCCCCTTTTTGATGATGGCAACACTATGAGTTACACTGAATCAGATTAGATTCTTCTCCCCCTTTGCCTTCATCAAAGATATGAAATAGGGAAACAATTCAGTATAGACTTGAATGTTATACTTCCCTTTGGAGTGTGACAACTATCTTCCAAATGTATCCTTTCAAGAGCTTCTCCCCCAGTAGATATGTCATATTTTCAATCACACAGGAGCACTGAAGTATGAAGAACTCAATTCAGAAAAGAGTTAGGATCTCAACTAAATGCATGAATGAAGTCTCCCCCATCGTCACTAAAAAGATGTTATGAATGTATTGCAATTAATTATACGAGTGCACAGTCAATGAGAATTCATGTAGGATATGAGACCTATGCATGAATCAAAACCTGAAAGACATGTTATGCAATAAGTTTGACTAGCTCCCCCATAGACATACAACTCTTATGCATCCACCATGCTTATGCAGGTCCAAGACATCAGTGGAAGTCAACAGTTGGAACCAATTGATAGAACTGAGTGCAAATGAAGTAGTCAGTTTAGTCTGACCGACTGGAGTCCAATGTGAGAGAGTAAAAAGGAATTCAGAAAGAATGTGAAAGATTTTCAATGAAATATCAATTTCATAAATCTGATTTAAACAAATGATTACAGACTTTTCCATCATAGAAACCTATGAATGAACCTATGTTGACAAACCAGTTCAGAATTTTATGTATGCGAGGTTTGAACATGAGCTATTTCTACTCATATCTGAAATCAGTTTTCTTAATAACAAGTGAACCAAGTTTTCATATTGAGAAACCTTTTTAACCTTCTTCATTCTTCCTCGCTTAATTTCAAGGATTTCCTCAAGAAATGCAATCGATAGTATTGAGGATAAACAAACAAGAAACCATTTATTTCTGTCAAAATTTCTATTGAAAGAACATTCTTTTCCAAACAATCTCAGATGATCTGCTAGATAGGCAACAAATTTTTTTTTTTTTTAACAGCAATATTCAAGAGCAATTAAGTTAAGTACATCCTTACAACTGGAGGATACACGTTGTTTAGACGCCAGTATCCCTAAGCGCTTGGAAGGACTAACTATCATGCTTCTTAAGAACAGAGATAGCATTTATACCTCATGACACACTGAAACTCATTTCTTTGATGAGAGACATGTATTTCTCAGTGTGCCTGCCATTGCTCTGCCAGATTTTTAATCAACATATTTAAACAGAGTTAACTATGGCACTTCATGACATATCTCAATTCATTTCTTTGATGAATGAGATGTGTTTCTCAATGACCAAGGACATTGCTCTGACAAGATTTGGTATTTGACAATCCATATTCCCTGATGTTTAAAAACAATACATATTTTCATGCAAATCAGTCAAGGAAAATCATGATTTCAGAATTTCAGATTTCAGAAGAGTTTAAAAGACACAACATGAAAGGATTGGTTAAAATTTATTAAGACTAACTCAGATATTTCCAAGAAGAATTCATAAACAAACACAAGAAGTACATGAAACTTCAACCGGCTGAAATCTTCAGACATTCATAGTCCTATATGATAGAAATTTCCTTAAAAACAATGTTTTTCGGATTTATGATCAAGATATGAGCAGAGAAATCTTTCTGGGACTTCAAGGAAGGCAAGAGCAATTTTCAGGTACAGCCACGTCAACAAATGCCAATGAATACCAATTGATAGTATGAGTGACAATGGCTGACAAGAATTGAAGCAAGAGGCTGAAATACAATGCATTTCACAATCACCAAGGAGTTTATCCAGATTGCAGTTCAAACAGGAAGGTGAGTATTAGTCATCAGACATGAGCTTTGATGAGAGGTCTGATGGTCACATGCACTTACATGAATGAATAATGAGAGATGCTCCCCCTCACTGAGTGCATAAACTGTAACCCTCCCTTTTCTTTTGAAAAATTTCATGATTAAATGATGCCACTCTGAGATGCAATTAGATGTATTAACTACCCATGAAAGGCATGAAGACCCTGAAGGGTATTAGACTGGTCAAATGTGCATGATATGCAGTGCAGCTCCCCCTGACGGTGTGCATTCAGAACATTTGAAAATCATTCATGAGTCATGAATTCTAGATGTATGCAGTCACAGAATGAGCATATTCAGAAGCAACAACTATTGCATGGAAATGCAAACATACATGTTTAAACCACTAATTAACAAATCTATCTATATACCTAATGCCATCTAAGCAAACTCATTGAAAAGTCAAGAGACTTACCTGAGAGGTGCATGAGTGGGGTTTACCCTTTTAGGGTGTCTTGGTTTATTTGCCCCTTTTATTTCTCATTCCCAAGACACACCTGTAAAAAGTTTCTCACTTGGCACATTTTGGTACCCAAGTTTCCTTGGGTCCTGTAGGGTTAGTGACATTTTGATGGGATGTTTTCCAAAGCTTCTGAGCCATCATAACATCATGCTTTTTCATATAGCAGCTAGGCATGGAATGTCTAGACCGACCATAATAATCACATGAGCCACTCGGTCTGAATTTCTTACTATGCATGTAAGCAGGTGTACTAAATTCATGAGCATGAATGTTTCTGTTTTTACCACCACTTTGTTTCAGATGGTCAGAAAACCAGCAATCAGTCACCTTGTGACCTTGCTTACCACACTCAAAGCATGTGAGGGATTTTCTTGTTTGAGCAGATTTGTTTCTACCAAACACACTTTGTTTAACAAATTTAGAGTTGACCTTCTTTCTCTTAGAATACCAGCAGTCTTTGACTGTATGGCCAACTTTCTCACAGTGATAGCAGAAGATGGAATTTCTTCTACCAACATTAAGCCAGCAGTCAACCGCCCTATGGCCTGACTTGCTGCAGGTGAAACACACCATGTGTTGGCCCCTGGACCCATTTTTGTTCCTTTTAAAGACATGCTGATTTTCATACAAATTGTCATGATTAGAATTTAAAGAATATTTGCCTTTACCTTTGGCAAACCAACATTGTTCACTAACATGACCTGTTTTTCCACAATGATAACAATGACTTTTTCTTTTCTGTTCAACAGGACTGTTTTTGTTATTGTACTTCCTGGCATGCATTCTATCATCCTGTTCCATCAATTTACATTCATGCATCAAGTGACCAAACCTATGACAGTAATGGCATGAAATTTTCTTTTTATTTGCATGAATGTGTTTGTTCAATTTAGGCACAGCATTCTCAGGTTTATCATGAGAGTTCCTTGAATCTTTGTTCTGAACATGAATAGTCTTTTTCTGTTTTTGAACTTGTTTCTCAGACTTAGGGCTGTCAGTGGAATTTTGATTCTTCTTAGCACTAAATTCAAAAATAGGCACATTCGATGTGCTGCCTGACTTAGAGCTACTCACGAATGAAGTTTGAAGCTTACTTTCAAAGCTCTTTTTATCTATTGGTTTGTAGCCCAAACCCTCTCTTCGGAGATTCACTTTAGATCCAAGAATTTTATCAAGATTTTCTTTTCCACTAACAAATTTCTCAAGAGATTTCCTCAATTCTGTAACTTCTGATCCAAGCTTTGATACATGGATTTCATATTCATCAGCTTTCTTTTTATAGCAAATAACATCTTCTTTCAGCATTTGATTAACAGTCCTAAGACTTTCAATTTCCTGTTCAGCTTTCATTAGCTCATCAGAGCTATCCAGGCTAACACTCTTCCCCTTTTCAAGAGTGATAAGTCTCTCAGACATAGCTGTATTTAACTGTTTTAGCTCGCAGATCTCCTGTCTCATTTTACCATTGTGTTCCAGGATTTCATCATCAAATTTCAAAACACTTAAGGTGGTCTGACATTCACTAAACACTTCTTGTTCATCTTCAGATTGAAGTTTTTCAAGCCTTTTCTGAAGTTCTGAATTTTCTATTATGACAGTCTCCAAGGTTTCAGAAATCAATCTATTTTCATTTTCAAGGCTCACTGATTTAGATCCAGATTCCTCAGTTTGGTTTTTGATTCTAGCATTTTCAGATCTCAGATATTCCAGATCTGAAGTAATAGAATCAAGATCAGTCAGCTGTCTTCTAAATATTTGATTTTCAGTTTTCAGAGTATCACTGTCCTCACCAATAAGTTTAGAATTCTCAAACATATCTAGCTGTTTTTTCATAGATCTGTTTTTCTTGCTCAATTTATTGCTAGATCTTAACAGCTTGGAATAAGCATCTACCCAATCATCTAAGGTATAGTCCGCAAAGGGATTTACCTGAACTTCGTTCTCTTCTTCATCACTGTGGCTGCTGCTATGGTCGCTCCCATCAGCCATCATGCAGTTTTCCTTCTCTGTTCTGCAAGTTAGTTTCATCTTGTCCAGAATATCCCTAGCAGACCTGCAATCATGAAGGCAAAAGTGTAAAGCCTTGTTGATGGATGCTTTTATCAGTTTTATAGCTTTCTGATTTTCTCTATGCATTGATCTATGACGATCAGTCCATTTGGACTCTTTTCGTGGTAATCTATGAGGACCATGAGTAATTAACTTCCACAAATCGGGATTATCTAGATTGACGTAGTTACGCAAACTACTGAACCATGAATCAAGGTTAGACCCATTGAAAACCAGTGGAAGAGCCATTTGTAGGCAATGATCAATTACACAAAGATCAAGGAGCAACAAACCGGAATAAACACCGAGAAGCACGGGGATCACTGCAGATCGTTGGATCTTGAAGCAGTAAACTGGCTCTGATACCAATTGTTAGGTTCGGTGCAGTATTCAGAAGGGGGGGGTGAATGAATATAACCCGTTAAAAACTTCTTCCAATTAAAACTAGAAGAATAACAAGACAGATTCGACAATCTGAAGCTCAACTGGAATTTCGCTCTCTTGACAGATTAAAATATTCTAAGAAAACTAATCAACACTTCTGCTCAGCCAAAAGCCAAACGCTTAGAGCGCCCCTATGCATTCATCTAGCGGAAGCACAAATGAACAAATCAAACCACAATGCACAAGGGGTTTTTTAGGTGGTTCGGTCCTCCAGACCTACATCCACCCCACACTCAAACCGAGTGTGGTTTCCACTAGCTCACCCTAGAAACAGCAGACTCAGTCTGCAACAAACGCTGCCAAACAGCTTGACCAAGGGAACAACCTCCCCTCTTCCTCCCAACCGGAGGGAACCACTAGTGACACTAGTCACTAGCAAACCAGAGACACGCGGTCTCTCTTCCTCCAGACCCGGAGGGAAACCCCTGGACTTGAATCCACAAGCCCAGAACAGGAGATAACAATCTCCCTTCTCCTGAACAAACAGGAGGAACCCACAAGTGACTCCAGCCACTTGGAAACCAGAGACACACGGTCTCTCTTCCTCCACACACGGAGGGAACCACCGGGCTTGCTACTCACAAGCCCAGAGCCAGAGGAACAAGCCTCCCTTCCTCCAACCCGGAGGGGAACCTAGAGACCCAAGTCTCTCTTCCTCTGAACCCCAGAGGGAAGCACAATCGGAGATAAATCTCCCTTCCTCCAACCCGGAGGGAAACAATCGATGACACCCTGTCAAAGGCAACCAGAGACGCAAGTCTCTCTTCCTCCACACGGGAGGGTACCAACCACAAGTAGCACCCAGCTACTTGCAAATCGAAGACACAAAGTCTCCCTTCTCCTGAACCCACAGGAGGAACCCCGACCTCTCTACAGAGGATCAGAAATACATCAAGTAAATAGATCAAAAGACAAACGAAACCAGCAACAGAAAGCTGAAAAGATAAAAATAAATGTGGCTCTTGCAGGAGCTGGCTGGCCTGGATTTGATCCACGGTTCAGCAGGAACAGATCTTCTGTTGAAGCTTCTATCACTCTAGCTCTCTCTTCTTCTCCATTCTTCTTCCTCTTCTTCCCTTCACACTCTGCTATCTCGATCTCTTACTCACTCTCTCTTTATTTCTCTTTCTCACTCTCTTTCTCTTCTTCTTTTCTTTTTCTTCTTCTCTGGATCGTGGCTCTCTGTATTGGCTTCTCTTCTTGCCAATTCGATCACTTCATCTGTGGATGAAGGTCTCATATATATAGCAGCATCATCATCATCAGCCATGACGTGTCACCTCCACATTTCCAGCCCTAAGAATTCGGACCACGTGGCAGTCTCTCAGCAGGCTTCATTCCAGCCTCGGATCACGTGCTGCCAGTCACTGGGAATTTTTCTTCCTTGGACCTGCAAGGAGATGTAAAGCCATTAAAACTATTAATACGCTGTATGGCCATTAACAATAGAGCTGCATGAGGTGTATAGAAACAACAAGAGGTGCACTGCACTGAAGACGACACGAGATACAGTGGTGACACAACGAGCACTACTAAGAGAACGACACGAGGTAGAAAGAAAACACACGAAGACACGAAGACAAAAACAACACGAAGACATGAACATAAAAACAACATGACATGACACACAGCGAAGAGAACAACACGTGCTGACAACAGACACGAAGACGAGAACAGAAACCAACACGAAGTATGGTTTCAATACAAGAAAGACACGAGGTCTAGGAAGAACAAAAAACGACACGAAGTGAAACAGGAAGCAACACGAAGTGCTGCGATGTCCTGCACGCATGAGAACAAACCCGACACGAAGAGACGAAAACAACACGAGGTGAAGACACAAAGAGACAACGACACGAGGTGTAGATAACACGACACGAAGTCATGAGAGGAGAGACGACACGGAGTGTGGTCAATGCGATAAAGACACGAAGTCTAAAACGAAAGACCAATCACTAAGACAGAATACAAAGAATCAACACGAAGTGAAGTTGACACGAAGTGAGAACACCACGAAGACGATACAGTAATTGACACGGGTTGAAAATAGCCCGAAGATGACAACTGAAATTGACACGGAGTGAAAACAGCACGAAGACAGAGCAGTGATTTGACACGAAGTCAAAATGACAAGAAATAAAACGACACGACACGAAGTCGAAAATAGAAATCAACACGAGGTGTGATTTCAACATAAGAAAGACACGGACTGATAACGACACGAAGTCGAAACAGTAATTGACACGGGGTAACACGACACGAGGTAAAAACGACACGAAGATGAAATTGACACATACTGAAAACAACACGAAGATGAAGGGAACCGTGCAATGTCTAGACTTGAAGTTCAGTTAAGTGTACAGACTTCACCAATGAATCACTCACTGTACAGACATACTATAGAAGTATGATGTACAGACTTTGATGAACAGTCCAAAGTATGGACTTTCACTACAAACAACAATGTGTAGACTTCATGTAAAAGCCCAATGTACAGACATTGAAATCGAACACCAATGTGCAGACTTGACAGTGAAGACTAGAGTGCAGACTTCAAGTCTAACTGTGGATGTACAGACTTGAAGATTGAAGGCGATGTATAGACCATGCACATACCAGAAGTCTAACACACACAATATATCAGTCATACACGTGCATTCTCCAGATGATATACAAATCACAATCATGAAGCTATCATCAAAGCACAATGTCAGCAGATAAACTGACTGAGCATATGAAGGCCTGAATGAACATTTGAGCAGGATGACTCACAGTGATTAACATCAAACACCAATCATCAAAACCAGATAAATCATTAAAACCTCAGCAATGAATGCTTTATGCATCAGTTTAACATGAAGCATGACTGATCATCAAATATGACTCTAAATGAGACTAACAGTGTATACACTTAGCCAAAGTATAGACTTTAAATCCAAAGCAAACGGCTGTACAAACTTGGAGATGTGAACCCAATGTACAGACTTGAAATGCATGAGCAAACAGCAAACAATTAGCCACTATGTTGCCCCAATCTAGCCATATTCATGAATTAGTTATTCAAGCAAACAATCAGATATTCAAGCAGTCAATCAGTCATGTAGCACACCTCAGTGTGACTCATGGTGTGTCAGTCATCATCAAAACCACACAGGGGCACAACACAACACTTCCCGGGCGTGCAATCGACCCATCCCGTCATTAATACGGTCCCCTGTTTCCTGCGAACAGCACGTCGATGAACTACTTGAAATGGCTAAATGTCTGCTTCGATCCGTTGGGCATCCAAGCATGTTCTTCAAATGGAAATTCTTGAGCCCTGCACCGTCGAGCGCTCATTCCGTCAGTCGGACGCCCATTCCCCTGTAAATGATGAAAGCAACGTGGCTCGCGGTGGATATGCCAGCGAAGGAGGAGGCCATGCCTCAGCCCCTCTCCTGGTCACACTGTAGCTGCGGCGGAGGTGACGTCCACGATAGCGGCGTTCGACATGGTGACCCCAGCAACGTCAGCAGCAGCATCCGCGTCCTCCCGCGAGCCAGTCACGGCAGCAATAGGACATCCGGGCAGCAACGTCAGCAACGGCAATTGCTAACAGAACAAAAAGCCACGGAAACGGGAAGCTTGCTTCCCTGCTCTCCCTATAAATACAAGCCCCAGGCAAGAAGCAAAAAAAAGGAGGTGGGACGCTCTACTAGCGGCGAAGCCCTGCTCCGAAGTGTGGAGAAGAAGAAAGAAAGGGTGAGGAAGAGTGAAACCCAGCCGTGTGAGGGTGGGTCATTGTCTTTCTCCTCTTCCATTGTATTCTGCTCGGCGACGTCCAGCCTCGATGTAGTTCTTTCTGTTTAAGTGGAAATGAAGCATGGGGCCTTTAACCCCGATCCTTTCTTATCCCCTAAATCTCCCTTCTGCCGTGTTCTTGTGTCGACTTCAGCTCTCACGCGGTCTTCAGCCACGCGATCACGGCAACCCTCGGGTCACCGGAGTTCCTTTGTAGGCTGGCCCTCAGGACCTCCGGCCCCGAACGGGGGGAGTCAATATGATCGCAACAACCCATGGGCCACCGGACTCCCTTGTAGGCTAGCCCTCGGGACCTCCAGCCCCAAATGGGATAAATTTACTGGTGTTGTCGCTTATGCGCACACCGGGATGTTTCGGGGCCGTCGGAGCTCTCTCCGTATGGCGCGCCCCATTTTTTTCCCAGACCCTTCGGGTCTAGGGGAGGTGCTGCCCGATTCTCGCAAGGGCCAAGAACAAGTGAACAAATTGAGCAACTCAAGAACGAACTGAGTTTTTAATCCAATACATAGTAAACTCTGGGAACTAAACCCCCCGAATGAATACTTAAGCATCCATGCTAATTCACCTCAACAAACGATTAAAACGATTAAACCCCCCCTTTTCATCAACTTAATCTTCCAAATGGATGAACAAACCAACCATCAAACCAGCTTTCAGGAGAAATAAAAGAAACACACAGTCAATAGCAATGAAAACAACCCTCGGAAGACTTTATCCCGGCGCGGTTACTTTCCCCCGCGCCGTTTTAACCCACAATCGGAACCCCTTTCGATCCTAATCCGGCGCCGTTTAAACCGGCGTGCCCCTCTCCCCTTGAATGGCCTTAATACGGCGCGCCCCCTCCATCTCCTTCTGTGAACACCCGAAAACGGCGCGCCCCTCTCCCCTTGAATGGCCTTAATACGGCGTGCCCCCTGCATCTCCTTCTATGAGCACCCGAAAACGGCGCGCCCCCCATCTCCTTCTGTGAACACCTAAGAAACGGCGCGCCCCCATTTCCTCCTCCCTTGCCCTTCAATTCCGGCGCACCCCTTCACATCTTAACCCGGCGCCCCTTAACCGGCGCGCCCATCTTCTTGCAACGTGCTAATACGGTGTGGTAAAAGAGAACTAAAAGAATGAAAAGAAGAAAGAAAACTATTGAAATTAAAGAATAAACCAGAGAATAAGGACTAATCAATAAACAAAATAGAAAGAATGGAATGAGAATAAAACACTTAATTCAATGGTCAGAACAATGAGAATAAAATCTCGTGACCTGACCGCGCAGGTCGATCCGCATGCGAGGGCGCACATTGCCAAGTTTTGGCTTTACACTTAACAACCCGCTCCCCCGGACTGTGTAATGATGCCCCGTGGTATTGGACGTGGACCTCGGGATCCCCGACATGGTCATGTTCTATGCACCTCTTGGGCCGATAGTTCATCAGCTTGGCCCACTTCTTCTGGGATCCGATCCCGCACCCACATGAAACGTGCCGTACCTACGGTAGATATCCGAATGTCTTTGTTGTTACCTTCGATGCTTCGAATATGGACTCTCGACCGAACACTGGATGGTCTGTTAGTGACTGATATATATATATACCGGGATCTAATCCCGCACTTGCATTAAATTTTCCGCACTCGCAGCAAGTATTTGTATGGTTTTGAACACCATTTTGCATACCGATGTGGGGGGTTTAAATCATGTCAACCCAACTCGCATGCTTTAATGAAAAATGATCTTTAGGTCATTTGGCCCCTTTTCTTGGCGATTAATCATAGGTCTTCCCCTCTCCGAGGGGATGTAATTAACGTCGTGGCCTTTATGGCGCGGCGGGTCTCCAGTCCCGACCCGATATCCACAATCGTCTGATTAGTCAGATGGAGCGCACCCCGGGCTTCGGACCACTCCAGTCTTGAAGCCCGAACACATTGTCACCTAGGTGACTGGCACGCCCTCGCACTAGATAAACCAATAAACTGATAAAAAGAACACCCCGATATCTTTCACGAACACGAAATCCAGTGCGTTCCACACTCCCTAAAATAACTTTTGACCATATTGGTCATTTCTTCTTGCCCTCGGCCCGGGTGTAGGGTCGGGGACAATTGTCGACCTCCCATCGGAGGAATGTAAGCAAATCGAGCCCTCTCGGTAGTCTGCTATAATCTTCTTCCCACAACGGAGATGTTGGCTTGTCGGGCTCAGGACCTAAAACTTTCTCGGCGTGGCGGATCCACGATTGTCTCTTCCTTCCTCGGGACATGGTCCCTCTTCTTGCTCTCTTCTACTCTAGTGAACCTGGGGTGGTGCTGCACTGGAGCTTCTTGCTGGACAGGCTGGACCTTTTTGGGGACCCAAACCTGTTTGAATCTTCTTGGCTTGGGAGCCAACCTTCTCTGGCCATGGCGGCCGGCTTCTTCTTCTTCGACTCTTCTTCCAGCAAGAGCCTGATAGGAGTTGTGGACTGGCACTGTAGGGATCACCCGGTCCGGGCTCACTCGAGCCTTACGTCCATCCAGAAAGACGCGGAGGCCACCGACCAGCATAGACTTGCCAGATGCGGAGAGACGTCCGGTCACAGCAGCATCAACCTTCCTTCGGGGGTTCCGGTGTCGGCGCCTCCCGAAGTTCTTGGCAGGGACGGGGTGGGCCCCGTGAGTAATATGATGCACCATGTAGCTGGCGACTTGAATCGGGCTGGTAGGCGAGCCAGCACAGTGTTGAGCCTTCGAGGCCTCGACCCTCGCTGCAGCCTTCTCTTCTGCGGGCCTTGAGGACTCCGTCTGTAGCATGTCGGCAAAGGACAACCCCAAGAAGTTGGGGAAGCCTACAGCTGGTGGGAAGGAGCCGAAAACCATGGGCACCGCCAGGTACCCGTGTTCCGCGTGGTCGGCGACGATTGCGGCGCCGAAGCCAACACCGGTGAGTCCGTATGACGTCATCGTTTGCCTGAGACAAACAGACAAACAATCAGTATTCTTGGGGGAATCCCCCGAAGGTATTCTCTCTTGGCAAAGAGATAAAGGGAGACTCAGGTCCCACCGGGCGTGCCAGACTTGTGGGAGATGAAAAAAAAATCATTTGATTTTTTTTTTAGAATATCTTTATTTGATATTTATTCGGTTATTTTTTGTTTATTTATTTTGTTTATTAATTAGGCGTGCCAGTCACTAGCGTGACAGTTTATTATGCGCTCGACCTGACTCAGTCAGTCGATTATGATATTCGTGTCAGGACCCGGAGTCCATCATACCATAAAGGCTATGACGTTAATTACGTCCTTCCAAAGAAGGACAACCCTTGATTAGTTGCCAAGAAAAGATGCCTTGGGGGCAAAACGAGATAAGACTATTACGCTAACTCAGCTAACGGGATGCGAAACATGCATAGAAAACCATGCTACGCGGGACATGATGACAGTGTTATGGCGTAAATCCGGCAGCATATCCCCTTATTTTGGACTATGCCAAGGGGGGAAAATAGGTCATCCACCCACGGAATGCCGGGATGGAAGCCAAAAGAGAGGCGAGCGTAGCCCTGGATCCAAAAAGGATTTGAGTGTGACGGGACAGTGTCCATTACCACGGTGTTTGTTGATATTCCCTTCAGAGACTATTGGGGGACTTGCAATGGCAGGAGTCCCAGGGTCAGTAGGGTTGGAAGAAAACTTGACGGTTAATGGCATACAATATCGGGGTAAGACCCCGTTAATATAGCTCCGTTTAGACATGGATGAAGAACCATGAGACCCTCATGATATGATGGGGGTTAGTATGAAGGTTAACAGGAGTGGGACATTCGGTTTAGACTGGATCTAGGCTCAATGAAGTTGCTGAGACGTCGGATGTTTGAGTGGTAGCTATTGTTAAGATGAAACAGCATGGATGGGAGCCGGCGAGAAGGCCAAACGGCGTGGTGGGGTCCTGGCGCGATGATGAGCTCACAGGTTATCGGCACGATAAGTGGCCATTGCGACCAACGTCTCGGCGCGCCCGACATCCGGCGCGGAACCCGCGCCGGGAGAGGGCTACGCCGGGAGACTATATGGCACTGAGAAGAGGGGTTTCTTCATGTATCAAGACTTAGAAGGCTTTTTGAGGTTGAGGGGGGAGCCCTCTTATGTTAAGTAAGGATCTCACAGGTTTGTCCATGGTGGTAGTTGGGTGAGGTGGAAAGTGAGGGTGGACTCGTCCATGAAAGGTCTAGGGAGACCGTATGACTGTGACGGTTATGTTCTCCTGTCATAGTGGGCAAAGGATCATGAGATGGTTTGCCTCAGATCTCTGCCACACAGCCGGGGGTAGATTCATAGTTTCAGTGAAAGCGTCACACAATGCGATAAAGTAAGGATTCGTGGATGAATTTCGGCAGCATTTCCCCTTATTTTGGACTGTGCCAAAAGGGGAATATAGGTCATCCATCCACGAAGTGCCAGGATGGAAGCCAAAGGAGAGCCGGGCGTAGCCCTGGATCCAAAAAGGATCTCAATCCCATGGACAATGTCCACATGTAATGGGATGCATCAATATCCCCAAGATAGCCAACGGAGAACATGCAGTGGTAGAACTCCATGACTTAACGGGGTAGCAGAATGTAGGGGGGGTTTAACTCCATCAATTTGGCTCCCATGAGGGTCGAGTGAAGGACACTATTTCTCTTCAGAGTGATGGGGTCTTGTGGCTATGGGTCATCGGGCTCAAAACTGGTGATGGCTTCGGCACGAGACTATCGGCTTGGACGGGAGTCGGCATGAAAGAGAAAAAGGATCTCGGCGCGTCGGAAAGAACTCAATCCGGCGCGGGTAGCACTCGATGCGAGACTTGCGCCGAGGGAGGGTCGCGCCGAGGGGCTTTGGGATCAGGGTTTTCAAAGGTCAGGAGCTGAGGGTTTTAGAGGGATCTTTGAAGGTTTTAACGGGGGTTTATTCAGAGGATCTTGAGATGTTTTACCCAAGGTTCTGGGAGGTTTATTCAAAGGATTTTGAGACGGCCCTAGGGGGAGCGAGGCTATCTCTTAGAGAAGGAGGTCTTCACTTGGGGGCCTCACTGGGAGAAGGGCCCTAGGCTGATTCGTATAGACCTTGATAAGAGCATGTTCCCAACTACCTCTGCGAGGGAGAAGCCATGAGATAGGCTGTCTCAGGCTCTCACTGCTATCGCGGGGATAAAACTGCGAAGGCAATTCAACGGAAATCACTCGGACAATCCGAAGGATGTGCACTCAATGGAGCATAATCTATTCACAGCAGCTACCAAATACATTAGGCTCCGAAGGAATAGAGAGGGAGAAAATGACCTCGCCCTTGACATTTTATTTCACTGCAAATGACTCATACATTCAATGTAGCAGAAAATAAAGATAGAAGCAGACTACGAAGGTCTGAATACAGATGCCGCCCTTTTACAACCGGGCTATGCCAGCATTCGAAGTCATCGAAAACACATTACTCAGGCATAGAGCGGAAGAACAGAAACAAAAAAAAAAGAGCTAGACTCAAATGAAAGATAGGGATGGGGAAGAATATAGCCCCTCAGGGCATCTTGGAACTGATCCCACCTTGAATCTCTCCTCCGAGCTTCTGAAACTCTTTTCTCTCTTTAGCTCCTATAGAGGGCTCTCTGTTCTTTTCAGTGGCACCCTCGATCTAGTATCTCTTCTCTCCTTCTCTTCTATGCTCTGTGTCTTCCTCTTCTGTTGTTGTGGTTGTTGTTTTTTTTTTGTTCGAAGGCAGCAGCCTTTATAGAAGGGTGGCCTTCTGTTCCCGGCGTGAGCTTCTCGGCGCGCCTCAACACGCATCATCTCAGCGCGCCTGGCTTCGTATTGGGCCTGGCCCATCTGTTCAGAATCCGACGTCGGAAGAGGCTCATCTAATGGACTTCTTTTCATTGCTCTGGTGGGCTTCTTGGTATATTCCTCTTGAGGCTTGTTTAGCACCTTGCGTTCACGCCCATGTGTGAGGCAGTGTGAATCCCTTTTCATGAGAATCAGAATTATCTGAGGTTTCTCTTCAGCAGGCAGATGGTTGCCTTAATGTTGTTATAATTTTATCAGCCCGACTATCTGAATGATAGCAGTGCTGGACAACGGCCTAGCCAGAGATGGCTTTAGCCGGACAGAGTGTTAGGGGTAGTGGACCTTTTCTATTCTGATTCTCAGTACTTCCAGGGATGGTACAGGAGCCGCACCATTGGTTGACCTTCAGGGCCCTGAGTTTGCTTTGGTCTCTTCTGGTATATTTTAGGTGTCAACACCCGTCGAGTAAGGGGTGCGACTACTCGTGACGTCGGCAGATCCGTCATCATACCAGGAAGCGCGGAGTACGCTCCATTCCAAGTATTCGACGCCTGCCCATCCCGTATAGATTCGATATGCACACGCTGTTGGGGAGGAGGCTAGAGTTGGACACTCCGGGGTGGGGTCACTCTCAAATGAGGGAGGCGGCTCGAAGGCTCACTAGGAATCACCGCTAGGTCCCTTTATGTGACTAGATCTGATATGTAGAGGTAGAGCCGATCCCAAAGTCTGACAAGTATCGCACTCGAAAGGGACTGACAACGCGAGCGTACAAAGGACCGACTATGCTGGACACATGCATGGACAGACACACAAGACCCTAGACACACCTACTGTTAGTCTGACCCATACACATGCAAGGGTGGACTAGGACACCCGAATGTGTGCCATGCATACACTAGATACAACCAGAGGTTGATGGAATGTGGAAGGCATCCTAAAGTGATCCATTCATGCACGGACGGCCTTTTAGATTTGGGAGATTTGGGTGGGCCATCTTCTACATCACCCCGATATGTAGGTGTATCGTGAACGGGCTTGGAGGTTGCGGATGGCCCGGCCTATGGAGAAGGGGTATGATGGTGGACCCCTCGAAAAGGTGGAGTAAAGGTGGTGGATCAAGGGGTCCACAAGAGAATGGGTCGAAGGGATCAAAGAAAGTATGACCCCTCGAACTAGGCTCCCACAAATCACTGTCCCACATTTGGAAATCTTGAAGGTGTAAATGAGCACCTTCATCCATTGTGAGAGGTGGGGCGGCGGTCATATGTAGAAAATAAGATTCCTCCCTTGGGCAAAAGGGAATGAAGTCGGGCTCGGCCGGTAATGGGAGGAGTAGAAGAATCTCCGTGGTGGCACAACCCACGGTGCACACGGATGTAATGGATCCCAAAGCCAGATGGGTGAAGCTACGACCTGTGGGTCGGTCGAAGCCTGGGGCCAACAAGTGCGTAAATGTCAATTACCGATCTAATCCGTTAAGAAGGTCACCCAATGTATACACATGGTGACTAGACTGGAATATTGTATGGAATGAGTTGATTAGCACTAGAGGTATTGTGGGGTCCATGGATGGGAAGGGAGGTGGGGCCAAGCCATTCTTGAGCCAGCTAAGTAGTGGCTCGGTGATGAAAAGCGTGCCCATTAGAAATACGGGTGGCTCGGGCTTTGGTGGCTCCAAATAAGATGATTCCGAATAAAGTTCAGAAGTAGAGGGTGGTGGCATTGGAGCTCTCGTGGGTGGTGAAGGAGGGGCCTTCATGATGGGGAGAGGGCCTTGGGGTGGCACCTTAGATGGCATCGGGTTGGGGCTACCGGTTGCTACCTCCTTAGGTTCGTGCTTGGTTCCATTCTGTCTAGGAGGTAGGCAAGGGGAAACCAGGGACTCGATATAAGCACACCTCCTATCCACTCTATCCGAAATGATTTGGAAGAATTCGGCAATGGTGGGGTTTGGAGTAGGAGCGATGTGATGGACTCTCCAATATGAACTCGGCTTAGTCGTGGACCTAGGCCCTTCTACATGCGCGATGCTTTGCCTCCGATTATGGCCCACTTGGGTGGAGGTGGTTGGGTGGGGTCGGTTGGAGGTGACTGGGTAGGATAGGTAGACCTTCCTAAGTTCGCCCTTCATCTCATGCCACGACTCGATGGGCCTTTGTCTCCTAACCTCTCTCATGCGCTCAATGCTCTCCCATTTCCAGGCGGCTTTATGGACAAGCCTCTCTTGGGCAAAACTGACTTGCATGGCATCGGACATGGTGTAACATTCAAAATATTTGTCCATGGCGGCCTCCCACTTGAGGTAGTCGCCCGAGTCATTGGTGCCATAAAAATCCGAGGCTTCGGGCCTACGGAAGTGGAGAGGGTGGTTGCCAAGCCCGTGGGTGGGCCAACGGTCATATCGCCTGGGCGACCGGGAGTCCATTGGAAACTGGGGACTATACGATGAACATGCCGACACAAAGTGACAAGACAAACCAACTGGACACGACCTTAAACACTAATGCAATGTTGGCGTGCAGACACGACTACCAACCTAGACACAACCAAGATTCGGTACGTGGCGGAGGTTTGACCCGAGGGTCTCCTCGACGCGAGTGTGCGGCCTTCCCGATAGGCGTAACCTAATGTTCGAGCGACACCTTTTGATATACCGAACAATGGTATGCAAATGCACCCTTAGACTGACTTAGACAATGACTAGACTTAAAGGGCTCTTTTTTGTTTTTGTGTTAAGCAATGACTAATGACTACCCTAGACTCGACTCGCTCTGATACCAAATTGATGCGGGACGGACACGTGACTTGGGACTCTAGCTCGCGATCGTCCCTATGTGAGGGAAACGCTGGACCGTGCGCGGTAGAGAAACCGGCAGTGAGTCTCGGGTATCGGCTTTTCCGCGTTAACTCGGATTGAGTCACGGGACGGGTCGCACTCACTCTCTCGCAGCAGTGATAAAAATGATATAACGGGCTAATAACCTATCAGATGCAGCGGCATATACGAATAAATACGAGTAAAGCAAAGTCGAGCAAGAGGGCGAACATGATACCTCCACGCTCCGGGCGTGGGGAAGACGACCCCGGCCAGTTACGGTAACTCCCGGTACAATGGTAAAAACTTAATTACAACAGTGAATTTTATTGCCCACTCTACGCAGGGAGGTAAAGGGCTACAAGTGGGCCCGGGAGGACCGATCCTGGGTTGACGGGAAGCAAGTTGGACGGGCGTTTGGGAGCGAACTCGGCCTGCTGGTCCGACTCGGTCCTGCGCCGACTCGGTACTGCGCCAACTCGGTTCTGACTCGCTGGACAGCAAGGCGCAGTTTGCAAAGGAACGTCACCTTCCTGAGATCTTCGGAAGGCACCGCTTGGCTGGAACGTTGGCAGGACGTCCTTGGTCGACTCCTTGGAGTGGCGGCTCCTGAAGTTGAGTTTTGATATTTATTTCTGAATTTTTTTCGGACTGAAATTTCAGACCTACACAGGGAAGAGGTCTGCACGCCTCGACTGCACGAATTAATTCTCTCAGATCTGAAATCAGATCGAGGCAAGACTGGTGGCGTTGGAAAGAGGACTCCTAGATCTACGACACAGATTTTCTATAGCTTGATCCAACAAACGGATGAGAATTGGGAGGCTCTACAAAACTGTGTTTTTTATGTGAATCTGTTTACAGACACTCAGGACAGAAGAGGATCTGCCTGGAACTGACCTTTGACTGAGGGGTGTATGATTTTTTCAGGGGCTAAAAAAATTATGGGAGGTAAGGAGGAACGTGAGGAACACTGAGGTATTTTTGTGGATTTTTGAAAAATTCTATAGGGGTGGTAAAATATGAATATGTGACACTATCCCGTGGATCTGCAGAATGGCAGATTACAGGGGGGAAACAAGAAATATGAGAAAAATAGAAAACTTAAGCCAAATGGCACGAAATTTAAACTGGAGACTAGGGGAGACAGGGAGAACAAGCCCTCAAAGTTTGGGCTCGATCAGACAACAAGATAAAAAAATAAAATTACGAGATTGAGGTTTTGTCCTGATTTGGATAGAGCTCCAGCGATGACGGTGGCGGCGCGATGGCGACACGAACGAAAGGCGGCGGCCGGAAGTCGCATCCAGCAGAGGTTGGAGATCTTGGAGTTACACCAAGATGAGGGCTTCACACCCTACAATGGGCAGAAATCCATCTGCAAGAGGGGAGGAGAGACACAAGGGGTGCCCTTGGGCTTGCTCTTGGCAAAAATGCTTAATTGTTCATTAATTTCTCTAATGACACTATACATAGGCTTATATAGAGAATGGCAAGGGGTGGGGGATGGGAATTTCATGGGAGAGAGGGGATTTTCTTCCCCATGTGGTCAAATGATCAAATTAATTAAAAAATACAACATGGGATAAATTAAATTATAAGGGGGAAGCATCTTGGACTTTGCTTGGTCCAATTTTAAATTTTCTTCCACCTTGTCCCCTTGAATGGTCAAACATCTAGAAGCCCACCTTGGACCTTTGACAAGCCCCACATGGGACCCTAAGGCTTAGGTGGACCAATGAGGAAAGAGATGGGGGCCCCTTGCTGGTCCTACTAGACTTTTACACAAAAACCCAAACAATCCTAAGGAATGACAAATTGACTTATAAAGCTTTACAATTGCATATGTTTTTCCCAAGCATATAAATGTAAATAAAATGACTCAAATGCAAAATAAAAAGTAAGTGGTCTTGCTCTGATGTCCCCATCACCGAAGCTCTGATATGACCGACAAGGATACTAGACCTATCATTGGAACCTAATAACTTGAGGATGTGAAAGCTGAAGCTCTGATACCACCTCTATCACGCCCCGAACCGATAGCAGCGGAACGTGTCATTTGCTCGGAACGTGACAGTTAAACAGCCGTGAACGATCAATAGCAATGGCATGAGAACAAAAAATTTGGACCAATAATCAAATTTTATTTCAATATAAGTCTCTTACAATTTCAAATTTCAAAACTTGCAGACTCAACTACATCTAATGGAAAGAAACGACCAAAGACACGCTAGTGAACTTAGACTAGACAATTAATAGGAAATATTAGCTAGACTCAAGAAAGATAAAAGATACGGGTTCACTAGTTTCTGAAGCTCGCTTGCACACTTGTCCCTCCCGTGTGAGTCTCGGTCTCGCTAGTCACCTGATTACCTGAAAAATATTGGAATAAACTGGGTGAGCGAACGCTCAGTAGAAATTATATCTCAAGAACAAGCTAGCTTTAAGTAATTACATGTTACATGAATGCAAGGCTAATATACATGAATGATCGCAAAACAGAATGCAAGTATATCGATTAAACTGAGATATGGAAGTTCTAATAAAACGTGATAAGCAAAAGTTAAAGAAAGTATCGAGCATGAGATATTGGCTATTTAGAGTTCTAACAAGTACCACGACGAGTCACGCACGCAAGCAATATCATTTAAAGTCACGAGAGAGAGTAGTGGAATGTCTCTAGAACGATGAGTACTTTGGTGCAATGCCACACCGCGATCATTACATCTCCCATGGACACTAGTACTTTCGGGTGCTCCTCCCCGGACCAGATCGGGCCCTTATATGCGCAGGCATTGTATAATGCACTTTCGACATCCACGATAGTAATAGCCAATGTAGAATGCCAAGGGAATGAAACTTGTAGGAATTTAAGGTAGATCTTGCGGAATATATCAGAAAACTAGGTGGAATTGGCTCCTTAGTAGGTGCTATGAGTACTCGAATAAGCGTTCATAACCACATGAGCGCTCGTTCTTTGTACATGATAAGGTAAAAGAATTGGTGTCTACGCGGAGGCACGCAATCCATGATGATTAGCAATGGCATGGTTTCCCATTCCATTAGCTCAAGAATTAATCTCATGGCGGCTATTTAGCATACCATGAGGGCCGGTATACCATGTTCCTAGAGGGCCATGGTAATAAAAGTGTTATGGGTTTTTATGGTACAACCAGCTCAATCGGCCTTGAGGGAATCCAAGGCATCGAGGAGACTTACGGAGGTCTCTATGACTAACTCACCAGTCCGAAGGAACGGAATGTCCAACGAAGGGCTTGTATGTCACGAGAAAATATAGGGGAATCGATAAATCACTGAGAAACGTGGGACTATACTCACGGATGGAATATAGTGCCATGTGTGTAACCCATTGGAAGGGTGTACATGAAATTGACGGAAAACTCTCATGACAGAAAAATGGCGCCTGGGTCATGGCCACTATTTCTTAAATAGCGCCTGGGATACAGCCACTATTTCATAAACTGTGCCTGTGACCCAGCCGTTACTTTTAAATTCATGTTCCAATTTCAGTGTAAATAAGTTCTGGAATTTTATAGCCTTTTAACACAACGGTTTGGTTCTGTTTTAATTCGCGCTCATGGCGCAGCCATGTTTTAGAAAATAGCGTCCAGACCTTGGGCGTTGGTTTCAATATAGCGACAGGATAGGGGTCGCTGTTCATTCCAGAGTATAAAATGCATGAACAGTGTCATTTTTTCAAATCAAATAATTTCCTAAGGACAAGAACATGAATATGTAGAGAAAAATACCAGGAGTTTAGCTATGCACGCGTGTAATTGATTAGATGTCCACATCTCAAGTTATTAAATTTTAAACATGCTGGTTTAATAATTAAATCATGAAATTAGCGACTGTTATACGGTCGCAAATTCAGAATAGCGCCCATGATCGGGTCGCTATTTCACTGTGAATCCAAAAATTGAAACAGAAGCCATTAAAACAGTGTAAAAGTATATCAAGATGCATGCATGAATCTATGTATTTACTAGATTAGGCATGTAACTTGAGAAAACCTACCTTGTTGTGAAGTTTTGGATGATGATCGATCAAAGGTTTTGAAGGATAAAGGAACAGACAATGCTCAGCAGTAGTTAAGAATATAGGGTTCTTCTGTTAATAACCACAGCAACAGGAGGAAGAATCTAAGAACTTGATAGTAGTTGTGAATTCAGTTCACAACCGAGCTCCTCAACAACAATAGAAGCAGCTTTAATATTGTGCAGAATATAAGGCTCTTCTTCAGCAATCAGAGAATCCGTAGCAGAGAGGAAGCATTAGCAGCAGGTCACGGGTCTTAAGAGAGAGCAACAGGCTGCTGCGTTGCAGCAACTTCCCAGAGCTTCGTAGAAGGATTTGGAAGAGTAGAGAAATAGTCAATATGATGTAGCTTCCCAGCAACGTATCAGAGGAAGCTTCACAAATATATGGTAGTAGCAATAATTCCTCAAGCAGCAGCAAGATTGAGGAAGAAGAAGTAGCAATTATCTCCTTGGCAGAAGACAGCAACCCCCACGTTGGGTTCTTGCAAGAAGAGAACAATAGTAACTTGAGAAAATATGTGGCAGGAGGTTGATCGTGGGTTTGAGAAAGAAGAGCAGTAGGTTGGCTTGAGGGTTGGGTATTTATAGTGGTTTTGGGAACCTATTGGGTATTGGAGTTAGTTTGGAACTCAAACTTTCTAGTACAAGTCCTAGTGGTATTAGTATTTCCCCTATTAACTCTTCCAAAAACAAACACTTCCCAGTTAGAGTGAAACACGGCCGTTAGTTTCCTTTTTATACTTTAAGGAAATTCGTGACCGAGTGACAGCCATATCTTATTAAGTCGCATCCATATGCAAGTCACGTTTTATTAAGGCGCGTCCATGTAGCAGTCATTTTTAAAGAAATAACGCCCTTCGATCGGGCGCCTTTCACCGTTTCACGTTAACTTATACTAGATGCAATGTTTGGGGATTTTTATCTTTTTAATTCGATGGAGTCTTGCTATGAAATTTTATGGGTAGGATTTTTCTATTTTTCTCTATTTTTTGATATAATTAATTTTAGAAAATTCTTTTAATTTAAAAAATGGCACTGTTCACCTATTTTGGAAATAACGACTTTGTAGTTGACTTTTTATGTAAATAACGTGCATATACATTGGGCGCTATTCACCCTTGCCATGTACCCTTCGAAAGACCAATATTGTTTATACGTCCATTCTATTATCTTTTAATTATCTTTAATGTATTTAACTCTTATTTATACACCCCTATTCCATCAAAATATAATGGAATGAATATGAAATATTAAAATTTCTAAATTATTAATAAAATATAAATTGATGTTTTCCCCAATGTTTATTCATTATTAATTCAAATAAAATTATAATGTTAATTAAATTCCTATTTAAAATGTCATTCTATTCTTAAGCCATTATAATTTAAGGGTAGGGTCTACGAGATCTTTTTGTAAGGTCCATTAGGGAATCACGGGGTTGTACACAAGGTCTGGGTCTTAACTAATTGGTGATTTTAATTTATTATTAACTCAAAATAGAAGTAGAATATGAATTAAACGCCTTCTTAAAAATAACCCTCGATTCCGTATTAACATCCTTTTTAATCACGGTCTTGGGTATCAGAGGCAGGTTCGATCCGAGCAACCTTTTTACTTCTATCCCCTAAAGGGAATATCACTTAGCCATTTACTTATTTGAATAAATTTTATTTATTAAATATTATAAACTTATTTGTAGGAATATGTAATTATCTTTTATGTATAAGTTTTCTTCTATATTATTATTTATTCCTATTTTAAAATTACCGGGCGTTACAATCTCGCTACGGACGCCGAGAACGACGGAGACTGAGATACTCACTGAACCAGAACAGGAACTACAGTAACGAGTGACTAGTCAGGGTCACGCCCGTCGGCGTTCGTTCAAACGCCCCTGACCACGTGTGCACACACCAGCTCATGCCTAGAGTCAGGCCTCTAGTTAGTTTCCCCCCCCAGCAGGACGCTACCGTAAAGCAGGGGCCCACGGAAACTAGCCTAAAATCCGTATCTCGGGAACTACCTCAACCACCACTCCCAGGTGGGCCGACAGCAGGAACGTGTCATCAGGCTACGACTAGTGGAGGCTCACTAGACACAGACTCGGAAACACGAGTGCTAGAGTACAGATAGGCCGAGAAAGCACTGTCGCACGTACTATGAAGCACCAAGGTTGCATATCAAACTGCCAACAGACTCAGGACAGGACAACTAGACCTGCTAACATGACGATCCTTGAGTCTCACGACTCGGAGTCAAGATCGTCGCGTAACGGCGCAACATGCCACCAATCGGTCTAATCTTAAGCTAGAGAAACTGACACAACCACATAAAACAACTCACGGAGACCTGAGGAATCACCAAGACCCTCAGCACATCTGGACACACAGACCGAGGTAAGATGATACCTCAAGGCATCTAGAATCACTGTCTTGATCTATCTAGAATAGCCAAGACACACACAAGGTCACGTGTCAACCATTGGGTCACACCGGGTTGACCGAAACCTGACAACGATTCTACAGAAGTACAGAAACCAAGGCATGCCTGACTACCTTATATCGTGGTCATAGCCCTCATAGGACATCAAGAGACATCCATGGGACAACGGACAAACCACAAGGTCGAGCCAAGACAATCGGAAACCAAAATACCGGTAAACCATCCTCTGGGACGCAAGCGGTACATCACTCGGCCGCTAAGCAACACAAGCAGTCAAGAAAGAAGCCGCTACACACATAGAGGTAAAGACTCTGGCGGTCTTACACTGGGCCGCGAGATGACAGTGGCGGTCAAAGATATGGCCGCTACACTCAGTCAACCCTCGAACCGACCTACCAAGTTAAACCACCATAGCGGTCTAATAAAGACACGCTACACAGACTAGGCGGTCTAAACATGAGCCGCCACACTAACCGCCCTAAAACATTGACCTAAGACAACCAGACTGTAGCGGTTTAAGGAAGGCGCGCTACAACGAAGAGGTGGTTGAAGGTTGGTCCGCCACATCCAACCGACTTAAAACATTGACCCGGTCAAATAGACAGTAGCGGCCTAAGAAAGGCGCGCTACAGCACATTGGCGGTCAGAACTAGGGCCGCCAACTCAAACCGACATACACCCGTTGACTCATTCAACAGACCGTAGCAGTCAAGACTAGGGCCACTGCAGCAAACGTAGCGGTCTATCGTACAACCGCTAAGCTGAACCGACTTACACTAGAATCGAGGAATCGCTGACCTTGGTGCACCACTATAGGGCCGCCAGAGGCAACAGGCGGTCAAAGGTTGGGCCGCCAACCTTAGCCGACCTAAAACTAACCGACACACTATAGAGTGTGGCGGTCCATTGTGGGGCCGCCAGAGACCTATAGCGGTCTCTGAAATGACCGCCAACACGATATGGCGGGAAAACTGGGGAACTGGCCGATCTCGGCTATTCCACGCCCCATACGCGTCTAAACGCAGGGGAAACAAACCTAATCGATAAAATTAACCTTCCACAGGCCGGAAGGGGTCCATGCAACAGCTAAATCGTAAGAAACGGGCGATTCCAACGAATCGACCCTAATTGGGTCACCGGGGTTCCCGGACTTGTACCGGCCCCAAATGACGAGCAATCAACACGAAATTGGCGAAAATGGAATACAGACATGCTGGGGGTCATAATGAAACTAATTTAGTCAAAAATCGTCACCGTTTTCTGACGAACCCGACGCACACCCCCCGAGCATGCTTTTCCTGAAACTGAACGAAACCCACTCGAATACGCACCGTTCGGCACGAAACTGCAAGGGAACACAGAAGAGAAGTAGGTGATCCGTCTCCCTTCCTCCACCAAAGATTCCGTGCACCGAGGTGACTAAACCACGCTAAAAACCGCATCGCGAGCTCGACCGTCGGCTTTCAATCCACCGTTCGGGATCATGCCAGAAACGGTCTGATCCTCGACCCATCTCGCTCCGGACCACCCCCCACGGCATCTCCTCAGCCTGCCCCATGCTAGTTTCGTGTTGATCGGTGGTCATTCGGGGCCGGTAGGAGTCCGGGAACCTCGGTGGCTCGTTTAGGGTCGATTCGTTGGAATCGCCCCGATCTCTCGTTTTAGTGCTTGCATGTGGGCTTTTTAGCCTCCTAGTGTTGTTTCTTATCGTCTAGCTTTGTTTCCACTGCGCTTCGGCGTGAATGGGGCGTGGAACGGCTCGATTTGGCCAATCCACTATTTTCCCGCCGTGACCGGTGTAGCGGTTGTTTCAGTGACCGCCAGAGGTCCCTGACGGCCCTACGACAGACCGTCACAGCGTCTGGGCATTTTTAAGCTTTTCGTGGTTTTAGGAGTGTGACGGCCCAGGGGTGGTGCGTCACAGCCTCCTGACGCGTCCGGTGTGACGCGTTACGCTTATTTTATCGTTTAGTAGTTTGGTCAAGTCGGTTCCCCTAACGCGCCTGCCCTAGTGCGTCAGGTGTGTGTAACGCGCCTGAGCTAGGCCGTTACGTTCCGTTTGACCAACTTTGACCGTTTGAGTCGGTTTGTGTAACGGTGGTGTCCCCGTGCGTCACAGCAGTGTAACGCGCCTGCCCCAGGCCGTTACGTGCTGTTTTGGCTGAGTGTGGGTGGCTGTGTCGTTGGCTCTAACGGTCACGCCCCCATGCGTTAGGCGTCTGTAATGCGTCCGATCGTGACCGTTACATGCTAGTTGGCTAGTGGTTTCTTGACTTGAGCCTGTTGGCCCTGACGCGTCTGCCCTGATGCGTTAGGCGCTGTAACGCGCTTGGTCTCGTGCGTTACGTGGTTCCAGTCGTGGTTTTAGCTTGAGGTCTATTGGCCCTGACGCGCCTGTGTTGATGCGTTAGGCGCTGTAACGTGCTTGGTCTCATGCGTTACGTGCCTCGAGTTTCGTAGTGTGTTTGAGGTCTGTTGGCCCTGACGGCCCGGGTCGGGCGCGTCAGAGTGGTGTAACGCGCCTGGTGTTGGCCGTTAAGTGCCTCATGTGTTTTAGAAGTTGGTTAGGGCAGTGTGTGTGACGGCTTCCCTGGCGACCGTCACGTGTCTGTGACGCGTCTGCATTAGACCATCACGGTTGGAATGTAACAGCCAGCGTTAGACCGTCACGTTCGTGTAACGGTCTAAGTGTGGTGCGTTACAGTCCTTGTGCTCCGATTTCTATCATTTTGGTTTCTGACTGTCTTGGCTTGTCCGTGTGGTCTGCCCATTTTCTCGTGGATGTCTCCTGACATCCTATGAGGGCTAAGACTACGTTGTAAGGTAGCCAGGAGTCTTCTTGCATGGGGAAGGATTCTCTTTCCTGCTCTTGTGCGTCTTTGTTTGGCTCCGGTCAACCGGGGGTTACCCAGGGGTTGACAGGTGGCTTTGTGTGTCTCGACAGTTCTGTCCAGTTCGAGACATTTGTTCTGGATGCCTCAAGGTAATGTGTTACCTTGGTCTGTGTGTCCAGGCATGCTGAGGGTCCTCGGTGCTCCCTCAGGTCTCCGTGAGTCATTTTCTGCAGAGTGTCGTTTCCTCTGGCTTAGGATTAGACCGATTGGTGGCCTGTTCCGCTGTCTGTGACGATTTTGCCTTTGAGTCGTCGGACTCAAGGATCGTTACGTTGTAGGTCTAGTTGCCTAGTCCTGAGTCTGTGTGGCAGTTGGTTGGCTGCTTGGTGCTTTGCAGTACGCGGGACAAGGCTTTATTAGACTGTCTGTACTCTAGCACTCGTGTTTCAGAGTCTCTGTGTCTTATAAGCCTCCGTTTGTTGTAACCCTAAGGCCTTTGAGTTGCCGACCCGCCTGCGGATGGCGGAGGGGTGTTCCCGAGACACGGTTTGTAGGCTACTTCCGTGGGCTCCCAGCCAACGGTAGCGTCCTACCGAGGGAGAAAACTAGCTAGAGAACCTGGATTAGGCTAGAGCCAGTGTGTGCACACGTTGTCAGGGTCTTAGGACTTACGTCGATGGGCGTGACCCTGACTAGTTACTTGTTCTATTGTTGCAGCTGTTCCTGTTTGGTTTAGCGCGTGTCTGTGACTCTACCGTGGTTTTGGCGGTACCAGTAGGCGAGACACTTGTGGCGCAGCATAAGACATCAGTGGATGCAGCTGGCTGTTCCTCTTGTGAGGAGGAGGTGTTTTCCGTCACGTGACACCTGACTCTCGGCGTTTCTTGTGCGTCGTGACCTTTCCGAGTTAGCCCTCTCATGGCCCTACCCGAGGTCAGCGTGGTGTGCACGACTTTCTAGTCGAGGGTGTGTCGTCGAGTCTGTCGGTTGTCTTTGTGGGTCTTTTCTAGGCCTTTTGTCGGTCCTTGCAGGTCTTCGTCTTAGGCCTGGTGCCGTGTTGGCAGATCGGTAACTTTTGACTTTGTTAGATCAGAGTCGCCCTTCTGTCACTATTTGGAGTAGTTTGGGGTGCCGAGGTTAGTTCGGCCGCCACTTGTCTGGCGCGGGTTGCAGCGACTCGGATTCTGGATACCATATGCACCCGGTAGGACTACCGAATACACGTGATACCACATGGAACCCGCGAGGCCTCCCAAGAGCGGGAAAGCTCCGAAGGGAAAAAGGCATGTGTAGAGTACATTGAAGCCACAGAGATAGTACAGTAAGCATTTAAATTTCGTTAGATCGGTTTGCTAAAGTAGCAGAAATAAAATTACTTTTTAATTAACAGTTTCAATTTAACAATTATACACCAGAGTCCAGCTAAAGAAAGGCAAGTACAGGCCATAGGAAAAGAACGTACACTGAGGTAGGGAGAAACCCAACGCAGGTACCACTGGCAGCTACGAACACGCCATGCCAGGAAGCACGAACAGAAACGACACCCACCTGAAAAGCAGGGGTGAGTCTCCAAACAGAGGCTCAGTAGGGGTCACGCGAATCCCCACTGAAAAACATGCAGAACACAGAACGGAAGCAACAGAAATAGCAAGTGTAGCAAAGCAGGAAAAGCTACACTACAAAGCTGTAAAACTACTCTAGAAAGCAGCAAACAAAGAGACAGGGTGCAGGAGTAGGGAACAACTAGGAAGAGGGGGAGGAAGCCGTACCAAACAAGCGGCTGCCGAACTAACCTCAACACCTCAAACCACTCCAAGCAAGACTAACAGAAAGGTCAATCCCGAACTCGCACGGTCGGGTCTTACCATTCCGCCATCCAGAAAGCAAGCCAAACAACAGACAAAGCCTAGAAGAGAACCTAGACAGACGACACAAAGGCGATAGCCTACACGGCTGGATCATCGTGCACGCGACCCCAAGCACATCTTGGACACAGCCAAGAACGGACAGACACAGCCAGGGGAGTAGATCTTGGACGATGCCAAGACTAGCTGACTCGGAAAAGGGAACACAGACTCCGAGAAACGTGAGAGTCAGGAACCAAGTGATAGGAGCACCCTTCCACTAGATGAACAGCCAGATGCGTCCACTGACGTCTTACACTGCGCCACAAGTGTCACGTCTACAAGCTCGTCCAGAGGATGACAGAGACTGGACACACCAAGAACCAGGTCCAAGGAACAACAGTCCCAAGGAAGAATGGCAACTACGGACACAGGACCGCATTACCACAACTGCAAGTGACTAGTTAGGGTCACGCCCGTCGGCGCAAGTCCTCAGCCCCTAACCACGTGTGCACACACTGACCACTACCTAGGTCAGGCCTCTAGCTAGTATTCCCCTGGGTAGGACGCTACCGTTGGCCGGGGCCCACGGAACTAGCTTAAGAATCGTATGACGGGAAACACCCCCCCACCACTCTCGGTGGGTCGACACTCAAAGACCTAGGGCTACAACTAGTGGAGGCTCACAAGGCACGAACTCTGAAACACAGGTGCTAAAGCATAGACAGTCAAAGAAAGCCCTGTCTCGCGCACTACGAAGCACCAAGGCAGCTAACCAACTGCCAACAGACTTGGGACCAGGCAACTAGACCTACCACGTAACGATCCTTGAGTCGGATGACTCAGAGGCAAGATCGTCACACTCAGCGGAACAAGCCGCCAATCGGTCTAATCCTAAGTCAGGAGAAAAAAACGCTCTGCAGAAAATGACTCACGGAGACCTGAGGGAATACCGAGGACCCTCAGACTCACCTGGACACACAAACCGAGGTAAGGCAACACCTCGAGGCATCCGGAACCAGAGTCTCGAACTGGACGGAACCGTCGAGACACACACACACGGCTACCTGTCAACCACCGGGTCACACCGGGTTGACCGGAACTGAACAAAGGCACATAAAAGTAGGATACAGAATTCTACCTCAAGCAAGAAGACTCCTGGATACCTTACAACGTAGTCCTAGCCCTCATAGGACATCAGGAGACATCCACGGGAAAACGGGCAGACCACAAGGTCAAGCCAAGACAAGCAGAAATCGAAACGACGAAAATCAGAGCACAAGGCATGTAACGCACCATCCTTAGACCGTTACATGAACGTGACGGTCTAAGCCTAGGCCGTTACACGAACCTGACGCACCAAGGCAGGCGCGTCAGAGCCAACACGCTCGAAACCACAACACGAACAGCGTAACGCGCTAGGGTAGGCGCGTTACAGCGGCCTAACGCATGACAACAGACGCATTACGCCACCCTAACGCACGGGAGCAGACGCGTCAGGGCCAACAGACCCGAGACAAAAATGGTAACCCGAACCACGTAACGCGCTAGACCTGGCGCGTCACATAGCCTAACGCAGCAAAGCAGGCGCGTCAGGGCCAACAGGCTCAAGTCAAGAAACCACTGGCCAACAGGCATGTAACGGTCCCGATTGGACGCGCTACAGACGCCTAACGCATGGGGGCGTGGCCGTTAGAGCCAACGACACAGCCACCCTCACTCAGCCAAAACAGCACGTAACGGCCTGGGGCAGGCGTGTTACACTACTGTGATGCATGGGGACACCACCGTTAGAGGAACCGACTCAAGCGGTCAAAGCTGGTCAAATGGAACGTAACGGCCTGGCTCAGGCGCGTTACACACACCTGACGCACTAGGGCAGGCGTGTCAGGGGAACCGACTTAACCAAACTACTAAACGATAAAATAAGCGTAACGCATCACACCGGACGCGTCAGGAGGCTGTGACGCGCCACCCATGGGCCGTCACACTCCCAAAACCCTGAAGAACAAAAACCACCCAGGCGCTATGACGGTCTATCGTGGGGCCGTCAGAGACCTCTGGCGGTCACTGAAACGGCCGCCACACCAATCACGGCGGGAAAACAGAGGGTTGGCCAAACCGGCCCGTTCCACGCCCCATTCACGCCGAAGCGCAGGGGAAACAACCCTCGACGATGGAAAACCACATAAGGAGGCTAAAAAGCCCACATGCATGCATTAAAACGCTAGATCGGGGTGATTTAGACAAATCGACCCTAAACGAGTCACCGAGGTTCCCGGACTCCTACCGGCCTCGAATGACTACCGATCGACACGAAACTAGCTTGGATGGGATCCAGACATCCCAACGGTCAATTCAACACTAACAATACTGCAAATGGTTGCCGTTTTTCGGCGAACCCTGCAAAACCCAAAAATCACGGTTTAGGCTAAACAAGCCCAAACTCGATCGTTTCTGCGCCGAACGACGTGTAATGGTAGGGAAAACAGAGAGGAAGAAGTGAGGAACCGTCACCCTACCTCCACCGAAGAAACCGTGCACCGAAGGGACTAAACCACACCAAAAACCACACCGCGAGCTCAAACGTCGACTTTGAATCCACCGTTCGGGATTGCGCCAAAACCAATCCGATCTTTGCTCCGTCACGCGCCTCAGCAGCTCCCCGACGTCGCCACCTCACCAACGGACCCCTCCGTCTGCAGCCGGAGGAGAGATGGTGGGAGAACGAGAGGGAATGGGAGAGAGAGGAGAGAGCGCGAGAGTGAGGAGAGAGAGAAGGGGGGGTTAATAAAAATAAATTAGAAAATATTTCTAATTTCCGAAAATCTGATAATTAGCCCGAAAATGGACTAATTCAGAAAAATACGTAAAAATAGTCGAAACGACTGGCTCGAAGAGTACATCGTCGCTGTAGCATCCATGAGTTGATGAACTGACAAACAAACTCACCGTAGGGTTCCGTAACTAGTACGAGAGAAAAACCCACACGGCTCGTAAAACTCAACTCGGAAGCCACAAAAGTGAACCGAAACTCAACGAAACAGATCCGAAAGATCCAATAAAGATCTAACAAAGATCCAGGGCATTACATCCTCCCCTCCTTTAAGAAATTTCACCCTCGAAATTAAGGACTAGCAAAGGAGAAGCAAGGGAAGAACAACCCAACATCGGCTATGCACACCACGCATCAGCCAACAACAACGCCGGAAGCACGGCAACGCAAATCTTGAGAAACACAGCTCAGAGGAACACCATCAGACTATAATCACGAGCACACGCTCTAGATCGAGCACAACACAAGTGAACACAAGTCGGACACCTCCGAAACAAGGGCAACGTCGCTTACGTCTCAACAGAAATGGAGACACGACTGCCACAACAACAAACAACCGATACCGAAAAAACACAACGACAGCACGGCAAGCGGCAGCTTACACAAGGAGACACAGTCCTCACAGCTGACAGCTCGACCACATCATCAGCTCTGGTGCCAAAGGGGACAAGGAACACCTGGCACACTGGACGCCAACGACAACAACACCAGACCACAAACACAATCAAGTCAGCACTCATTCACATATTACATTCGATCGAGTCGCAAGCTAACTCTACCAGAGAATGGGAGTACAGCAGGCTAACTGACAAGGTCACGGTCCACGGTAGAAACACAAAATCATAGAGAAACAGCGATCAAACGACAACAACAACACCTGCAGGATTTCGGCTCCGTACAGCACACAGAACCACGGAATACAACTGCAAGCTGGGTCACATCAAGGCACAAGAACAGCTAAACACACGACCCCAAGGGACGGGTCACGCATCAGACTGCTCACCAAGAAGAGGACCCACGACAACGAGAAACGACAATCTCAGGGAACGCACCTCAAGGACTACAAACAAGCCTCGAGAGCACCACACCCAAGAGGAAGCACATGCAGAGCAGAGGGCACCTTATCAGCAAGGAACGCTGACAGATTCCCCAACCCTCACAAATGCCGATGCCAACACCATACAGGCAACCGACACAACACGGCACGGCGATTACAATGTCAAGGCACAGGGAGCCAAGACAAAGTCACATCGAGAAGGAACAATTCTCTCGGTCAATGGGTGACCAACCCACATGCTTCCGCTGCGCACTCAACAACGCACACAGGCATCTGAACGACCTCGACATTCGCATCTCAGCACACACTAGACACCTTCGCAATCTATAAACATTGCAAACAACACGCCACGAGCACCGATCCAGCGAACAACCGATCACAAACAGCCTAAGTGCAAAGAAGAAGAGTACTAGCTTCAGCACAAAGCACAAGGGAAAAGCTAATCTCAACTTACCTTTACATCCTGAAAATGATAAATGAGCATTCACAACACATCGGCCACTGGACACGGCACGACAAACACGGTACACCACAGCTTTTAACACCATAATGGAGCCCAAAGCCAAGCAACCGTATAGCAAAGAGCAGATCCGGCTCAAAATAAAGCTGTCCACACTTAAGTAGACACAGGACAAAAGCATCACTAAGCCAGTAATTCCAAGGCGAACCTCGAGAAAGATTCCACCAGAAGGGACGAGAAGCAACAAGCTCAACCACGAAAGCTCACCAGGAAGGGAAAATCCTAGTTTGCCTGAGCAACTTCTCAACCACGGAATCAAATCGAACACTTCAACAGAAGCGAGACACATCAGGAGCTGAACAAACTCAAGCCATGACGACCAAAACAACGTAAGAAGGTGTACGGTCATCAACCCAGGGCCAAAAGTCAACAGCAACCTGAACAACACACGGAAAAAGCAACGCGACAAATCATCGCAACACCTAAGCCTGCCAAGGCCTGTACTGGACTTAAGGACTCTGGATACTGTAATATCTCGGATTCCCATGTACTTCACACCACAATGCTCTGATAGCTCAGAAAAGAACTCCGAACATCTCAGGACACTGCTCTGATACCAAACTGTAGCGACCCGGATTCCGGATACCAGATGCACCCGGTAGGACTACCGAATACACGTGATACCACATGGAACCCGCGAGGCCTCCCAAGAGCGGGAAAGCTCCGAAGGGAAAAAGGCGTGTGTAGAGTACATTGAAGCCACAGAGATAGTACAGTAAGTAATTAAATTTCGTTAGATCAGTTTGCTAAAGTAGCAGAAATAAAATTACTTTTTAATTAACAGTTTCAATTTAACAATTATACACCAGAGTCCAGCCAAAGAAAGGCAAGTACAGGCCACAGGAAAAGAACGTACACTGAGGTTGGGTGAAACCCAACGCAGGTACCATTGGCAGCTACGAACACGCCACGCCAGGAAGCACGAACAGAAACGACGCCCACCTGAAAAGCAGGGGTGAGTCTCTAAACAGAGGCTCAGTAGGGGTCACGCGAATCCCCACTGAAAAACACGCAGAACACAGAACGGAAGCAACAGAAACAACAAGTGTAGCAAAGCAGGAAAAGCTACACTACAAAGCTGTAAAACTACTCTAGAAAGCAGCAAACAAAGAGACAGGGTGCAGGAGTAGGGAACAACTTGGAAGACGGGGAGGAAGCCGTACCAAACAAGCGGCTGCCGAACTAACCTCAGCACCTCAAACCACTCCAAGCAAGACTAACAGAAAGGTCAATCCCGAACTCGCACGGTCGGGCCTTACCATTCCACCATCCAGAAAGCAAGCCAAACAACAGACAAAGCCTAGAAGAGAACCTAGACAGACGACACAAAGGCGACAGCCTACACAACAGGATCGTCGTGCACGTGACCCCAAGCACATCTTGGATACAGCCAAAAATGGACAGACACAGCCAGGGGAGTAGATCTTGGACGAGGCCAAGACTAGATGACTCAGAAAAGGGAACACAGACTCCAAGAAACGTGAGAGTCAGGAACCAAGTGATAGGAGCACCCTCCCACTAGAGGAACAGCCAGATGCGTCCACTGACGTCTTACACTGCGCCACAAGTGTCACGTCTACAAGCTCGTCCAGAGGACGACGGAGACTGGACACAGCAAGAACCAGGTCCAAGGAACAACAGTCCCAAGGAAGAACGGCAACTACGGACACAGGACCGCAGTACCACAACAGCGAGTGACTAGTCAGGGTCACGCCCGTCGGGGCAAGTCCTCAGCCCCTAACCACGTGTGCACACACTGACCACTACCTAGGTCAGGCCTCTAGCTAGTATTCCCCTCGGTAGGACGCTACCATTGGCCGGGGCCCACGGAACTAGCTTAAGAACTGTATGACGGGAAACACCCCCCCACCACTCCCGGTGGGTCGGCACTCAAAGACCTTGGGCTAGGACTAGTGGAGGCTCACAAGGCACGAACTCTGAAACACAGGTGCTAAAGCACAGACAGTCAAAGAAAGCCCTGTCTCGCGCACTACGAAGCACCAAGGTAGCTAACCAACTGTCAATAGACTTGGGACCAGGCAACTAGACCTACCACGTAACGATCCTTAAGTCGGACAACTCAGAGGCAAGATCGTCACACTCAGCGGAACAAGCCGCCAATCGGTCTAATCCTAAGTCAGGAGAGAATAATGCTCCGCAGAAAATGACTCACGGAGACCTGAGGGAATATCGAGGACCCTCAGACTCACCTGGACACACAAACCGAGGTAAGGCAACACCTCAAGGCATCCGGAACCAGAGTCTCGAACTGGATGGAACCGTCGAGACACACACACACGGCTACCTATCAACCACCGGGTCACACCGGGTTGACCGGAACCGAACAAAGGCACACAAAAGTAGGATACAGAATTCTACCTCAAGCAAGAAGACTCACCTTACAACGTAGTCCTAGCCCTCATAGGACATCAGGAGACATCCACAGGAAGACGGGCAGCCACAAGGTCAAGCCAAGACAAGCAGAAATCGAAACGATGGAATCGGAGCACAAGGCATGTAACGCACCACCCTTAGACCGTTACATGAACGTGACGGTCTAAGCCTAGGCCATTACACGAGCCTGACGCACCAAGGCATGCGCGTCAGAGCCAACACGCTCGAAACCACAACACGAACAGCGTAACGCACTAGGGCAGGCGAGTTACAGCGGCCTAACGCATGACAACAGACGCGTTACGCCACCCTAACCCACGGGAGCAGACGCGTCAGGGCCAAAAGTCCCGAGACAAAAATGGTAACCCGAACCACGTAACGCGCTAGACCTGGCGCGTCACACAGCCTAACGCAGCAAAGCAGGCGCGTCAGGGCCAACAGGCTCAAGTCAGGAAACCACTAGCCAACAGGCATGTAACGGTCCCGATCAGACGCGTTACAGACGCCTAACGCATGGGGGCGTGGCCGTTAGAGCCAAAGACACAGCCACCCACATTCAGCCAAAACAGCACGTAATGGCCTGGGGCAGGCGCGTTACGCTGATGTGACGCACGGGGACACCACCGTTAGAGGAACCGACTCAAGCTGTCAAAGCTGGTCAAACAGAACGTAACGGCCTGGCTCAGGCGCGTTACACACACCTGACGCACTAGGGCAGGCGCGTCAGGGGAACTGACTAAACCAAACTACTAAACGACAAAATAAGCGTAAACGTCACACCGGACGCGTCAGGAGGCTGTGACGCGCCACCCATGGGCCGTCACACTCCCAAAACCCCGAAGAACAAAAACCACCCAGGCGCTGTGACGGTCTATCGTGGGGCCGTCAGAGACCTCTGGCGGTCACTGAAACGCCTGCCACACCAATCACGGTGGGAAAATAGAGGGTTGGCCAAACCGGCCCATTCCACGCCCCATTCACGCCGAAGTGCAGGGGAAACAACCCTCGACGATGGAAAACCACATAAGGAGGCTAAAAAACCCACATGCATGCATTAAAACGCTAGATCGGGGCGATTTAGATAAATTGATCCTAAACGAGTCACCGAGGTTCCCGGACTCCTACCGGCCTCGAATGACCACCGATCGACACGAAACTAGCTTGGACGGGATCCAGACATCCCAACGGTCAATTCAACACTAATAATACCGCAAATGGTTGCCATTTTCCGGCGAACCCTACAAAACCCGAAAATCATGATTTAGGCTAAACAAGCCCAAACTCGACCGTTTTCGCGCCGAACGACGTGCAATGGCAGGGAAAACGGAGAGGAAGAAGTGAGGAACCGTCACCCTACCTCCACCGAAGAAACAGTGCCCCGAAGGGACTAAACCACGTCGAAAACCACACCGCGAGCTCAAACGTCGGCTTTGAATCCACCGTTCGGGATCGTGCCAAAACTAATCCGATCTTCGCTCCGTCACGCACCTCAGCAGCTCCCCGACGTCGCCACCTCACCAACGGACCCCTCCGTCTGCAGTCGGAGGCGAGAGGGTGGGAGAACGAGAGGGAACAGGAGAGAGAGGAGAGAGCGCGAGAGTAAGGAGAGAGAGAAGGGGGGGGTTAATAAAAAGAAATTAGAAAATATTTCTAATTTCTGAAAATCTGATAATTAGCCCGAAAATGGACTAATTCAGAAAAATACGCAAAAATAGTCGAAACGATCGGCTCGAAGAGTACATCGTCGCTGTTGCATTCGCGAGTTGATGAACTGACAAACAAACTCACCGTAGGGTTCCGTAACTAGTATGAGAGAAAAACCCATACGGCTCGTAAAACTCAACTCGGAAGCCATAAAAGTGAACCGAAACTCAACGAAACAGATCCGAAAGATCCAATAAAGATCTAATAAAGATCCAGGGCATTACACGGGTTCTTGCCCTTTTTTTACTTATTCCCTACTCCTACTCCCCGTCTGTTCTCTACGGCATCTAGAGTAGCTTTACAGCTTTGTAGTGTAGTTTTCCCGCTTTGCTACACCTGCTGTTCCACCTGTTGTTTTGTGTTCCGTGTTACTGCGTGTTTTTCAGTGGGGATCCGCGTGACCCCTACTGAGCCAGTGACACGAGGCTCACCCCTACTTTTCAGGTGGGGTGGCGTCTTTCGTTCTGCTTCCGCGTGGTTCATGGAGCACTTGCTTGTTGCGTGTCGTTGTGGCCAGCTGGTACCTGCGTCGGGCTTCCCCCGACTTCTCGGTATATCTTTCTTTTCTGCCGACTATACTGTGCTAGACTTGCTATCTTTAGATTTGGACTTGACTCTGGTGGATAATTGTTAAATTGAAACTGTTAATTAAAAAGTAATTTTTTTTCTACTACTTTAGCAAACCGATCTAATGAAATCTAATTGCTTATAGTACTATCTCTGTGGCTTCAATGTACTACACGACAATCCTTTTATCCCTTCGGAGCTTTACCGCTCGTGGGAGGCCTCGCGGGTTCCAAGTGGTATCAAGTGTATCCGGTAGTCCTATCGAGTATATCTGGTATCCGGGATCCGGGTCATCACAGTTGGTATCATAGCATTGTTGTGTGAAGTACATGGGAATCCCAGATATTGTAGTATCCAGAGTCCTTAAAGTCCAGTACAGGCATTTGCTGGCTTAGGTGTTGCGATGATTTGTCGCGTTGTTTTCCGAATGTGGTGTTGTGCGTGCTGTTCTGGCACTGCGAAAGGTGATTTTTGTTCTCGTCAAGATGTGATGAGACGCTTCTTTTTATCGTGGTGTTTGTCACAATCTCGTCGTACTTGGCAGTGCACGTCGGAAGGCTTGAATCTGTAGTACGTGGTTCAGGGTTTTCTCCATGTGTTGTTCAGGTTGCTGTTGACCTATGGCCTTGGTCTGCTGATCGTACACGTTCTCACGTTGTTGTGGTCGTCCCGGCTTGAGTCTGTTCAGCTCCTGATGTGTCTCGCTTCTGTTGAAGTGCTCGATTAGATTCCGTGTTTGAGAAGTTGCTCAGGCAAGCTAGGATTTTCCCTTCCTGGTGAGCTTTCGTGGTTGAGCTTAATGCTTCTCGTCCCTTCTGGTGGAATCTTTTAGAGGTTTGCCTTGGAATTGCTATCTTAGTGATGCCTTTGTCCTGTGTCTGCTTAAGTGTGTACAACTTTGTTCTGAGCCTGATCTGCTCTTTGCTATACGGTTGCTTGGCTTTGGACTCCATCATGGTGTTAAGAGCTATCGCGTACCGAATTTGTCGTGCCATGTCCAGCGGCCGATGTATTGTGAAGGCTCGATAATTGTTTCAGGACGTGAAGGTAAGCTGAGATTAGCCTTTTCCTAGGGCATTGTGCTGAAGCTGGTACTCCTCTTCTTTGCACTTAGGCAACTTATGATCGGTTATTTGTCAGATCGGTACAATTGGCGTGTTACGTTGCGATTTTCAGAAGTTGAGATGGCGCCGAGTGAGTGATGAGATGCGGATACCGAGATATTCCCTGATGCCTGTGTGCATTTTATGAGTTTGTAGCTGAAGCGTGTGGGCTGGTTACCCACGGGCTCAGGATCGTTGGTGGTGAGATTCTGGCCAGTCGAGAGGTTTGTTGTTCTCGATGTGACTTTGTCTTGGCTTCCTGTGCCTTGACGTTGTCGTTGCCGTGCCATGCTGTTATTGGAAGCATTTCTGGTGTTGGCATTGGCATTTGTGAGCATTGGGGAATCTGTCGGCATTCCTTGCTGATTGAGTACCCTCTGCTCTGCATGTATTTTCTTGGGTGTTGTGCTCTCAAGGTGTGTTCGTGGTCCTTGAGGTGCGTTTCCCGAGAGTGTCATTTCTCATTGTCGTGGGTCTTTTCTTGGTGAGCAGTCTGATGCGTGACCCATCCCTTGTGGTCGTGTGTTCAGCTGTTCTTGTGCCTTGATGTGACCCTGCTTGCAGTTGTGTTCCATGGTCCTGTGTTCTATACGGAGCCGAAATCCTGCAAGTGCTGTTGTTATCGTTTTATCGCTGTTTCTCTATGATTTTGTGTCTCTGCCGTGGACCGTGACCTTGTCAGTTAGCTTGTTGTACTCCCTTTCTCCCGTAGAGTTGGCATGCGACTCGATCAAAGGTAATATCTGAGTGAGGACTGACTTGATCGTGTTTGTGGTCCGGTGCTGCTATCGTTGGCGACCTGTGTGCCAGGTGTTCCCTGTTGCCTTTGGCACTGGAGCCGATGATGTGGCCGAGCTGTCAGTTGAGATGACTGTGTCTCCTTGTGTAAGCTGCTGCTTGCCCTGCTATCGTTGTGTTCCTCGGTATCGGTTGTCTCTTGTTGTGGCATTAGTCGTGTCCCCATTTCTGGTGAGACGTAAGCGATGTTGCCTTGTTTCGGAGGTGTCAGACTTGTGTCCACTTGTGTCGTGCTCGATCCAGAGCATGTGCTCGTAATTATGGTCTGATAATGTTCCTCTGAGCCGTGCTTCTCGAGATTTGTGTTGCCGTGTTCTTGGCATTGTTGTTGGCTGATGCGTAGTGTGCATAGCCATGTTGGGTTGTTCTTCCCTTGCTTCTCCATTGTTAGTCCTTAAATTTCGAGGATGAAATTTCTTAAAGGAGGGGAGGATGTAATGTCCCGGATCTTTGCTGGATCCTTGGTAGGTCTTGTTGGATCTTTATTGGATCTGTTCGGTGAGTTTCGGGTCACTTTTGTGGCTTCTGAGTTGAGTTTTACGATCCGTGTGGGTTTTTCTCCCGTACTAGTTACGGAATCCTACGGTGAGTTTATTTGTCATTTCATCGACTCGAGGATGCTACAACGACGATGTACTCTCCGAGTCGGTCATTTTGACTATTTTTACGTATTTTTCTGAGATAGGGACAAAAATCGGATTTTTCAAAAATTAGGAAAATTCCTAATTTCTTTTCTATTTCTTTTCCTTTCCTCTCTCCTCCTTCTCATTCCACGCCGCCACCCTCTCTCTCTCCCGTTTCTCTCCCGTTTCCCCTTCTCGGCTCCGACTGCAGACGGAGGACCTAGGGGCGAGTGCTGGGGACGCTGTGGAGCTGGCTGGGTGCGCGACGGTGCGAGGATGGAGCGATTTCGGCGCGATCCCGAACGGTGGATTCAAAGCCGACGTTTGAGCTCGCGGTGCGGTTTTCGGCGAGGTTTAATCCCTTCGGGGCACGATTTCTTTGGTGGAGGTAGGGTGACGGATCACCACTTCTCCCTACCCATTTTCCCTGTCATTGCACGTCGTTCGGCACAGAAATGGTCGAGTTTGGGCTTGTTCAGCCTAAACCGTGATTTTTGGGTTTTGTAGGGTTTGCCAGAAAATGGGAACCATTTTTAGATCAGTTACTATCAATGGACTCCCTGGGACGTCAGCGTTCCATAGTCACTGATTTCGTTTCGTTTGGTGGTCTCGTTTGACCGCTAGGGCTCCGGGAAGTCCGGAAACCCTTTTTGGGTGATTTCGTTAGAATCGCCCGTTTCTTGCGATCCGTGCGACGTTTTGACTCCGGACGGAGTCTATGTGATTGCCAGCAGGTCCATGGTTGTATCCCCTTCGTCTCGGGATGAACGGGGTGTGGAAAGGCCTCCGTTGGGCCGAACCCACGGTTTGCTCGCCGTGACGCTTGAACGGTCAGTTCCGGACCGTTCATATATTAGGGCGGCCATCCCGAGACCATTTATCCTTATGTCGATTGTGGTTGTGTGGTCGCATGATAGACCGCACATCCCCTTGGGCGATTGGTCTTGCACCGTCCATCTTATGTCGGTTTGGGTTGTATGGTCGTCTGCTGACCACATATCCCCTTGTGTGGTCGTCTGCTGACCACATATCCCCTGGGAGTTGTGTGGTTAGGTTCGGACCGTCCATCCTTGTTTCTTGTTGGAGTTGTGTGGTCAGTTCCGGACCGTTCAACCCCTTTGTGTGGTCTGTTTCAGACTGTTCAACCCCTTTGTGTGGTCAGTTTCGGACCGTCCATCCTGTTGAGTGGTCCATTCTGAACTGCTCATCCCCGATGTTTTATCGGTTGGCCGTGATGGCTTCTCCCGGTGTCGTGTTAGAGTCATTACTCTGGTCTGGTCGACCCGGTGTGATCCAATGGTCGACATGCGACCTTGCTTGTGTCTCGATGGAATTGTCCAGCTCGAGACGTGGTTCTGTACACCTAGAGGTACGATTTGACCTCGGTTTGTGTGTCCAGGTGCCTTGAGGATGTCGGAGTTTCCCCCAAGTCTCCGTCTGTCCTGTCTGTTTCGCGTCGGTCGTCTACGTGAGTTAGGGCAGTGTTTCTAGTGGTCCTACCTTGCACTGCTAGTGTTGGTTTGTCTATCCGGTGGTTCCCTGGATCGATCAGTTCGGGTGAATTGTGTGCGGTCTATTCCTTGACTGCAATAGTTTCTCCGAGCGACTTAATCTAGGACCGCCAGTGTCTTTGCCTCCGGTTGCATGGCGAGTCCTCCTTGACTGCTTGGTTGACCTAGAGGTCGAGTGATAGATAGCCTATGCCCAGAGAGTGGTTTACCGGTGGTTTGGTTTTCGGTATCTTGGCTTGACCTTGTGGTTCATCCATTGTCATGTGGACATCACCCGATGTCCTATGAGGGCTGTAACCGTGTTCCGAGGTGGCCAAGAGGGTTTGTGCTTGCATGTCTTTGTTGGGTTCCGGTCAACCCGGGGTGACCCAGTGGCTGACGGGTGACCTTGTGTGTGTGTCTCGGCAGTTCTGCCCAGTCCGAGACTTTGGTTCTGGATGCCTCGAGGGGTCATCTTACCTCGATCCATGTGTCCAGGCGTGCTGAGGGTCCTCGGTGTTCCCTCAGGTCTCCGTGAGTCATTTTCTGTGAAGCGTCGTTTCCCGTGGCTTAGGATTAGACCGATTGGCGGCTTGTTCCACTGTCAGCGACGATCTTACCTTTGAGTCATCCGAATCAAGGATCGTTATGTAGTAGGTCTAGTTGCCAAGTCCTGAGTCTGTTGGCAGTAGTCGTATTGCCAGTGGTGTCTTGTAGTACGTGCGACAGTGCGTTCTAGCTTGTCTGTACTCTAGCACTTATGTTTCTGAGTCTGGTGTCTTGTGAACCTCCTCTAGTCGTAGCCTATCAACGCACGTGATCCAGTGTGTTGACCCACCTCGAAGTGGTGGAAAGGGCAGTTCCCGTAATACGGTTTGTAAGCTAGTTCCGTGGGCTCCCGGCCAGCGGTAGCGTCCTACCGAGGGAGAAAACTAGCTAGAGGGCCTAGCTTAGGCAAGAGCCAGTGTGTGCACACGTGGTCAGGGGCTGAGGACTTACGTTGATGGGCATAACCCTAACGAGTTACTTGTTGTTGTAGTTCCTATTTGGTTCAGTGCGTGTCTGTGACTCTACCGTGGCTTTGGCGGTACCGTAGGCGAGACACTCGTGGCGCAGTGTAAGACGTCAGTGGACACAGCTGGCTATTCTTCTGAAGAGGAGGTGCTTCCGTCACGTGATACGTGACCTTCGCATTTCTTGTGCGCCGTGACCTTTCCGAGTTTGCCCTCTCGTGGCCCTACTCGAGGTCAGTGTTGTGTTACGTGCACAATGTTCTAGTCGTGTGTGTCGTCGAGTCTGTTTGTCATCTGTCTAGATCTTTTCTAGACTTTTGTCTATCCTTGCAGGTCTTCGTCTTAGGCCTGGCATCATGTCGACAGATCGATAACTCCTGACTTTGTCAGATCAGAGTCGTCCTTCTGTCGCTGTTTGGAGTAGCTTAGGGAGCCAAGTTCCTCTCGGTGGCCGTGTTCCGAGTTTTACGGCCTCGCTTTTCCCTTTTCTTTTAGCTTCCCTTGCTCTTAGCCTGTTCCCTACTCCTGTTGTTCCCGTTCTTTTTACAACTTGGTAGTGTAGCTTTTCCTGCTTTGCTACTACTGTTGCTTTCTGTTCCGTGTACTGCGTGTTTCTCAATGGGGATCCGCGTGACACCTACTGAGTCTTTGTTTGGAGACTCACCCCTACTTTTCAGGTGGGTGGCGTCGTCTCTGTTCGTGGTTCCTGGTGTGGCGTGTCTGTAGCTGCCAGCGGTACCTGCGTCGGGTTTTCCCCGACCTCAGTGTAGGTTCTTTTCCTGTGGCCTGTACTTATCTTTAATTTCTTGGACTGGACTCTGGTATAATTATTAAATTGAAATTGTTAATTAAAAAAGTAATTTAATTTTTGCTACTTTAGCAAACCGATCTAATGAAATCTAATTGCTTACAGTACTATCTCTGTGGCTTCAATGTACTACACGACAATCCTTTTATCGCTTCAGAGCTTTACCGCTCTTGGGATGCCTCGCGGGTTCTAAGTGGTATCAGGTGTATCCGGTAGTCCTATCGGGTATATCTGGTAACCTGGATCCGGGTCGTCACAGTTGGTATTAGAGCATTATTGTGTGAAGTACATGGGAATCCGTGATATTACATTATCCAGAGTTCTTAAAGTCGAATACAGGTATTTGCTGGCTTAGGTGTTGCGATGATTTGTCGCGTTGTTTTTCGAATGTGGTCTTGTGCGTGCTGTTCTGGCACTGCGCAAGGTGATTTATGTTCTCGTCAAGATGTGATGAGACGCTTCTTTTTATCGTGGTGTTTGTCTCGATCTCGTCGTACTTGGCAGTGTACGCCGGAAGGCTTGAATCTGCAGTACGTGGTTCGAGGTTTTCTCCATGTGTTGTTCAGGTTACTGTTGACCTATGGCCTTGGTCTGATGACCGTACACGTTCTCACGTTGTTGTGGTCGTCCCAGCTTGAGTCTGTTCAGCTCCTGATGTGTCTCGTTTCTGTTGAAGTGCTCGATTAGATTCCATGTTTGAGAAGTTGCTCAGGCAAGCTAGGATTTTCCCTTCCTGGTGAGCTTTCGTGGTTGAGCTTATTGCTTCTTGTCCCTTCTGGTGGAATCTTTTCGAGGTTTGCCTTGGAATTTCTATCTTAGTGATGCTTTTGTCCTGTGTCTGCTTAAGTGTGGATAGCTTTGTTCTGAGCCTGATCTGCTCTTTGCTATACGGTTGCTTGGCTTTGGACTCCATCATGGTGTTAAGAGATGTCGCGTACCGAATTTGTCGTGCCATGTCCAGCGGCCGATGTATTGTAAAGGCTCGATAATTGTTTCAGGACGTGAAGGTAAGCTGAGATTAGCCTTTTCCTAGGGCATTGTGCTGAAGCTGGTACTCCTCTTCTTTGCACTTAGGCGACTTATGATCGGTTATTTGTCAGATCGGTACTCTTGGCGTGTTACGTTGCAATTTTCAGAAGTTGCGATGGTGCCGAGTGAGTGCTGAGATGCGGATACCGAGATATTCCCTAATGCATGTGTGCGTTTTATGAGTTTGCAGCTGAAGCGTGTGGGCTGGTTACCCACGGGCTCAGGATCGTTGGTGGTGAGATTCTGGCCAGTCGAGAGGTTTGTTGTTCTCGATGTGACTTTGTCTTGGCTTCCTGTGCCTTGACGTTGTCGTTGCCGTGCCGTGCTGTTATTGGAAGCATTTCTGGTGTTGGCATTGGCATTTGTGAGCATTGGGGAATCTGTTGTCATTCCTTGCTGATTGAGTACCCTCTGCTCCGCATGTGTTTTCTTGGGTGTTGTGCTCTCAAGGCGTGTTCGTGGTCCTTGAGGTGCGTTCCCCGAGAGTGTCGTTTCTCGTTGTCGTGGGTCTTTTCTTGGTGAGCAGTCTGATGCATGACCCGTCCCTTGTGGTCGTGTGTTCAGCTGTTCTTGTGCCTTGATGTGACCCTGCTTGCAGTTGTGTTCCATGGTCCTGTGTTCTATACGGAGTCGAAATCCTGCAAGTGCTGTTGTTATCGTTTTATCACTGTTTCTCTATGATTTTGTGTCTCTGCCGTGGACCGTGACCTTGTCAGTTAGCTTGCTGTACTCCCTTTCTCCCGTAGAGTTGGCATGCGACTCTATCAGAGGTAATATCTGAGTGAGGACTGACTTGATCGTGTTTGTGGTCCGGTGCTGTTGTCGTTGGCGTCCTATGTGCCAGGTGTTCCCTGTTGCCTTTGGCACTGGTGTAATACCCCGGATCCTTAGTGGATCTTTGGTGGATCTTTGTTGGGTCTTTCGGATCCTTTTTGGTGAGTTTCGGTTTGCTTTCGTGACTTCCGAGTTGAGCTTTACGAGCCGTGTGGGTTTTTCTCTCGTACTAGCTGCGGAACCCTACGATGAGTTTATTTCTCAATTCATCGACTCGTGAACGCTACAGCTGCGATGTACTCTCCAAGCCGGTCGTTTTGACTATTTTTGTGTATTTTTCTGAATTATTGCATTTTCGGCTCAATTATCAGATTTTCAAAAATTAGAAAATTTTCTAATTTATTTTCTTTATATCCCTCTCTCTCTCCCCCACTCTCGCACGATCTCCCTCTCTCCTCCCTTTCTCACCCTCTCTTTCCCTCTCTCGTTCTCTCTCGTATGTGGGCCATTCGGCGCGGGGCGCGCACCGTTGCGGAGCTGGCCAAGGCGGGGACGTGATGGAGTGATCGGGGTGCGGTCTAGGGCAACGAATGGAGCGTGGAATGGCGCGATCCCTTGGTAGATTCCGAGATGGCATCGTTCGTGGTTTTGGAGATTTCGGCATGGTTTAGTCCCTTCGGGGCACGGTTTCTTCGGTGGAGGTAGGGTGATGGATCCTTACTCCTTCCAGCTCATTTTCCTTACCATTGCACGTCGTTTGGCGCGGAAACTGCTGAGTTTGGGCTTGGTTTGCCTAAACCGTGATTTTCGGGTTTGTAGGGTTCGCCAGAAAATGGCAACCATTTGCGGCGTAGTTAGTATCAAATTGACCGTTGGGATGTCTGGATCCCATTCATGTTAGTTTCGTGTTGATCGGTGGTCATTCGAGGCCGGTAGGAGTTCGGGAACCTCGTTGACTCGTTTTGGGTGGATTCGTTAGAATCACCCCGATCTCTCGTTTTAGAGCTTGCATGTGGGCTTTTTAGCCTCCTAGAGTTGTTTTCTATCGTCTAGATGTGTTTCCCATGCGCTTCGGCGTGAATGGGGCGTGGAACGGCCTGATTTGGCGTTTTCACCTTTTTCCCACCGTGACCGGTGTAGCGGTCGTTCCAGGGACCGTCACAGTCCGTGACGGCCCTACGACAGACCATCACAGCGTCTGGGCATTTTTAGTTCTTCGTGGCTTTGGGAGTGTGACGGCCTAGGGGTGGCGCGTCATAGCTCTCTGACGCGTCCGGTGTGATGCGTTACGCTTATTTTGTCGTCTAGCGTTTTGGTTAAGTCGGTTCCCCTAACGCACCTGCCCTGGTGCGTCAGGCTTGTGTAACGCGCCTGCCCCAGGCTGTTACGTTCAGTTTGACCGATTTTGACCATTTGAGTCGGTTTGTGTAACGGTGGAGTCCCCGTGCGTCACAGTAGTGTAACACGCCTGCCGCAGGCCGTTACGTGCTGTTTTGGCTGAGTTTAGGTGGCTGTGTCGTTGGGTCTAACAGCCACGCCCCCATGCGTTAGGCGTCTGTAACGCGTCCGATCGGGACCGTTACGTGCCTTTCGGCCAGTGGTTTCTTGACTTGAGCCTGTTCGCCCTGACGCGTCTGTCTTGCTGCGTTAGGCGGTGTAACGCGCCTGGTCTAGTGCGTTACGTGGTTCGAGTTGTCATTTTAGTCTTGAGGTTTCTTGGCCCTGACACGTCCGTTCCTGTGCGTCAGAGCGGTGTAACGCGCCTGGTGCAGGCCGTTACGTGCCTTGTGCGTTTTAGATGTTTGTTAGGGGGTGTGTGTGACGGCTATCCTCCCCAACCGTCACGTTCTGTAGCGCGTCTGCATTAGACCGCCACAGTTGGAGTGTAACGGCCTAGAGTTAGATCGTCACATTCGTGTAACGGTCTAAGGGTGGTGCGTTACAGTCCTTGTGCTCCGATTTCCGTTGTTTCGGTTTCTGCTTGTCTTAGCTTGACCTTGTGGCCTGCCCGTTTTCCCGTGGATGTCTCCTGACATCCTATGAGGGCTAAGACTACGTTGTAAGGTAGCCAGGAGTTTTCTTGCTTGAGGTAGGATTCTCTTCCTACTTTAGAGTTGTTGTTGTCTGGTTCCGGTCCACCCGGTGTGGCCCAGTGGTTGACGGGTAACCGTGTGTGTGTCTCGACGGTTCTGTCCAGTTCGAGACTTTGGTTCTGGATTCCTCGAGGTACTGTGTTACCTTGGTTTGTGTGTCCAGGTGTGCTGAGGGTCCTTGGTGTTCCCTCAGGTCTCCGTGAGTCGTTTCCTGCGGAGTGTCGTTTCCTCTGGCTTAGGGTTAGACCGATTGGCGGCTTGTCCCGCTGTCTGTGACGATCTTGCCTTTGAGTCGTCTGACTCAAGGATCGTTACGTGGTAGGTCTAGTTACCTTGTCCTGAGTTTGTCAGCAGTGGTTGTGCTGCCATTGGTGCCTCGAAGTACGTGGCGTGGGGCGTTCTTACCTGCTTGTACTTCAGCACTTGTGTTTTGAGTCTCTGTGTCATGTGAGCCTCCGCTTGTTGTAGCCCTAAGGCCTTTGAGTTGCCGACCCGCCTACGGATGGCGGAGGGGTGTTCCCGACATACGGTTTGTAAGCTAGTTTCCGTGGGCTCCTGTGTGGTAGTAGCGTCCGCTACGGGGAGAGAACTAGCTAGAGGGCCTGGCTTGGGCACAAAGCTTGTGTATGCACACCTGGTCAAGGGCATTTGGACTGGCGCTGATGGGCGTGACCCTGACTAGTTACTGGTTTCTGTGGTACCGCGGTTCTGCTTTCCGTGGGTACTGTTGTTCTTCCTCAGACTCAGAACGGTTGTTCCTTGGACTTGGTTCTGTGGGTGTCTTTGTCCCTGTCGGCTTTTGTGACGACAGTGTTGACGAGATACTTGTGGCGCAGCATAAGACGTCAGTGGACGCAGCTGGCTATTTTTCCTATGAGGAGGTGTTTCCGTCACGTGACACGTGACTCTCGACATTTCTTGTGCGTCGTGACCTTCCCGAGTTAGCCTTTTTATGGCTGTGCTCGAGGTCAGTGTCCCGTCGCCTGCATGACGTTCTTATTGTGTGTGGGGCAGTGTGCACGATGTTCTAGTTGTGTTTGTCTGTGTCGTTTGTCTAGGTCTTTTCTAGACCTTTCTGTTTGTCCATGCAGGTATTTGTCTTAGGCTTGGTGTTGTGTCGGCAGATCGGTAACTCTTGACTTTGTCAGTTCAGAGTCGCCCTTCCGTCGTTGCCTGGAGTAGTTTGGGGTGTCGAGGTTAGTTCGGCAGCCGCTTGTCTGGTGCGGATTCTCCCCCTTTCCTACTTGTTCCCTACTCCTACTCCCCGTCTGTTCTTTATTGCTTCTAGAGTAGTTTTACAGCTTTGTAGTGTAGCTTTTCCTGCTTTGCTACACCTGTTGTTTCTACTGTTGCTTCCGGTTCTGTGTTCTGCGTGTTTTTCAGTGGGGTTTCGCGTGACCCCTACTGAGCCTCTGTTTGGAGACTCACCCCTACTTTGCAGGTGGGCGTTGTCTCTATTCGTGGTTCCTGGTGTGGCGTGTTCCTAGCTGCCAGCGGTACCTGCGTCAGGTTTCCCCCGACCTTAGTGTACATTCTTTTCCTGTTGCCTGTACTTGTCTTTATTTTTTGGGCTGGACTCTGGTGTATAATTGTTAAATTGAAACTGTTAAATAAAATTTAATTTTATTTCTGCTACTTTAGCAAACCTATCTAATGAAATTTAATTGCTTACTGTTCTATCTCTGTGCCTTCAATGTACTCTACACATGCCTTTTTCCCTTCAGAGCTTTCCCGCTCTTGGGAGGCCTCGCGGGTTCCATGTGGTATCACGTGTATTCGGTAGTCCTACCGGGTATACCTAGTGTTCGGGATCCGGGTCGCTACAGAATGGTATCAGAGCAGTGTTCTGAAATGTTCGGAGTTCTTTTCTGAGCTATCGGAGCGTTGTTGTGTGAAGTACATGGGAATCCGAGATATTGCAGTATCCAGAGTCCTTAAAGTCCGGTACAGGCTTTTGCTGGCTTAGGTGTTGTGATGATTTGTCGCGTTATTTTCTTCGTGTGTTGTTCAGGTTGCTGTTGACCTTTGGCCTTGGTCTGATGACCGTACATGTTCTCACGTTGTTTTGGTCGTCCCGACTTGAGTCTGTTCAGCTCCTGATGTGTCTCGCTTCTGTTGAAGTGCTCGATTTGATTCCGTGGTTGAGAAGTTGCTCAGGCAAGCTAGGATTTTCCCTTCCTGGTGAGCTTTTGTGGTTGAGCTTATTGCTTCTTGTTCCTTTTGGTGGAATCTTTTCGAGGTTTGCCTTGGAATTGATATCTTGGCGATGCTTTTGTCCTGTGTCTGCTTAAGTGCGGACAGTGTTTATTCTGAGCCTGATCTGCTCTTTGCTATACGGTTGCTTAGCTTTGGACTCCATTATGGTGTTAAGAGCTGTTGTGCACCATGTTTGTCGTGCCGTGTCCAGCGGCCGATGTATCGTGAAGGCTCATTTACCGTTTTCATGACGTGAAGGTAAGCTAAGATTAGCCTTTTCCTTGGGCTTTGTGCTGAAGCTGGTACTCCTCTTCTTTGCGCTTAGGCTTCTTGTGATCGGTTATTCCCCAGATAGGTACTCTTGGCGTGTTACGTTGCGATTTTTAGGAGTTGCGATGGCGGCGAGTGTGTGCTGAGAGGTGGATACCGAGGTCTTTTCTGGTGCCTGCGTGCGTTGATGAGTGTGCAGCCGAAGCGTGTGGGTTGGAAACCCACTGGTCGAGGATCTTTTTGTAAGGTTCTGGCCGATCGAGGGATTTGTTTCTTCTCGTTGTAACTTCATCTTGGCTTCATGTGCCTTGATGTTGCCTGTCGTCGTGCTGTTGCTGGAAGCTTTCTGGTGCTGGCATTGGCATTTGCAAGTATTGGGAAATCTGTTCACATTTCTTGCTGATTGAGTACCCTCTACTCTGCGTGTGTTCTCTTGGGTGTTGTGCTCTCGAGGCGTGATCGTAGTCCTTGAGTTGCGTTCCCCGAGAATGTTGTTTCTCGCTGTCGTGGGTCCTTTCTTGGTGAGCAGTCTGATGCGTGACCCATCCCTTGTGGTCGTGTGTTTAGCTATTCTTGTGCCTTGATGTGATCCTGCTTGCAGTTGTGTTCCATGGTTCTGTGTGTTGTGCGGAGCCGGAATCCCGCAAGTGCTGTTGTTGTAGTTTTATCACTGTTTCTCTATGATTTTGTGTCTTTTGTCGTGGACCATGGTCTCGTTAGTTAGCTTGCTGTACTCCCTTTTCCTGGTAGAGTTAGCTTGCGACTCGATCAGACGTAATATCTGAGTGAGTGCTGACTTGAGTGTGTTTGTGGTCCGGTGCTGTTGTCGTTGGCGTCCTGTGTGCCAGGTGTTCTCTGTCACCTTTGGCACTGGAGCCGATGATGTGGTCGAGCTATCAGTTGTGAGGACTGTGTCTCCTTGTGTAAGCTGCTGCTTGTCGTGCTATTGTTGTGGCAGTCGTGTCTCCATTTCTGGTGAGACATAAGCGACGTTGCCTTGTTTCGGAGGTGTCAGACTTGTGTTCACTTGTGTCGTGCTCGATCCAGAGCGTGTGCTCATGAGTATAGTCTGACGGTGTTCCTCTGAGCTGTGTTTCTCGAGATTTATGTTATTTTCGTGGTTGTGCTGTCGGGTTGTTCTTCCCTGCTTACCCTTGCTAATCCTTAAATTTCGAAGGCAAAATTTCTTAAAGGAGGGGAGCATGTAATACCCCGGATTCTTAGTGGATCTTTGGTGGATCTTTGTTGGGTCTTTCGGATCCTTTTTGGTGAGTTTCGGTTCGCTTTCGTGGCTTCCGAGTTGAGCTTTATGAGCCGTGTGGGTTTTTCTCTCGTACTAGCTGCGGAACCCTACGGTGAGTTTATTTCTCAATTCATCGACTCGTGAACGCTACAGCTGCGATGTACTCTCCGAGCCTGTCGTTTTGACTATTTTTGTGTATTTTTCTGAATTATTGCATTTTCGGCTCAATTATCGGATTTTTAGAAATTAGAAAATTTTCTAATTTCTTTTCTTTATATCCCTCTCTCTCTCCCCCACTCTCGTACGATCTCCCTCTCTCCTCCCTTTCTCACCCTCTCTTTCCCTCTCTTGTTCTCTCTCGTCTGTGGGCCATTCGGCGCGGGGCGCGCACCGTTGCGGAGCTGGCCAAGGCGGGGACGCGATGGAGTGATCGGGATGCGATCTAGGGCGGCGAATGGAGCGTGGAATGGCGCGATCCCTCGGTGGATTTCGAGATGGCGTCATTCATGGTTTTGGAGATTTCGGCGCGGTTTAGTCCATTCGGGGCACGGTTTCTTCAGTGGAGGTAGGGTGACGGATCCTTACTCCTTCCTACTCGTTTTCCCTGCCATTGCACGTCGTTTGGAGCGGAAACGGCTGAGTTTGGGCTTGGTTTGCCTAAACCGTGATTTTCGAGTTTTGTAGGGTTCACCGGAAAACGGCAACCATTTGTGGCGTAGTTAGTATCAAATTGACCGCTGGGATGTCTGGATCCCATTCATGTTAGTTTCGTGTTGATCGGTGGTCATTCGAGGCCGGTAGGAGTTCGGGAACCTCGTTGACTCGTTTTGGGTAGATTCGTTAGAATCGCCCCGATCTCTCGTTTTAGAGCTTGCATGTGGGCTTTTTAGCCTCCTAAAGTTGTTTTCTATCATCTAGATATGTTTCCCTTGCGCTTCAGCGTGAATGGGGCGTGGAACGGCCTGATTTGGCGTTTCCACCTTTTTCCCACCGTGACCGGTGTAGCGGTCGTTCCAGGGACCGTCACAGTCCCTGACGGCCCTACGACAGACCGTCACAGCGTCTGGGCATTTTTAGTTCTTCGTGGCTTTGGAAGTGTGACGGCCTAGGGGTGGCACGTCACAGCTCTCTGACGCGTCCGGTGTGATGCGTTATGCTTATTTTGTCGTCTAGCGTTTTGGTTAAGTCGGTTCCCCTGACGCGCCTGCCCTGGTGCGTCAGGCTTGTGTAACGTGCCTGCCCCAGGCCGTTACGTTCAGTTTGACCGATTTTGACTGTTTGAGTCGGTTTGTGTAACGGTGGTGTCCCCGTGCGTCACAGCAGTGTAACGCGCCTGCCCCAGGCCGTTACGTGCTGTTTTGTCAGAGTTTGGGTGGCTGTGTCATTGGCTCTAACGGCCACGCCCCCATGCATTAGGCGTCTGTAACGCATCCGATCGGGACCGTTACGTGCCTTTCGGCCAGTGGTTTCTTGACTTGAGCCAGATGGCCCTGACGCATCCGTTCCTGTGCGTCAGAGCGGTGTAACGCGCCTGGTGCAGGCCGTTACGTGCCTTGTGCGTTTTAGATGTTTGTTAGGGGGTGTGTGTGACGGCTCTCCTCCCCGACCGTCACGTTCTGTAGCGCGTCTACATTAGACCGCCACAGTTGGAGTGTAACGGCCTAGAGTTAGACCGTCACATTCGTGTAACGGTCTAAGGGTGGTGCATTATAGTCCTTGTTGATGGGGACATCAACGTCAGTCCGCTCACTTTGTGTTTGCATCTACGTCCTTTTGTATTTGTATGTACGCCCTTGTGGTATATGGGTACACAATAGTAGGTCTTAGTGGGTTTATTTGCAAAAGGCCATTGGGTTTCTTTGCAAATGTGCATGTAGGCCCTGCAGGGGCCCCCTCCCTCATCCTTATTGGTCCACCTGGACTCCTGGGTCCAAGGTGGCTGGTCCATGGTCCAACCTTGGACTTGGACCTAGAATTAATTAAAGAAGACAAATGCTAATTGCCTTCTTAAAGGGGGGGGCGAACCTAGTAGTTTAATGGGGTTTAATGTGGTTGTCAAACCACATCTCAACCCTTCATTGATCAACCCTTGATGCAAGGGCTTAGAATAGGTTAGACCCCTTGCATATATATACTTGTATTTTTCATATTGCATGAATTAATGAAGAGAAAAAAGGCATTTGCCCCCAATTGGATCTTGCACCCCTCCCCTCTCTCTCCCTGGTTCCTCCACCTCCAGCCCCCTTTCTAGAGTGTAATCCCTTCCCCCTTGATCCCCTCCAGCATCTGAAGCAACTCCGGTGATCGCCGCCGCCATCGTCTCGCCGCCGACGCGTCGTCGCCAACGGTTTCGGTGTTCTGTCCACTCAGGACAGATCCTTCTTCTCCGAATTCCTGCTATCACTCCCTTCATCTTCTGAAGCTCAAAATTTCAGGGTTGGTTCCCCTCTAGAACCCTTATCCCCACAAAAAAATCACGTCAAAATTCATCCTTTAGCTATTTTTTGATTTTCGTCCAAGTCCAAGTTCCAGATCTGTCCTGGTTCTGTTTACTGTTCACTAACTCTGAGTTTACCCCATTCGAACCATCTTTTGATTTTTTTTGGGTCGCCCAAATTTACTGGGATCTCTGTCCACATCCCTCTACCACCAGGAATTTTCTTAATTTTTAGTTCACCCTCCAAGTATTTTTAAAATTTCGTCCAAGTTCCCAAGAACAGTCTGCCCACAGTTTCCCAGATCCGACCCAGGTCTAGTAAACAAATCCCAGAAAATCCATTTCTTCTCCAATCAAAAAACCAAAAATAGTCCCGGATTCCTCTCTCAGATACCTTCAACATTTCTGAATAAATCATTGCCAGATTCAGAGGTCTTCTCCCCGGTCAACGTCGATCTTCAGAGAAGATAGATCCTGCCCCTACAGTTCTGGCCAGATTCCAGCAAGATTGTAAATTCAACAATCAGAAATACAGATCTGATTATTTTTTCTGAAGACCCCTAAGTCGAAGTATTTTGAGTCCTCTTTCCAACGGCCCTAATTTCGTCGCGTTCCGACGACGGGGCTGATCGCAGCAGCAGTTTCCTCCAAGTCGCGCGCCTGCAAACAGAAGTTCAGGTTTGTGGCCGAGTTCCCCGCGAGCGTCGTCCGAGGGCCGCCCGGCGTCCGGTGGTCGTTCCAGCAGCTCGCCATCCCATGGGAACGCTTTCCAGGTGTCTCCACAACAGAGGAGTCATCAGGCCCCACACGACCCCTCCGGTCAGCACGTGGGCCCCCACGAACACGAGTACGCGTGAAGCCGAAGCATCACCCGGAACCGCCCGTCAACCCGAAACTGGTCCTCCCGGGCCCGCTTGTGTCGCCCTTTACCTCCCTGCGTGGAGTGGGCTTAGTTGCATTGCTGTAACCATAATGTATTAAGTTCCCGGGGGTACGAGTTCCGGCCGGGTCCCATCTTCGCCACGCCGAGAGCGTGGAGGTATCGCCTTCACCCTTACACTTGGCATTAGCACAATTCTTTATATGCTTTATATGCCGCTGCTAGAGAGCATGTGTAGGGATACCTAGCCCGCTTTCAATTTATAATATCACTGCTGCGAGAGAGAGCGAAGCCGTCCCGTGACCCGATCCGGGCACAAGTGAGAGCCGACCACCCTAGCTCCCAGCCGGTTTCTCAACCGCGCACATCCGACGCTTCCCTCGTTAAGGGACGATCGCGAGCTTGTCGTGTCCGTGGTCCCGTCCCGCATCACTTGTGCTCTGATTTCCGTTGTTTCGGTCTCTGCTTGTCTTGGCTTGACCTTGTGGCCTGCCCGTTTTCCCGTGGATGTCTCCTGACATCCTATGAGGGCTAAGACTACGTTGTAAGTAGCCAGGAGTTTTCTTGCTTGAGGTAGGATTCTCTTCCTACTTTGGAGTTGTTGTTGATGGAAATCAAGCTAGCTGCCGCCAAAGCCGATCGATGAAGCTACTGGGCTGGAGATCAACGCGCTACCTTTGGGTAGCGCGACCTGAAGAAGGCGCTATGTTTCCATAGCGCGACATCAGACAGACGGTCAACTGCAGGCGCCCCAACTACCCAGCCCTTGGAACTTGCAATGGCTTCAATGTTCGCCATTTCCCACTGTTGTAATTAATGTTCTAGTGTCGTTTAAGCTTTCCCTTCCCCCTATATATGTACCCCATCTCGTTTGATTAAAAAATAGAATAGAATGAAATAGAATGGAATAGAAAATGAATTGAGAAAATGAGTGTTTGAAGAGTATAGCATGGCTATCTCTCAATCTTTGGAATCCCCTCCCTCCTCCCCTCTACGGGTGCGATGCCCATGTCTTCTTCTAATCCTCCCTTTTCCCTTTCACGGAGGCCGTTCGAAGATCCGAGTGCATTGGCTTTGAGAAGAGGCCGGGTGTGAGGCCCCACTAGGGCTCCGTTCTTCCTCCACCAACGATCGACGCTCTCCACCACCGCCAACGACGTGGCTATGATCAAGATGGAGATTGGTTGCTCCGGTCCTGCGATGGGATCGGGCGTGATGCCCCAGCCAACGCCCTACTAGTCCTAGCTCGCCCTGCCATGCCCTTTCTCCCTCGTCGCCCACCTCCGTTCCCACATTCCCTAAGTTATCCTAGCTAGCAATAGGTTAGTTTAATTGATGTTTAGGGCCCCCATGTTGTTTAGGATCCCCCCCCCATGTCATATCCAAACCCCTATGTGCCCTTCCCTTGTGAATCACTCCCCCGAAGTCATCTACGAGCGCCCTTAAGTCCAACTTCATCGTCCGGCTGCTGTCTGAGAAGGCGCCATATCGTCCTAGCGCGATCTTCATGAAGGCGCCAGGAACCTATAGCGCGACAATGATCTGAAGGTTGAAGAAAGCACCCCCTCCTAATCTCGTTTCACATCAAATGGTATCAGAGCTTAGGGAACCAATCTGTTCTCACAGACTGGGATCTTGAGCTTCTAGGTTCGAGGACGAACCTTCCAAAGTGGAGGGGTTTGATGGAAATCAAGCTAGCTGCCGCCAAAGCCGATCGATGAAGCTACTGGGCTGGAGATCAACGCGCTACCTTTGGGTAGCGCGACCTGAAGAAGGCGCTATGTTTCCATAGCGCGACATCAGACAGACGGTCAACTGCAGGCGCCCCAACTACCCAGCCCTTGGAACTTGCAATGGCTTCAATGTTCGCCATTTCCCACTGTTGTAATTAATGTTCTAGTGTCGTTTAAGCTTTCCCTTCCCCCTATATATGTACCCCATCTCGTTTGATTAAAAAATAGAATAGAATGAAATAGAATGGAATAGAAAATGAATTGAGAAAATGAGTGTTTGAAGAGTATAGCATGGCTATCTCTCAATCTTTGGAATCCCCTCCCTCCTCCCCTCTACGGGTGCGATGCCCATGTCTTCTTCTAATCCTCCCTTTTCCCTTTCACGGAGGCCGTTCGAAGATCCGAGTGCATTGGCTTTGAGAAGAGGCCGGGTGTGAGGCCCCACTAGGGCTCCGTTCTTCCTCCACCAACGATCGACGCTCTCCACCACCGCCAACGACGTGGCTATGATCAAGATGGAGATTGGTTGCTCCGGTCCTGCGATGGGATCGGGCGTGATGCCCCAGCCAACGCCCTACTAGTCCTAGCTCGCCCTGCCATGCCCTTTCTCCCTCGTCGCCCACCTCCGTTCCCACATTCCCTAAGTTATCCTAGCTAGCAATAGGTTAGTTTAATTGATGTTTAGGGGCCCCATGTTGTTTAGGATCCCCCCCCCATGTCATATCCAAACCCCTATGTGCCCTCCCCTTGTGAATCACTCCCCCGAAGTCATCTACGAGCGCCCTTAAGTCCAACTTCATCGTCCGGCTGCTGTCTGAGAAGGCGCCATATCGTCCTAGCGCGATCTTCATGAAGGCGCTAGGAACCTATAGCGCGACAATGATCTGAAGGTTGAAGAAAGCACCCCCTCCTAATCTCGTTTCACATCAGTTGTTGTCTGGTTCCGGTCCACCCGGTGTGACCCAGTGGTTGACGGGTAACCGTGTGTGTGTCTCGACGGTTCTGTCCAGTTCGAGACCTTGGTTCTGGATGCCTCGAGGTGCTGTGTTACCTTGGTTTACGTGTCCAGGTGTGCTTAGGGTCCTTGGTGTTCCCTCAGGTCTCCGTGAGTCGTTTCCTGCGGAGTGTCGTTTCCTCTGGCTTAGGGTTAGACCGATTGGTGGCTTGTCCCGCTGTTTGTGACGATCTTACCTTTGAGTCGTCTGACTCAAGGATCGTTACATGGTAGGTCTAGTTGCCTTGTCCTGAGTTTGTCGGCAGTGATTGTGCTACCATTGGTGCCTCGAAGTACGTGGCGTGGGGCGTTCTTGCCTGCCTGTACTTCAGCACTTGTGTTTTGAGTCTCTGTGTCATGTGAGCCTCCACTTGTTGTAGCCCTAAGGCCTTTGAGTTGCCGACCCGCCTACGGATGGCGGAGGGGTGTTCCCGACATACAGTTTGTAAGCTAGTTTCCGTGGGCTCCTGTGTGGTAGTAGCGTCCGCTACGGGGAGAGAACTAGCTAGAGGGCCTGGCTTGGGCACAAAGCTTGTGTGTGAACACGTGGTCAGGGGCGTTTGGACTGGCGCCGACGGGCGTGCCCCTGACTAGTTACTCGTTTCTATGGTACCGCGGTTCTGCTTTCTGTGGGTACTGTTGTTCTTACTCGGACTCTGAACGGTTGTTCCTTGGACTTGGTTCTGTGGGTGTCTTTGTCCTTGTCGGCTTTTGTGACGACAGTGTTGACGAGATACTTGTGGCGCAGCATAAGACGTCAGTGGACGCAGCTGGCTATTTTTCCTGTGAGGAGGTGTTTCCGTCACGTGACACGTGACTCTCGACATTTCTTGTACGTCGTGACCTTCCCGAGTTAGCCTTTTTATGGCTGTGCTCGAGGTTAGTGTCCTGTCGCCTGCATGACGTTCTTATCGTGTGTCGGGCAGTGTGCACGACGTTCTAGTTGTGTTTGTCCGTGTCGTTTGTCTAGGTCTTTTCTAGACCTTTCTGTTTGTCCGTGCAGGTCTTTGTCTTAGGCATGGTGTTGTGTCGGCAGATCGGTAACTCTTGACTTTGTCAGTTCGGAGTCGCCCTTCCGTCGTTGCCTGGAGTAGTTTGGGGTGTCGATGTTAGTTCGGCTGCCGCTTGTCCGACGCGGATTCTCTCCCTTTCCTACTTGTTCCCTACTCCTACTCCCGTCTGTTCTTTACTGCTTCTAGAGTAGTTTTACAGCTTTGTAGTGTAGCTTTTCCTGCTTTGCTACACCTGATGTTTCTACTGTTGCTTCCGGTTCTGTGTTCTACATGTTTTTCAGTGGCGTTTCACGTGACCCCTATTGAGCCTCTGTTTGGAGACTCACCCCTTTTTTTCAGGTGGGCGTCGTCTCTGTTCGTGGTTCCTGGTGTGGCGTGTTCCTAGCTGCCAGCGGTCCCTACGTCGGGTTTCCCCCGACCTCAGTGTACGTTCTTTTCCTGTTGCCTGTACTTGTCTTTATTTTCTAGGCTGGACTCTGGTGTATAATTGTTAAATTGAAACTATTACATAAAATGTAATTTTATTTCTGCTACATTAGCAAACCTATCTAATGAAATTTAATTGCTTACTGTTCTATCTCTGTGGCTTCAATGTACTCTACACATGGCTTTTTCCCTTCGGAGCTTTGCCGCTCTTGACAGGCCTCGCGGGTTCCATGTGGTATCACGTGTATTCGGTAGTCCTACCGGCTATACCTAGTGTCCGGGATCCGGGTCGCTACAACTGGAGCCGACGATGTGGTCGAGCTGTCAGCTGAGAGGACTGTGTCTCCTTGTGTAAGCTGCTGCTTGCCGTGCTATCGTTGTGTTCCTCGGTATCGGTTGTCTGTTGTTGTGGCATTAGTCGTGTCCCCATTTCTGGTGAGACGTAAGCGATGTTGCCTTGTTTCGGAGGTGTCAGACTTGTGTCCACTTGTGTCGTGCTCGATCCAGAGCGTGTGCTCGTAATTATGGTCTGATAATGTTTCTCTGAGCCATTCTTCTCGAGATTTGTCTTGCCGTGTTCTCGGCATTGTTGTTGGCTGATGTGTAGTGTGCATGGCCATGTTGGGTTGTTCTTCCCTTCCTTCTCCATTGTTAGTCCTTAAATTTCGAGGATGAAATTTCTTAAAGGAGGGGAGGATGTAATGTCCCGGATCTTTACTGGATCCTTGGTAGGTCTTGTTGGTTCTTTATTGGATCTTTCGGATCTGTTCGGTGAGTTTCGGGTCACTTTTGTGGTTTCCGAGTTGAGTTTTACAATCCGTGTGGGTTTTTCTCCCGTACTAGTTACGGAATCCTATGGTGAGTTTATTTGTCAGTTCATCGACTCGAGGATGCTACAGCGACGATGTACTCTCCGAGCCGGTCATTTTGACTATTTTTACGTATTTTTCTGAGATAGGGCCAAAAATCAGATTTTTCAGAAATTAGGAAAATTCCCAATTTCTTTTCTATTTCTTTTCCTTTCCTCTCTCCTCCTTCTCATTCCACGCCGCCGCCCTCTCTCTCTCTCGTTTCTCTCCCGTTTCGCCTTCTCGGCTCTGGCTGCAGACGGAGGACCTAGGGGCGAGTGCTGGGGACGTTGTGGAGCTGGCTGGGTGCGCGACGGGGCGAGGATGGAGCGATTTCGGCGCGATCCCGAACGGTGGATTCAAAGCCGACGTTTGAGCTCGAGGCGCGGTTTTCAGCGGGGTTTAGTCCCTTCGGGGCACGGTTTCTTCGGTGGAGGTAGGGTGACGGATCACCACTTCTCCCTGCCCGTTTTCCCTGCCATTGCACGTCGTTCGGCACGGAAATGGTCAAGTTTGGGCTTGTTTAGCCTAAACCGTGATTTTTGGGTTTTGTAGGGTTCGCCGGAAAATGGCAACCATTTTTAGATCAGTTACTGTCAATGGACTCCCTGGGACGTCAGCGTTCCATAGTCACTGATTTCGTTTCGTTTGGTGGTCCCGTTTGACCGCTAGGGCTCCGGGAAGTCCGGAAACCCTTTTTGGGTGATTTCATTAGAATCGCCCGTTTCCTGCGATCCGTGCGTCGTTTTGACTCCTGACGGAGTCTATGTTATTGCCAGCAGGTCCATGGTTGTATCCCCTTCGTTTCGAGATGAACGGGGCGTGGAAAGGCCTCCGTTGGGCCGAACCCACGGTTTGCTCGCCGTGACGCTTGAACTGTCAGTTTCGGACCGTTCATGTATTAGGGCGGCCATCCCTGGACCGTTTATCCTTATGTCGGTTGTGGTTGTGTGGTCGCATGATAGACCGCACATCCCCTTGGGCGGTTGGTCTTGGACCGTCAATCTTATGTCGGTTTGGGTTGTGTGGCCATATGCTGACCACATATCCCCTTGTGTGGTCGTCTGCTGACCACATATCCCTTGGGAGTTGTGCGGTTAGGCTCGGACCGTCCATCCTTGTTGGTTGTTGGAGTTGTGTGGTCAGTTTCGGACCGTTCAACCCCTTTGTGTGGTCTGTTTTAGACTGTTCAACCCCTTTGTGTGGTAAGTTTCGGACCGTCCATCCTGTTGAGTGGTCCATTCTGAACCGCTCATCCTCGATGTTTTATCGGTTGGCCGTGATTGCTTCTCCCGGTGTCGTGTTAGAGTCATTGCTCTGGTCTGGTCGACCCGGTGTGATCCAATGGTCGACATGCGACCTTGCTTGTGTCTCGATGGATTTGTCCAGCTCGAGACGTGGTTCTGGACACCTAGAGGTACGATCTGACCTCGATTTGTGTGTCCAGGTGCCTTGAGGGTGTCGGAGTTCCCCCGAGTCTCCGTATGTCCTGTCTGTTTCGTGTCAGTCGTCTACGTGAGTTAGGGCGGTGCTTCTAGTGGTCCTATCTTGGACTGCTAGTGTTGGTTTGTCTGTCTGGTGGTTCTTTGGAGCGGTCGGTTCGGGTGAATTGTGTGCGGTCTATTCCTTGACTACTATAGTTTCTCCGAGCGACTCAATCTAGGACCACCAGTGTCTTTGCCTCTAGTTGCGTGGCGAGTCCTCCTTGACTGCTTGGTTGACCTAGCGGTCGAGTGATGGATAGCCGATGCCCAGAGAGTGGTTTACCGGTGGTTTGGTTTCCGGTATCTTGGCTTGACCTTGTGGTTCGCCCATTGTCACGTGGACATCACCCGATGTCCTATGAGGGCTGTAACCGTGTTCCGAGGTGGCCAAGAGGGTTTGTGCTTGCATGTCTTTGTTGGGTTCCGGTCAACCCGGGGTGACCCAGTGGCTGACGGGTGACCTTGTGTGTGTGTCTCGGCAGTTCTGTCCAGTCCGAGACTTTGGTTCTGGATGCCTCGAGGTGTCATCTTACCTCGGTCCATGTGTCCAGGCGTGCTGAGGGTCCTCGGTGTTCCCTCAGGTCTCCGTGAGTCATTTTCTGCGAAGCGTCATTTCCCGTGGCTTAGGATTAGACCGATTGGCGGCTTGTTCCGCTGTCAGTGACGATCTTGCCTTTGAGTCATCCGACTCAAGGATCGTTACGTAGTAGGTCTAGTTGCCAAGTCCTGAGTCTGTTGGCAGTAGTCGTACTGCCAGTGGTGTCTAGTAGTACGTGCGATAGTGCGTTCTAGCTTGTCTGTACTCTAGCACTTGTGTTTCTGAGTCTGGTGTCTTGTGAACCTCCTCTAGTCGTAGCCTGTCGACGCACGTGATCCAGTGTGTTGACCCACCTCGGAGTGGTGGAAAGGGCAGTTCCCGTAATACAGTTTGTAAGCTAGTTCCGTGGGCTCCCGGCCAGCGGTAGCGTCCTACCGAGGGAGAAAACTAGCTAGAGGGCCTGGCTTAGGCAAGAGCTAGTGTGTGCACACGTGGTCAGGGGCTGAGGACTTACGTTGACGGGCGTAACCCTGACGAGTTACTTGTTGTTGTAGTTCCTGTTTCGTTCAGTGCGTGTCTGCGACTCTACCGTGGCTTTGGTGGTACCGTAGGCGAGACACTCGTGGCGCAGTGTAAGACGTCAGTGGACGCAGCTGGCTGTTCTTTTGATGAGGAGGTGCTTCCGTCACATGATACGTGACCTTCATGTTTCTTGTGCGCCGTGACCTTTCCGAGTTTGCCCTCTCGTGGCCCTACTCGAGGTCAGTGTTGTGTTACGTGCACGACGTTCTAGTCGTGTGTGTCGTCGAGTCTGTTTGTCGTCTGTCTAGATCTTTTCTTGACTTTTGTCTGTCCTTGCAGGTCTTCGTCTTAGGTCTGGCGTCGTGTTGACAGATCGGTAACTCCTGACTTTTTCAGATCAGAGTCGTCCTTCTATCGCTGCTTGGAGTAGCTTAGGGAGCCGAGTTCCTCTCGGTGGCCGTGTTTCGAGTTTTACGACCTCACTTTTCCCTTTTCTTTTAGCTTCCCTTGCTCTTAGCCTATTCCCTACTCCTGCTGTTCCCGTTCTTTTTATAGCTTGGTAGTGTAGCTTTTCCTGCTTTGCTACTACTGTTGCTTTCTGTTCCGTGTACTGCGTGTTTCTCAGTGGGGATCCGCGTGACCCCTACTGAATCTCTGTTTGGAGACTCACCCCTGCTTTTCAGGTGGGTGGCGGCGTCTCTGTTCGTGGTTCCTGGTGTGGTACGTCTGTAGCTGCCAGCGGTACCTACGTCGGGTTTTCCCCGACCTCAGTGTACGTTCTTTTCCTGTGGCCTGTACTTGTCTTTAATTTCTTGGACTAGACTCTGGTATAATTGTTAAATTGAAATTGTTAATTAAAAAAGTAATTTTATTTCTGCTACTTTAGCAAACCGATCTAATGAAATCTAATTGCTTACAGTACTATCTTTGTGTCTTCAATGTACTACACGACAATCCTTTTATCCCTTCGGAGCTTTACCGCTCTTGGGAGGCCTCGCGGGTTCCAAGTGGTATCAGGTGTATCCGGTAGTCCTATTGGGTATATCTGGTATCCGGGATCCGGGACGTCACAAGAAGCATCCGAAGTCTTCGAGCATGGGATAAAGTCGGCCATCTTAGAGAACCTGTCAACAACTACAAAGATGGAATCATGTTTACGCAAGGTCCTGGGTAGGCCAAGGATAAAGTCCATGCTCAAGTCCTCCCAAGGTCGGTCTGGGATGGGAAGGGGTGTTTAAATCCCAGTGTTTTGCCTCACTTGCTTGGCCGAGGCACAAATACGACACTGTCCCACAATGTTAGCCACATCCTTCTTGAGACTAGGCCAGTGGAATTGCCTCTCAACTAGCTCTATGGTCTTTTGGACCCCAAAGTGACCAGCTAGGCCACCACTGTGCAACTCCCAAACTAAGAAGTCCCGAAGTGAAGTTCGGGGCATGCATAGCCTAGCTCCCTTGAAAAGATACCCCTCTTGGAGTATGAATCCCTCATGTTCCCTGTGGGGTTGAGTGGAGAGGGTGCTGTAGTGAGTCCCAAAGTCTGGGCAATTTGGATATTCCCCTTTGATTCTCTCAAATCCCGTGACTTCCGCCTGCACAGTGGAAAGCAAGGCTACCCGCCTACTCAGTGCATCGGCGTCGCGATTCTCACTACCCATCTTGTACTTGAGGACAAAGGTATAGGCCTGAATGTATTCTACCCAACGGGCATGACGGGCATTGAGCTTTTGTTGGGTGTTGAGGTACTTCAAGGCCTCGTGGTCCGAGAAGATCACAAACTCCTTGGGGAGGAGATAGTGCCTCCAATGCCGAAGGGATTGAACCACGGCATAAAGCTCTTTGTCATATGTGGAGTACCTAGTCCTAGCCTCACTAAGTTTCTCACTAAAATAGGCTATTAGGTGACCATCTTGGCTAAGAATTCCTCCAATCCCTACCCTGGATGCATCACAAGTGACCTCAAAGACTTTATGGAAGTCGGGTAGGCAAAGGACCGGGGCTTGGGTCATCTTTTCCTTGAGCTCTTGGAATGATTTGGAGGCTGCCCTAGTCCAAACAAAGGTGTCCTTCTTGAGGCAATCCGTGATAGGAGCGGTGATGGTGCTAAACCCACGGATGAATCTCCTATAGAAAGTGGCTAGCCCGTGAAAGCTTCGAGCCTCATGGAGGGTCTTGGGCTCGGGCCACTCAAGAATGGCTTGGACCTTCTCGGGATCTATGGATACCCCTTAGGATGAGACAATAAATCCTAGGAAGGCTAGTTGATTGGTCAAGAAATGACACTTCCCGGGGTTGGCAAAGAGGCTCACTTTCCTAAGAACGGTGCACACTTGTTTGAGGTGATCGAGATGGGCTTCCTTGGACTTGCTATATATGAGAATGTCATCAAAGTAGACGACAAGGAAGATGCCAATGAAGGGCCAGAGAACCTCGGTCATGAGGCGCATGAAGGTGCTTGGTGCATTGGAAAGGCCAAAGGGCATGACAAGTCACTCATAGAGACCGTCCTTGGTCTTAAAGGCGGTCTTCCACTCGTCCCCGGGTCTAATGCGAACTTGGTGATAGCCACTCTTGAGGTCGATCTTGGAGAAGATGGTGGCTCTAGCAAGCATGTCTAGCATGTCATCTAGCCGAGGGATGGGAAACCTATACTTGACCGTGATTTTGTTGATGGCTCGGCTATCCACACACATGCGCCAAGTTCCGTCCTTTTTGGGTGTGAGAAGAGCCGGGACGGCACATGGGCTCTTGCTAATGCGGAGGAAGCCCTTCTTGATGAGCTCCTCAATTTGCCTCCTAAGCTCGGCATGCTCGGTGGGGTTAAGGCGGTAGTGGGGGAGATTGGGTAAGGTAGCTCCGGGCACAAAGTCGATGGCATGTTGCACATCGCGCATGGGTGGTAGCTTATCCGGAAGCTCATCGGGGAACACATCATAGAAGTCCTCAAGGAGTTGTTGGATTTCTATTGGGTGTGGGTCGGTTGGGGTGGATTCCCCAACGCAAATGACAATGGCACACACTTGTCCCCCTTGGTTGACTTCTTCCTCAAGTTCTTTCCTAGTGATGAGGTGTAGGCTCCTAGTAGTCCCAATGGTCAAACTAGGGCTAGGATTTGATGGGGTGGGGTGTGGGGTAGAGGGAGGGGTTGAGGATTCCACTTGGGGAGGAGGTATCTTCTTGGGGAGGGAGTGGGGTGGTGACGGGTTGAGTTGGATTCTCTTTCCCTCATGGGTGAAAATGTAAGTGTTCGTCCTCCCGAGGAAGGTGGCATCTACATCATAGATCCAAGGCCGTCCAAGGTGTATGCTCCCTACTTCCATTGGTAGAATGTCACACCAAACTTGGCCTTGGTAGGATTGAAATGTGATGGGGACAAGGTGATAGGGTGCAAGGCCCGGATATAGAGGGGGGTGATTGTATCCCTCTTCGAAATTGCCCAAATTAAAATTTCGCTCTCTTAAAATTTCGCTCACTTCACAAATTTAAGCAAACTGAAAAGCTAATCAAATCTTCTATTGAACCTGTAAGCAAGCACTTGGAGCGCGCCTATGCATTCATCTAGCGGAAGCAAAGGAAAGCAATCAACCCACTGCACAGAAGATTTTTTAGGTGGTTCGGTCCACAGACCTACGTCCACCCATCACTCCAAACTGGAGTGAGGCTTCCACTAGCAATAGCTAGAACCGCAGACTCAGTCTGCAAACAGGTGCTACCTAACAGCTTGACCAGGGGAACAACCTCCCCTCTTCCTCCAGACCGGAGGGAAACCACTAGTGACACACAGTCACTAGCAACCAGAGATGAAGTCTCTCTTCCTCCAGACCAGGAGGGAACCCACTAGTGACTACCCGTCACTAGCAACCAGAGACCGAAGTCTCTCTTCCTCCACCCAGGAGGGAAACCACATGTAGCTACCACTACCTGCAAACCCGGAGTCAGAGACTCCCTTCCTCTGAGACCAGAGGGAACCTACAAGTGACACACCGTCACTTGCAACCGGAGATTAAAATCTCCCTTCTCCTGAACCAACAGGAGGAACCCCGATCTCCAACCAAAGAATCGGAAGAACAAAGCCAAGGAAGTGTAAAAGAAAAATAATAAATGAAAATACAGCAATCAGAAAGCTGGAAATGAAATCACAATGTGGCACTCGCAGGAGCTGACTGGCCTGGATTTGATCCACGGTCCAGTAGGAACTAATCTTCAGATGAAGCTTCTTTTCTCTCCTCGAGCTCTCTATCTTTCTCTATCTTTCTTCCTCTTCTTTCTTCTTCTCTCTGCTTCTCTTTTTCTTTCTCTCGTTCTTCTTTACACTGGATCGTGCAGACTCTCACTATCTCTTCTTTTCTCTTCTGTTTCTTCTTCTGCTACTCTCTGCCTCTCAGCTGCTCTCTTCTTCTGCTTCTATCACGATCAGTCTTCTTCTTAGGAAGAAGCTTCATATTTATAGCAGCAGCAGCTAGGGCGTGTGCAGGGCTTGTGCTCTCTTTGTCTAGAGATAACCTCGGATCACGTGCCAGGTGCCAACCTCGGATCACGTGCCCAGACATCTTTCTTCTCGAAGGATATACCTGTCAAACAGTCATAAGAGACTATTAGAGAGGTGTACAGATGCATATAGAAAAGTATGCAATGTACAGACGATGCACATATTGCCACTGAAGTGTGTACAGACTTCACTGAAGAATGTTCAAACTTTAAGTGCTTGTGTATGCATGAAACAACCGAATGTATAGAATTTGAATATGAATCCTTGGACATGCCTTCAACGAGTGTGCAGACTCTGCGTGTATTGTGCAAACGATGCACAGATATGCCACTGAGGGATGTGCAGACGTTGAATGAGTGACATGCAGTTTGCAACAGGAAAGTATGCACATTGAACATGGATGCACTGACATGCCGCCAATCGAATGTACATACTTGCAGGTGTGTATCGCAGTGTGCACAAGGTGAAGTATGCACATTGAAAATGAGTGCAAGACTATGCTCATGAATGTATACAATTGAGTGCGTGAATGCTACAGGACAATGTATGGACTTGTGTTCGTGCAACATAAAGGCTGTACAGACTTCGTGTGTGTGCTACCAGACAATGTATAGACTTGCAACCTAGCACTTAAGAACCAATGCATCATTTATAGAGTTGCTTAACTAACGCATGGAGCAAGTCTGTATAGACTTGCTTAACTGACGCACGAACATCACAGCAAAGACTGTGCAGACATTGTATATGTATGAAACAACGAATGTACAGACTTATGTATGCATGGATGCACTGACTGACCCACTAGCTAAGCTAACGGATGTATAGACTAGCTCAACCGTGTGGCGTGCAACTGGACGATGTATAGACTCTGCATATGCTCTGAACACGGGCTGTACAGACTTGAAGTAATGCATGCAGCAGATGATGTACAGACTTGGTCTTGCGACCACGGGCTGTACAGACTTTGAGAGACGATGCATGCTATACAGACTTAACATGAGACGCTAAGTGAGACGATGCAGGCTGTATAGACTTTGAGAGACGATGCATGAGAAAATAATGTACAGACTTGATCTCAAGGAATGCACTGGCTGTACAGACTATGAAGCATGCATGGAAATGTTACACAGAGACGCTAAGCATAGAGACGCTAAATGAGACGGAGCAGTGTATAGACTTAACGATGCAATGTTCACACGACCTTAGACGCTAAGTGAGACGAACATGGAGATGTGCAGACTTTAGTTGAACGATGCATGCAGAAGGAATGTAAAGACTTGCTATGACATGTGTGCAGACGTCACCAGTGTACAGACTTGCTGTGACATGTGTGCAGACGACACCAATGTACAGACTTGCTATGACATGTGTGCAGACGACACCAATGTACAGACTTTGGAAATGCTTGAAGCACACGATGTATAGACTTGTTCAATGAAGCAAAAGGGTTGCATGGACTTTGTGGAGTATACTGCCCTGAAAGCCTGCACTGACTTGTGTGTTCGTGTAAATAGTAAAATGCATGGACTTAGAACTAAGATGAACCAGTGAAACACAGCATAAAGCAACCGAGTGAGTGCACTGACATTGTAGAATGCAGTTGTGCACGGACTATATGCTCCAGACAATCGTGCACCAACTATATGCAATGCTATATGAACTGTATGTCTGCACTAATGCAAGATAACACATTAATATGCCCAAAGCAAAACTATCATTCAGACACAGATGTTCATGATATGCAATGCTGACTCATTGTGTTTGCTATCATCAAAATCACAGGGGCACAACAATCTCCCCCTTTTTGATGATGGCAACACTATGAGTCACACTGACTCATGTCAAACTATTCTCCCCCTTTGACTTCATCAAAAAGAAAATAGTTTGAGATGAGAAATACAAACATACATGACATGAATAAATCAAATACTCCCCCTTTGACTCAGTCATTTAGACATGAAAGACACAGAGGCAGTTAAACAATGAAGCACAAATCAAGTCTATGTTGCAGCTGTATGCTCTCCTGTACCAGCCAGATAAGATCATGCACAACATGTGACCCTACTCCCCCTGAGAAACTGAGGTGAGAAGAAATAAGAATAGGGTATGGTGAAGGATAGCCAAGAAGTGACAAGCAGGTTAATCTCCCCCTTAAAGCCAGAAACATGCTGATGTGACAATTTCCCTATCTGACAAAGCAGAGGAGTTGGAGTGGAAGAGGTGATAAGCATCTATCAGCAAAAACACATGGGCACTCAAGGATTATCACAATATGTAAGCATAATGAATAAATGAGGAAGCAAGATTTTCGTTAGCACACCAAATTCATAAATCTTGATAACCAAATTTCAGACTCTTCAATTATAATAGATTATGAATAAGTTGAAACTTACTTTCATGATTTAAGAGTGATGTATTCAAAGTTTATCAAGAAAATTCAATACTCATATCTGAAACACCTTTTAATAGAAATGAACCAAAAACACATCTGATATTCATGTTTAACCTCCTTCCATCTTACTCATTTAAATTCAATGACTCCTATGGAAGTTACACAAGATAATATTGAGATTAAACAGAGATAAATGTGTCTGAACTTGTCTTTAGTTTTTCAGAATTTTTTATTGATCAGCACTTATTTTTCCTAAGCAAGTTTGGTTCAGTCAACACCTTTTTACGTGAGGCACAATACATCTTAGGTGAAGTGACCCAGTTACTCAGTGTGACAACCATATTGTCTCTCAAGGAGAGCAGAGTTAGCAATGTGGAGTGTCTTTTTACATAAGGAGACACCTTGATCAGAGGCCAGAATCCCCAGTTACTCAACACAACTATGTCATTGCTCTGCTAGATTTTCAATCATTTTTATAAGAGAGGTAACTATGGCACTTCATGACATGGGGTTACTCTATTTCTTTGATAGAGACCCCAGTTTCTCTGTGACCAAAGTCATTGCTCTTATTTTAAATTTTTAAATATTTTCAGATTTTTCAAACAATGCTCAGTACACTGAAATGTTTAAGAACAATACTTTCTACATGTATCTTAACCAAAGATAGCCATATCTTTTAAAATTTCAGATTTCAGAAGGTTTTGCATGAAGTTCATGAGACAATTGGTTAAGATTTATTAAGCATGATGATTCAGATATTTTCAAGAATTCTAAATCTAGACTTAGGAAATACATTAGACTTAAATCAATTTGATTTATCAAAACATTCTTAAGCCAGTATAATAGAAGATTCTTCTTTTTAGAATATTTCTGATTTATGATTAGTGTGCACTGACTAAAATCTTTCCTCATTCAGATGAATCAACATTGACATTGCAGCAAATCAGTGGAGTCAACAAAGCATTTTTATTGAGAGAATAGCAGAAAGCAATCATGATGAGATAAGGGGTGAACATTAGAACAGTGCAGTTTAGAAATCAATAGCTGAGTCTAGAGTATAGACAGAACAGCTACACAAGTGGAGACAACAGTGAATTCAAGTGAACCACACATTTGCCAAGAGAGTGGATCAGATTGCTAGACAGAAGGAGTTCAAGAGGTGAAGAAGTGATCAAACAGGAATGCTCCCCCTGTCTAGATGCAATGGAATATCCTTTTAGGGTTTTCAAATTTTATGACATGCACTACTCTTCAAATGCAACAACAGTCAAACTCCCCCTAACAAAGTGCATGATATGCAATTAAGGCACTGCACATGATTTTAAAATTTACTCTCAAAGAGAATTCATGCTTGTTCAATCAGAGAGAGAAACTACCAAATGCATCAATGTTCATTTCAAATTTTCAGAAGATTTCAATTAAACACAAATCAGATTAACAAGATGCTCAGCCATCTCAAACAAGTAATTTTCATATGATAGAAATTGAACAGTGTTCAGAACTGACCTGAATAGTAGAATCCTGGGGTTTTCCTTTTTGAGTGCCTTGGTTTATTAACCCCCTTTATTTGTTTCCAAGGCACATCTGCAACATTTTGATCATTTTGATCTTGTAGGGACCCTAGTAGCCTTGGGTCTTGCGTTAACCCTGACAGGTGTTCTGGACAATCTTTTAGCCAAGTTATCATCATGATCCATCAGGTAACAATTGTCCATAGAATGTCCAAATTTTCCACAATATCTACATGAAATGACTGGTTTCTGGTTCTTATGATGCATAGTAACAACAGTATGAGGTTTATAAGCATGATCATGAGATTTTCTGCTGCATGCATGAACAGTTTGTTTCTTATTGTTAATCAGCCAACATTCAGCAGATTTGTGACCTTGCTTACCACAGTTCTAGCATGAACATTCCACATATCGTTTTGCAGAAAATTTGACAACATAGGGGTTAACAGAGTTCTTCTGAACATGCCAACAGTTCTTGACTGTATGGCCGTTCTTCCCACACTCGAAGCATCTGATATGCTTATTTTTAAAACCATTTTTACCCCAAGTGGATCCAGACCAGCACTCAGCAGCCTTGTTTCCAGGCTTATTACAGTTAAAGTACACAATGTGCTGACTAGACTTGAGTTTAGTTCCGTATGGACCATGAATATGCATGGAAGACCTGGCATGCAGTTTATTGTCTTCTTTCATGATAAAGCATGCATTCATGAGATGACCATGCTTACCACAATAGTAACATGAAGCATCAGGCTTCCTAGTAGTATGGTTTCTATCAAAAAAATTTCTAGAATGTAATGTTTCACTAGCATGCTCATCCTTTAACAACAATCTGCAATCTTCCATTACATGACCTACCTTCCCACAATAATAACATGACCCCTTTTTAACATGAGTGTGTGAGAGATCATGTGAATTGTGTGCAACCTTCTTTGTACCAACAGGAGTGTCTTTGTCCTTTTTCTGTAGATTTTCATTCTTTTTCAATTTTTGGGTTTGTTCTACAGTTTTGGGACTGACAGTGGACTTTTGTGTAGTAAATTAAAAAACAGAAGGAGCAGAGGTTTTGTTTTGATCAGAAGCTTTTACAAACACAGTAGAAGTTATATTCCTATTAATCCTCTTGTTTGTCGGACTATAACCCAGTCCCTCTCTTTGAGAATTAACATTATTTCCAAGAAGCTTATTCAGATTGTCCTTTCCTTTGACAAATTTTGATAGAGAATTTTTCAAATCTTGAATCTCAGAATTTAAGATAGCAATATTAGCTTCATATCTGGACAGATCTGTTTCACAGGAAATGACTTGTTGATGCAAGGCATCATTCAGACTGTTGAGTCTTTCTACTTCCTGTTTTAACTTTATTTCCTTATCAGCTTCAGATAGAGACTTGTTAAGATCATCAATTTCTTGTTGAAGGAATGTGATTGTAAACTCATATTTAGCTATCTTTTCTTCACAGCAAGTGACATTTCCACTCAACATTAGGTTGATGTTTTTCAGATTTGCAATTTCTTGTTCAGCATTCAGCAACTCACTAGAGCTCACCAGGCTTACACTCTTCCCTTTTTCTAAAGTGATTAGCCTCTCAGACATTGCTGAGTTTAGGTGATTCAGCTTATTAATTTCCTCTTTCAGTTTACTGTTCTGCTCTAGGAGTTCATCATCAAGCACCCATTCATCTGAGGAAAACTGACATTCATAAAACATTTCTTGTTGTTTTTCAGATTGAAGTTTGTCGAGATTTTTCTGAATCTCTAGATTTATTACTCTATCAGCCTCTAGTTTCTCAGAAATCAATCTATTTTCTTTTTCAAGATTCATTGATTTGTGTTCAAATTCCTTGAGCTGGTTTTGTTTTCCAATTCAGAGTTAACACGCTCTAAATCTTTTATCAACTTTTCATTCTGAACTACATTATTATTATGAGCCTGATCATCATCAATCAAGCTAAGTTTTTCCTTTAGTTCAGCAATTTCACAAACAAGTTCTTGATTTTCTTCTTTAAATAAGCCAATTTGTTTCTTAAGCACTTGGACTTCAGACAAGCATGCATCATAGGACTGTTTTCATTTTAAGCAATTTTCATATGAGGACTCTGAATATTCAGATCAATTTTCTTTTTCAATTTTTTATATTGTTTTCTGAACATCTCATGTGACTCAAGTAACTCACCATATGCACTCTGCCAATCATCTAAAGTATAATTCTCGAAGATGTTTACCTCATCATCATCCTCTTCTTCATTTTGGCTGCCACTTTGATTACTTCTGTTAGCCATCATGCACCTGTCCTCATTTCTTCTGTGTGCTAGCCTCAGCATATCCATAATATCTTTAGCAGAACTGCAGTCATGAAAGCAAGAATGTAAGGCCTTGTCAGTAGCTGCTTTCATTAGATTCATAACTGTTTGGTTCTCTTCATGCCTTGATCTGTGACTGTCGGTCCATTTGGACTCTTTCTTTGGTAATCTATGAGGACCTTGTGAAATTAGTTTCCACAGATCGGGATTGATAGTCGTAACAAACATATGCAAGTTTTTAAACCACACATTAAAATCCGTACCTTTGAAAATCGGTGGATGAGCCATGAAGGCAAATCAATAAAGCAATTTCAAAACTGTATGCAGAAGACAGTGATGCACCGAAAGTCAGCAGGATCCTCTACAGATCGTTGGATCTGGAAAGTCAGAGACCTGCTCTGATACCAATTGATAGGGTGCAAGGCCCGGATATAGAGGGGGGGTGAATGTATCCCTCTTCGAAATTGCCCAAATTAAAATTTCACTCTCTTAAAATTTCGCTCACTTCACAAATTTAAGCAAACTGAAAAGCTAATCAAATCTTCTATTGAACCTGTAAGCAAGCACTTGGAGCGCGTCTATGCATTCATCTAGCGGAAGCAAAGGAAAGCAATCAACCCACTGCACATAAGATTTTTTAGGTGGTTCGGTCCACAGACCTACGTCCACCCCTCACTCCAAACCGGAGTGAGGCTTCCACTAACAACAGCTAGAACCGCAGACTCAGTCTGTAAACAGGTGCTGCCTAACAGCTTGACCAGGGGAACAACTTCCCCTCTTCCTCCAGACCGGAGGGAAACCACTAGTGACACACAGTCACTAGCAACCAGAGATGAAGTCTCTCTTCCTCCAGACCAGGAGGGAACCCACTAGTGACTACCCGTCACTAGCAACCAGAGACCGAAGTCTCTCTTCCTCCAGACCAGGAGGGAACCCACTAGTGACTACCCGTCACTAGCAACCAGAGACCGAAGTCTCTCTTCCTCCACCCAGGAGGGAAACCACAGGTAGCTACCACTACCTGCAAACCTGGAGTCAGAGACTCCCTTCCTTTGAGACCAGAGGGAACCTACAAGTGACACACCGTCACTTGCAACCGGAGATTAAAATCTCCCTTCTCCTGAACCAACAGGAGGAACCCCGATCTCCAACTAGAGAATCAGAAGAACAAAGCCAAGGAAGTGTAAAAGAAAAATAATAAACGAAAATACAGCAATCAGAAAGCTGGAAATGAAATCATAATGTGGCTCTCGCAGGAGCTGACTGGCCTGGATTTGATCCACGGTCCAGTATGAACTAATCTTCAGATGAAGCTTCTTTTCTCTCCTCGAGCTCTCTATCTTTCTCTTTCTTTCTTCCTCTTCTTTCTTCTTCTCTCTGCTTCTCTTTTTCTTTCTCTCGTTCTTCTTTACACTGGATCGTGCAGACTCTCACTATCTCTTCTTTTCTCTTCTGTTTCTTCTTCTACTACTCTCTGCCTCTCAGCTGCTCTCTTCTTCTGCTTCTATCACGATCAGTCTTCTTCTGAGGAAGAAGCTTCGTATTTATAGCAGCAGCAGTTAGGGCGTGTGCAGGGCTTGTGCCCTCTTTGTCCAGAGATAACCTCGGATCATGTGCCAGGTGCCAACCTCGGATCACGTGCCCAGACATCTTTCTTCTCGAAGGATATACCTGTCAAACAGTCATAAGAGAATATTAGAGAGGTGTACAGATGCATATAGAAAAGTATGCAATGTACAGATGATGCACATATTGCCACTGAAGTGTGTACAGACTTCACTAAAGAATGTTCAGACTTTAAGTGCTTGTGTATGCATGAAACCACCGAATGTATAGAATTTGAATATGAATCCTTGGACATGCCTTCAACGAGTGTGAAGACTCTGCGTGTATTGTGCAAATGATGCACAGATATGCCACTGAGGGATGTGCAGACGTTGAATGAGTGACATGCAGTTTGCAACAGGAAAGTATGTACATTGAACATGGATGCACTGACATGCCGCCAATCGAATGTACATACTTGCAGGTGTGTATCGCAGTGTGCACAAGGTGATGTATGCACATTGAAAATGAGTGCAAGACTATGCTCATGAATGTATACATTTGAGTGCGTGAATGCTACAAGGCAATGTATGGACTTATGTTTGTGCAACTTAAAGGCTGTACAGACTTCGTGTGTGTGCTACCAGACAATGTATAGACTTGCAACCTAGCACTTAAGAACCAATGCATCATGTACAGAGTTGCTTAACTAATGCATGGAGCAAGTCTGTATAGACTTGCTTAACTGACGCACGGACATCACAGCAAAGACTGTGCAGACATTGTATATGTATGAAACAACGAATGTACAGACTTCTGTATGCATGGATGCACTGACTGAGCCACGAGCTAAGCTAACGGATGTATAGACTAGCTCAACCATGTGGCGTGCAACTGGACGATGTATAGACTCTGCATATGCTCTAAACACGGGCTGTACAGACTTGAAGTAATGCATGCAGCAGACGATGTACAGACTTGGTCTTGCGACCACGGGCTATATAGACTTTGAGAGACGATGCATGTTGTACAGACTTAACATGAGACGCTAAGTGAGACGATGCAGGCTGTACAGACTTTGAGAGACGATGCATGAGAAAACAATGTACAAACTTGATATCAAGGAATGCACTGGCTGTACAGACTATGAAGCATGCATGGAAATGTTGCACAGAGACGCTAAGCACAGAGATGCTAAATGAGACGGAGCAATGTATAGACTTAACGATGCAATGTTCACACGACCTTAGACGTTAAGTGAGACGAACACAGCGATGTGCAGACTTTAGTTGAACGATGTATGCAGAAGGAATGTACAGACTTGCTATGACATGTGTGCAGACGTCGACATGTGTGCAGACTTGCTGTGACATGTGTGCAGACGACACCAATGTACAGACTTTGGAAATGTTTGAAGCACACGATGTATAGACTTGTTCAATGAAGCAAAATGGTTGCATGGACTTTGTGGAGTATACTGCCCTGAAAGCCTGCACTGACTTGTGTGTTCGTGTAAATAGTAAAATGAATGGACTTAGAACTAAGATGAACCAGTGAAACACAACATAAAGCAACTGAGTGAGTGCACTGACATTGTAGAATGCAGTTGTGCACAGACTATATGCTCCAGACAATCGTGCACCAACTATATGCAATGCTATATGAACTGTATGTCTACACTAATGCAAGATAACACATTCATATCCCCAAAGCAGAACTATCATTCAGACACAGATGTTCAAGATATGCAATGCTGACTCATAGTGTTTGCTATCATCAAAATCACAGGAGCACAACACAAGGCAGCGAGTGCTAACAGGTATGGATGTAGCATCAATCCAAGCTACCCGATAAGGTTTTGGGTGTGAGGAAATTGTGAGGCCTAGAAGTTTGACGGTGTCGAGGGACACCACATTCACACTACTCCCGTTGTCCAAGATGACCTTCCTAGCATGACTCCCTATCCGGATGTAGGTATGGAAGATGGTGTTTCTTCTCCAATCATGTTCTTGGGCTTGAGTGAGGGTACACCTAACCACTCCAAGGTGAGTGTCGGTGGGTGGAGGAGGTTGTTCTTGATTGGCCTCATTGTAGTGGGTTTCATACTCCTCCTCCCTGTTGGGTACCGCAAGGTGTAAACGAATCTAGAAGGGGGGGTTGAATAGATCCTATCAAAAGCTTTGGCCTTTTTAAAACTCTTAGCTATCAGAAGCATGAACCACTCCTATAAAGTGAATGAATCACTTAGACACAATGCACAACGGAATTAAGTAGAGTGGCACAGAGCATGCAATAGCTTGCAACAACCGTACGTGTGTGTGTGCTATGTTGATCATTCAAAGTTCATATGTGAGTGAATGCAGTGGTGATTAACTAAGGTGCATGCGAGTCTAAGCAAGGGAAACACTTAGCAATACTTTCACCTTGGCGCCTGTGTGCAAGGGTGCAGCAGGCCGCCCAAGGGATGCAGTCAAAGTGCTAAACTCAATTAAACCGTAGATAAAACTGAAGGTGCAAATCTGAGTGCTTGAGTGTGTAAACAAGATTACCAAGTATGGAACCACACGAACCTGTGAATGGGGGTAGAAGATATAGAGCAATCACACACAATAAACAACCCACAACACAGGGATTTTTAAGGTGGTTCGGTTGCAACCCCGCAACCTATGTCCACCCCTCACCAAAACCCGGTGAGGCTTTCCTGCTGACTCACAGCTTGACCGGGGACACGCCCCAAACCACAGAACAGAGATAACCCTCTTTCTATCTTCCTACACACAAAGTCGGCAGGGACGGCTACACCGCAGATCGGAGAACTCCCGATTGCCTTCCTACTAACCACCGGTAGGGACGTCAACACCGCAAATCAGACAGCCTCTGATTGCCTTCCTACTAACCACCGGTAGGGACGATTCTCAATTTCAAGTGTTTGAAAGAAATGGAAAAGGAACAACTTATGAAAAACACTCAACAAGATATAGAATATGCTTAAGAGAAAAGATCTTGTCTGAGGTTTGCTGGAGCTTGAATCTCTTGAGGATTTGATGAAGAGCTTTAATTTTCCTTTGATCCCTTTGAGTTGATGGAGACGATATTGGATGTAGCTTGATCTTTTCTTGAATATCCTTGAGTTGATGAAGAGGTGTATGGATGTAGCTTTGATCACCTTTGAGAGCCTCGAATGCTTCTTACTTGCTTGGAGGTTGCTTGGCTTCAGATCTGAGCTTGAATCACCTTGGAAGGATGAAGAACTCCAGCCCGAAATACTGTTCACGCAGGTGCTACAGTACTTACGAAATGGCCTCCCTTGAGCTCTCTTTGATTCACTTCATCAACTGCATTAACTAGGGTTTCTAACCCTCTTGTATTGGTTTTATAGACTTTGAATGGTCTATAGACAAGTCCCAGACCAGATCCACAAATCATGGGTGATTAGGTGACTTTTGGATTAAACAAATCCATGTTGAATGGCCCTTTTCGAAGTGGAAATAAAAGTCAACAATTGATGGCTCGGGGCTGGCGGTCGACCTACAGCTTCTGGCGGTCGACCGCTACTGAGAAACACTGTAGATTAGTGAGCCCTGGGATTTTCAGTCGACCGCTACTGGCTGGCGGTCGACCGCCAGCTGACAGACTTTCAAACTGGCATTCCCTGGCTGGGGCGGTCGACCGCCCTTGTGCTAGCGGTCGACCGCCAACTGGGCAGACCCCTGTTGGGTTAGATGGACGCAGTCTATCTCCACTGAGTGTGGATCTAGAGGGGGGGTGAATAGATCAACTTGCCTAATTTAAAACTACTGTAAGTTCTAAAGCAGAATTTAGGCAAACATCAGTTAAGTTAAAGGAAGAATGCTAAGCAAAGGGTCGACCCATGAAAGCCATTCACCATATCTATATATCGAAAGCTAGACATGAGCATGAGCGATGAAACCAAATAAGCTAAGCAAGAATTCCCATCGCACACAGATCAAACAAAAACACAAACACATTGCACACACAATTTTTAGGTGGTTCGGTCAATGACCTACGTCTACCCCACACTTAACCGAGTATGGCTTCCTGCTGCGCAACACAGCTTGCGTCCGCTGGGCTTTACAGCTTGGCCAAACAATCCACTGATACATAGCTTCGCTGGGCACTACAGCTTGCCGACCATAGGATCTGATCCTCTGCAACCGCTGGGGAAATACAGCTTAACCCGTCTAGTGGAGACTACCACTGCAACCGCTGACGCACAGCTTGAAGAAATAATGTTCGGAATTGAAAAGACAGAATCAAAACGAAAAAGCAAAACCCAAAAGCAATGTAGCTCTAAAGAGCAAAGCTCAGCTCTGGTTTTGAACCACGAGACTGAGATACAAACTCTCTCACTCTCACTCTCAATCAGCTCTCTATCTCTTCTTCTCTCGTTTTCTTCTTCTTCTCTATTTCTTCTTCTTCTCTGTATCTTTTCTCCTCTCTTTTCTCTCTTTGGATCGAAGGAGCCTTGCTGTGGCTGTATAGATTTTCTCCCTTCTCTTCGATCTCCCTTCTTCTGTGGAAGAAGGCATGTATATATAGCAGCAGCAGCAGCAGGCGTGTGCTCTCCACGTTTCTCGCCAAAGCATTTGGATCACGTGGCAGCATCAAATGGAGTGTCAGAACACGTGTCCTCATCTGGAAACCTTGTTCTTCTCGGATCACGAGCCAGGTACCTCGGATCACGTGCCCTTCATTTGTCTCTGCATTCCCTGTCAGACAGACAAGAACATATTTAGTTTAACTGTAAACCCTGTACAGGCTTTGCAACCACGAGTGCAATGCAAAGTATGCACAACGCAGTGTATGGACTCAATGATCGTAAAGGCTTCATGAGAAGGAAAGCAGTGTATAGACTTAGTAAATATAAAGGCTTCATAAGAAGGAAAACCAGTGTACAGACTTGCCCAAAGTATAGACTTTATATGAAGAGGCAACGGTTGTACATACTTCCTATATGAAGCAGCCACTGTACATACTCAAGGTGAAGACCGATGCCAATGTATAGACTTTACTGAAGACAACGGACTCGAGTGCAGTGTACAGACTTGACTATGCTCACCCAATACCAATGAATATACTTGATGCTCAAAGAGTGGCTGTACAGAGTTGATAACGATGCAGAACGAACGGATGTACATACTTCATGTGAAAGCCCAATGTACAGACTTTGAAGAACAAGCAGCTACAGTCCAATGTGTGGACTTGTCGTTCACTGGTGAGTGTACAGACTTCGAATGAAACACCAATGTGTAGACTTACCACCGACCATTGTGTAGACTTGAAGAAGTGAGAGGATGGCTAAGACACTGTACAATCGGATGTATAGACTTTACTTAACACAGTCCGATGTACAGACTTGGAATTTCAACTGAAGGGTGTATAGACTTGACCAAACAGTCCAGTGAATAGACTTGAATAGCTGAGGCCAGTGTACAAACTTGCCACCGACCAATGTGTAGACTCGATCAGCATAAGGCACAGTATAGATATCAACTCTGCACATCGAATGTATAGACTTCAAGTGTGAAGACCATTGTATAGACTTTGGATTCGAAGACCAATGTGCAGACTTTGGATTTGAAGACCAATGTGCAGACTTCAAGTTTCACTGTGGATGTATAGACTTCAGGAAATCAAGCGATGTGTAGACTTGAAGCTCCACGATGGATGTATAGACTTCAAATATCACTGTGGATGTATAGACTTCAAATATCACTGTGGATGTATAGACTTCAGGAAATCAAGCGATGTGTAGACTTCAAAGAAGTTGGCGATTCAATGTACAGACTTGATGAAGCGAAGCCAATGTACAGACTTGAGTGTAGCTAAAGCCTTGATCGTAGGAATAGGCTGGAGTGTATAGACTTCAGGCTTCAAAAACGAGTGTACAGACTTCACTTAAGAAACGTAGGGAAAGACTCCAATGTATAGACTTTGCCTTGAACGAAGGTCAGTGAAGAATGAATAGACTTTCACGATGTGTAGATTTTGGATACGTAAAAGCTACAGTGAAGGAATGTACACACTTGACCAATTCAAAGGCGAATCGAGTGTACAGACTCTGAGTCCAAACCCAACGGCTGTACAGACTTAGAATGTGAAGACTGATGTACAGACTTCATTAATCAAAGCATGAATGAGACGCTGTACAGACTTAGCCTAAGACATGCATGAACTGACGCTGTATAGACTTAGCCTAAGACATGCATGAACTGACGCTGTATAGACTCAATCTAGACAAGTCTGCTAAAGGAGTCGACCCATCAGAGATTGCGTCGACCCATGACAGTGAGAAATGCAAACAGCAGTGTATGAAATGCAAAGAACACATAGTCAATCTGATAGAGCAATTTCATCAAAGCAAGAGCAGTTGCCAATCAATCAAAACAATGGTGTTGCCAATGAAATAAAGTAAGTGTCAACGTCATCAACATAGAGGGGTCACAACAACCCCCAGTTCAGTCGGGTTGGTTCGTTAGCCCTCCAGCTCAGTCGCTTGAGACCATTTGACGGCAGCCTGTTCAAGTCTGTAACTTCATCCTTGTAGAAGAGATTTGCTATCACGGCTTGGACGCGATCATATGGCTTTCACTTTGCCATTAATCAACCGAATGCATTGACTATGCACAGACTTTGTGTTGGCGCAACTATACATTGTACAGACTTCAACCAGACAATGTATAAACTTTGAGTTTGTGCTAGCAGCCAACATACATACTTTGAGTTTGTGCTAGCAGCCAACGTACATACTTTATGTGTCTGTGCTAGCAGCCAACGTACAGACTTTGAGTTTGTGCTAGCAGCCAACGTATAGACTTTGAGTCTGTGCAAACAGTCAACGTACAGACTTTGAGTTTGTGCAATCAGCCAACGTACAGACTTTGAGTCTGTGCAATCAGCCAACGTACAGACTTCGTGTTCCAGGATGTATAGACTTGCTGATGTATAGACTTGCTGGCTGTATAGACTTGCTGATGTATAGACTTGTTGGCTGTATAGACTTGCTGATGTATAGACTTGCTGCTGAAGGATGTACAGACTTGCTGCTGAAGGATGTATAGACTCGCTTGATGTATAGACTTGCTGGATGTATGTATAGACTTGCTGAACCATGTCTCTTGATCTTGATCGTCTACCCTGGAGGTATAATGACCTGAAATGTATGAATATTAACATTATCAAGTGCAGGTATAGCTCATTAATGACTACAGAGGCAGACATCATCAAAACCATAAAAGTAATCATGTTGCACACATGTTCAACATTCTCCCCCTTTTTGATGATGGCAACTATGAGTCATTCTGAACTATGAGTCATTAGAGATTCACATGCATTAGTAAGTTACATGGAAACTATGAGTCAAAAACATTCTTAAGAAGAAGAAGAAGAGGATTCTCTCCCTATCCCCTTTTGACAATGACTCACATGATTCTCACCCCCTTTGACACATAGAGTAGATTCTTTGATTAATGACTCACAGAAACTTACCATATGTTGTGATTAATGACTCACATAAACGTCTCCCCCTTTGACAACATCAAAAGATCCAGAAAAGAGAAAGAGAGACTCACACAAAGAGACTTACATGACGCTCTGGCATCGCCTATGTGACATCATTACAAGCAACCATAATATGGAGAAACATGACATTGCAGGTAACAGTCCAGAAAATAATGTGGAAATACATGCCAATGGTTGTACACTTATTAAAGCTGACAATATAACCAAAGAGAACAACCAATTATGGAAAGCCAGTTATAGGACTGATACCAATGAATTATATGGATGTATCGAACATGGTGGTGTCCCGTGGCTTGGCAAAGACATTGTAAGTGTGAGAAATGGAGCCACAGCAGCATGATTCAATTTTACAAATATGAGATGGATAGAGCAGCCAAGGAGCATTTTTGTGATGTCAGATTTTGTAAGATTTTTAGTGGTTTTCTAGTTTTCAGATTTTTTGGATTTTCTATGTAATGCATGGAAATGATAAATATAAGCTACAATTGTAGGAGGTGAAGACGTGCATGCCACCCTATTGCTTGAAAGCATGATGCTAATGATGTGAGGACTTATGTCACATGCCAATGAATGAGAAGCAAAAGGATATCACTTGACAGAAGACACTATTGATTTTGGATTCGACTTGAAAGGAGCATCAAGATAATATCACTTGTTGGATGATACCAGGGTGATGTAATCATGGCAGCCTGAATGATTTATGTAGATATGGCAGATGAAGGCAAACAACAAGGAGCATCAAGATATGACTTCTCAAGAAAGAATAGTTGTTCTTTAATCTGAAACCAAGTTCATAAATCAGAGTTATGGATTTTTTAGAATTTTCAGTTATAGAACCCAAATGAACCAGCTCTTACATTCAGATTGGTTTAATGCTAATGAATTCTGGCCTACTCAGTAGAATCACATGAAGACATTTGCATGTAAGTTTAATAGTAGTGAACCAGAAATTCATGTCAAAACAAGATTAACCTTCTCTTATCTTACTCATTCAGTTTCATTGGCTCCCTTGAGTGTGACCACAATAAGTATTGAGGCTAAACACTTAGATGACTTAGATTTGATTCATGAGAGCTACACATTCAGATTTTTCTTTTGAAATCATTTGAAAGATGATTGCTATCATTTTACGAGCAGTCAAGTGTAGCAACCACCTTTTGACGTGAGTGTGCATGTTTACCAGACGCAAGCACCCCCAGTTACTCAGTGTAGACTTAGCCTAAGACATGCATGAACTGATGCTGTATAGACTTAGCCTAAGACATGCATGAACTGACGCTGTATAGACTCAATCTAGACAAGTCTGCTAAAGGAGTTGACCCATCAGAGGATGCGTCGACCCATGACAGTGAGAAATGCAAACAGCAATGTATGAAATGCAAAGAACACATAGTCAATCTGATAGAGCAATTTCATCAAAGCAAGAGCAGTTGCCAATCAATCAAAATAATGGTGTTGCCAATGAAATAAAGTAAGTGTCAACGTCATCAACATAGAGGGGTCACAACAATCTCCCCCTTTTTGATGATGGCAACCCCATATGAAGTAGAATAACGACATCCTGACATATAGGTATATGTTTGATGAAAGACATGATGAGTTATGCAGATTGACATGCAGATGCTATGAATGCATGTAACTCACTGCCTCAAACTCTCCCTTATCATTATGCATATACACTCCCAGTCCCCCTTGGAATGAATTCATAATTCAGACAGATATGTATTCTCCCCCTAGACATCCCCTAGACAATATTCTCCCCCTTTGCCATCAACAAAGAGGAGGGAAAAATTAAATACAAGGGAGGAAGCAAGAGAAGAACTGACTAGCATTCTGAATAGGTAGTTCATGAATAAGCATTCTAAATCATAGAGTCTTCAGTCATATGAATTTAGAAACTGCTGTCAGAAAGAGTTCTGATTTAAGGATGATAAAATTTGGAGTTCATGCACTACAAGTAATAGATAAGTTCACTGTGCATGATAAAACAATAAACCAGAATCATATTTGCATGAAAGATTCAGTTTCATAATATCTTACTTTCATAGTCTCATAAAAAAAATTGAGAGAAACCAAGTCATGTATTGAAACTAAACAAATTGACACTCATGAACTTTTCTTTTGAAGAAGCAGCATTATCAATATTAGACCATTTAGAGCATTCAGGTACCATAAGTCTTTCTGCGTAAGGGTATACGTTTATCAGACGCCAATACCCCTAGATACTCAACAAGATGGACCATTCTACCTATGATCAAATTTAACAGAACTGAGTTACACCTTTTTGTGTGAGAGTACACGTTTATCAGACGCCAGTTACCCCCAGGTACTCAGTGAAACCAGCCTGTTGTTTTGAACATTTTATACAGAGATAGCTGATACACTTCATGACATGAGTGTTGTCCACTTCTGTGATGGATCACTCAGTTTCTCAGTGATTTACCAGTCATTGCTCTGCCAATATTAATTTTCAATGATTTTCAATGATTTTCAATATCTTTCTTAGCTGTCCTTTTTATGTTTCAGAATGATTTGTTTAAGAACAATACACATACTTAACCTCTCTAACATGATTTCAGATGAGTTTTCAGATTTCAGATATGATTAGCTTTGTCTGACATGAAATAAGAAAGAGGTTGAGAGTTTTATCAATTTTCAACTTACTTATATACTGATTGCAATCTTTAAACTCCAACCATTATAAGATTTAAACCATTACATCAGTCTTTGAACAATTCAAATTCTTATAAATGAAGAAGTCTATTTTCTACTGCTTAGAAATCAGAACTGACCAACAGATTGTCATAATGTCAGAGACAAGTATTCAGAGTTAAAGGTTGAATGACTTCAAGAAAGTTGAAACCACTCTGAATTTCTAGCAATACTCCCCCTGTCTATATGCATGCAATTTGCTAATGAAAGGTAAGAATTAATTGAGAGAGAGCTTATGCATAGGTCATGAATGAATGATATGCAAAGACATGCAAATACTCGACAAGCTCCCCATGAATATATGCAATGTTTTCTTTGAATACTGAACAAAGTATTTTGAAATTCATGCTCATTCAGACTCCCCTATCAATCAATATAACCCATGGTACTAGGCGGAGAACCTGGTCTCAAGGACCATCTCACACATAGTAAGAACCTCCAGACAGATTTCCCTGCCCTTTAGTAGCCTACTATTTAATATACCACGGTTATGTAGAGAAATGCAATGCAGGACAGTTCTACATGCATGTTCAGTAATGATTATGAGTCTGTTTCAATATTCACATCCACATGAATTATCCAAGCAATCAAATGCAAGTCCACATCAGAAATTTTATTCACAACAGTTAAACAATCATTCATCATGCTGAAATTTACATAAGCCAAGTTCTCTTCTAAGAAACTTAAAATTTTCATTCCCAAGAGGCTTAGTAAAAATATCAGCAATTTGTTTTTCAGTTTCTATGAAATTCATTTCAATCTCATTTTTATTTACAGCATCTCTAAGAGAATGATGTTTTATCTCTATATGCTTAGTCCTAGAATGGTGAACATGATTTTTAGCAAGGCATATAGCACTAGTATTATCACATAAAAGTGGAATGCATCCCAGATTTATTTGATAATCAGCCAGTTGGTGCTTAATCCAAAGTACTTGGGCTGCACAATTACATGCTGCAACATACTCAGCTTCAGCTGTGGATAATGCTACAGTGTGTTGCTTCTTAGATGCCCAAGACACTAGACAGCCACCAAGGAATTGACAGTAGCCACTGGTGCTTTTTCTATCTACTCGACACCCAGCATAGTCTGCATCAGTGTAGGCTAGAAGCTCTAACTCACACTTAGCAGGATACCAGAGACTTAGTTCTTGGGTGCCTAGTAAATACCTAAAAATCCTTTTCACAGCTTTAAAGTGAGTTTCTTTAGGACTGGCCTGAAATCTAGAGCATAAACACACAGCAAATTGTATATCAGGCCTAGATGCTGTAAGATAGAGAAGAGATCCGATCATACCTCTATATAGCCTTTGGTCCACAGGTTTACTTTAGAATCTTCATCCAAACTGGTTGAGGTACACATTGGAGTAGCTATTTCCTTGAGGTTGTCCATTTTGTACTTCTTCAATAAGTTCTTTACATACTTGGACTGAGAGATGAAGGTGCCATCTTCTGTTTGAGTAACCTGCAGTCCAAGAAATAGTTTGAGCTCACCCCTTGAGCTCATTTCAAATTCATCAGTCATTATTTGAGAGAATTCCTCACACAATTTGGGGTTAGTTGACCCAAACACAATGTCATCCACATAAATATGAATGATAAGAATATCTGGATGGCTTACCTTGGTAAACAATGTTTGATCAACTATACCTCTTGTGAAGTTCTTGTCGGTGAGAAATTTGCTCAACCTATCATACCAAGCTCTAGGAGCTTGCTTTAAACCATATAGAGCTTTATTGAGCTTGTAAACATGATTAGGGAAATCTAAACATTCAAACCCAGAAGGCTGTCTCACATATACATCCTCATTAATTTCCCCATTTAGAAAAGCAGATTTCACATCCATCTGCTAAAGATTTATTCCTAGGGAACATGCATAAGCCAATAAAATTCTTATTGCTTCTAACCTAGCTACAGGGGCAAAAGACTCTTCAAAGTCTATTCCAAATTCCTGATTGTACCCCTGAGCTACAAGTCTGGCTTTATTTTTAGTAACATTCCCTGCTTCATCAGTTTTGTTTCTAAATACCCATTTAGTCCCTATGACTGTTTCATGATCAGGAGGTGGAACCAAAAACCACACCTTATTCCTGTCAAATTGATTGAGCTCCTCATGCATGGCATTAATCCAATGCACATCTTGGAGAGCACAGTCAATGGAGTTGGGTTCTGTGTTTGATACAAAAGCATAAGCATTCAGTTCATGTTGAATTCTTAAGTGGCCTCTAGTCCTAGGAGGGTCATGCAGATTTCCAATAACATTATCTACAGGATGATCCTTGAGATATCTAATATTTGCAATTGGACTATCATGAACTTGATTTACCTCCCCCTGAACTGTAGGCTCCTCTTCATTAAGCTCTTTATGTCCTTCTTCATCCTCGAATTTGTCTGCAGGATCTCCTTCCTTCAGAATTTCACCATTGTTTTCATTCCTGCATTGACCAACATTAGAATTTACCAAGGATTCATCAAAAACTATGTGTGGAGATTCTTCAACAGTCTTAGAGTTCAGATTGTACACTCTGTATGCTCGGGTGTTTTCAGAATAGCCAAGAAAAATTCCTGGTTCTCCTTTAGGTTCAAATTTATCAAGGTCCTTCTTATCATTTATGTGAATGAAACATTTACAACCAAAGACCTTGAAGTGAGCAATAGAAGGTTTCTTACCTTTTAAGATCTCATATGGTGTTTGCTGGGTAGAAGGTCTTACCATGGCTCTGTTAATTACATAACAGGCAGTATTCACTGCTTCAGCCCAAAATTTCCTTGGTAGACCACCTTCGACAAGGAGTGTACGACCCATTTCCACTAGGGTTCTGTTCCTTCTCTCCACAACTCCATTCTGCTCAGGTGTCCTTGGTGAGGAGTATCTGTGGTTGATTCCATTTGACCTGCAGAATTCATCAAATTGTGAGTTTTCAAACTCACCTCCATGATCAGACAAAATGTTTTCAATTTTCTGATTTGTTTTATCATAAAACTCTTGAAATTCAGAGAAAGCATCACTCTTATTAGATAAGAAATAAACCCAAGTATACCTAGAAAAGTCATCTACCATGACAGACCCATACCTCCCCCCTGATAGGCTGACAGATCTAGTTGGCCCAAAAAGGTCCATATGTATCAGCTCATAGGGTTTGGAAGACAGATTTTCAGTTCTAGACTTAAATGACTTTCTAGTTATCTTTGATTGAGTGCATGCATCACAGATTTTATTTTCTTTCTTGAATGAGACTTCAGGAAGTCCTCTAACCATGCCATGCTTATTTAATTTGTGCAAAACAGTGTAGCTAGCATGACCTAACCTACGATGCCATAAAAATGCTATGTCTTCTCTACTGGCCGTAAGGCAAAGGTTAGTGTGTTGAATTTCATCTAAATTTATCATGTAAGTATTATTTATTCTTTTTCCAGAAAATTTGACAATATCAGAATCAGGTTCAAAAACCTTGCAGCATTGAGAATTAAATAAAATATTGTAACCTTTATCACATAACTGGCTGATGCTACGTAGATTATAGGCTAACCCTTCAACCAGCATAACATCATCAATGCAGTAGGTAGAACACTTACCTACCTTACCTGATCCGATAATCTTACCCTTTGTGTTGCTTCCAAAGGTGACAAGGCCTTCTACTTTCTCAGTCAGCATGCAAAATTTGGCCTTATCTCCTGTCATATGCCTGGAGCAACCGCTATCCATGTACCACAAGTTGTTCTTGGCTGCCAGGCATACCTGCATACACAATTAGGTAGAAAAGTTTGGAACCCAAGACTGATTGGGCTCCAATGCAAATGAACTAGAAGCAAAGCAGGAAAGCAGATGTTTCGGAATCCACATTTGTTTAAATGAACTTTGTTCAGTGGATCCTACAGATTTTCTTCTGTTGTTGTTCCTTTTCTTTTTATTGTTCTTTTTCTTATTGGCAGCAGCATGATTATTGACAGTATTGTTATTTCTGTGCCAGTGCCTTGGCCAGGGTGTGTTCACAAAATTTTGGCCATAGTAGTTCCTGGGCTGGCTATGGAAATATTGGTTTCTAGATGTCCAGTAACCATACCCATTGACCCAATTTCTACTGTAAGGTCTTTGATATTGAGCACCCTGGTGTGCAAGACCTGTAAACCTACCCTGAGTTCTAGACCAATCTGACCTATTGAAGTAGGTTGGCTGTGCATTGTAGTGGGTCTGAGCTCTGGGTTGATAAAAATAATTGGGTTGACTCCTAGCAACACTCTGTCTCCCCTGTACTTTGGACCCTGCTGACCTATACACAGGTTTGTATTAGGTCTTCTTCAGAGGTGGACTTGATGGTGGAGACTTGGTTACCTTGACCTGGGGTTTACCGGACTGTGTAGGTTGACCCCTAACCTGAGTCTGAGCCCTAGGATTCTGCTTAGATGTGCTAGCTCTACTAGACTCACTGAGTTTTTGTTTACCCTTCTCCTCAGCACTGGTCTTTTTCAGATTAGCAGTTTTGTTCATTAAATTTGTTGAGTTCATGCTAATTAGAGGTCCCTTTTCCTTTTGAGCAACAAATGAAATTGTTTTCATCCCGAATGTTTTTGTTGCACTAGAATTAAATCCTAGGCCCTCTTTTCTGAAATTAACCTTTGACCCTAACAAAGCATTTAAGTTATCTGTTCCTTGGGTCATTTTCTCAATGGTTTTCATTTTATCCTCATTGTCTTTCTGAAGTTCATCAATAGCCTTTTTCAGCTCATTGTTGACATTGAGAACAGCTTCATATTTTTCAGAGATGATTTTTACTTCACTTTCACATTTTTGAATCTTCAGCTTCCATTCATCAATTTCATTTTCAAGCCTTACATTCTCTTCCCTAGAAACCTTTAACTCAATTTTGATATCCTCTACTTCAGAGCATGTGAGTTTCAGTTTATCATTTTCAGATTCCAAACATGCAATTTTATCAGATAGAGTTTTATCATTTTGCATGGAATTGATTTTTCTTCTAAGATACCTATTCTCTTTTCTAATATCATCAGCTCTATAAGCTATGTCATGATAAGCATCTACCCAATCAGTAATTGTGAAGTTTTCAAATCTAGTGATTACCTCATCTGTGTCCTCCTCTCTATCTTCGGAGCTTATTGCCATAAGGCAAATGGGCTGTTCAGATTTGGCTTCACTATCTGAGCTGCTGCTGAAAGAGCCTTCATCTTCATCACTCCATGTGGTGATCATAGCTCTTCCCTTCTTGGTTTTCTTCTTTGACCTATCCTTATGTTTCTGATTGTCTGGACAGTCAGCTTTCAGATGCCCTGGTTTCCTGCATTGATAACAGACATTAGCTTCATTTTTCTTTGCAGATTTAGATTTATACCTTTTATCTTTTCGGCCACCACTGTATTTCTTCTGGCCGAACCGTCCTGCTCCCTTTCTGAGAAATCGCCTGAACTCTCTAGTCATCATGGCTATCTCAGACCGAGTCACATCTTCTTCTTCATTTAGGCTCTCCTCTGATGATGAAGAGCTGCTGGAGCTAGATTTTGTTGATTTGCTGGAACTAGCCTTCAGCGCTATCGGCTTCTTCTTCCTCTCGGCTTCATCTGTCCTTGGCATGTTTATCTCATATGCCATTAGTGAGCCAATCAGCTCATCAGCTTTAGTATTACGCAAGTCCCTTGACTCCTCCATCACTGTTGCTTTGGTGTGCCAAATGGGAGTCAGGGAGCGCAGAATTTTCCTCACTACATTATACTCTATCTGAGGTTTCCCAAAACCTCTGAGGCCATTGGTTATGACAGTCAGCCGAGCGTACATTTCGCTGATGGACTCGTTCTGCTTCATCTTGAAGGCTTCATACTCAGATACAAGAAGATTGGCCTTCTGCTCTCTTACTTGAGATGTACCTTCATGAATTACTTCCAGCGCACCCCACATCTCCTTAGCTGATTTGCAAGCAGACACACGGGAGAATTCTGTAGGATGCAGAGCGCACTGGATAGCATTTATAGCACTCCAATTCAGCGTGGACCTTCTGATCTCCTCCTTGGTCCATACATCTTCATTCGGGGACAGCTCATAAGGTCCCTTGCTGACAATCTTACAAATCTCATAATCCTTAGCCCTGAGGAACACTTGCATACGGTTCTTCCAGTATGCGTAGTTTGATCCATCAAAGAATGGGGGATTCATTGTTGAGTGACCTTCGGCAGTCATCCCTCGAGCATCCATCTCTGCCTATTCTCTTCGGGCGATGAGTCCCTGCAGAAGAGTTAGGCTCTGATACCAAGTGTTGGGTTAGATGGACGCAGTCTATCTCCACTGAGTGTGGATCTAGAGGGGGGGTGAATAGATCAACTTGCCTAATTTAAAACTACTGTAAGTTCTAAAGCGGAATTTAGGCAAACATCAGTTAAGCTAAAGGAAGAATGCTAAGCAAAGGGTCGACCCATGAAAGCCATTCACCATATCTATATATCGAAAGCTAGCCATGAGCATGAGCGATGAAACCAAATAAGCTAAACAAGAATTCCCATCGTACATAGATCAAACAAAAACACAAACACACTGCACACACAATTTTTAGGTGGTTCGGTCAACGACCTACGTCCACCCCACACTCAACCGAGTATGGCTTCCTACTGCGCAACGCAGCTTGCGTCCGCTGGGCTTTACAGATTGGCCAAACAATCCGCTGATACACAGCTTCGCTGGGCACTACAGCTTGCCGACCATAGGATCTGATCCTCTGCAACCGCTGGGGAAATACAGCTTAACCCGTCCAGTGGAGACTACCACTGCAACCGCTGACGCACAGCTTGAAGAAATAATGTTCGGAATTGAAAAGACAGAATCAAAACGAAAAAGCAAAACCCAAAAGCAATGTAGCTCTAAAGAGCAAAGCTCAGCTCTGGTTTTGAACCACGAGACTGAGATACAAACTCTCTCACTCTCACTCTCAATCAGCTCTCTATCTCTTCTTCTCTCGTTTTCTTCTTCTTCTCTATTTCTTCTTCTTCTCTGTATCTTTTCTCCTCTCTTTTCTCTCTTTGGATCGAAGGAGCCTTGCTGTGGCTGTATAGACTTTCTCCCTTCTCTTCGATCTCCCTTCTTCTGTGGAAGAAGGCATGTATATATAGCAGCAGCAGCAGCAGGCGTGTGCTCTCCACGTTTCTCGCCAAAGCATTTGGACCACGTGGCAGCATCAAATGGAGTGTCAGAACACGTGTCCTCATCTGGATACCTTGTTCTTCTCGGATCACGAGCCAGGTACCTCGGATCACGTGCCCTTCATTTGTCTCTGCATTCCCTGTCAGACAGACAAGAACATATTCAGTTTAACTGTAAACCCTGTACAGGCTTTGCAACCACGAGTGCAATGCAAAGTATGCACAACGCAGTGTATAGACTCAATGATCGTAAAGGCTTCATGAGAAGGAAAGCAGTGTATAGACTTAGTAAATATAAAGGCTTCATAAGAAGGAAAACCAGTGTACAGACTTGCCCAAAGTATAGACTTTATATGAAGAGGCAACGGCTGTACATACTTCCTATATGAAGCAGCCACTCTACATACTCAAGGTGAAGACCGATGCCAATGTATAGACTTTACTGAAGACAACGGACTCGAGTGCAGTGTACAGACTTGACTATGCTCACCCAATACCAATGTATATACTTGATGCTCAAAGAGTGGCTGTACAGACTTGATAACGATGCAGAACGAACGGATGTACATACTTCATGTGAAAGCCCAATATACAGACTTTGAAGAACAAGCAGCTACAGTCCAATGTGTGGACTTGTCGTTCACTGGTGAGTGTACAGACTTCGAATGAAACACCAATGTGTAGACTTACCACCGACCATTGTGTAGACTTGAAGAAGTGAGACGATGGCTAAGACACTGTACAATCGGATGTATAGACTTTACTTAACACAGTCCGATGTACAGACTTTGAATTTCAACTGAAGGGTGTATAGACTTGACCAAACAGTCCAGTGAATAGACTTGAATAGCTGAGGCCAGTGTACAGACTTGCCACCGACCAATGTGTAGACTCGATCAGCATAAGGCACAGTATAGACATCAACTCTGCACATCGAATGTATAGACTTCAAGTGTGAAGACCATTGTATAGACTTTGAATTCGAAGACCAATGTGCAGACTTTGGATTTGAAGACCAATGTACAGACTTCAAGTTTCACTGTGGATGTATAGACTTCAGGAAATCAAGCGATGTGTAGACTTGAAGCTCCACGATGGATGTATAGACTTCAAATATCACTGTGGATGTATAGACTTCAAATATCACTGTGGATGTATAGACTTCAGGAAATCAAGCGATGTGTAGACTTCAAAGAAGTTGGCGATTCAATGTACAGACTTGATGAAGCGAAGCCAATGTACAGACTTGAGTGTAGCTAAAGCCTTGATCGTAGGAATAGGCTGGAGTGTATAGACTTCAAGCTTCAGAAACGAGTGTACAGACTTCACTTAAGAAACGTAGGGAAAGAATCCAATGTATAGACTTTGCCTTGAACGAAGGTCAGTGAAGAATGAATAGACTTTCACGATGTGTAGACTTTGGATACGTGAAAGCTACAGTGAAGGAATGTACACACTTGACCAATTCAAAGGCGAATCGAGTGTACAGACTCTGAGTCCAAACCCAATGGCTGTACAGACTTAGAATGTGAAGACTGATGTACAGACTTCATTAATCAAAGCATGAATGAGACGCTGTACAGACTTAGCCTAAGACATGCATGAACTGACGCTGTATAGACTTAGCCTAAGACATGCATGAACTGACGCTGTATAGACTCAATCTAGACAAGTCTGCTAAAGGAGTCGACCCATCAGAGGTTGCGTCGACCCATGACAGTGAGAAATGCAAACAGCAGTGTATGAAATGCAAAGAACACATAGTAAATCTGATAGAGCAATTTCATCAAAGCAAGAGCAGTTGCCAATCAATCAAAACAATGGTGTTGCCAATGAAATAAAGCAAGTGTCAACGTCATCAACATAGAGGGGTCACAACAACCCCCAGTTCAGTTGGGTTGGTTCGTTAGCCCTCCAGCTCAGTCGCTTGAGACCATTTGACGGCAGCCTGTTCAAGTCTGTAACTTCATCCTTGTAGAAGAGATTTGTATCAAGGCTTGGACGCGATGATATGGCTTTCACTTTGCCATGAATCAACCGAATGCACTGACTATGCACCGACTTTGTGTTGGAGCAACTATACATTGTACAGACTTCAACCAGACAATGTATAGACTTTGAGTTTGTGCTAGCAGCCAACATACATACTTTGAGTTTGTGCTAGCAGCCAACGTACATACTTTATGTGTCTGTGCTAGCAGCCAACGTACAGACTTTGAGTTTGTGCTAGCAGCCAACGTATAGACTTTGAGTTTGTGCAATCAGCCAACGTACAGACTTTGAGTTTGTGCAATTAGCCAACGTACAGACTTTGAGTCTGTGCAATCAGCCAACGTACAGACTTCGTGTTCCAGAATGTATAGACTTGCTGATGTATAGACTTGCTGGCTGTATAGACTTGCTGATGTATAGACTTGCTGCTGAAGGATGTACAGACTTGCTGCTGAAGGATGTATAGACTCGCTTGATGTATAGACTTGCTGGATGTATGTATAGACTTGCTGAACCATGTCTCTTGATCTTGATCGTCTACCCTGGAGGTATAATGACCTGAAATGTATGAATATTAACATTATCAAGTGCAGGTATAGCTCATTAATGACTACAGAGGCAGACATCATCAAAACCATAAAAGTAATCATGTTGCACACATGTTCAACATTCTCCCCCTTTTTGATGATGGCAACTATGAGTCATTCTGAACTATGAGTCATTAGAGATTCACATGCATTAGTAAGTTACATGGAAACTATGAGTCAAAAACATTCTTAAGACGAAGAAGAAGAGGATTCTCTCCCTATCCCCTTTTGACAATGACTCACATGATTCTCACCCCCTTCGACATATAGAGTGGATTCTTTGATTAATGACTCACAGAAACTTACCACATGCTGTGATTAATGACTCACATAAACTTCTCCCCCTTTGACAACATCAAAAGATCCAGAAAAGAGAAAGAGAGACTCACACAAAGAGACTTACATGACGCTCTGGCATCGCCTATGTGACATCATTACAAGCAACCATAATATGGAGAAACATGGCATTGCAGGTAACAGTCCAGAAAATGATGTGGAAATACATGCCAATGGTTGTACACTTATTAAAGCTGACAAGATAACCAAAGAGAACAACCAATTGTGGAAAGCCAGTTATAGGACTGATACCAATGAATTATATGGATGTATCAAACATGGTGGTGTCCCGTGGCTTGGCAAAGACATTGTAAGTGTGAGAAATGGAGCCACAGCAGCATGATTCAATTTTATAAATATGAGATGGATAGAGCAGCCAAGGAGCATTTTTGTGATGTCAGATTTTGTAAGATTTTTAGTGGTTTTCTAGTTTTCAGACTTTTTGGATTTTCTATGCAATGCATGAAAATGCTAAATATAAGCTACAATTGTAGGAGGTGAAGACGTGGTGAGGACACGCGCCACACTTCACGACGGAGTACACGGATCTCGCCGGCATCCCTTTGGCTCGGCGATCACTTGGAGGACGAGCAAAATTATCTTTAGTTATTTTATGCTTTAGGCCATGCTGGGCCTTGGTGTAGTCCCTGCGTGGACACTTTTATTATTATTGTGGACCTTTGTAGGCCAATTGGGGCCAATTAGGCTTCCATTGGGTGATGTTAGGCTTATTAGTTAGGCAAAAAGGTTAGTGGGCCACCTTGTGGTCCACCCTTCTTGGCCCATTTGGGCTGACCACCATCCCACATGAGTGGCCCATTGGGATTTGCGCCCCCCCCCCCCCTTATGGGGTAGGGTTTGGGCGCCCCTCTCATCTCCTCCAAGAGGAGGAGGTGGCAGCCGCCCCACTCCTGCTTTCTAGGAGTGGAGTGTGCGGCCCCCTCCTTGATTATAGGAAGATGGGCACGCCCTCCCCTTTTCCCCCTTCCCCATCCGACCACCCTCCCTCCTTTGTCCGCCCCCCTTCCCCAATTCCCTCCTAGATTCTAGGAAGCCTTGCGCACCCCCCCTTTCCATGCCATGTGCGCACCCCTCTCCTTTCCCTCTTGGCTAGGGTTTCAACCCTAGCATTCCCCCTCCCCATATAAAACATCTCATGTATTTTCTTTGAAAGATTATTGAATGAATAGAAAAGAAAATTGCTTGTGCTCTTGAAGGTGGCTGCGCCCCCCTCTGTTTCTCTTTGATCCTGCGACGGGATCAAGCCTGGGGTGTGACTCCCCATCCCCTCGGTGCGACGCCGAGGTTCCCCCTCTCTTCTATCTCTTCACAGATTCAAGTTCAGTGCAACCAGATCTTGTCTTCAAGAGCTGCGATGACCTCCTCTGTTCTTGGCGACTTTGGGCGACCAGCCCATTTTTGGGTGCTCCTTCTACGAGTCGCCGATGCGTGCGAGGTGATCTCGCCTCATTCGGAGTTCGGCATCACCCGTGGCGATTTTCTTCGTGAGCGCGCGCAGGACCCCCTCTCCCTGCGAGCCTGGTTCTGTTCGCCCCCTTGCAAAAATCCCACGGGACGGACGTCTGCGAGTTTGGACGTGGGATCTTCACCGGTCGTACCTCTCTTCGTCCTCTATCCAACGCCGCTGATCTCGCCTCGTTCCGACGTCCGAGCTGCTCGTGGCGTCCATTCCCGTGAGGTCGCGCAGGTCGGCCCTGTCCACCCGGCGCCAGGACCACCTGCGGATTCCAGAGCTTGCTGCTCTCAGCCACGACCAGATCTGACCGATTCCTTCGGTCGGGACCTGCTGCTCTGCGTCTTCTTCGTCCTCCAACAAGCGGAGCTCCGTTCGACCTTCGGAGCCACTTCTTCTCATTTTTCCTGCTCGAGCGCGCGGTTCTGGGAGCAGAATCCAGTCGCAACTTGCAGGTGCGGCCCCAGCTTCCACGGACGGAATCGGTGCGCCCCCTTTGGCCGAGGCTTCCTCCCGTGACCTAGCTACGCGCCCTCACTGACGGAGCCTCAATCGGACACCGGATCGGGTCGTGGGAGCTTTCACCGCCGAGTCGCGCATTGCTGCGAACCTGCCGATCACCGACCGGACCCTCCTCGCGGCCAACCCTTCATCGAGTGCCGCCCGTCAGCCCGTGCATTGATAGCCCCGAATCCATATGTTGTAGCCTGTTATCTTCCTGCTAGGAGTGGGCATTTTTGGGTTGGAGTTGTATTATGGTTCGCTTTGTGTATCGGGATTGTCGATCTCGGCCGGGGTTTCTTCCCCACGCCTAGGCGTGGAGGTACGTGCGACGCTCCCTTTGTTGGCATTTGCTTTACTAGTATACTTTCTAGCATGCCGCGTGAGTGTGTGTAGGTTCCTAGCTAGCTTGTTATTCACCGCGTGATTGAGAGTTGAGCACCCATTCCGTGACCCTAGTCGAGCGCCGAGCTCGGACTAGATTCCCATAGGCGCACGGCGGTTCCTTAGTCGCTGAGATCCCCGCGCTTCCCTCATAGGGACGGTCGTTGGGCTTGGATTTCTTGTTGAGAGACGCCTCCACCCGGAGGAACGCTACGGAGGTCAGCCGCCCGGCTTGCCTTTGGCGTGCGAGTGCTGGCCGCACTTCATTGCATTCGTAGGTCCTAGCCCGTTTTGGTCCCGTCCCGCATCAAAGTGGTATCAGAGCTTAGGGAACCAGTTTGTTCTAACAAATTGGGGTCTTAGGTCTTTTGAGTCTTTAGGTTGTCTAGGGTGCATTGAGTCTCTTAGTTCATCTAGGTAACCTACCATTGCATTGTCATTTTAGGTTTGTGTCTAGTTAGAGTTTTATCCTTGTCTCGTTGAGTCTTGCATGTCCTGCCCCCCCCCCCCCGCCAGCCCCATGGTGGTTCCTCGTGCCCACGAGTCAGATTGGTCATACCTGTTGGCCTGATTCGACGCTCTTATGGCACGACCCCTGGGTGTCGCCCCTACCACTCAGTCGTTGGGAGACCCGATCCCGATACCGATGACCGAGTCGTTTCAGCACCCTGTCATGTCCGTGGCCACCCTACCTAATGGGTTGCATACGGAGATCGACTTCATGAGTAGGGTGTCATTTAATTATGTCTCACAGGACATTGTTGAGTCTCTCTCTAAGACTGGGGAGATTGTTCTCTGCGGTGGCTTAGCTTTTGTTGAGTTTCAACGATGGTTTGGCCCCGTTCTATATCACGATGGTGCATGGTGTAAGATCGACACACTTGCTGGTCCATGCATCATTTTAGGGCAAACTTGGTTGGAGGAGAGAAGAGCGACCATCGACCTGGACAGGAGGACCTGCACCCCTTCCAGGCGAGTTTGTCTTCCACGACGGCGCTGCTCCGACCACCTCCGTGTCGCTAGCCACCCACCCCCAGCGATCCACTCCGCATTTTGTTCTAGTGATTTACGAGGCTGAACAGGAGTTGATTGAGGAGTACCTAACTGAGGTTGAGGAGTTAGGGAGTGATCCCATGGAGCACCCAGTCGTGCCTAAACCTTTGGAGGTTAGGGCCGACACTCTCGGCCCGAGACCCTCGACTGAGGGCCAGGGACCCCTCCACATCATAGAGGACTCCATTTCCACTCCCGAGAGAGATGTTTCACCCTTAGACCCTCATATAGAGCCATTCTTACCTTCCGAGGGTGAACTGGTCATTGGAGAGTCTTTAGCTAGCTGGCTAAGGGAGGGTCCACTTCTAGATGTCTCCATTCCTTGCTATACACCCATGGGACCGGCCCTCCCAATTGTACCCCTTGACTCCTTTCACACCACTTTTCGGTCCTTCTGCTTTCTTGAAAATGTGAAGGGCTTCCTTAGGAGTTTAGATTGTCAATGGGAGTTGACATATATGTTGACCTTAGGGTCTGACCAACCCTATAGTCATAGCTTTACACTCCCTGCTTTGGGGTCTATTACCTCGGTCTACACCATAGGACATATCACCTCCGAGGTCCTTTTATTCTTTCCCATACCCATGGAGGTTGATTTTGTCCCCTCTTATGGTATCACGGTCCCGAGGGTGGAGCCTTGCCTTCCTTGCCTTCCTCATGAGCCTCTTGCCCCATACATTAGAGCGCCTGACGGTGATCATCTGCACCTGGGCGAATGTCGCACATGGGCAAGTATAGTGAAGGGACCTGTCGGGAGGGGTCATCATTTCTTTGATCCATTCGATCCCCTCCCTAGTGAGCCTCTCGACTCATATTCTCTTCCCCACCTAGTCGAGGAGGTATATCATCACACCCTATCCAAACCTGCTAGCCAACACCTCACCTTGCATACTTCCAGACGCCAGAGTTTAGGAGGCCAGGAACACATGTCTCTCTCTCATGTTTCTCCATGTCCCTCATCATATAGGGGTAATGTCATGAGTAAGTTTGGGGTTAGTCGTCCTCCTGAGTCTACCCTATTTAGTAGGACACATGTGCATGATAGGTCATACTTTGGTTGTCCAGGTCCTCCCCATGTTGTCAAGTCTGGTAGATGTCATAGGCCTATTAGATCCATATTTGGATGTCCAGGACCACCCCTGCATTCACGTAGGTATGAGTCTACCCATCTTATTCGGAGTCTGCATCATCACCACCTTGAGGCCAGCAACGCACGTTATGAGGAGTTAGCTGATGCACATCGGCACACCCGTGAGTTCCGTAAGGGAGAGTATGTCATGATCAGGGTCAGACCTGAACGGTTTCCTTCGGGCGCCGTGAAGAAACTCCAGGCCCGCGATGCTGGACCCTTCCGAGTCTTGAAGCAAATTGGGTTGAATGCGCATGAGATTGAGCTGCCCGAAGGCTATGGGATCTGTTCGACGTTCAATGTCTCAGATTTGGTGGCATATCGGGACCCCGCGGTGATTCCCAGTGAGCCTCTTGAGCCCTCCCCTCCTGTTGAGAGTGTTACACCTTCTGAGCGTCCACCTCTTCCAGCCCCATTACAGAAACGCGAGCATATAGATTGTATACTGGATGAGCAGGTAACCATCACCAGGAGCGGAGCCTACCAGCACTTCCTAGTGCGTTGGAGAGGATGCACCGCGACAGACGACACCTGGATCACACGTAGAGAGCTCGGGAGGATCGACCTAGATTTGCTGGAGCGCTACTGGAGCGACCAGGACCCGTACTCGACAGGGTCGAGTTCTTCCCACCCGGGGAGTATTGGTGAGGACACGCGCCACACTTCACGACGGAGTACACGGATCTCGCCGGCATCCCTTTGGCTCGGCGATCACTTGGCGGACGAGCAGAATTATCTTTAGTTATTTTATGCTTTAGGCCATGCTGGGCCTTGGTGTAGTCCCTGCGTGGACACTTTTATTATTATTGTGGACCTTTGTAGGCCAATTGGGGCCAATTAGGCTTCCATTGGGCGATGTTAGGCTTATTAGTTAGGCAAAAAGGTTAGTGGGCCACCTTGTGGTCCACCCTTCTTGGCCCATTTGGGCTGACCACCATCCCACATGAGTGACCCATTGGGATTTGCGCCCCCCCCCCCCTTATGGGGTAGGGTTTGGGCGCCCCTCTCATCTCCTCCAAGAGGAGGAGGTGGCAGCCGCCCCACTCCTACTTTCTAGGAGTGGAGTGTGCGGCCCCCTCCTTGATTATAGGAAGATGGGCACGCCCCCCCCTTTTCCCCCTTCCCCATCAGACCACCCTCCCTCCTTTGGCCGCCCCCCTTCCCCAATTCCCTCCTAGATTCTAGGAAGCCTTGCGCACCCCCCCCCCTTTCCATGCCATGTGCGCACCCCTCTCCTTTCCCTCTTGGCTAGGGTTTCAACCCTAGCATTCCCCCTCCCCATATAAAACATCTCATGTATTTTCTTTGAAAGATTATTGAATGAATAGAAAAGAAAATTGCTTGTGCTCTTGAAGGTGGCTGCGCCCCCCTCTGTTTATCTTTGATCCTGCGACGGGATCAAGCATGGGGTGTGACTCCCCATCCCCTCGGTGCGACGCCGAGGTTCCCCCTCTCTTCTATCTCTTCACAGATTCAAGTTCAGTGCAACCAGATCTTGTCTCCAAGAGCTGCGACGACCTCCTCTGTTCTTGGCGACTTTTGGTGACCAGCCCATTTTTGGGTGATCCTTCTACGAGTCGCCGACGCGTGCGAGGTGATCTCGCCTCATTCGGAGTTCGGCATCACCCGTGGCGATTTTCTTCGTGAGCGCGCGCAGGACCCCCTCTCCCTGCGAGCCTGGTTCTGTTCGCCCCCTTGCAAAAATCCCACGGGACGGACGTCTGCGAGTTTGGACGTGGGATCTTCACCGGTCGTACCTCTCTTCGTCCTCTGTCCAACACCGCTGATCTCGCCTCGTTCCGACGTCCGAGCTGCTCGTGGCGTCCATTCCCGTGAGGTCGCGCAGGTCTGCCCTGTCCACCCGGCGCCAGGACCACCTGCGGATTCCAGAGCTTGCTGCTCTCAGCCACGACCAGATCTGACTGATTCCTTCAGTCAGGACCTGCTGCTCTGCGTCCTCTTCGTCCTCCAACAAGCGGAGCTCCGTTCGACCTTCGGAGCCACTTCTTCTTATTTTTCCTGCTCGAGCGCGCGGTTCTGGGAGCAAAATCCAGTCGCAACTTGCAGGTGCGGCCCCGGCTTCCACGGACGGAATCGGCACGCCCCCTTTGGCCGAGGCTTCCTCCCGTGACCTAGCTACGCGCCCTCACTGACGGAGCCTCAATCGGACACCGGATCGGGTCGTGGGAGCTTTCACCGCCGAGTTGCGCATTGCTGCGAACCTGCCGATCACCGACCGGACCCTCCTCGCTGCCAACCCTTCATCGAGTGCCGCCCGTCAGCCCGTGCATTGATAGCCCCGAATCCATATGTTGTAGCCTGTTATCTCCCTGCGAGGAGTGGGCATTTTTGGGTTGGAGTTGTATTATGGTTCGCTTTGTGTATCGGGGTTGTCGATCTCGGCCGGGGTTTCTTCCCCACGCCTAGGCGTGGAGGTACGTGCGACGCTCCCTTTGTTGGCATTTGCTTTACGAGTATACTTTCTAGCATGCCGCGTGGGTGTGTGTAGGTTCCTAGCTAGCTTGTTATTCACCGCGTGATTGAGAGTTGAGCACCCATTCCGTGACCCCAGTCGAGCGCCGAGCTCGGACTAGATTCCCATAGGCGCACGGCGGTTCCTTAGTCGTTGAGATCCCCGCGCTTCCCTCATAGGGACGGTCGTTGGGCTTGGATTTCTTGTTGAGAGATGCCTCCACCGGGAGGAACGCTACGGAGGTCAGCCGCCCGGCTTGCCTTTGGCGTGCGAGTGCTGGCCGCACTTCATTGCATTCGTAGGTCCTAGCTCATTTCAATCCCGTCCCGCATCAAGACGTGCATGCCACCCTATTACATGAAAGCATGATGCTAATGATGCGAGGACTTATACCACATGCCAATGAATGAGAAGCAAAGAGATATCACTTGACAGAAGACACCATTGATTTTGGATTCGACTTGAAAGGAGCATCAAGATAATATCACTTGTTGGATGATACCAGGGTGATGTAATCATGGCAGCCTGAATGATTTATCTAGATATGGCAGATGAAGGCAAACAACAAGGAGCATCAAGATATGACTTCTCAAGAAAGAATAGAGGTTCTTTAATCTGAAACCAAGGTCATAATTCAGAGTTATGGATTTTTCAGAATTTTCAGTTATAGAACCCAAATGAACCAGCTCTTACATTCAGATTGGTTTAATGCTAATGAATTCTGGCCTACTCAGTAGAATCACATGAAGACATTTGCATGTAAGTTTAATAGTAGTGAACCAGAAATTCATGTCAAAACAAGATTAACCTTCTCTTATCTTACTCATTCAGTTTCATTGGTTCCCTTGAGAGTGACCACAATAAGTATTGAGGCTAAACACTTAGATGACTTAGATTTGATTCATGAGAGCTACACATTCAGATTTTTCTTTTGAAATCATTTGAAAGATGATTGCTATCATTTTACGAGCAGTCAAGTGTAGCAACCACCTTTTGACGTGAGTGTGCATGTTTACCAGACGCAAGCACCCCCAGTTACTCAGTGTAGCTCACGATTTTGCTTCACTTAGAACAGAGATACTATAGTCACTGCATGACATATCGAACCTCATTTTCTTTGATGAGGAGATATATTTCTCAACAACAGTGCCATTGCTCTACCTTGAGCTTACTTTAAGTATAGCCACTTTTTGAAATAAACAGATTCAACAAATGTTTAAAAATAGTACTTAGCTAAAGTTTCTCGATCAAGGATGCCTTTGTACTCAAAAATTTTTCAGATTCAAGACGACATAACAAGTCAAAACATGAGAAACTAGTTTAAGTCTATTAAACCCGATCACAAACATGTTCAAGACTATCAAACTTCAAGACTCAAGAAATCATTAATGTTAAACCAAAATCATTCATGTTCAAGGCAATCACAAGACTCTATAAAAGAAAATTCTTCTTGAAGATTTACTTTGATAAACAACCTCAATAATAGATTGGGAATCCTCCAAGAAGTTCAAGGCACTTTGAATCCAAGTTGATCCACAAAAGGCTTAAGCAATATCATGCAATGGCTTGGTTTAAGAAGAGAGTGTTGCATAACTGGTTGGCAAGAATAGATGAAGAACATTCTCCCTGAGGTTATGCACTGAGCTCAGACAAAAGTAATTTTTAGGAAGAAAGAAATGTGGGGTCGACCTGTCAAAGGAGTGAGGTCGACCTGTTGAACTGCAAGGCAGAATTTTGACTGGATTTTCCTGATGAACAAGCTCCCCCTGAGAAGATGCATTCTATGCCATGATGTCAACAGAATGAAGATGAAACATATGCATGAATGCTGCAAAGAGATAGCTCCCCCTTACTATATGGCCTATATGTGACATTGACGCATGGTACGTGGCGGAGGTGAAACCTCACGCATATTGAGTGCTTCTAGGCAAGCATAACCTGCCTTTTCATACATCAACATTTAATATACCATGGCCATGCAAGAGTGAAATGATGTGAAATGACTCAGACTACATTGATGTTGACTCCCCCTTTGAGCAATGCTAACATGAATAACGATTTGGAAATGCAGCCATGGTATGCATCATCAAAACCAAAATCCAAGCATTTCATGTAGCTGATAGCAAGACTTAAGCAACTCATCATCACATCAACTTCATCAGCATAACAAGTTTTTCATGAATTAAACAGCTGAAATCAAGCATGGTGTGAGCAAGTTATCAAGCTCAAAAGTTCATCTCACACCTTGGGGGTTTTACATTTCAAAGAGCAATTCAGTTTGCAGAATCTAATGACATTGGGCAGACGTATGATGCACTATCTACATGTCAAGACTAAACATGCAAGATGACTGAACTTAAAGGTTTATGTACATACCTGTGCCTTGAGCTTTTATTTACCTTATGATCCTTTGTTCAGCTCCAAGACATGCTGCACCCAAAATTCTCATTTGGAATTTTTAGGTACCCAAGATTGCTTGGGTCCTTGTAGGTTAGTAGCTTTATCATATTCACCAATGTAGCTCATCTGTTTCAGGGAAATTAGATCATCCTTTCTCATTGTATGACAATCATACATGTCATGACCATTTTTCCCACAGTAAAAATAGTGCACAAATGATTGAGCATTCTTTTTATGTTCATGTGCGTGTGCATATGCATTTTGTTTTTGTGGATAAGCATGGGATTTACCTTTCATGGCATGAAGGTGATGCTTTCCCTTCAAGTGCCAGTACTCTTGGACAGTAAGGCCAGACTTACCACAGTGAGAGTAGAAAGGAGGAAGATTTTTGTTTAAAGCCATGGAGAGTGTCGACTTGCTTGTATGGGAGTATCGACTCTTCTGACTCCCCATGCAGTTCTATGCATGTGTCTGCTGAGTAGGTCCTCTGCCAGTATTGACATGTTTCTTTCCTTGCTCTTTCACCACTTGTTCTTCTGCTCTAAGCTCATCATTTCCCAAGATAAAATAATCATGCATAGTGTGACCATGTTTACCACAATAATAACAATGGACATTCATTTTGTGGAAAGTATGGTATTTAGCATAGGACATGTTATGGTGTATGTTTGGATGAGCATGCTGAATTTTACTTTTCTTTTGAGCAGTATGCCCTTTTTGGTGACCATAAGAAGTGGTGGCTTCCGGTGAGTCAGAATCTTGGATTTGAACAAACAATGACAGGAATTCATTCAGACCTTGAATTTCATTTTCAAGTGAGGAAATGCGCTGTTTAGATTCATCAAGGCCCTCTTCGCATGCTGCCAATTGCTCATTGAGCATGGCATTTATTGCTTTAAGATTTTGATTTTGTTGTTCTAAAGCATGCAAAGTTTCAGAGTGATCATCAATGACTGATTTGCCTTTTTCATGTGCAACCAATTTTTCATGCAATTCTTCTTCAGCTTTTTCATGTTCAATTTTCTTTTCCAACAACTCTCTATTCTCTTCTTTCAGAGAATCAATCAGTTTTTGTTGTCATTCAAGATCATCATGGAGACCAACATTTATGTTTCTCAAAAATGAACATTTTTCACATACAAAATTAGTAGAGCATGAAACAGAATTTTTATTTCCTTCAATCAACTTCTCATGATAGATTAGCCCCTCGGCCATAGTTTGATCATTAGAGATTGACTTAGGTTGGTTTTGAAGTTTTATTACAATTTCTTCCAACCTAGTGATTTTATCATAAAGATTTTCATTTTCTTCCCTTAGACATGGAATGCTTTGTTTATGCGTATCTAGATCAACTGAGAGAGTGTCGTTAAGCTCTTTAAAAACAGAACACTTTTTACAAATCGAGCTTTCATTTTGGTTAATTTTCTTGAGATCCTTTTTCAAATTTTTGTTTTCTATTTTTACCTTTTTGTATTGTGTGATCAATTCATCATAGGCTTCCATAAGCTCTTCAAAAGTGAATTCTTCGGAGTCAGAGTTTACCTGTGATGAGGATGTATTGCTGGACTGTTCTGCACGGTCGGCCATGAAGCATTCTTGTTCTTGTTCCTTCCCTTCATGGATTTTCACCAACTTGTCTAATACTTGCTTGGCTGTGCTGCAAGAGGACACAAGATGAGTTAGTCTTAGATCAACTACAGCTGTAATTAAGTTATATGCAAGACGATAATCATTGTGTTTGGTCTCATGTTCGGCTAACCAATCAATTGAATTTGATGGCAGCTCATGAGGACCATTGTATATAAGAGTCCACAATTGTGGATCTATGAAGCTAACATAGATGAACATTCTTCCAACCCATGTAGAAAAATCTGAACCATCATAAATGGGCGGAGAAGCCATCGAAGCATGTGTAGCATATGAAGCCATCTAAATAACAAACACCGGGATCTTTCCCTGCAAATCGTGGGATCTGGGAATGACATAGCCTCACTCTGATACCACTTGTTGGGTCCCGCGAGGTATAAACGGATCTAGAAGGGGGGGTTGAATAGATCCTATCAAAAGCTTTGGCCTATTTAAAACTCTTAGCTATTGGAAGCATGAACCCCTCCTATAAAGTGAATGAATCACTTAGACACAATGCACAGCGGAATTAAGTAGAGTGGCACAGAGCATGCAATAGCTTGCAACAACCGTACGTGTGTGTGTGCTATGTTGATCACTCAAACTTCATATGTGTGTGAATGCAGTGGTGATCAACTACGGTGCATGCGAGTCTAAGCAAGGGAAACACTTAGCAATACTTTCACCTTGGCACCTGTGTGCAAGGGTGCAGCAGGCCGCCCAAGGGATGCAGTCAAAGTGCTAAGCTCAATTAAACCGTAGATAAAACTGAAGGTGCAAATCTGAGTGCTTGAGTGTGTAAACAAGATTACCAAGTATGGAACCACACGAACCTATGAATGGGGGTAGAAGATATAGAGCAATCACACACAATAAACAACCCACAACACAGGGATTTTTAAGGTGGTTCGGTTACAACCCCGCAACCTACGTCCACCCCTCACCAAAACCCAGTGAGTCTTTCCTGCTGACTCACAGCTTGACCGGAGACACGCCCCAAACCACAGAACAGAGAAAACCCTCTTTCTGTCTTCCTACACACAAAGCCAGCAGGGACGGCTACACCGCAGATCGGAGAACTCTCGATTGCCTTCCTACTAACCACCGGTGGGGACGTCAACACCTCAAATCGGACAGCCTCCGATTGCCTTCCTACTAACCACCGGTAGGGACGATTCTCACTTTCAAGTGTTTGAAAGAAATGAAAAAAGAACAACTTATGAAAAACACTCAACAAGATATAGAATATGCTTAAGAGAAAAGATCTTGTCTGAGGTTTGTTGGAGCTTGAATCTCTTGAGGATTTGATGAAGAGCTTTGATTTTTCTTTGATCCCTTTGAGTTGATGGAGATGATATTGGATGTAGCTTGATCTTTTCTTGAATCTCCTTGAGTTGATGAAGAGGTGTATGGATGTAGCTTTGATCACCTTTGAGAGCCTTGAATGCTTCTTGCTTGCTTGGAGGTTGCTTGGCTTCAGATCTGAGCTTGAATCACCTTGGAAGGATGAAGAACTCCAGCCCGAAATACTGTTCACGCAGGTGCTACAGTACTTACGAAATGGCCTCCCTTGAGCTCTCTTTGATTCACTTCATCAACTGCATCAACTAGGGTTTCTAACCCTCTTGTATTGGTTTTATAGACTTTGAATGGTCTATAGACAAGCCCCAGACCAGATCCATAAATCATGGGTGATTAGGTGACTTTTGGATTAAACAAATCCATGTTGAATGGCCCTTTTCGAAGTGGAAACAAAAGTCAACAATTGATGGCTCGGGGCTGGCGGTCGACCTACAGCTTCTGGCGGTTGACCGCTACTGAGAAATACTGTAGATTAGTGAGCCCTAGGATTTTCGGTCGACCGCTACTGGCTTGCGGTCGACCGCCAGCTGACAGACTTTCAAACTAGCATTCCCTGGCTGGGGCGGTCGACTGCCCCTGTGCTGGCGGTCGACCGCCAGCTGGGCAGACCCCCAGTTCAGCCGGGTTGGTTCGTTAGCCCTCCAGCTCAGTCGCTTGAGACCATTTGACGGCAGCCTGTTCAAGTCTGTAACTTCATCCTTGTACAAGAGATTTGTATCAAGGCTTGGATGCGATCATATGGCTTTCACTTTGCCATGAATCAACCAAATGCACTGACTATGCACAGACTTTGTGTTGGAGCAACTATACATTGTACAAACTTCAACCAGACAATGTATAGACTTTGAGTTTGTGCTAGCAGCCAATGTACAGACTTTGAGTTTGTGCTAGCAGCCAACGTACAGACTTTATGTGTTTGTGCTAGCAGCCAACGTACAGACTTTGAGTTTGTGCTAGCAGCCAACGTACAGACTTTGAGTCTGTTCAATCAGCCAATGTACAGACTTTGAGTTTGTGCAATCAGCTAACGTATAGAGTTTGAGTCTGTGCAATCAGCCAATGTACAGACTTTGAGTTTGTGCAATCAGCCAACGTACAGACTTCGTGTTGCAGGACGTATAGACTTGCTGATGTATAGACTTGCTGGCTGTATAGACTTGTTGGCTGTATAGACTTGCTGATGTATAGACTTGCTGCTGAAGGATGTACTGACTTGCTGCTGAAGAATGTACAGACTTGCTGCTGAAGAATGTATAGACTCGCTGGATGTATAGACTTGCTGGATGTATGTATAGACTTGCTAAACCATATCTCTTGATCTTGATCGTCTACACTAGAGGTATAATGACCTGAAATGTATGAATATTAACATTATCAAGTGCGGGTATAGCTCATTAATGACTACAGAGGCAGACATCATCAAAACCATAAAAGTAATCATGTTACACACATGTTCAACACTCCCAATCGGGAGAGGCCTCAAAAACCTCAACATCTTCTTCAACTCCAACTTGGGGTAAGAGATTAGTCTCCTCAATGAGTAAACTAGATGCTCCCTTGGTGGGGCATTGGTTGGCGAAGTGCCCATACCCAAGGCACCTAAAGTATTGTTGCCCGCTATGGTGGTTAGGGGTAGCTCTAGTGGGAGGGTGAGCGGGTCCCGGGTTGGGACGATTGGTAGTGGGGTTGAGAGGGCCATTTGTGGGCTGAGAGGAAGGGGTCCCACTAGGTGGGGCTACTCGAACGGGGAGAGTTCCCATGGGGTTGGGAAGGATGCCCCGTTGAGGGGGTGGTGTATTGGTCCGAGGCACCATGGACTTGGGGTCCATCACACGAGGAGGAACCATTCGGGGATATCGAGAGAATTTCTTGGCGTCCCATGCTATTTGATAGGCTTGTTCTAAGGTGGTCACATGGCGCATGAAGAGCACCTTCTTTATGTGAAATTGAAGCCCATTCCTAAACCGGGATAAGGTGACCGCATGGTCCTCTTGGACTCCGCACTTGAGGAGGTAATAATCAAATTTCTCGATATACTCCGTCACGGATTTTCCCTCTTGGGTTAGAGCCTGCCATTCATCTAGGAGAGTTTGGTGGTAGGAGGGGGGAACATATTTGAGCCTAAGTTGTTCTTTCATGCCCCCCCATGTGGTGATGGGAGCTTACCTTCTAACCATTCTTAACCCTTCAATGTTCAACCAATGGGTCTTGGCCAATTTAGTAAGTTGCATTTTGGCAAGCCGAACCCTCCTATCCTCGGACATAGGATACCAATCAAAGTATTGGTCCTTTGAAGCCTCCCAATCTAAGTAGACACTTGGGTGGTAGGACCCATCAAAGGTGGGGGGCATCAACATTCACTAGTCTTAAGAGGTGATCATTTGGGTTATCCCGGGGGCACCTCTCATTTCTCCTCGGGGGTGGATCCCTTCCATGCTCGAGTGGATGGTCGGGGTTTAACTCTCCTATGGCTGGCTCCTCAAATGGGGGAGGTGCCCTTCTATCATCCACCCTTGGGGCGGGCCTATTTTCTTCCATGTGGGTGAGTCGGACTGTTATGTCATCAAGCCGCCCTAAGATATTGGTCATGGCCTCCAAGAGGAAGGCGACTTGGTCGGAGAGCTCACGCTCGTTGGCAGCGGGGTTCCCTTGGGGATTGGGATCCATTGGAGGGTTTGAAGAAGATGGGTCGGGATGATAATGAGTCCCTCTTCGTGTGCTCATGAAACAACCGGTTGGCTATGCACGGGTGTGCGTGTGCACCTAAGAGCGACATAGTGTGAAGACACCCCAAGACTAGACTTGTGAGAACAAGCCTATAACCGCTCTGATACCACTTGATGTGGCACGATCCTAAGATGATAATGGATGAATTGATGAACCTAGGTGTGACGACCCGGATCCCGGATACCAGATATACCCGATAGGACTACTGGATACACCTGATACAACTTGGAACCCGCGAGGCCTCCCAAGAGCGGTAAAGCTCCGAAGGGATAAAAGGATTGACGTGTAGTACATTGAATCCACAAAGATATAATAGTAAGCAATAATATTTCATTAGATCGGTTTGCTAAAGTAGCAGAAATAAAATTACTTTTTAATTAACAATTTCAAATTAACAATTATACCAGAGTCCAGTCCAAGAAATTAAAGATAAGTACATGCCACAGGAAAAGAACGTACACTGAGGTCGGGGAAAACCCGACGCAGGTACCGCTGGCAGCTACAGACGTGCCACACCAGGAACCATGAACAGAGACGATGCCACCCACCTGAAAAGTAGGGGTGAGTCTCCAAACAGAGACTCAGTAGGGGTCACACGGATCCCCACTGAGAAACACGCAGTACACGGAACAGAAAGTAACAGTAGTAGCAAAGCAGGAAAAGCTACACTATCAAGCTGTAAAAAGAACGGGAACAGCAGGAGTAGGGAACATGCTAAGAGTAAGGGAAGCTAAAAGAAAAGGGAAAAGCGAGGCCGTAACACTCGGAACACGGCCACCGAGAGGAACTCGGCTCCCTAAGCTACTCTAAGCCGCGACAGAAGGGCGACTCTGATCTGACAAAGTCAGGAGTTACCGATCTGCCGACACAACGCCAGGCCTAAGATGAAGACCAGCAAGGACAGACAAATGTCTAGAAAAGATCTAGACAGACGACAGACAGACTCGACGACATACACGACTAGAACGTCATGCATGCAACACAACACTGACCTCGAGTAGGGCCACGAGAGGGCTAACTCAGAAAGGTCACGACGCATAAGAAACGCGAAGAGTCACGTATCACGTGACGGAAGCACCTCCTCATCAGAAAAATAGCCAGATGCGTCCACTGACGTCTTACACTATGCCACGAGTGTCTCGCCTACAATACCGACAAAGCCACGGTAGAGTCGCAGACACGCACTGAACCAAACAATAACTACAACAATGAGTAACTCGTCAGGGTTACGCCCGTCGACGTAAGTCCTCAGCCCCTGACCACGTGTGCACACACTGGCTCTTGCCTAAGCTAGGCCCTCTAGCTAGTTTTCTCCCTCGGTAGGACGCTACCGCTGGCCGGGAGCCCACGGAACTAGCTTACAAACCGTATTACGGGAACTGCCCTTTCCACCACACCGAGGTGGGTCAACACACTGGATCGCGTGCGTCGACAAGCTACGACTAGAGGAGATTCACAAGACACCAGACTCAGAAACACAAGTGCTAGAGTACAGACAAGCTAGAACGCACTGTCGCACGTACTACTAGACACCACTGGCAGTACGACTACTGCCAACAGACTCAGGACTAGGTAACTAGACCTACAACGTAACGATCCTTGAGTCGGATGACTCAAAGGCAAGATCATCACTGACAGTGGAACAAGCCACCAATCGGTCTAATCCTAAGCCACGGGAAACGACGCTCCGCAGAAAATGACTCACGGAGATCTGAGGGAACACCGAGGATCCTCAGCACGCCCGGACACACGGACCGAGGTAAGATGACACCTCGAGGCATCCAGAACCAAAGTCTCGGACTGGATAGAACTGCCAAGACACATACACAATGTGACGACCCATAGCTCCGGATACCGATATACCGATAACATCGATACACCGATACCAGGAACTGGGGAAGCCACCCAAGAGGCTGATGAGGCCCCTGAAGGGTTAGTGAAGTTTATCGAGGGGATGTATAATGAATCGCAATCACAAGCGTGCCTATTAGATTTAGGCAATAAGATTTAACAAAAGTGCGGAAGCAATTTCAAAATAAACAGAGTGCTAAATATATAAACTAGTACAGAGGCACAAGAGTGCTAGTCCAAAAGTACAACTACTCGGGGCATACCCCGGCAAAAGTACACCAGAAAGCCAAAAGAGCAACCCGTCTACTACTGGCAGCTAAGAACGGTCTCCGAGCACACGGGAAACACCGGGAGACGATGGGCGCGGCTCAGCTGAAAGAAGAAGGGTGAGTCACAGCCAGACTCAGTAGGGGTCACGCGGATCCCTACCTCGTGCTAAACATGCAATCAAGCACAATTAAAGCAATTAGAGCATGCATTTAATTAAATGAACAGGCAATGGCATGATAAAACTGAAAGCTGTAAATCTACTAAATAGGTATAACAGCTAATACATGCCAATAACAATATAATTCTAAACGACAAAAACTAAATCTACCAATAGAAAGTGCCTCAACTAACCAAGCCACAGGGAACAAGACAACCACAGGGAGTAGAAACCAGATGTGTCCACTGACGACTTACACTGCGTCTCAAGCACTCACAGTCTGTAACACGACAAGCTGACCGCGCAAACAGTACCAAACCAAGTGACTAGTCAGAGTGACACTCATCAGTGTCAGTCCAGAGCCTCCGACCACGTGTGCACACACCGACTCTCGCCTGAGCCAGGCCCTCTAGCTAGTTTTCTCCCTCGGCAGGACGCTACCGCTGGCCGGGAGCCCACGGAACTAGCTTACAAACCATGTGACGGGAACACCCCTCCACCATCCCCAGGCGGTTCGACAACTCAAAGGCCTTAGGGCTACCACAGTGGCTCCATCGCAAGGAAAGAAAAGTTACTCTATTGGGGTCTAAAAACATGCCATTAGTTCATAAAATAACTTAAACATGTCGTATAATCATTGTGGAAAGCATTTAAGAATGAACAGGCGGCTTTTGGAAACTAGCAAGAGTGTGACGGTCTGCTACCACCGCGTCACAGAGTGTGATGGTCGGGGGTTGGTGCGTTACATCGACTATGACGCATCCGCCCATGGCCGTTAGAGCCACCCGACGTAAAACAAAACCCACAGTTTTTAACGCCCTAGCAGGATGTAACGCGCACCCGGAGGCGCATTACGGCACCCTGACGGCCGCCCAACAGGCCGTCAGGCCAACCACCAATCCAGGCCAACTAAAGTCCAAAGACATGTAACGGTCGTGGGTCCGACCATTACACACCCTGTGACGCACCTACTTAGGTCCGTCACAGGACTGTAACGCGTCCCATGAGGACCGTTACACGCGTGACGGTTCCTGGTAGGACCGTCACACCGTCTGGGTTACGGACGGGTTACGTTTGAAACCGGCTTCCCTCCCGGGCAACCGAAATCGTCGGGTAGACGATGAAAACATGTTTTCCTGCCAAACCACACGCCCACAACAACAATATACTACTAAAACATTCATTTATCATGCTCACAATAGATTAAACGTGAAGAACGAAACCTAAGCATGATAAACGAGAAATACACCACATGCACACTATAGGAGCTCAACGAGAAGAACAAGCTATAGGGAAGGCTCCTAACGAGCTCAGGATTCCATCCCCCTACCTTGTTCAAGCTGGAACGGCCGATTAGGCCACATGCACGGGAAGGGAACCATCGAGCCTCCACGCTCCGTCTCGCTCCCACGATCCGCAAACCACGTCAAGGTGGGCGTCAACGCACTCCACTCGACGCGAGGATTCCAACGGCGAGCTCCACGCCTCGAACCGCCGCCGTTTCGCTTGGATCCCCAAGGAGAGAGGGAGAGGCGATCGGAGGGGGCGAAAGAGAGGACGAGAGGGAGATCGACGAGGGGGGAGAGAGAGGGAGTGGGGAAAATGGGAAAAGAAGAAAAAAAGGGTTAATATATATATAATATATATATAAACCTTATTTTCCCCTTTTAAAAACTCAAATAATTCCAATTAAATCCTGAAAAATACTAAAAAAATTTCTAAAAATCCAGGAAAATAATCGAAAATTCCAGAATAGATTCTAGGTCCGAACCACCAAAGATCCGCTAAGGCACGGGCCTCACACACAAGGTCACCCGTCAACCACTGGGTCACCCCAGGTTGACCGGAACCCAACAAAGACACGCAAGCACAAACCCTCTTGGCCACCTCGGAACACGGTTACAGCCCTCATAGGACATCGGGTGATGTCCACGTGACAAATGGCCGAACCATAAGGTCAAGCCAAGATACCGGAAACCAAACCACCGGTAGACCACTCTCTGGCGTAGGCTGTCCATCACTCAGCCGCTAGGTAAACCAAGCAGTCAAGGAGGAATCGCCACGCAACTAGAGGCAAAGACACTGGCGGTCCTAGATTGAGTCGCTCGGAGAAACTATAGCAGTCAGGGAATAGACCGCACATAATTCACCCGAACCAACCTCTCCAGAGAACCACCAGACAGACAAACCAACACTAGCAGTCCAGGATAGGACCACTAGAAGCACCGTCCTAACTCACGTAGACGACTGACACGAAACAGACAGGACATACGGAGACTCGGGGGAACTCCGACACCCTCAAGGCACCTGGACACACAAACCGAGGTCAAATCGTACCTCTAGGTGTCCAGAACCACGTCTCGAGCTGGACAAATCCATCGAGACACAGGCAAGGTCGCATGTCGACCATTGGATCACACCGGGTCGACCAGACCAGAGCAATGACTCTAACACGACACCGGGAGAAGCCATCATGGCCAACCTATAAAACATCGGGGATGAGCGGTTCAGAATGGACCACTCAACAGGATGGACGGCCCGAAACTGACCACACAAAGGGGTTGAACGGTCCGGAATTGACCGCACAACTCCAACAACCAACAAGGATGGACGGTCACAAAGGGACCACACAACTAGATAAACGGTCCGAACTGGACCGCACAACGGGATGGACGGTCCGAACCTAATCGCACAACTCCCAGGGGATATGTGGTCAGCAGACGACCACACAAGGGGATATGTGGTCAGCAGATGACCACACAACCCAAACCGACATAAGATGGACGGTCCAAGACCAACCGCCCAAGGGGATGTACGATCTATCGTGCGACCACACAACCACAACCGACATAAGGATAAACGGTCCAGGGATGGCCGCCCTTATACATGAACGGTCCCTATGTGACCGTTCAAGCATCACGGTGAGCAAACCATGGGTTCGGCCCAACGGAGGCCTTTCCACGCCCCGTTCACCCCGAGACGAAGGGGATAAAACCCTGGATACTCTGGCAATCACATAGACTCCGTCCGGAGTCAAAATGACGCACGGATCGCAAGAAACGGGCGATTCTAACAAAATCACCCAAAAAGGGTTTCCAGACTTCCCGGAGCCCTAGCGGTCAAACGGGACCACCAAACGAAACGAAATCAGTGACTATGGAACACTGACGTCCCAGGGAGTCCATTGACAGTAACTAATCTAAAAATGGTTGCCATTTTCCAGCGAACCCTACAAAACTTGAAAATCATGGTTTAGGCTAAACAAGGCCAAACTCGACCGTTTTCATGCCAAACGACGTGCAATGGCAGGGAAAATGTGCAGGAGGAAGTGAAGATCTGTCACCCTACCTCCACCAAAGAAATCGTGCCCCGAAGGGACTAAACCACGCCGAAAACCGCACCGCGAGCTCAAACGTCGGCTTGAATCCACCGTTCGGGATCAAAGCCAAAATAGCTCCATCCTCGCCCCGTCGCGCACCCAGCCAGCTCCACAGCATCTCCCCTGCCTGCCCCTAGGTCCTCCGTCTACAGCCGGAGCCGAGGAAGCCCGAGAGGAGAGAAAATGAAGAGAGAGGGGGCGGCGGCGTGAATGAGAAGGAGGAGAGAGGAAAGGAAAAGAAATAGGAAAAGAAATTAGGAATTTTCCTAATTTCTGAAAATCTGATTTTTGGCCCTATCTCAGAAAAATACGCAAAAATAGTCAAAACGACCGGCTCGGAGAGTACATCTTTGCTGCAGCATCCTCGAGTCGATGAACTGACAAATAAACTCACCGTAGGGTTCTGTAACTAGTACGAGAGAAAAACCCACACGGATCGCAAAACTCAAATCAGGAGCCATAAAAGCGACCCGAAACTCACCGAAACAGATCCGAAAGATCCAATAAGACCTACTAAGGATCCAGGGCATTACATCCTCCCCTCCTTTATGAAATTTCATCCTCGAAATTTAAGGACTAACAATGGAGAAGCAGGGGAAGAACAACCCAACATGGCTATGCACACTACGCATCAGCCAACAACAATGTCGAAAACACAGCAACCCAAATCTCGAGAAGCACGGCTCAGAGGAACATTGTCAGACCATAATTACATGTACACGCTCTAGTGCTCAAGACAAGCAAGTCTACAGCACGAGCACGGCACCCAAATGAACACACGTCTGATACCTCCGAAACAAGGGCAATGTCATTCACCTCTCATAGGGAAAGCGACACGACTGCCACAACAACAGACAACCAATATCGAGGAATACAACGACAGCACGGTAAGCAGCAGCTTACACAAGGAGACACAGTCCTCTCAACTGATAGCTCGACCACATCATCGGCTCCAGTGCCAAAGGTGGCAGAGAACACCTGGCATACAGGATGCCAACGACAACAGCACCGGACCACAAACACGATCAAGTCAGTCCTCACTCAGATATTACCTCTGATCGAGTCGCATGCCAACTGTACCGGAGAAAGGGAGTACAGCAAGCTAACTGAAAAGGTCACGGTCCATGGCAGAGACACAAAATCATAGAGAAACAGTGATAAAACGATAACAACAGCACTTGCAGGATTCCGGCTCCATATAGAACACAGGACCACGGAACACAACTGCAAGCAGGGTCACATCAAGGCGCAAGAACAGCTGAACACACGACCACAAGGGACGGGTCACATATCAGACTGCTCACCAAGAAAAGACCCACGACAACGAGAAACGACAATCTCAGGAAACGCGCCTCAAGGACCACGAACACGCCTTGAGAGCACAACACCCAAGAAAAAACATGCGGAGCAGAGGGTACTCAATCAGCAAGGAATGCCGATAGATTTCCCAATGCTTACAAATGCCAATGCCAACACCAGAAATGATTCCAATAACAGCACGGCATGGCAACGACAACGTCAAGGCACAGGAAGCCAAGACAAAGTCACATCGAGAACAACAAACCTCTCGACTGGCCAGAATCTCACCACCAACGATCCTGAGCCCGTGGGTAACCAGCCCACACGCTTCAACTGCAAACTCATAAAACGCACACAGGCAACAGGGAATATCTCGGTATCCGCATCTCAATACTCACTCGGCGCCATCGCAACTTCTGAAAATCACAACATAACACGCCAAGAGCACCGATCTGACAAATAACCGATCATAAGTCGCCTAAGTGCAAAGAAGAGGAGTACCAGCTTCAGCACCAGGCCCAAGGAAACGGCTAATCTCAGCTTACCTTCACCTCCTGAAAATGGTAAATGAGTCTTCACAATACATCGGCCGCTGGACACGGCACGACAAATACGATACGCGACAGCTCTTAACACCATGATGGAGTCCAAAGCCAAGCAACCGTATAACAAAGAGCAGATCAGGCTCAGAACAAAACTGTCCACGCTTAAGCAGACACAGGGCAAAGGCATCATTAAGACAACAATCCCAAGGCAAACCTCGAAAAGATTCCACCAGAAGGGACGAGAAGCAATAAGCTCAACCACGAAAGCTCACCACGAAGGGAAAATCCTAGCTTGCCTGAGTAACTTCTCAAACACGGAATCTAATCGATCACTTCAACAGAAGCGAGACACATCAGGAGCTGAACAGACTCAAGCCGGGATGACCACAACGTGAGAACGTGTACGGTCATCAGACCAAGGCCAAAGGTCAACAGCAACCTGAACAAAAAATGAAGAAAACCTCGAACCACGTACTATAGATTCAAGCCTTCCGGCGTACACTGCCAAGTACGATGAGATCGAGACAAACACCACAATAAAAAGAAGCGTCTCATCACATCTTGACGAGAACAAAAATCACCTTGCGTAGTGCCAGAATAGCACGCACAAGACCACATTCGGAAAACAACGTGACAAATCATCGCAACACCTAAGCCAGAAAATGCATGTACTGGACTTTAAGGACTCTGGATACTGCAATATCTCGGATTCCCATGTACTTCATAAAATAATGCTCTGATACCAACTATGACGACCCGGATCCCGGATACCAGATATACCCGATAGGACTTCCGGATACACCTGATACCACTTGGAACCCGCGAGGCCTCCCAAGAGCGGTAAAGCTCCGAAGGGATAAAAGGATTGTCGTGTAGTACATTGAAGCCACAGAGATATAGCAATAAACAATAATATTTCATTAGATCGGTTTGCTAAAGTAGCAGAAATAAAATTACTTTTTACTTAACAATTTCAATTTAACAATTATACCAGAGTCCAGTCCAGGAAATTAAAGACAAGTACATGCCACAGGAAAAGAACGTACACTGAGGTCGGGGAAAACCCGACGCAGGTACCGCTGGCAGCTACAGACGCGCCACACTAGGAACCACGAACAGAGACGACGCCACCCATCTGAAAAGCAGGGGTGAGTCTCCAAACAAAGACTCAGTAGGGGTCACGCGGATCCCCATTGAGAAACACGCAGTACACGGAACAGAAAGCAACAGTAGTAGCAAAGCAGGAAAAGCTACACTATCAAGCTGTAAAAAGAACGGGAATAGCAGGAGTAGGGAACAGGCTAAGAGCAAGGGAAGCTAAAAGAAAAGGGAAAAGCGAGGCCGTAACACTCGGAACACGGCCACCGAGAGGAACTCGGCTCCCTAAGCTACTCCAAGCCGCGACAGAAGGGCGACTCTGATCTGACAAAGTCAGGAGTTACCGATCTGTCGACACAACGCCAGGCCTAAGACGAAGACTAACAAGGAGAGACAAATGTCTAGAAAATATCTAGACAGACGACAGACAGACTCGACGACACATACGACTAGAACGTCGTGCACGCAACACAACACTGACCTCGAGTAGGGCCACGAGAGGGCTAACTCAGAAAGGTCACGATGCCCAAGAAACGCGAAGAGTCACATATCACGTGACGGAAGCACCTCCTCATCAGAAAAATAGCCAGCTGCGTCCACTAACGTCTTACACTGCGCGACGAGTGTCTCGCCTACGGTACCGGCAAAGCCACGGTAGAGTCACAGACACGCACTGAACCAAATAGGAACTACAACAACGAGTAACTCGTCAGGGTTACGCCCATCAACGTAAGTCCTCAGCCCCTGACCACGTGTGCACACACTGGCTCTTGCCTAAGCCAGGCCCTCTAGCTAGTTTTCTCCCTCGGTAAGACGCTACCGCTGGTCGGGAGCCCACGGAACTAGCTTACAAACTGTATTACGGGAACTGCCCTTTCCACCACTCCGAGGTGGGTCAACACACTGGATCGCGTGCGTCGACAGGCTACGACTAGAGGAGATTCACAAGACACCAGACTCAGAAACACAAGTGCTAGAGTACAGACAAGCTAGAACGCACTGTCGCACGTACTACTAGACACCACTGGTAGTACGACTACTGCCAACAGACTCAGCACTAGGTAACTAGACCTACAACGTAACGATCCTTGAGTCGGATGACTCAAAGGCAAGATCGTCACTGACAGCGGAACAAGCCACCAATCGGTCTAATCCTAAGCCACGGGAAATGACGCTCCGCAGAAAATGACTCACAGAGACCTGAGGGAACACCGAGGATCCTCAACACGCCTGGACACATGGACCGAGGTAAGATGACACCTCGAGGCATCCAGAACCAAAGTCTCGGACTGGACAGAACTGCCGAGACACACACACAAGGTCACTCGTCACCCACTAGGTCACCCCGGGTTAACCGGAACCCAGCAAAGACACGCAAGCACAAACTCTCTTGGCCACCTCGGAACACGGTTACAACCCTCATAGGACATCGGGTGATGTCCACGTGACAATTGGGCGAACCATAAGGTCAAGCCAAGATACCGAAAACCAAACCACCGGTAGACCACTCTCTGGCGTAGGCTATCCATCACTCATCCGCTAGGTAAACCAAGCAGTCAAGGAGGAATCGCCACGCAACCAGAGGCAAAGACACTGGCGGTCCTAGATTGAGTCGCTCGGAGAAACTATAGTAGTCAAGGAATAGACCGCACACAATTCACCCGAACCGACCGCTCCAAAGAACCACCAGACAGACAAACCAACACTAGCAGTCCAAGATAGGACCACTAGAAGCACCGCCCTAACTCACGTAGACGACTGACACGAAACAGACAGGACATACGGAGACTCGGGGGAACTCCGACACCCTCAAGGCACCTGGACACACAAATCAAGGTCAGATCATACCTCTAGGTGTCCAGAACCACGTCTCGAGCTGGACAAATCCATCGAGACACAAGCAAGGTCGCATGTCGACCATTGGATCACACCGGGTCGACCAGACCAGAGCAATGACTCTAACACGACACCGGGAGAAGCAATCACGGCCAACCGATAAAACATCGAGGATGAGCGGTTCAGAATGGACCACTCAACAGGATGGACGGTCCGAAACTTACCACACAAAGGGGTTGAACGGACCGGAACTGATCGCACAACTCCAACAACCAACAAGGATGGACGGTCACAAAGGGACCACACAACTAGATAAACGGTCCGAACTGGACCGCACAACGGGATGGACGGTCCGAACCTAACCGTACAACTCCCAGGGGATATGTGGTCAGCAGACGACCACACAAGGGGATATGTGGTCAGCAGACGACCACACAACCCAAACCGACATAAGATGGATGGTCCAAGACCAACCGCCCAAGTGGATGTGCGGTCTATCATGCGACCACACAACCACAACCGACATAAGGATAAACGGTCCAGGGATGGCCGCCCTTATACATGAACGGTCCCTATGTGACCGTTCAAGCGTCACGGCGAGCAAACCATGGGTTCGGCCCAACGGAGGCCTTTCCAGGCCCCGTTTGTCCCGAGACGAAGGGGATACAACCCTGGATACTCTGGCAATCACATAGACTCCGTCCGGAGTCAAAACGACGCACGGATCGCAAGAAACGGGTGATTCTAACGAAATCACCCAAAAAGGGTTTCCAGACTTCCCGGAGCCCTAGCGGTCAAACGGGACCACCAAACGAAACGAAATCAGTGACTATGGAACGTTGACATCCCAGGGAGTCCATTGACAATAACTGATCTAAAAATGGTTGCCGTTTTCTGACGAACCCTACAAAACCCGAAAATCACGAGACGAAGGGGATACAACCCTGGATACTCTGGCAATCACATAGACTCCGTCCGGAGTCAAAACGACGCACGGATCGCAAGAAACGGGTGATTCTAACGAAATCACCCAAAAAGGGTTTCCGGACTTCCCGGAGCCCTAGCGGTCAAACGGGACCACCAAACGAAACGAAATCAGTGACTATGGAACGTTGACATCCCAGGGAGTCCATTGACAATAACTGATCTAAAAATGGTTGTCGTTTTCTGACGAACCCTACAAAACCCGAAAATCACGATTTAGGCTAAACAAGCCCAAACTCGACCGTTTCCGCGTCGAACGACGTGCAATGGCAGGGAAAATGTGTAGGAGGAAGTGAAGATCTGTCACCCTACCTCCACCGAAGAAACCGTGCCCCGAAGGGACTAAACCGCGCTGAAAACCGCACCGCGAGCTCAAACGTCAGCTTTGAATCCACCGTTCGGGATCGCGCCAAAATCGCTCCATCCTCGCCCCGTCGCGCACCTAGCCAGCTCCACAGCATCTCCCCTGCCTGCCCCTAGGTCCTCCGTCTGCAGCCGGAGCCGAGGAAGCCCGAGAGGAGAGAAAATGAAGAGAGAGGGGGCGGCGGCGTGAATGAGAAGGAGGAGAGAGGAAAGGAAAAGAAATAGGAAAAGAAATTATGAATTTTCCTAATTTCTGAAAATCTGATTTTTGGCCCTATCTCAGAAAAATACGTAAAAATAGTCAAAACGACTGGCTCGGAGAGTACATCGTCGCTGCAGCATCCTCGAGTCGATGAACTAACAAATAAACTCACCGTAGGGTTCCGTAACTAGTACGAGAGAAAAACCCACACGGATCGTAAAACTCAACTCAGGAGCCACAAAAGCGACCCGAAACTCACCGAAACAGATCCGAAAGATCCAATAAAGATCCAATAAGACCTACTAAGGATCCAGGGCATTACACTAGGACTTAGGCTCGCAAGCATATAAAGACAATCAACAGACTTACGCTAGCGGCTCACTCGCGTGGCACTCACTATCTACGATGGCAACCGGGGGATGGTGGTGAGGATCCGGGGTGGGACCCAATTGTTCCGAGATGTGGCTTAGCTTGGGCGGACCCCCTAAGGGGCTGGGAGTCCCAACTTCGTGGGAGGTCGGCACGGCGGGGCGTGGGGTTGGGTGGCTCTCACTCACTCTCTGCGGTGGGCACACAAAAGAGAATTATGGGTCCAGGCACTCCCTCACTGTTCGACTGGCATGAAAGATAATACGAAATTAGCAAAATGTAGACCAGCAAGGGAGGGACCAGTCGCTCACCTGATCGGTGTGAAGACACCGATCCCGGTTGAAGACGAGGGTGAGCGGGGAAGCGTGGGTACGCACCCGCACGCCGCGTCGGTGGCGCTTGACCTGAAAATAAAATAGTTACAGCACTACACCTCACGCAGGAGGGGGGTTCTTGGGGTGGGGGTTTGTGCATGGGGAAGGGGAGTGAGTGGTTGGGGTTGGAAAGTGGCTTGGGGATTGGTGGGTTCTATCTTGGGATGTGGGGGATGGAATTCAAATTTAAATTGTAGAGAGGAAGGGGATTTAATTTGTGTCTAGGGAAGGGTGGGGATGCCTTGGGAAGAGGGAGGGTTTTCTTGGGAAGTGCGAAGGGGTCTTGGGGAGTGGGGATGGAGGGAGATACGAATTTGAATTTTGAATTGGGGAGGGGTTGGGGAGTTAGTGGGTGCCTAGGGAAGGGTGGAAGAGGCCTTGGGAAGAGGGAGGGGTGCCTAGGGAAGGGTGGAAGAGGCCTTGGGAAGAGGGAAATGTGTCTTGGGAAGTGGGAGTGGAGGGAGATTCAAATTTGAATTACTCTTGGGAGATGTGATGGGGAGTAAAGATGGGCCTAGGGAAGGGTGGGGGATGCCTTGGGAAGAGGGAAATGTGTCTGGGAAAGTGGGAGTGGAGGGAGATTCGAATTTGAATTAGTCTTGGGAGAGGTGAGAAGAGAGAGAGAGAGAGAGAGAGAGAGAGAGAGAGAGAGAGAGAGAGAGAAGGAGAGTCACACTCCAACTAGAGGGGGAGGGAGAAGTCACTCAAATGTGGATCTTAATTCTCAAGCATCAAGTGTTCTAAATGGAAGGGGGTTGGGTCCTATTTATAGGCACCCAACTCTTTACATGACCTAAATGCCCTTGGCATTTGTACAAAAGACCAAAGCTGTAGCGACCCGGATTTCGGATACCCGGCATACCCGGTAAGACTACCGGATACGCGTGATACCGCATGGAACCCGCGAGGCCTCCCAAGAGCGGGAAAGCTCCGAAGGGAAAAAGGCACGTGTAGAGTACATTGAAGCCACTGAGATAGTAAAGTAAGTAATTAAATTTCATTAGATAGGTTTGCTAAAGTAGCAGCAATAAAATTACTTTTTAATTAACTGTTCAAATTAACAATTATATCCCAGAGTCAGTCCAAAGCTAAAGATAACAAGTCTAGCACAGTACAGTCGACAGAAAAGAAAGACGTACCAAAAGGTTGGGAGAAGCCCGACGCAGGTACCAGTTGGCAGCAACGGCACGCAACGAGCACGCACACTCCAAGAACCACGCGGAAGCAGAACGAACAACGCCACCCCACATGAAAAGTAGGGGTGAGCCACGTGTCACTGGCTCAGTAGGGGTCATGCGGATCCCCACTGAAAAACACGCAGTAACACGGAACAACAATGACGAAAACAGCAGGTGTAGCAAAGCAGGAAAAGCTACACTAAAAAGCTGTAAAACTACGCTACAGGCAGTAGTAAGCGGACGGGAAGTAGGAGTAGGGAACAAGCAAGAAAGGGGAAAAACCCGCGCCAGACAAGTGGCGGCCGAACTAACCTCAGCACCCCAAACTACTCCAAGCAACAACAGGAGGGCGACTCTGACCCAGCAAAGTCAGAAGTTACCGATCGGTCGGCCCGACACCAGGTCCAAAACGAAGACCTACAAGGACGGATAAAACAACCACAACGGCCTACACGATTGGAACATCGTGTACGCAACCCCAGGCTCATCTTGGACACAGCCAAGAACAGACCACAAAGCCAGGGAAGCAAATCTTGGGCAAGGCCAAGACTAGCCGACACAGAAAGGAGAACACCGACTCCGAGAAACGCGAGAGTCGCCGGTCAAGTGATAGGAGTATCCTCACACTAGAAGAACAGCCAGATGCGTCCACTAACGTCTTACACTGCGCCATAAGTGTCACGTCTACCAGACCATGTGCAGCACGGGGGAGACTAGACACACCAAGAACCAGGTCCAAGGAACAACGACGTTCCAAGGAAAAATGGCACCTCACGGACACAAGACCGTAGTACCACACTGCGAGTGACTAGTCAGGGTCACGCCCGTCGACGCAAGTCCTCAGTCCCTGACCATGTGTGCACACACTGACCACTACCTAGGCCAGGCCTCTAGCTAGTATTCCCCTCGGTAGGACGCTACCGTTGGCCGGGGCCCACGGAACTAGCTTAAAAACCGTGTAACGGGAACTGCCCGTCCACCACTCCCGGTGGGTGGCGTACTAAAAAGCCTACATCACAGGCTATGATTAGTGGAGGTTCACAAGGCACAGACTCTAAAACACAAGTGCTAGAGTACAGACAGTCTACGGAAGCCCTATCACACGTACTACGAAGCACCACTGGCAGTACAATCACTACCAACCGACTCAGGACCAGTCAACTAGACCTACCACGTAACGATCCCGAGTCGAACGACTCAAAGGCAAGATCGTCACAGACAGCGGAACAAGCCGCCAATCGGTCTAATCCTAAGCCACAAGAAATGATGCTCCGCAGAAAACAACTCACGGAGACCTGAGGGAACACCAACGACCCTCAGCACACGTCTGGACACGCAGACCGAGGTAACACGGCACCTCGAGGCATCCAGAACCCGTGTCTCGGACTGGGCAAAACCGCCAAGACACCCACACACAAGGTTGCCTGTCAACCACTGGGTCACCCCGGGTTGACCGGAACCAGGCAAAGACACACAAGCACAAACCCTCTTGGCCACTTCGGAGTACGGTTACAGCCCTCACAGGACATCGGATGTTGTCCGCGTGACAATGGCAAACCCCAAGATTAAGCCAAGATACCGGAAACCAAACCACCGGTAAACCATTCTCTGGGCCTAGGTTGTCCATCACTCGGCCGCTAGGTCAACCAAACAGTCAAGGAGGACTCGCCACACAACCAGAGGCAAAGACACTAGCGGTCCAAGATTGAGTCGTTAGGAAACTGTAGCAGTCAAGGAGTAGACCACGCTCAGTGAACCTTAACCGACCTATCTAGAAGACCACCGACGGACCGACACCGCCCTAAAACACAGACAACGGTTGAACCATCAAGGCCAACCAACTTAAACTCTAGACTAGGTCTAAAACCATGGTAACACGAAAATCGAGGCAGACCACAAGCTACCGAGACCACTCCCTCAAGACGGGAATGCAAGGGAAACCACACACACATGTGGGGGAATCCCACCGCACACATGCCGACACGCAGCGACTCGATCTAGCGTAACACAAAGCCCAAGATACACGCACTCACAGGCACGCTAATCGAAGCAACTCGGCACTTCCCGACATCCCAAAATATGGGCACGGAACCCATGGGGTGTCTGAGACACTCACAAGGCCGAGGGTCAACCATCAGACCTCAACCGGGTCGACTGGAGACCAAACCCATGCAATCGAAACACATTCCATAGTCACGGTCACCTGGGGACCGCGACTACCCAGTCACGGTCTCTTGAGGACCGCGACTACACAGTCGTGGTCACCTGAGGACCGCGACTAGCCTGACATAAAACCCATGGTAACGGTCACCTGAAGACCGCGACCAGATAGTCACGGTCGCCTACAGACCGCGACTAGACAGAGGCGGTCTGTCGCAAGACCGCGACTCTTGCCGACTCTCTCGGCCAGGTAAAAGCGGTTCTCCTAAGACCGCGACTAATGAACGCGGTCACTGGTGAACCGCGATCATTACGAAAAATTGAGAACGGCTGGAAAAATAAGGGGAAGGCCGAATCGGCCCAGACCACGCCCCATTCACGCCGTAGCGCAGGGGAAACAAAGCCTCACGACGAATAACAACTTCTGGAGGCGAAATACCCCACATACATGCATTAAAACAAGAGATTGGGGCGATTTCAACGAATCGACCCAAAAGGAGTCACCGAGGTTCCCGGGCTCCTACCCGCCTCGAATGACCACCGATCAACACAAAACAAGCATGGATGGGATCCTAACATCCCCACGGTCAGTTCAACACTAACCGAGCTATGAATGGTTGCCGTTTTCCGGTGAACCCTACAAAACCCGAAAATCATTGTTTAGGCTAAACAAGCCCAAACTCGGCTGTTTCCGCGCCAAACGAAGTGCAAGGGCAGGGAAAACGAGCAGGAGGAAGTGAGGAACCATCACCCTACCTCCCCCGAAGAAACCGTGCCCCGAAGGGACTAAATCGCGTAGAAAACCGCGTCGCAAACCGAACCGTCAGCTTTGAATCCACCGTTCGGGATCGCGCCCAAACCGCACCGATCCTCGCTCCATCACGCGCCTCGGCAACTCCCCGACATCGCCACCTCGCCCTTGGATCGCTCCGTCTACAGCCGGAGGCGATGGGGTGAGAGAACAAGAGAGAATGGGAGAGAGAGGGAGAGAACGCGAGAGTGAGGAGAGAGAGAAGGGGGGGTAAATAAATAGGAAATTAGGAATTTTCCTAATTTCCAAAAATCCGTAAAATGTGCCGAAAATGTACTAATTCAGAAAAATACGCAAAAATAGTCGAAACGACCGGCTCAGAGAGTGCATCGTCGTTGCAGCATTCACGAGTCGAGGAACTGACAAACAAACTCACCGTAGGGTTCCATAAGTAGTACGAGAGAAAAACCCACACGGCTCGTAAAACTCAACTCGGAAGCCACCAAAGCAAACCGAAACTCACCGAAACCAATCCAAAAGATCCAATGAAGATCCAGCAAGACCTACTGAAGAGGCGAAATCTCGCGCTGCGTCCTGAGCGCCTTAGACCAGGGTGGCCGCAAAGGCTCGGCATTTAATGGGATCCGGTGTTCCATGCAGAGTCACCAGGGCGTCGAAGCTGTCGTAGTGGTCGGCTGGGTTGCCATGTCCATCATAGAGTTTGAAGGTAGGAATGGAGGTCCTAGGAGATACCTCGGGCTTCAAGATGTGCTCGGAGAAAGGGGATTTCTCCTCCTCCTCCGGGAGGGAGGTCTTCTGCAGGGCGCGGAGGGCGCGCTCTTGCTCTGCGAAGTGTCTTTCGAAATCCCTCAGCCGAAGGGATAGTTTCGGCTGCGGTCGTGCCGTGGGGCTGGGGGGAGCGTCGTGGCGATCCTCAGGACCGCCGGCGCTCGGGCGTGGAGGCCTCACCCCCTGTTTCCCTTTCCTGGGCGTGGAGGAAGCCTCTTGCTCCGGGGGTGGAGCTTACGAGGGTCCTCCCGCGTGGTTGCGGATGAGCTGCTGACCGCGGAGGGTGAAGCGGCCTCCAGCGGTGTGCTGGGACGCACTTCGAAGGGGGGGGGCTCCCGGACAGGGCGCGAGACTTGGCATCCCTCACCGCCTGGGCCCTCATGAGCTCCAAGAGAACGTCAAGCTTCTTACTGAGGGCCTGGAAGATCTCGACACCGCCGTTGGGGGCTACCCCCGTTGCCGTCGGAAGGGGCGGCGGCCCGTTGGTGGGGACGCTGGTGTTGGAGGGAGGGCTCTGTGAGGCCCTAGAGGGGTCTTCTCCCGCCGTCACCACGGCCTTACCCTTCTCGACGGCGGATCTCCTCCCTGAGCTTCTTCTCACCATCTCGGCTCTTCGTGCGTTTCCCACAGACGGCGCCAGATGAAGAGGCAAAATCTCGCGCTGCGTCCTGAGCAGACCGTGGATCACCAAAAGATGAACTGTAAGACAGGGAAACACGTCAGAGGGCCCAGGGGATTTCCCTGGGGCGAAACCCTCCGATGGCTAAGTCAGTAGAGCTGTGGTGGAAGCAATGAAGGGAGGAGGAAAGCTGATGCGCGAGACTCCTCTCCACCAAAAGGGGGGGGGGGGTGAAGCGGATTGCTCAGGAGTTTTACCTTCCTTTTTTCTCTTACCCTCCATCGGAGGGTAGCCCTGGTTTTAAGTAGTATGCCGCCTTTAGGAGTCCTGTCAGCTGGGGGGTCTCCGGCGGGAGTTACGTCCTCAACGTGAGCTTTCATGGTCTTTATCGTGGGGGCGTTATCGCCTTGAAACCCGGTGGCTGGTTGATTTCCCTGTCCGTTGGGGACTCTTAAAGGCAGCGCGAACGGCTAGTGTCCAGTCCGAGCTCCTGAAACGCCAGCCCTGTCCGGGCGAGGAGGATAGCTCGGTCAAAGGAGGGGTCGGATAGGTCGGCTGGCGCCTGTCTCTCCCGAGCGGAAAAATGGCCTGGGCCGGACCTTCCTTGTGACCTGACCATCACTCGGGCCCTCCGAGCCTAGGGACCGCCGGGGAGGGTTGGTTCCTCGAGTGTCTGTTTATTGGGCTTTTCTTCCCTGAGTGGGCCCCGTGGGCTATCACTCGGGTGAGCTTGCCTCGTTGGACCCTGTTGAGTCTTGTTGGGCTGCTCTTTGGGTGGGCTACAGAAATCCCCCTCTCCACCTACCAAGGATCTAGGGCATTACATCCTCCCCTCCTTTAAGAAATTTTACCCTCGAAATTAAGGACTAACAAAGGAGAAGCATGGAAGAACAACCCAACAACACAACCACAAAAACAACACAAATCTCGAGAGAACACAATTCAGAGGAACACTGTCAGATCACAATTACAGGCACACGCTCAGGATCTCAAGGCAACAATCCACAAAAGAGCACGGTACCCAAGTGAGCACAATTCTGACACCTCCAAAATAAGGCAACATCGCTTACGTCTCACAGGACAGGAGACACGACTGCCACAACAACAAACAATCGAGAAACACAACGACAGGCACGGCGAGTATCAGCTTAACCATGGGAACACAATCTCCATAGCTGACAGCTCGACGACATCATCGGCTCCAGTGCCAAAGGCAACAGGGAACACCTGGCACGCAGGACACCAACGACAACAACAACATCGGACCACAAACACAATCAAGTCAGTCCTCATTCAGATATTACACCTGATCGAGTCGCAAGCTAACTCTAGGAAAAGAGCACAGCAAGGCTAACCGACAAGACTTGGTCCAAAACAGAGACACAAAATCATAGAGAAACAACACTCACAGAAACAACACAGCGGCAGCACCTGTAGGTTTCCGGTTCCACTCTGAACATAGAACCATGGAACACAACTGCAAACAGGGTCACATCAAGGCACAGGAACAGCTGAGCACACGACCACAAGGAACGGGTCACGCATCAGACTGCTCACCAAGAGAAGACCCACAATAACAAGAAACGACAACAATCTCGGGGAACGCAACTCAAGGACCACCAACACACCTCGAGAGCACAACACCCAAGAAAGAAAATGCAGAGTAGAGGGTACTCAATCAGCAAGAATGCCGACAAATTCCCCAACACTCGCAAATGCCAATGCCAACACCAAAAAACCACCAATAATGGCACGGTAATAGACGACATTAAGGCACAAGAAGCCAAGATGAAGTCACATCGAGAAGAAACAGATTTCTCGACCAGTGGGTAGCCAACCCACACACTTCCGCTGCACTCTCAACAACGCGCACAGGCAACAGAACAACCTCGGTAGTCGCACCTCAGCACACACCAGACGCATTCGCAATCTATGAAGATCGCAAACGACACGTCACGAGTACCGATCTCGCGAACAACTAATCACAAGGAGCCTAAGTGCAATAGGAGAAGGGCACCAGCTTCAGCACAAAGCACAAGGAAAGCATCAATCTCAGCTTACCTTCACGTCCCGAAAATGATAAATGTGCCCTCACCATACATCGACCGCTGGACACGGCACGACAACACGGTACACAACAGCTCTTAACACCATCATGGAGTCCAAAGCCAAGCAACCGTATAGCAGAGAGCAGATCAGGCTCAAAACAAAGCTGTCCACACTTAAGCAGACACAGGACAAAGGCATTACTAAGACAGCAATTCCAAGGCAAACCTCGAAAAGATTCCACCAGAAGGGACGAGAAGCAGGAAGCTCAACCACAAAAGCTCACCAGGAAGGGAAAATCCTAGCTTGCCTGAGCAACTTCTCAACCAAGGAATCTAAACGAGCACTTCAACAGAAGCGAAACGCATCAGGAGTTGAACAGACTCAAGCCGGGACGACCAAGACAACGTGAGAACGTGTACGGTCATCAAACCAAGGCCAAAGGTCAACAGCAACCTGAACAACTTACAAGAAAATCCTCGAACAACGTACTATAGATTCAAGCCTTCCGGCGAACACTGCCAAGTACAACATGATCGAGACAAACGCAACGACAAAAAGGAACACCTCGTCACATCCTGAAGAGAGCAGAACCATCTCGTACAGTGCCAGAACAACACGCACAAGACAACATATGAAGAAAACAACGCGATAAACCATCGCAAACCACAGCCAGCTGAAGACTGTACTGGACTTTCACGACTCTGGATACTGTATATCTCGGATTCCCATGTACTTCACACAACAATGCTCTGATAGCTCAGAAAAGAACTCCAAACATCTCAGAACATTGTTGTGACACCAACTGTAGCGACCCGGATTCCAGATGCCCGGCATACCCTGTAAGACTACCGGATACGCGTGATACCGCATGGAACCCGCGAGGCCTCCCAAGAGCGGGAAAGCTCCGAAGGGAAAAAGGCACGTGTAGAGTACATTGAAGCCACTAAGATAGTACAGTAAGTAATTAAATTTCATTAGATAGGTTTGCTAAAGTAGCAGAAATAAAATTATTTTTTAATTAACTGTTCAAATTAACAATTATATCCCAGAGTCAGTCCAAAGCTAAAGACAACAAGTCTAGCACAGTACAGTCGACAGAAAAGAAAGACGTACCAAAAGGTCGGGAGAAGCCCGACGCAGGTACCAGCTGGCAGCAACGGCACGCAACGAGCATGCACACTCCAGGAACCACGCGAAAGCAGAACGAACAATGCCACCCCACCTAAAAAGTAAGGGTAAGCCACGTGTCACTGGCTCAGTAGGGGTCACGCAGATCCCCACTGAAAAACACGCAGTAACATGGAACAACAACGACAAAAACAGCAGGTGTAGCAAAGCAGGAAAAGCTACACTACAAAGCTGTAAAACTACGCTACATGCAGTAGTAAGCAGACGGGAAGTAGGAGTAGGGAACAAGCAAGAAATGGGAAGAACCCGCGCCAGACAAGTGACGGCCGAACTAACCTCGGCACCCCAAACTACTCCAAGCAACAACAGGAGGGCGACTCTGACCCAGCAAAGTCAGAAGTTACCGATCTGTCGGCCCGACACCAGGTCCAAAACGAAGACCTTCAAGGACGGATAAAACAACCACAACGGCCTACACGGTTGGAACATCGTGTACGCAACCCCAGGCTCATCTTGGACACAGCCAAGAACAGACCACACAGCTAGGGAAGCAAATATTGGGCAAGGCCAAGACTAGCCGACACGGAAAGGAGAACACCTGTAAGACCCCAAATTCTTTAGAAATTTATTTAGAAAGTTATTTGTAATTATTTGGAATTTATTTGAAGTTATTCGAATTAATGGGAATTATCCAAATTAATTAGATTAATTAATTAATTAATAGAATAAGTCATTTTTCTTCTATTTTCTAAAAATCCCCAAAAATCACATCTTGTAGAATTAATTTTGTTTATCAACTTTGTCTTCTACAATTAAGCCTAATAAAATCGTTTATTAAGCCGAATTAGCGAACTAAGTCTTCCGAACTTAATATTTAATTAATTACGGAATAGTAGAAGTGAAATTTTATCTACCATATAAAAATTCATAAAAATAGTAATTAAATAATAGATGCTTCGACTAACACTTTTGTCTTCTTAGAGTAAGCCTAATTAAATCAGTATCTAGGCCTAATCAGTGGATTAAGCCTGACTTACAACCCACCTAACCCAAATTCGTATTTACTATTCACCCAAACTTTGAACATCAAATTCGAGCTTGTTTCTCAACCAAATGGGGTGATTCCAGAGGCAAATGAAAGGTATTACATAGAGGAACATTTTCCCTCTCATAATGCCACAAATTCATTACCATATGGTAAGTATTGGGCGCGCAAGAGCTAGGTCAACGTTGGCGGCGGTGTTTGGAACACGCAACTTGTTTGGTCGAATTCTCCCTTCCTGGAAGGATCCAGAAGGAGTATGACCTATTAAAAGAAAGCTCTACGTGTCTAGATTCATTTGGTAGCTGTGGTGTTCGCAGAGAATTCAGATCTGAAGAGATCTCTTGTGATTATTGGAGGAGGGTCCAAGTTCGTGGGTTTTTCTTAGGCCTTTCTACTTCCTTCGATTGAGATAGGTTTCCTTAACCAAAATCAGCTTATGAATATAGCAAATTGTACCTCTCATCGAGCTCTTTCTATTGGTGGTAAAAGCCCCAATTTTCATTAGGTATCCGTGGAGATATCGAGGTTTTAGTGAGGTGCTGTCAAGTTGTTCTTTATTCTAGGTTTCGAGTTCCCTCTTCAATTTGAGGTAGGTTATAACAGCCCAACTTCTAATTAACATACATGAATGTAATCAATAGCATGTTAGCTTTCTTTTGACATCAAAATCCCCAATTTTTATAGATCATGCCTAGAGTATTTCGTGTGTTATTAAAAGCATGCTAGCAAGCTAGACTTTTCTTGTGTTCTTCATAGAATAGGTTGTATTTCATTAGATTCCTATCGAAATTCGTGATTTAAAATTATGTTTCATGACCCTAGGATGCATATTAATAACCCTAGAGTATATGGTTAAGATCACAATACATTTAGACCCCAATTCTTGGAGTTTTTCATGTTTTTTTGAAGCCTTTTGGGTCTGGAAACCCAGGGGTCGACCCACGGGTCGACCCATTTCAACCCTGCAAGCAGCAATGCTGCCTTGCATGGGTCGACCCAATGGGTCGACCCACAGCCCAATGCTGCCTTGCATGGGTCGACCCAATGGGTCGACCCACAGCCTGCAGGGGTCGACCCATGGGTCGACCCATGCAGCCAGGATGGCACCTGGAAGCCAGAGGTCGACCCATACCTGGAATTTTTCCAGGGGTCGACCCAAAGGGTCGACCCATGCCCCGTATGACCCGTTTTAATGATGTTTTGACCCGGGGATCAATCCGGATCATCGGGGGATCAATCCATTCAACCTAATCACATTGAAAACTACATTTTTGAGGAACTAATGACCTATTCATGTACCCTTTTTAGTTTCAATTAACATAGGTCCATACATGCAAACTTAGTGTAAAAACACACCGTTTATCATCTTCATTTTCAATGCATACAAGGTTAAATAGAAACCCACATAATTAGTGGTTAATGGTGTAACTAAAATCTCTGTTAAATGCATTCTATTTCACTCCTGTGGGAGTTGTTCTGTGCTTTATCATCTTGAATCAACTTCTTGGCATTTGTCTTAATGTAAATGATAATGGATAATCTTTGATATGCTAACTTGGTAATTAGGATTAAGTTGATCGTTAAGTTGCTGTTTTAGTCTTGCTTACTCCAGTTGAATCGATTGCTTACACGCCTGAACGGTATACTGTCGGCCGTTCCTTCTTGACCCCGTGGACCGAGTTTGGTCCAGTTCTTATATTACGGCACCGAGGTGACCGTATAAACCGAGTTTTTGTTTTGAATCCAAGGACATGTTAGTCCTTAAATCTCATACTCTTGACAGAAATTCATCTGATTGATTGGCCATTAAAATTGACTGAATGTCTAGACGGATGGGACGTTGGGCCCAGTAAATCAATGCCATCGCATCATAAGGGCCCGGTCTGGTCCTGGGGAGAGCGCCCGAAAGTTAGTGAGCCCATGGGATGTTAATGACATGGTGGGGCATTGCACCGAAGTACTTGCCTGAGTGTTGGCGTCTATGACAAAAGTATCTTGTTACTTGTTACTTGATCATACTTGGTTAAATGTTTAAAATACTTGCTTGTTGGCCAATTCCTTACTTATATCTCATTGTTATATCTCCTGTAGTAAATTCTTGTATCTGTTATCCTTGATAATCATTATCAATTGTATATTTCTTGACCTTGCAAGATCTTGTTATTACCGTTGTTTATTGCATTATCGTTTGTAGCATGACATTTTGAAAATGTAATTAAACTGTTAATCACTTATACATGTCTGTTATTTCCTACTGAGCGTTAGCTCACACCCCGTTGTTCCCCCCTTTCCAGGCTTTTCAGGTGACGCGCTTACCGACGGGGAAGGGCAGGAGTGATGTCTTGAGTGTATCAGTTCTAGTGTGTTAGCAGTGTGTTTATTGTTAGTTGTGTTTGGAGATCGTTTAGTTTCAGTTTGTTGTTGAGTCTTAGTGGTAGTTATTCCATGTAGTATTAAGTTACCTTTGAGATCATTGCATCAGTTTGGTTATTTAATGATCATTTAGCATTTCCTTTCCATCTTGTAGTACTTGTGTATCATTTTAGATTTAGTTCCCTCTCTTGCCAGCGTGTCCCTAACTGTACGTCTCGATATTTCCGCCTTGTTCGGGGCGTGACAACACCAACTCCGAGAAACGCGAGAGTCGCCGGTCAAGTGATAGGAGTACCCTCACACTAGAAGAACAGCCAGATGCGTCCACTGATGTCTTACACTACGCCACAAGTGTCACGTCTCCCAGACCGTGTGCAGCACGGGGGAGACTAGACACACCAAGAACCAGGTCCAAGGAACAACGACGTTCCAAGGAAAAACGGCACCTCACGGACACAAGACCGCAGTACCACGCTGCAAGTGACTAGTTAGGGTCACGCCCGTCGACGCAAGTCCTCAGTCCCTGACCACGTGTGCACACACTGACCACTACCTAGGCCAGGCCTCTAGCTAGTATTCCCCTCGGTAGGACGCTACCGTTGGCCGGGGCCCACGGAACTAGCTTAAAAACCATGTAACGGGAACTGCCCGTCCACCACTCCCGGTGGGTGACGTACTAAAAAGCCTACGTCACAGGCTACGACTAATGGAGGTTCACAAGGCACAGACTCCAAAACACAAGTGCTAGAGTACAGACAGTCTACGGAAGCCCTGTCACACGTACTACGAAGCACCACTGGCAATACAACCACTGCCAACCGACTCAGGACCAGGCAACTAGACCTACCACGTAACGATCACGAGTCGAACGACTCAAAGGTAAGATCGTCACTGACAGCGGAACAAGTCGCCAATCGGTCTAATCCTAAGCCACAAGAAACGACGCTCCGCAGAAAATAACTCACGGAGACCTGAGGGAACACCAACGACCCTCAGCACACGTCTGGACACGTAGACCGAGGTAACACGGCACCTTGAGGCATCCAGAACCCGTGTCTCAGACTGGGCAAAACCGCCAAGACACCCACACACAAGGTTGCCTGTCAACCACTGGGTCACCCCGGGTTGACCGGAATAAGGCAAAGACACGCAAGCACAAACCCTCTTGGCCACTTCGGAGTACGGTTACAGCCCTCACAGGACATCGGATGATGTCCGCGTGACAATGGCAAACCCCAAGATTAAGCCAAGATACCGGAAACCAAACCACCGGTAAACCACTCTCTGGGCCTAGGCTATCCATCACTCGGTCGCTAGGTCAACCAAACAGTCAAGGAGGACTCGCCACGCAACCAGAGGCAACGACACTAGCGGTCCAAGATTTAGTCGTTAGGAAACTATAGCAGTCAAGGAGTAGACCGCGCTCAGTGAACCTTAACCGACCTATCTAGAAGACCACCGACGGACAGACACCGCCCTAAAACACAGACAATGGTTGAACCATCAAGGCCAACCAACTTAAACTCTAGACTAGGTCTAAAACCACGATAACACGAAAATCGAGGTAGACCACAAGCTACCGAGACCACTCCCTCAAGACGGGAATGCAAGGGGAACCACACACACATGCGGGGGAATCCCACCGCACACACGCCGACACGCAGCGACTCGATCTAGCGTAACACAAAGCCCAAGATACACGCACTCACGGGCACGCTAATCGAAGCAACTCGGCACTTCCGGACATCCCAAAATATGGGCACGGAACCCATGGGGTGTCCGGGACACTCACAAGGCCAAGGGTCAACCATCGGACCTCAACCGGGTCGACCGGAGACCAAACCCATGCAATCGAAACACATTCCATAGTCACGGTCACCTGGGGACCGCGACTACCCAGTCACGGTCTCCTGAGCACCGCGACTACACAGTCGTGGTCACCTGAGGACCGCGACTAGCCTGACATAAAACCCATGGTAACGGTCACCTGAAGACCGCGACCAGATAGTCACGGTCGCCTACAGACCGCGACTAGACAGAGGTGGTCTGTCGCAAGACCGCGACTCTTGCCGACTCTCTCGGCCAGGTAAAAGCAGTTCTCCTAAGACCGCGACTAATGAACGTGGTCACTGGTGAACCGTGATCATTACGGAAAACCGAGAACGGCGGAAAAAACAAGGGGAAGGCCGAATCGGCCCAGACCACGCCCCATTCACGCCGTAGCGCAGGGGAAACAAAGCCTCACGACGAATAACAACTTCTGGAGGCGAAATACCCCACATACATGCATTAAAACAAGATATTGGGGCGATTTCAACGAATCGACCCAAAAAGAGTCACCGAGGTTCCCGGGCTCCTACCGGCCTCGAATGACCGCCGATCAACACAAAATAAGCATGGATGGGATCATAACATCCCCACGGTCAGTTCAACACTAACCGAGCTACGAATGGTTGCCATTTTCCGGCGAACCCTACAAAACCCGAAAATCATGGTTTAGGCTAAACAAGCCCAAACTCGGCCGTTTCTGCGCCAAACGAAGCGCAAGGGCAGGGAAAACGAGCAGGAGGAAGTGAGGAACCATCACCCTACCTCCACCGAAGAAACCGTGTCCCGAAGGGACTAAACTGCGCCGAAAATCGCGTAGCGAACCGAACCGTCGGCTTTGAATCCACCGTTCAGGATCGCGCCCAAACCGCACCGATCCTCGCTCCATCACGCGCCTCGGCAACTCCCCGACGTCGCCACCTCGCCCTTGGATCGCTCCGTCTGCAGCCGGAGGCGACGGGGTGAGAGAACGAGAGAGAACGGGAGAGAGAGGGAGAGAACGCGAGAGTGAGGAGAGAGAGAAGGGGGGGTAAATAAATAGGAAATTAGGAATTTTCCTAATTTCTGAAAATCTGTAAAATGCGTCAAAAATGTACTAATTCAGAAAAATACGTAAAAATAGTCAAAACGGCCGGCTCAGAGAGTGCATCGTCGCTGCAGCATTCACGAGTCGAGGAACTGACAAACAAACTCACCGTAGGGTTCCGTAACTAGTACGAGAGAAAAACTCACACGGCTCGTAAAACTCAACTCGGAAGCCACCAAAGCGAACCGAAGCTCACCGAAACCAATCCAAAAGATCCAATGAAGAACCAGCAAGACCTACCAAGGATCCATGGCATTACAAAAGCTATCCTAAACAACCAATATGGGCCCAAACTAAGATACGAAGGCCCAATTAATACAAAACAACGGGAAATTGGACTCATGACCACATGACTCAATAAAGAAAAATTACATAAATAAGACATGAACATAAAGATAACATGAGATCATCATAGCCGGTTCTCCTCAAAGTGATGCAGGCGATCCGAGCCAAAGAGAGCGCTGTGAGATGCCCTCATCAAAAAATCTTCACATATTGAAGCATTTATTATACTAAAGATAATATCTTTAAATATTTATTAATTACGCATATATTTAGATGCATTAACCTTATTTTATTACAGTTCATGTGCACTATTTTTTACATTTCCTATGTAGTTACAAAAATATTTAGTAAATTTAATATTTTTTTACATTTCAACTATAATTATATCAACATTTACAAGTATTAAATTTATTTTTTTACACATCATTGTAATTATACAAATGTTTAGACATATCAACCACTTTTAACTTTAGATATCTGGTCTACTTGCCGTTAAACACAATAACGAGTTAATAATTCCTCTAACTTCTTACAATCAACACTTTTACTCTTTTCATCAGTATCCAATTTTGTTAAGATTCTCATTGGTGTGGAGATATATTTTGATGTGTTTAATCTAAATATTTTTAAAAGTTATATTGAATATTTTGCCTTACTTATAAATATGTCTTCTTTTATTTTCTTAATTTGAAGTCCTAAGAAAAAATTGAACTCTTCTATGAGACTCATTTCAAACTCCTCCTACATCATCTTATAAAAATTCTAACATATTGAAACATTTGTTATACTAAATATAATATCTTCAAATATTTATTAATTATACATATATTTAGAAGCATTAATATTATTTTATTTTATTTCATTCAAATTATTTTTTTACATTTCCCATATAGTTACACAGACGTTTAGACAAATTAATATTATTTCTTTTTACATTTCAACTATAATTATATAAATGTTTACAAGTATTACATTTATTTTTTACAATTCATTGTAATTATACAAATGTTTAAACATATTAACATTTTTTTTAACTTTAGATATCCAGTCTACTTGCAGTTAAACACAATAACAAGTTAATCACCCCTATAACTTCTTAGAATCGACACTTTTATCCTTTTCATCGGTATCCAATTTTGTTGAGATTCTCATTGGTGTGGAGATATGTTTTGACGTGTCTAGTTTAAATATTTTAAAAGTTATATTGAATATTTTGTCTAACTTATAAATATATCTTCTTTTATTTTCTTAATTTGAAGTCCTAAAAATAAATTGAGCTATTTTATGAGACTCATTTCAAACTCCTACGACATCTTAGAAAACTCACCACATATTGAAACATTTCTTATACTAAAAATAATATCTTCAAATATTTATTAATTATGCATATGTTTAGATGCATTAATCTTATTTTATTACATTTTATGTGTACTATTTTTTATATTTCTTGTGTAGTCATACAAACGTTTAGATAAATTAATATTTTTTCTTTTACATTTCAACTATAATTATATAAATGTTTATAAGTATTAAATTTATTTTTTTAGAATTCATTGCAATTATACAAATATTTTGACATATTAATAATTTTTTAACTTTAGATATCCGGTTTACTTACCGTTAAACACAATAACGAGCTAATCATTCCTCTAACTTCTTAGAATCAACACTTTTACCATTTTTATCGATATCCAATTTTGCTGAGATTCTCGTCGGTTTGGAGATATATTTTGATGTGTCTAGTCTAAATATTTATAAAAGTTATATTGAATATTTTGTCTGACTTATAAATATATCTTCTTTTATTTTCTTAATTTGAAGACCTAAGAAGAAATTTGGCTCTTCTATGAGACTCATTTCAAACTCCTCTTACATCATCTTGAAAAAATCTCACATATTGAAGTATTTATTATACTAAAGATAATATCTTCAAATATTTATTAATTATGCATTTATTTAGATGCATTAATCTTATTTTATTACAGTTCATGCGCACTATTTTTTTACATTTCCCATGTAGCTACAAAAACATTTAGATAAATTTAATATTTTTTTTACATTTCAACTATAATTATATCAACATTTACAAGTATCAAATATATTTTTTTACATTTCATTACAATTATACAAAAATTTAGGTATATTAATAATTTTTTAACTTTAGATATCCCATCTACTTGCCGTTAAACACAATAACGAGTTAATCATTCCTCTAATTTCTTAGAATCAACACTTTTACCCTTTTCATCGGTATCCAATTTTACTAAGGTTCTCATTGGTATGGAGATATGTTTTGATGTGTATAATCTAAATATTTTTAAAAGTTATATTGACTATTTTACCTTTCTTATAAATATCTCTTCTTTTATTTTCTTAATTTGAAATCTTAAGAAGAAATTGAGCTCTTCCAAGAGACTCATTTCAAACTAGCTCCTCCTACATCATCTTAGAAAAATTCTCACATATTGAAACATTTGTTATACTAAATATAATATCTTCAAATATTTATTAATTACACGTATGTTTAGATGCACTAATCTTATTTTATTACATTTCATGCGCACTATTTTTTTACATTTCTTGTGTAGTTATACAAACGTTTAGACAAATTAATATATAATTTTTATTCAACTATAATTATATAAACATTTACAAGTATTAAATTTATTCTTTTGCATTTCACTCTAATTATACAAATGTTTAGATATATTAATAATTTTTTAGCTTTAGATATCCGGTGTACTTGTCATTAAATATAATAACGAGCTAATCGTTCCTCTAACTTCTTAGAATCAACACTTTTACCATTTCCAACGGTATCCAATTTTACTGAGATTCTCATTGGTGTGGAGATGTGTTTTGATGTGTCTAGTCCATATATTTTTAGAAGTTATATAGAATATTTTGTATGACGTATAAATATATCTTCATTTATTTTCTTATTTTGAAGTCCTAGAAAAAATGAGCTCTTCCATGAGACTCGTTTCAAACTCCTACAACATCTTTGAAAAATGCCCACATATTGAAATTTGTTATACTAAAGATCATATCTTCAAATATTTCGTAATTACGCATATGTTTAGATGAATGAATCTTGTTTTTTTACATTTCATTCGCACTGTTTTTTTACATTTCATTCGCACTATTTTTTTACATTTTAGATAAATTAATATTTTTTCTTTTACATTTCATCTTTAATTATATAAATGTTTACAAGTATCAAATTTATTTTTTTACATTTCATTGTAATTATACAAATGTTTAGACATATTAACAATTTTTTAACTTTAGATATCTGGTCAACTTCCTGTTAAGCACAATAACGAGCTAATCTTTCCTCCAACTTCTTAGAATCAACACTTTTATCATTTTCATCGGTATCTAATTTTTTTGAGATTCTCATTGGTGTGGAGATATATTTTGATGTGTCTAGTCCAAATAATTTTAAAAATTATATTGAATATTTTATCTGACTTATAAATATTTCTTCTTTTATTTTCTTAATTTGAAGTCCTAAAAATAAATTTAACTCTTTCATAAGACTCATTTCAAACTCCCCCTACGTCATCTTATAAAAAATCCTAACATATTGAAACATTTGTTATACTAAAGTTAATATCTTTAAATATTTATTAATTATGCATATGTTTAGATGTATTAATCTTATTTTATTACATTTCATGTGCACTATTTTTTTACATTTCCCGTGTAGTTATACAAACGTTTGGATAAATTAATATTTTTTCTTTTTACATTTCGGCTATAATTATATAAACGTTTACAAGTATTAAATTTATTTTTTTAGAATTCACTGTAATTATAGAAATATTTAGACATATTAATAATTTTTTAACTTTAGATATCCGATTTACTTACCGTTAAACACAATAACGAGTTAATCATTCCTCTAACTTCTTAGAATGTACACTTCTACCATTTTTATCGTTATCTAATTTTACTGAGATTCTCGTTGGTTTGGAGATATATTTTTGATGTGTCTAGTCTAAATATTTTTAAAAGTTATATTGAATATTTTATCTGACTTATAAATATATCTTCTTTTATTTTCTTAATTTAAAGTCCTAAGAAAAAAATTGACACTTCTAGGAGACTCATTTCAAACTCCTCCTACATCATCTTAAAAAAATCCTCACATTTTGAAACCTTTATTATACTAAATATAATATCTTCAAATATTTATTAATTACACATATATTTAGATGCACTAATCTTGTTTTATTACATTTCATTCGCACTATTTTTTTACATTTCTCGTGTAGTTACACAAATGTTTAGAAAAATTAATATATATTTTTTACATTTCAACTATAATTATATAAATGTTTACTAGTATTAAATTTATTTTTTTACATTTCACTCTAATTATACAAATATTTAGACATATTAATAATTTTTTAACTTTAGATATCCGGTTTACTTGCCATTAAATATAATAACGTGATAATCATTCCTCTAACTTCTTAGAATCAACACTTTTACCCTTTTCATCGGTATCCAATTTTGCTGAGATTCTCATTGGTGTGGAGATATGTTTTGATGTGTCCAGTCCATATATTTTTAGAAGTTATATTGAATATTTTATCTGACTTATAAATATATCTTCATTTATTTTCTTATTTTGAAGTCCTAAGAAAAAATGAGCTCTTCCATGAGACTAATTTCAAACTCCTCCTACAACATCTTAGAAAAATCTTCACATATTGAAACATTTGTTATACTAAAGATCATATCTTCAAATATTTATTAATTACGCATATGTTTAGATACATTAATCTTGTTTTATTACATTTAATTCACACTATTTTTTTTACATTTCCCGTGTAGTTACACAAATGTTTAGACAAATTAATATTTTCCCTTTTACATTTTATCTTTAATTATATAAAAGTTTACAAGTATCAATTTTTTTTATATTTCATTGTAATTATACAAATGTTTAGACATATTAATAATTTTTTAACTTTGGATATCCGGTCTACTTCCCGTTAAGCACAGTAACGAGCTAATCCTTCCTCTAGCTTATTAGAATCAACACTTTTATCATTTTCATCGGTATCCAATTTTGTTGAGATTCTGATTGGTGTGGAGATATATTTGGGTGTGTCTAGTCTAAATATTTTTAAAACTTATATTGAATATTTTGTCTAACTTATAAATATATCTTCTTTTATTTTCTTAATTTGAAGTCTTAAAAAAATTTGAGCTCCTCCAGGAGACTCATTTTAAGCTCCAACATCATTTTAAAAAAATCCTCACATATTAAAATATTTATTATACTAAAGATAATATCTTCAAATATTTATTAATTACGCACATGTATAGATGCATTAATCTTGTTTTATTACATTTCATGCGCACTATTTTTTACATCTCCCGTGTAATTACACAAACGTTTAGACAAATTAATATTTTTCTTTTTACATTTCAACTATAATTATATAAACGTTTACAAGAATTAAATTTATTTTTTAAAATTTTTGTATAATTATAAAATTATTTAGATATCTTAACAACTTTTTAACTTTAGATATGCAGTCTACTTGCCGTTAAACACAATAACGAGTTAATCATTCCTCTAATTTCTTAGAATCAACACTTTTATCATTTTTATCGATATCCAATTATGCTGAGATTCTCATTGGTTTGGAGATATGTTTTGATGTGTTTAGTCTAAATATTTTAAAAAGTTATATCGAGTATTTTGTCTAACTTATAAATATATCTTCTTTTATTTTCTTAATTTAAAATCCTAAGAAGAAATTTAGCTCTTCTATGAGACTCATCTCAAACTCCTCCTACATCATCTTAAAAAAATCCTCACATATTTAAACATTTATTATACTAAAGATAATATCTTCAAATATTTATTAATTATGCATATATTTAGATGCATTAATCTTATTTTATTACATTTCATGCACACTAGTTTTTTAAATTTCTCGTGTAGTTATACGAACATTTAGATAAATTCAATATTTTTTTACATTTCAACTATAATTATATAAACATTTACAAGTATTAAATTTATTTTTTTACATTTCATTGTAATTATACAAATATTTAGACATATCAACCACTTTTTAACTTTAGATATCCGGTCCATTTGCTGTTAAACACAATAGCAAGTTAATCATTCTTCTAAGTTCTTAGAATCAACATTTTTACCATTTTCATCGATATCCAATTTTGCTGAGATTCTCATTGGTGTGAAGATATATTTTGACGTGTCTAGTCTAAATATTTTTAAAAGTTATATTGAATATTTTATATGTCTTATAAATATGTCTTCTTTTATTTTCTTAATTTGAAATCCTACGAAGAAATTGAGCGCGTCCATGAGACTCATTTCAAACTCCTCCTACATCATCTTAGAAAAATCTTCACATATTTAAACATTTGTTATATTAAAGATAATATCCTCAAATATTTATTAATTATACATATGTTTAGATGCACTAATCTTGTTTTATTACATTTCATTCGCACTATTTTTTTACATTTCTCGTGTAGTTACACAAATGTTTAGAAAAATTAATATATATTTTTTACATTTCAACTATAATTATATAAATATTTACAAGTATTAAATTTATTTTTTTACATTTCACTCTAGTTATACAAATGTTTAGACATATTAATAATTTTTTAACTTTAGATATCCAGTCTACTTGCCATTAAACATAATAACGTGCTAATCATTCCTCTAACTTCTTAGAATCAACACTTTTACCCTTTTCATCGGTATCCAATTTTGCTGAGATTCTCATTGGTGTGGAGATATGTTTTGATGTGTCTAGTCCATATATTTTTAGAAGTTATATTAAATATTTTATCTGACTTATAAATATATCTTCATTTATTTTCTTATTTTGAAGTCTTAAGAAAAAATGAGCTCTTCCATGAGACTAATTTCAAACTCCGCCTACAACATCTTAGAAAAATCTTCACATATTGAAACATTTGTTATACTAAAGATCATATTTCAAATATTTATTAATTACGCATATGTTTAGATGTATTAATCTTGTTTTATTACATTTTATTCGCACTATTTTTTTACATTTTCCGTCTAGTTACACAAATATTTAGATAAATTTATATTTTTTTCTTTTTGATTTCATCTTTAATTATATAAATGTTTACAAGTATCAAATTTATTTTTTTTACATTTTATTGTAATTATACAAATGTTTAGACATATTAACAATTTTTTAACTTTAGATATCTGGTCAACTTCCCGTTAAGCACAATAACGAGCTAATCTTTCCTCTAACTTCTTAGAATCAACACTTTTATCATTTTCATCGGTATCTAATTTTTCTGAGATTCTCATTGGTGTGGAGATATATTTTTATGTGTCTAATCCAAATAGTTTTAAAAGTTATATTGAATATTTTGTCTGACTTATAAATATTTCTTCTTTTATTTTCTTAATTTGAAATCCTAAAAATAAATTGAGCTCTTTCATAAGACTCATTTCAAACTCCTCCTACATCATCTTATAAAAATCCTAACATATTAAAACATTTGTTATACTAAAATTAATATCTTCAAATATTTATTAATTACGCATATGTTTAGATGAATTAATCTTATTTTATTACATTTCATGTGCATTATTTTTTTACATTTTCCATGTAGTTACACGAACGTTTAGATAAATTAATATTTTTTCTTTTTACATTTCGACTATAATTATATAAACGTTTACAAGTATTAAATTTATTTTTTAAAATTCATTGTAATTAAAGAAATATTTAGACATATTAATAATTTTTTAACTTTAGATTTAACTTTAGAAATATTTACAACTCCGCCATGGCCGGTCCCAAGCCCGGATGAGAAAAGAGGAGGGTTTGCATTAGGTCGACAGCCAGTAGTAAAATTTTGTCACATCTCCAACATGAATTCTGATCTAAATACATTTTGTGCTAATGCTAGGGCGTTCCCCGTAAGCGACGCATTACATCGGAACCCGGATGGAATGACAAGTGAGCAAGGGCTAGCTAGGGCGTTCCACGTAAGTGACGCGTTACATCGGAACCCGGATGGAATGATAAGTGAGCACGGGCTAGGTAGGGCGTTCCCCGTAAGAGACGCGCCGCAATGGCGCCCGATTGCGGTGTCAAATAGGCAAGGGTTCTCGTGTGGGGTTGGACGCACACGGGTAAAGAAGCAAGTCCAAAAACATACGATCCGTCTAGCTACTTGGAATATAAGAACTTTAACGGGTAAGGGTTTAGAATTAGTTAAGTTAATGAAGGACAGGAGGGTTAACATAACTTGCCTACAAGAAACTAGGTGGAAATGACATAAAGCTAAAGACATTGATGGATATAACATTTGGTATACGGGTAATAATAACTCTAGAAATGGTGTTGCTATAATAATAGATAAAAACTTAAAAGATAGAGTTGTGGAAGTAAATAGATTGGGGGATAGACTAATGTTAATTAAACTTATCTTAGGTGATGATATTTTGAATATAATTAGTGCATATGCACCTCAAGTAGGATTAGAAGAGAGCATTAAAAAGTAATTTTGGGAGGCTATTGATAGTTTGATCCAAAATATCCCTAGTGAAGAGAGAATCTTCATTGGAGGGGATCTTAATGGTCATGTGGGTAAAGATAATAGAGGCTACGAGAGGATTCATGGAGGGCTTGGTTTTGGTAATAGAAATGATATGGGTTACACTATTCTTGATTTTACTATGGCCTACGATCTAGCAATTACTAATATCTTCTTTAAGAAGAGGGACGAACATTTAATAACATACAAGAGTGGAACAGGTATAAGTCAAATTGACTATTTCCTCATTAGGAAGGTCGATAGAGTTTTATGTAATGATTGTAAAGGAATTCCTGGTGAGAGTCTAGCCCCTCAACATAGGTTGTTAGTAATGGATGTCACTATCCCTAAATTCAAAAGAAAGAGCATTATAAATAATTATTCCAAGATTAAATGGTAGAATTTAAAAGGTAAAAGTTTAGAAATATTTAAAAATCATCTATTAAAGGAAAATATTTAGAATTTAGAACAAGAAACTAATGTAATGTGGAATAATGTTACAAATTGTATAACAAAGGTTGTAAAATAACTCTTAGGCGAATCTAAAGGTAAAAAGAATTTAGAAAAAGAGACTTGGTGGTGGAGTGAGGAAATCTAAAATACCATTAGAGTAAAAAATGAATGCTTTAAAGTTTGGCAAACTAACAAAAATGATCAAACCTTAGAAGCCTATAAAATCGCTAAAAAGAGAGCTACGAAAATAGTTAGCGAAGCTAAATCAAAGGCATTTGAAGATTTATATAATAAATTAGGAACCCGAGAGGGTGAAAAGGACATATTTAAACTTGCTAAATTAAGATAAAGGAAAACTAGAGATTTAGATCATGTTCGGTGCATTAAAGATGAAGATCAAATGGTTTTAACTAAGGATCTTGAGATTAAAGGGAGGTGGCATAGCTATTTTCAGAAGTTACTTAATGGAGATTGCGTCAATTATTTCTCTTTAGAAGATATCCAAGAGTTCATAATATTTGATAAATATCAATATTTCAGGTGTATTAAGATGTCAGAAGTGGAGGATACTTTAAGGAAAATGAAAATGGGCAAGGCCTTAGGACTAGATGGCTTACCTATTGAAGTATGGAAAGGCCTAGGAGATATCGGTATTCAGTGGCTAACTAAATTTTTTAATAAAATTTTAAAGGAACGAAGAATGTCAGAAGTTTGGAGAAAAAGTGTTGTAGTTCCTTTCTATAAAAACAAAGGAGATATTCAAAGTTGTAATAATTATCGTGGAATTAAGCTTATGAGTCATACTATGAAACTTTGGGAAATAGTAATTGAAAAATACCTCCGATGTATGACTATTGTATCGGACAATCAGTTTGGTTTTATGTCGAATAGATCTACTACAGAAGCTATTTTTTTACTACGACAGCTAATGGAGAAGTATAGAGAGATAAGAAAAGATTTGTATATAGTCTTTCTTGATTTAGAAAAGGCGTATGATCGAGTACCGAGAGAATTGATTTGGTGGACATTAAGAAAGAAAGGAATCTCTCAAGGATATGTTGATTTGATTAATGATATGTATGACGGTGCTATTACTAGTGTTCGAACTATTGCTGGGGAGACTGATGAATTTTCCGTTTCTATAGGTTTGCATCAAGGTTCTGCACTAAGTCCGTATCTCTTTGCCTTGGTTATGGACGAAGTAACTAAACAATTGAATGAGGATATCCCTTGGTGTATGCTATTTGCAGATGATATTATTTTAATTGATGAGAGTATTGATGCTCTCAATGCTAAGTTAGAGCGTTGGAGACTTGCCTTGGAGTCTAAAGGTTTTAAAATTAGTAGGAGTAAGTCAGAGTTTATGCATTGTAATTTTAGTAATGGGAGACTGGTTCAGGAAGACATAGTTCTAATTGATGGACATAACATTCCGAAGAGTAGTAGCTTTCGATACTTAGGGTCCATCATACAAGAGAATGGGGAGATTTATGATGATGTTACACATAGGATTAAGACAGGTTGGTTAAGATGGAGAAGTGCATCAGGAGTCCTTTGTGATCATCGTATGCCTGTGAAACTTAAAGGGAGGTTTTATAGAACGGCTGTGAGACCTGCTTTGTTATATGGTACCGAGTGTTGGGCAGTATGTAATGCCCTGGATCCTTGGTAGGTCTTGCTGGATCTTCATTGGATCTTTTGGATTGGTTTCGTTGAGTTTCGGTTCGCTTTTGTGGCTTCCGAGTTGAGTTTGACGAGCCGTGTGGGTTTTTCTCACGTACTAGTTATGGAACCCTACGGTGAGTTTGTTTGTCAATTCTTGAACTCGTGGATGCTATAGCGACGATGTACTCTTCGAGCCGGTCGTTTCGACTATTTTTGTGTATTTTTCTGAATTGGTGCATTTTCGGCGCATTTTCAGAATTTTCAGAAATTAGGAAAATTTCATAATTTCTTTTCTATTTCTTTTCTTTTCCTCTCTCCTCCTTCTCATTCACCGCCGTCGCCTCTCTCTCTCTCTCCCGTTTTCTCTCCCGTTCGCCTCCTCGGCTCCGGCTGCAGACGGGGACCTAGAGGCACGTGTTGGGGATGTGATGGAGCTGGCTGGGTGCGCGATGGGGCGAGGATCGGATCGATTCTGGCGCGATCCCGTTCGGTGGATTCAAAGCCGGTGAAATCGGTTCGCGAGTGGATTTCGGCGTGGTTTAGTCCTTTCGGGGCTCGGTTTCTTCGGTGGAGGTAGGGTGACTGATCCTTACTTCGTCCTCTCCGTTTTCCCTGCCATTGCACGACGTTCGGCTAGGAAACGGTCGAGTTTGGGCTTAGTTTGCCTAAACCGTGATTTTCGTGGTTTTTAGGGTCGGTCGGTAAACGACGACTGTTTGCGGCGTAGTTAGTTTCTAACTGACCGCTAGGATGTCAGGATCCCATCCACGTTGATTTCGTGTCGTTTGGTGTTCATTCGAGGCCGGTAGAAGTCCGGGAACCTCGGTGACCCATTTTGGGTCGATTTGATGAAATCGCCCGGATCTTGTGTTTTTGAGCTTGCATGTGGGGTTTTTAGCACCCTAGTGTTGTTTTCCAGCCTTTGGGTTTGTTTCCCCTGCGCTTCGGCGTGTATGGGGCGTGGAACGAGCCGATTTGGCCATTCCTATATTTTCCCGCCGTGACCGATGTAACGGTCATTCCAGTGGCCGTCACTTGTATATAACGGCCCTACGACTGACCGCTACTTCGTTTGAGGTTTTTGAGCTTTCTGGTTTCTGGGTGAGTGACGGCCCTAGGGTGGCGCGTCGCTTCCCTGTAATGTGCCTAGGTCTACGCGTTACTTCGCTTGTTGTTGCCTTGTTTTGGGGTTGAGTCGGTTGGTCTAACGCGCTTGACCCAGCGCGTTAGATGGAAGTAACGCGCCCTGCCTTGGCCGTTATTATCCGTTTGACCGACATTTGACCGTTGAGGCGGTTCCCCCGACGGATGGGTTCCCATCCGTTATTTTGAGTGTAACCCGCCTGCCCCTGGCCGTTGCATTCTGTTTTGGTCGACTGTGGGTGGCTGTGCCGTTGGTTGTAAAGCGCCTGTCCCCATGCGTCATTTGTGTGTAACGCGCCCTTCTTGGACCGTTACATGCTGTTTGGCTGAGGGTTGTGGGTGTTGTGCTGTTCGATGGTGTAACGGCCGTGCCCCTGTGCGTCATTGTTGTATAACGCGCTTGCCCCTTGCCGTTATTTGTTGTTTTGTGCTGGGTTGAGGGTGGCTGTGCCATTGTGAGTAACGCGTCTGCCCCTGTGCGTCGTTTGGTTCTGGCGCGTCTCTTCTGCCGCGTTGCTTGCTTGTAACGCGCTTGGCCTTGTGCGTTACTTGGCCTTGTTTCGTGTGTTTGCGTTTTAGGTTGGTTAGGGCGGTGTGTGACAGCCATTCTCCCGACCGTCGCTTGGAGTGTAACGGCCTAGGTCTAGACCGTCACATGCTTGTAGCGGTCTAGGTGTGGTGCATTACATGCCTTGTGCTCCGATTTCCGTTCCTTCGGTTTCTGCTTGTCTTGGCTTGGCCTTGTGGTCTGCCTGCTGTCCCGTGGATGTCTCCCGACGTCCTATGAGGGCTAGGACTACGTTGTAAGGTAGCTAGGAGTCTTCTTGCTTGAGGTTGGATTCTCTATCCTACCTTTGCTTGTGTTTTGGTCTGGTTCTGGTCAACCCGGGGTGGCCCAGTGGTTGATAGGTGACCTTGTGTGTGGGTGTCTTGGCGGTTCTGTCCAGTTCGAGACACTGGTTCTGGATGCCTCGAGGTGTCGCTTTACCTCGGTTTGTGTGTCCAGTTGTGTCTGAGGGTTTTTGGTGTTCCCTCAGGTCTCCTTGTGTTATTTTCTGCGGAGCGTGATTTTTCTGGCTTAGGATTAGACCGATTGGCAGCTTGTTCCGCTATCTGTGACGATCGTGCCTTTGAGTCATTCGACTCGGGATCGTTACGTGGTAGGTCTAGTTGCCTGGTCTTGAGTCTGTTGGCAGCGGTGGTACTGCCAGTGGTGCTTGGTGGTACGTGCGACATGGCTTTCCTTAGACTGTCTGTACCCTAGCACTTGTGTTTTGGAGTCTGTGCCTTGTGAACCTCCACTAGTCGTAGCCTGTGACGTAGGCTTTTCTTAGTACGTCACCCACCGGGAGTGGTGGACGGGCAGTTCCCGTTACACTATTTTTAAGCTAGTTCCGTGGGCCCCAGCCAACGGTAGCGTCCTACCGAGGGGAATACTAGCTAGAGGCCTGGCCTAGGTACGGGTCAGTGCGTGCACACGTGGTCAGGGACTGAGGACTTGCGTCGACGGGCGTGACCCTGACTAGTTACTTGCAGTTGTGGTGCTGCGGTCTTGTGTCCGTGAGGTGCCGTTTTTCCTTAGAACGTCGTTGTTCCTTGGACCTGGTTCTTGGTGTGTCTAGTTTCCCCGTGCTGCACACGGTCGGGTAGACATGACACTTGTGGCGCAGTGTAAGACGTTAGTGGACGCATCTGGCTGTTCTTCTAGTGTGAGGGTACTTCTATCACTTGACCAGCGACTCTTGCGTTTCTCGGAGCCGGTGTTCTCCTTTTCGTGTCGGCTAGTCTTGGCCTTGTCCAAGATTTGCTACCCTGGATGTGTGGTCTGTTCTTGGCTGTGTTCGAGATGAGCCCGGGGTGGCGTGCACGATGTTCCAATCGTGTAGGCCATCGTGGTTGTTTTAGCCGTCTTTGCAGGTCTCCGTCTTAGACCTGGTGTCGGGTTGGCAGATCGGTAACTTCTGACCTTGTTGGATCAGAGTCGCCCTTCTGCTGTTGTTTGGAGTAGTTTGGGGTGCTGAGGTTAGTTCGGCCGCCACTTGTCTGGCGCAGGTTCTTCCCCTTTCTTGCTTGTTCCCTACTCCTACCTCCCGTCTGTTTACCACTGCCTGTAGCGTAGTTTTACAGCTTTTTAGTGTAGCCTTTCCTGCTTTGCTGCACTAGCTGTTTCTGTTGTTGCTTCCGTTGCACTGTGCGTTTTCCAGTGGGGATCCGCGTGACCCCTACTGAGTTTCTGTTTAGAGACTCACCCCTGCTTTTCAAGTGGGTTTCACCGTCTGCCTCTGCTGTTCCTGGTGGAGCGCGTTGTTGTAGCTGCCAGCTGTACCTGTGTCGGGCTTCCCCCGACTTCTGTGTACGTTCTTTTTTGTCAGACTGTACTTGTTGTCTTTCCTTTGGACTAGACTCTAGTGTATAATTGTAAAATTTGAATTATTAATGAAAATGTAATTTTATTTCTGCTACTTTAGCAAACGGTTCTAATGAAATTTAATTGCTAGCTGTTATATCTGTCCGTTCAATGTACTACACGACAGTCCTTTTTCCCTTCGGCGCTTTTCCGTGCTTGGGAGGCCTCGCGGGGTCCATGTGGTACCACGTGTATCCGGTAGTCCTACCGGGTGCACCTGGTATCTGGAATCCGGGTCGCCACAGCTAGTATCAGAGCGTTGTTGTGTGAAGTACATGGGAATCTCAGATATTTAGTTTCCAGAGTCGTGAAGGTCCAGTACAGTCTCTTGCTGGCGTAGGTGTTGCGATGGTTTATCGCGGTGTTTTCCATGTGTGGTCTTGTGCGTGCTTTGTTGGCACTGTACGAGATGGTTTTGCTCTCGTCTGGGTGTGACGAGGTGCTTCGTTTCGGTTTTAATGTTGGTCTCGATCGTGTTGCACTTGGCAGTGTTTGTCGGTTGACATGAACCTGTAGTGCCTTGTTCGAGCTGTTTTCGGTGTTTTGCTCAGGTGGCTTATGACTTCTAGTGTTGGTGTGATGACCATGCACGTTCTTACGTTGCTTTGGTTGTTCCAGCTTGAGTTTGTTCAGCTCCTGATGTGTTTCGCTTCTGTTGAAGTGTTCATTTAGATTCCATGTTGGAGAAGTTGCTCAGGCGAGCTAGGATTTTCCCTTCCTGGTGAGCTTTCGTGGTTGAGCTTTTTGCTTCTCATCCTTCCTGGTGGAATCTTTTCGAGGTTTGCCTTGGATTTGCTGTCTTAGTGATGCCTTTGTCCTGTGTCTACTTAAGTGTGGACAGCTTTGTTTTGAGCCTGATCTGCTCTCTACTTTACGGTTGCTTGGCTTTGGACTTCATGATGGTGTTAAGAGCTGCCGCGTACCGTAGTTGTCGTGTCGTGTCTAGCGGCCGGTGTATCGTGAAGGCTCATCTATCATTTTTAGGACGTGAAGGTAAGCTGAGATTGATGCTTTCCTTGTGCTTTGTGCTGAAGCTGGTGCTCTTCTCCTGTTGCACTTGGGCTTTTGGTGATCGGTTGTTCGCGGGGTCGGTACTCGTGGCGTGTGGGTTGCGATCTTTGTTGATTGCGATGGCGCCTGGTGTGTGCTGAGGTGCGACTACCGAGGTTATTCTATTGCCGTGTGCATTGTGTGTTGTAAGAGTACGCAGCGGAAGTGTGTGGGCTGGCTACCCATGGGTTTAGAATCGTGTTTTCGAGTTTTTGGCCGGTCGAGAGAATTGTTCTTTCTCGTGGTGACTTTGTCTTGGCTTCCTGTGCCTTGACATTGTTGTGGCCGTGCCGTGTTGTGTCGGTTGCCCGTTTGCTGTTGGCATTGGTTTCTGTGAGTGTTGGGGAATTTATCGGCATTCCTACTGATTGAGTACCCTTTGCTCTGCATGTCTTTCTTGGGTATTGTGCTCTCGAGGCGTGTTTGTAGTCCTTGAGTTGCGTTCCCCGAGATTGTTGTTGTTTCTCATTGTTGTGGGTCTCTCCTTGATGAGCAGTCTGATGCGTGACCCGCTCCCATGTGGTCGTGTGCTCAGTTGTTTCTGTGCCTTGATGTGACCCTGCTTGCAGTTGTGTTCCATGGTTCTATGTTCAGAATGGAACCGGAATCCTGCAGGTGTTGCCGTTGTTGTTTTGGCGCTGTTTCTTTATGATTTTGTGTCTCTGTTTGGACCTGGACGTGTCGGTTAGCTTGCTGTACTCTTCTTCCCTAGAGTTAGCTTGTGACTCGATCAGATGTAATATCTGAGTGAGGACTGACTTGTTGGTGCCTGTGGTCCCGTGTTGTCGTCGGTGTCCTGTGTGCCAGGTGTTCTCTGTTACCTTTGGCACGGGAGCCGATGATGTGGTTGAGCTGTCAGCTGTGAGGACTGTGTCTCCTTGTGTAAGCTGCCGCTTGCCGTGCTGTCGTTGTGTTTTTTTTTGTGTTGGTTCTCGGTTGTTGTGGCAGTCGTGTCTCTTATCCTGTGAGACGTAAACGACGTTGCCTTGCTTCAGAGATGTCAGATGTTTGTTCACTTTGGTTCCATGCTCGTGCTGTGGACTTGTTGTCTTAGAAGCTGGAGTGTGTACCTGTAATTGTGGTCTGACCTAGTTTCTCTGAGCTGGTTTTTCGAGATGTGTGTCATTTCGTGTTATGCTGTTGGGTTGTTCTCCCTTGCTTCTCCTTGGCTAGTCCTTAATTTCGAGGGCAAAATTTCTTAAAGGAGGGGCGGATGTAATGCCCTCGATCCTTGGTAGGTCTTCCTGGATCTTCAATAGATCTTTTGGATTGGTTTCGTTGAGTTTCGGTTCGCTTTTGTGGCTTCCAAGTTGAGTTTGACGAGCCGTGTGGGTTTTTCTCACGTACTAGTTACGGAACCCTACGGTGAGTTTGTTTGTCAATTCTCGAACTCGTGGATGCTACATCGATGATGTACTCTTCGAGCCGGTCGTTTCGACTATGTTTGCGTATTTTTCTGAATTGGTATATTTTCGGCGCATTTTCGAAATTTTCAGAAATTAGGAAAATTTCCTAATTTCTTTTCTATTTCTTTTCTTTTCCTCTCTCCTCCTTCTCATTCGCCGTCGTCGCCTCTCTCTCTCCCGTTTTCTCTCCCGTTCACCTCCTCGGCTCTGACTGCAGACGGGGACCTAGAGGCACGTGTTGGGATGTGATGGAGCTGGCTGGGTGCGCAATGGGGCGAGGATCGGATCGATTCTGGCGCGATCCCGTTCGGTGGATTCAAAGCCGGTGAAATCGGTTCGCGAGTGGATTTCGGCGTGGTTTAGTCCTTTCGGGGCTCGGTTTCTTCGGTGGAGGTAGGGTGACTGATCCTTACTTCGTCCTCTCCGTTTTCCCTGCCATTGCACGATGTTCGGCTAGGAAACGGTCGAGTTTGGGCTTGGTTTGCCTAAACCGTGATTTTCGTGGTTTTTAGGGTCGGCCGGTAAACGGCAACTGTTTGCGGCGTAGTTAGTTTCTAACTGACCGCTGGGATGTCAGGATCCCATCCACGTTGATTTCGTGTCGTTTGGTGTTCATTCGAGGCCGGTAGAAGTCTGGGAACCTCGGTGACCCATTTTGGGTCGATTTGATGAAATTGCCCGGATCTTGTGTTTTTGAGCTTGCATGTGGGGTTTTTAGCACCCTAGTGTTGTTTTTCCAGCGTTTGGGTTTGTTTCCCCTGCGCTTCGGCTTGTATGGGACGTGGAACGGGCCGATTTGGCCATTCCTATGTTTTCCCGCCGTGACCGATGTAACGGTCATTCCAGTGGCCGTCACTTGTATATAACGGCCCTACGACTGACCGCTACTTCGTTTGAGGTTTTTGAGCTTTCTGGTTTCTGGGTGAGTGACGGCCCTAGGGTGGCGCCTCGCTTCCCTGTAACGCGCCTAGGTCTGCGCGTTACTTCGCTTGTTGTTGCCTTGTTTTGGGGTTGAGTCGGTTGGTCTAACGCGCTTGACCCAGCGCGTTAGATGGAAGTAACGCGCCCTGCCTTGGCCGTTATTGTCCGTTTGACCGACGTTTGACCGTTGAGGCGGTTCCCCCGACGGATGGGTTCCCATCCGTTATTTTGAGTGTAACGCGCCTACCCCTGGCCGTTGCATTCTGTTTTGGTCGACTGTGGGTGGCTGTGCCGTTGGTTGCAACGCGCCTGTCCCCATGCGTCGTTTGTGTGTAACGTGTAATGCCCTGGATCTTTGCTGGATCCTTTGCAGGTCTTGTGGGATCTTTGTTAGATCTTTCAGATCTGTTTCGGATTGGTTTCGTTGAGTTTCGGTTCGCTTTTGTGGCTTCCGAGTTGAGTTTGACGAGCCGTGTGGATTTTTCTCTCGTACTAGTTACGGAACCCTACGGTGAGTTTGTTTGTCAATTCTCGAACTCGTGGATGCTACAGCGACGATGTACTCTTCGAGCCGGTCGTTTCGACTATTTTTGCATATTTTTCTGAATTTGTGCATTTTCGGCGCATTTTCGGAATTTTCAGAAATTAGGAAAATTTCCTAATTTCTTTTCTATTTCTTTTCTTTTCCTCTCTCCTCCTTCTCATTCGCCGCCATCGCCTCTCTCTCTCCCGTTTTCTCTCATTTCGCCTCCTCGGCTCCGGCTGCAGACGGGGTGCCTAGAGGCACATGTTGGGGACGTGATGGAGCTGGCTGGGTGCGCGGTGGAGCAAGGATCGGATCGATTCTGGCGCGATCCCGAACGGTGGATTCAAAGCCGGTGAAATCGGTTCGCGAGTGGTTTTCGGCGTGGTTTAGTCCTTTCGGGGCACGGTTTCTTCGGTGGAGGTAGGGTGACTGATCCTTACTTCGTCCTCTCCGTTTTCCCTGCCATTGCACGACGTTCAGCTAGGAAACGTTCGAGTTTGGGCTTGGTTTGCGTAAATCATGATTTTCGTGGTTTTAGGGTCGGCCGGTAAACGGCGACTGTTTGCGGCGTAGTTAGTTTCTAACTGACCGCTGGGATGTTAGGATCCCATCCACGTTGATTTCGTGTTGTTTGGCATTCATTCGAAGCCGGTAGAAGCCCGGGAACCTCGGTGACCCACTTTGGGTGGATTCGTTAGAATCGCCCAGATCTTGAGTTTTTGAGCTTGCATGTGGGCGTTTTGGCCCTCTTGTGTTGTTTATTGTCGTTTGGGTTTGGTTCCCCTGTGTTTCGGCGTGAATGGGGCGTGGAACGGGCCGATTTGGCCGTTCCTCTGTTTTCCCGCCATGACCGATGTAGCGGTCGTTTCAGAGGCCGTTACTTGGCTCTGACGGCCCTATGATAGACCGCCGTTTGGCTTGGCGTTCTTGAGTTTTCTGGCTTCTGGGTGAGCGACGGCCCTAGGCTGGCGTGTCGTTCCCGTGTAACGCGCCTGAGCCTGCGCGTTACATTCGTTTTGTCGTTTTGTGTGCCGAGTATGGCGGTTCCTCTGACGGCCTTGTGGAGGAGCGCCAGAGGTGTGTAACGCGCCCATGGTTGGCCGTTACATGTCCTGTGTTCGTGCTTTGACTGGGCGTTGACTGTGTAAGGCGGTTGATGCGGCGGTCATGTTCCCGTGCGTCACAGTGTTGTAACGCGCCTAGTGTAGGCCGTTACATGCTGTTTGGCTGAGGGTTGGGTGTTGTATTGTTCGATGGTGTAACGGCCGTGCCCCTGTGCGTCGTTGTTGTATAACGCGCTTGCCCCTTGCCGTTATTTATTGTTTTGTGCTAGGTTGAGGGTGGCTGTGCCGTTGTGAGTAACGCGCATGCCCTTGTGCGTCGTTTGGTTCTGGCGCGTTTCCCCTGCCGCGTTGCTTGCTTGTAACGCGCTTGGCCTTGTGCGTTACTTGGCCTTGATTCGTGTGTTTGTGTTTTAGAGTGGTTAGGGTGGTGTGTGTGCGAGGGCCTGTCGTCTGTCCGTTGTTTGGGTGTAACGGCCCAGGTCTAGACCATCATATGCTTGTGGCGGTCTAGGGGTGGTGCGTTACTTGCCCTGTGCTTCGATTTCCGTGCTTCGGTTTATGCTTGTCTTGGCTTGGCCTGGTGGTCTGCCCGTTGTCCCGTGGATGTCTTCCGACGTCCTATGAGGGCTAAGACTATGTTGTGAGGTGGCCAGGAGTCTTCTTGCTTGAGGTGGGACTCTCTTTCCTACTGTTCAAGCATTGTGTTGGGTTCAGGTCAACCCGGTGTGACCCAGTGGTTGACATGTAACCTTGTGTGTGTGTGTCTCGGTGGTTGTGCCCGGCTCGAGACACTGCTTCTGGATGCCTCGAGGTGTTGCCTTACCTCGGTTTACGTATCCAGGCGTGTCTGAGGGTTCTTCGTGTTTCCCTCAGATCTCCGTGTGTTGTTTTCTGCGGAGCGTGGTTTATTCTGGCTTAGGATTAGACCGATTGGCGGCTTGTTCCGCTGTTTGTGACGATCTTACCGTTGAGTCGTCTGACTCAAGGATCGTTGCGTTGTAGGTCTAGTTGCCTGATCCTGAGTCTGTTGGAGGTTGTCTAGCTGCCTTGGTGCTTTGTGGTGAGCGAGACAGGGCTTTTCTTAGACTGTCTGTGCTTTAGCACCTGTGTTTCGGAGTTTGTGCCTTGTGAGCCTCCACTAGTTGTAGCCCTAGGCTTTTGCCGACCCACCGGGAGTGGTGGAGGGGTTTTCCGGTTGCGTTTGGTACGTACGGTTCTTAAGCTAGTTCCGTGGGCCCCGGCCAACGGTAGCGTCCTACCGAGGGGAATACTAGCTAGAGGCCTGGCCTAGGTAGTGGTCAGTGTGTGCACACGTGATCAGGGACTGGGGACTTGCGCCGACGGGCGTGGCCCAGACTAGTCACTCGCAGTTGGTGCTGTAGTTTCGTGCTGTGGTACCATGTTTCCTTGGAACTGTTGTTCCTCGGACCTGGTTCTTGGTGTGTCTTATCCTTGAGTGACTTGACACTTGTAGCACAGTTTAAGACGTCAGTGGACGCATCTGGCTGTTCTTCTGGGAGGAGGGTGCTCCTGTCACTTGGTGCGGTGACTCTCGGCGTTTTCTTGCGCGCTGTGACCTTTTCAAGTTACCCGCTTGTAGCTGTACTTGAGGTCAGTGTTTTGTCGTTTGCATGACGTTCTTGTCATGCGTGGGGCTGTGTGCACAACGTGTCATGTCGTGTTTTGTTTGCGCTTTCGGTGTCGGCGTCTGCCTTCGCCTTTGTTTTGGCCGATGGACTGGGTTACCCTACTATGTGAGTTTGGGGTCGACCGTCTGTTGCCGCTTGGAGTAGCTTAGGGTGCCAAGTTCTCCTCGGTGGCCGTTGTTCCGTGTTTTACGGCCTCACTCTTCTTTGTTGTTGAGCTCCCCTTGCTCTTAGCCTGTTCCCTACTCCTGTTGTACCATGTCTGTTTACAGCTTTGTAGTGTAGCTTTTCCTGCTTTGCTACACTTGTTGTTAGTGTTGCTTCCATTGCACTGTGCATTTTCCAGTGGGGATCCGCGTGACCCCTACTGAGTTTCTGTTTAGAGACTCACCCCTGCTTTTCAGGTGGGTTTCGTCGTCTGCCTCTACTGTTCCTGGTGGAGCGCGTTGTTGTAGCTGCCAGCTGTACCTGCGTCGGGCTTCCCCCGACTTCTGTGTACGTTCTTTTCTGTCAGACTGTACTTGTTGTCTTTCCTTCTGGACTGGACTCTGGTGTATAATTGTAAAATGTAATTTTATTTCTGCTACTTTAGCAAACCGTTCTGATGAAATTTAATTGCTTGCTGTTATATCTGTCAGTTCAATGTACTACACGATAGTCCTTTTTCCCTTCGGCACTTTCCCGCGCTTGGGAGGCCTCGCGGGTCCCATGCGGTACCACGTGTATCCGGTAGTCCTACCGGATATATCTGGTATCCGGAATCCGGGTCGCCACAGTTGATATCAGAGCTTTGTTGTGTGAAGTACATGGGAATCTCAGATATATAGTTTCCAGAGTCGTGAAGGTCCAGTACAGTCTCTTGCTGGCTTAGGTGTTGCGATGTTTATCGCGTTGTTTTCCATGTGTGGTCTTGTGCGTGCTTGGTTGGCACTGTGCGATATGGTTTTTGCTCTCGTCTGGATGTGACGAGGTGCTTTGTTCGGTTTTGAAGTTGTCTCGATCGTGTTGCACTTGGCAGTGTTTGTCGGTAGGCATGAACCTGCAGTGCCTTGTTCGAGATGTTTTTGTGTGTTGCTCAGGTTGCTTTTGACCTTTAGCCTTGGGTTGATGACCGTACACGTTCTCACGTTGTCTTGGTCGTCCCGGCTTGAGTTTGTTCAGCTCCTGATGTGTTTTGCTTCTGTTGAAGTGCTCGTTTAGATTCCGTGTGGGAGAAGTTGCTCAGGCGAGCTAGGATTTTCCCTTCCTGGTGAGCTTTCGTGGTTGAGCTTCTTGCTTCCTGTCCCTTCTGGTGGAATCTTTTCGAGATTTGCCTTGGATTTGCTGTCTTAGTGATGCCTTTGTCATGTGTCTACTTAAGTGTGGACAGCTTTGTATTGAGCCTGATCTAATCTTTGCTATACGGTTGCTTGGCTTTGGACTCCATGATGGTGTTAAGAGCTGCCGCATACCGTAGTTGTCGTGCTGTGTCTAACGGTCGATGTATCGTAAAGGCTCATTTATCATTTTCGGGACGTGAAGGTAAGCTGAGATTGATGCTTTCCTTGTGCTTTGTGCTGAAGCTGGTGCTCTTCTCCTGTTGCACTTAGGCCCCTTGTGATCGGTTGTTCGCGGGATCGGTACTCGTGGCGTGTTAATTGCGATCTTTGTTGATTGTGATGGCTCCTGGTAGGTGCTGAGGTGTGACTACCGAGGTTATTCTGTTGCCGTGTGCATTGTGTGTTGTAAGAGTACGCAGCGAAAGTGTGTGGGCTGGCTACCCATGGGTTTAGAATCGTGTTTTCGAGTTTCTGACCGGTCGAGAGAATTGTTCTTTCTCGTGGTGACTTTGTATTGGCTTCCTGTGCCTTGACATTGTTGTTGCCGTGCCGTGTTGTGTCGGTTGCCCGTTTTCTGTTGGCATCGGCATTTGCGAGTGTTGGGGAATTTGTCGGCGTTTCCTGCTGATTGAGTACCCTTTTGCTCTGCATTTCTCTCTTGGGTGTTGTGCTCTCGAGGCGTGTTTGTGGTCCTTGAGTTGCGTTCCCCGAGATTGTTGTTGTTTCTCGTAGTTGTGGGTCTCTCCTTGGTGTGCAGTCTGATGTGTGACCCGTTCCCGTGTGGTCGTGTGCTCAGCTGTTTTTGTGCCTTGATGTGACCCTGCTTACAGTTGTGTTCCTTGGTTCTATGTTCAGAACGAAACCGGAATTCTGCGAGTGCTGCCGTTGTGTCGTTTTTGCAAGTGCTGTTTCTTTGTGATTTTGTGTCTCTGTTTGGACCTGGACGTGTCGGTTAGCTTGCTGTACTCTTCTTCCCTAGAGTTAGTTTGCGACTCGATTAGATGTAATATCTAAGTGAGGACTGACTTGTCGGTGCTTGTGGTCGAGTGTTGTCGTTGGCGTCCTGTGTGCCAGGTGTTCTCTGTCGCCTTTGGCACTGGAGCCGATGATGTGGTCGAGTTGTCGGCTGCGAGGACTGTGTCTCCTTGTGTAAGCTACCGCTTGCCGTGCTGCCGTTGTGTTTCTCGGTTTTTTGTTGCTGTGGCAGTCGTGTCTCCGTTCCTGGTGAGACGTAAACGACGTTGCCTTGTTTCGGAGGTGTCGGACTTGTGTTCACTTTGGTGCCATGCTCATGCTGTGGACTTGGTGTCTTGGAAGCTGAGTGTGTACCTGTAATGGTGGTCTGACATTGTTCCTCTAAGCTGTGTTTCTCGGGATTTGCGTTGTCTTCGTGGTTGTGTTGCTGGGTTGTTCTCCCTTGCTTCTCCTTTGCTAGTCCTTAATTTCGAGGGTAAAATTTCTTAAAGGAGGGGAGGATGTAATGCCCTGGATCTTTGCTGGATCCTTTGCAGGTCTTGTGGGATCTTTGTTAGATCTTTCGAATTTGTTTCGGATTGGTTTCGTTGAGTTTCGGTTCGCTTTTGTGGCTTCCGAGTTGAGTTTGACGAGCCGTGTGGGTTTTTCTCTCGTACTAGTTACGGAACCCTACGGTGAGTTTGTTTGTCAATTCTCGAACTCGTGGATGCTACAGCGATGATGTACTCTTCGAGCCGGTCGTTTCGACTATTTTTACATATTTTTCTGAATGTGTGCATTTTCGGCGCATTTTTAGAATTTTCGGAAATTATGAAAATTTCCTAATTTCTTTTCTATTTCTTTTCTTTTCCTCCCTCCTCCTTCTCATTCGCCGCCGTCGCCTCTCTCTCTCCCGTTTTCTCTCGTTTCGCCTCCTCAGCTCCGGCTGCAGACGGGTGCCTAGAGGCACGTATTGGGGACGTGATGGAGCTGGCTGGGTGCGCGGTGGAGCAAGGATCGGATCGATTCTGGCGCGATCCCGAACGGTGGATTCAAAGCCGGTGAAATCGGTTCGCGAGTGGTTTTCGGCGTGGTTTAGTCCTTTCGGGGCACGGTTTCTTCGGTGGATGTAGGGTGACTGATCATTACTTCGTCCTCTCCGTTTTCCCTGCCATTGCACGACGTTCAGCTAGGAAACGGTCGAGTTTGGGCTTGGTTTGCCTAAATCGTGATTTTCGTGGTTTTTAGGGTCGGCCGGTAAACGGTGACTGTTTGCGGCGTAGTTAGTTTCTAACTGACCGCTGGGATGTTAGGATCCCATCCACGTTGATTTCGTGTTGTTTGACGTTCATTCGAGGCCGGTAGAAGCCCGGGAACCTCGGTGACCCACTTTGGGTGGATTCGTTAGAATTGCCCAGATCTTGAGTTTTTGAGCTTGCATGTGGGCGTTTTGGCCCTCTTGTGTTGTTTATTGTCGTTTGGGTTTGGTTCATTTGCGTTTCGGTGTGAATGGGGCGTGGAACGGGCCGATTTGGCCGTTCCTCTATTTTCCCGCCGTGACTGATGTAGCGGTCGTTTCAGAGGCTGTTACTTGGCTCTAACGGCCCTACGATAGACCGCCGTTTGGCTTGGCGTTCTTGAGTTTTCTGGCTTCTGGGTGAGCGACGGCCCTAGGCTGGCGCGTCGTTCCCGTGTAACGCGCCTGAGCCTAGGCGTTACATTCGTTTTGTCATTTTGTGTGCCGAGTATGGCGGTTCCTCTGACGGCCTTGTGGAGGAGCGTCAGAGGTGTGTAACGCGCCCATGGTTGGCCGTTACATGTCTTGTGTTAGTGCTTTGACTGGGCGTTGACCGTGTAAGGCGGTTGATGCGGCGGTCATGTTCCCGTGCGTCACAGCATTGTAACGCGCCTAGTGTAGGCCGTTACATGCTGTTTGGCTGAGGGTTGGGTGTTGTGTTGTTCGATGGTGTAACGGTCGTGCCCCTGTGCGTCGTTGTTGTATAACGCGCTTGCCCCTTGCCGTTATTTATTGTTTTGTGCTAGGTTGAGGGTGGCTGTGCTGTTGTGAGTAACGCGCATGCCCTTGTGCGTCGTTTGGTTCTGGCGCGTTTCCCCTGCCGCGTTGCTTGCTTGTAACGCGCTTGGCCTTGTGCGTTACTTGGCCTTGATTCGTGTGTTTGTGTTTTAGAGTGGTTAGGGTGGTGTGTGTGCGAGGGCCTGTCGTCTGTCCGTTGTTTGGGTGTAACGGCCCAGGTCTAGACCGTCATATGCTTGTGGCGGTCTAGGGGTGGTGCGTTACTTGCCCTGTGCTTCGATTTCCGTGCTTCGGTTTATGCTTGTCTTGACTTGGCCTGGTGGTCTGCCCGTTGTCCCGTGGATGTCTTCCGACGTCCTATGAGGGCTAAGACTATGTTGTGAGGTGGCCAGGAGTCTTCTTGCTTGAGGTGGGACTCTCTTTCCTACTGTTCAAGCATTGTGTTGGGTTCAGGTCAACCCGGTGTGACCCAGTGGTTGACATGTGACCTTGTGTGTGTGTGTCTCAGTGGTTGTGCCCGGCTCGAGACACTGCTTCTGGATGCCTCGAGGTGTTGCCTTACCTCGGTTTGCGTATCCAGGCGTGTCTGAGGGTTCTTGGTGTTTCCCTCAGATCTCCGTGTGTTGTTTTCTGCGGAGCGTGGTTTATTCTGGCTTAGGATTAGACCGATTGGTGGCTTGTTCCGCTGTTTGTGACGATCTTACCGTTGAGTCGTCTGACTCAAGGATCGTTGCGTTGTAGGTCTAGTTCCTGATCCTGAGTCTGTTGGCGGTTGTCTAGCTGCCTTGGTGCTTTGTGGTGAGCGAGACAGGGCTTTTCTTAGACTGTCTGTGCTTTAGCACCTGTGTTTCGGAGTCTGTGCCTTGTGAGCCTCCACTAGTTGTAGCCCTAGGCTTTTGTCGACCCACCGGGAGTGGTGGAGGGGTTTTCCGGTTACGTTTGGTACGTACGGTTCTTAATCTAGTTCCGTGGGCCCCGGCCAACGGTAGCGTCCTACCGAGGGGAATACTAGCTAGAGGCCTGGCCTAGGTAGTGGTCAATGTGTGCACACGTGGTCAGGGACTGGGGACTTACGCCGACGGGCGTGGCCCTGACTAGTCACTTGCAGTTGGTGCTGTAGTTTCGTGCTGTGGTACCATGTTTCCTTGGAACTGTTGTTCCTCGGACCTGGTTCTTGGTGTGTCTTGTCCTTGAGTGACTTGACACTTGTGGCGCAGTGTAAGACGTCAGTGGACGCATCTGGCTGTTCTTCTGGGAGGAGGGTGCTCCTGTCACTTGGTGCGGTGACTCTCGGCGTTTTCTTGCACGCTGTGACCTTTTTGAGTTGCCCGCTTGTAGCTGTACTTGAGGTCAGTGTTTTGTCGTTTGCATGACGTTCTTGTCATGCGTGGGGCTGTGCGCACGACATGTCATGTCGTGTTTTGTTTGCGCTTTCGGCGTCGGCATCTGCCTTCCCCTTTGTTTTGGCCGATGGACTGGGTTACCCTACTGTGTGAGTTTGGGGTCGACCGTCTGTTGCCGCTTGGAGTAGCTGAGGGTGCCGAGTTCTCCTCGGTGGCCGTTGTTCCGTGTTTTACGGCCTCGCTCTTCTTTGTTGTTGAGCTCCCCTTGCTCTTAGCCTATTCCCTAGTCCTGCTGTACCCTGTCTGTTTACAGCTTTGTAGTGTAGCTTTTCCTGCTTTGCTACACTTGTTGTTAGTGTTGCTTCCGTTGCACTGTGCGTTTTCCAGTGGGGATCCGCGTGACCCCTACTGAGTTTCTGTTTAGAGACTCACCCTGCTTTTCAGGTGGGTTTCGTCTTCTGCCTCTGCTGTTCCTGGTGGAGCGCGTTGTTGTAGCTGCCAGCTGTACTTGCGTCGGGCTTTTCCCGACTTCTGTGTACGTTCTTTTCTGTCAGACTGTACTTGTTGTCTTTCCTTCTGGACTGGACTCTGGTGTATAATTGTAAAATGTAATTTTATTTCTGCTACTTTAGCAAACCGTTCTGATGAAATTTAATTGCTTGCTGTTATATCTGTCAGTTCAATGTACTACACGACAGTCCTTTTTCCCTTCGGCGCTTTCCCGCGCTTGGGAGACCTCGCGGGTCCCATGCGGTACCACGTGTATCTGGTAGTCCTACCGGGTATATCTGGTATCCAGAATCCGGGTCGCCACATAACGCGTCCTTCTTGGACCGTTCCATGCTGTTTGGCTGAGGGTTGTGGGTGTTGTGTTGTTCGATGGTGTAACGACCGTGCCCCTGTGCGTCGTTGTTGTATAACGCGCTTGCCCCTTGCCGTTATTTGTTATTTTGTGCTGGGTTGAGGGTGTCTGTGCCATTGTGAGTAACGTGTCTGTCCCTGTGCGTCGTTTGGTTCTGGCGCGTCTCTTCTGCTGCGTTGCTTGCTTGTAACGCGCTTGGCCTTGTGCGTTACTTGGCCTTGTTTCGTGTGTTTGTGTTTTAGGTTGGTTAGGGCGGTGTGTGACAGCCGTTCTCCCGACCGTCGCTTGGAGTGTAACGGCCTAGGTCTAGATCGTCACATGCTTGTAGCGGTCTAGGTGTGGTGCGTTACATGCCTTGTGCTCCGATTTCCGTTCCTTCGATTTCTGCTTGTCTTGGCTTGGCCTTGTGGTCTGCCCGCTGTCCTGTGGATGTCTCCCGACGTCCTATGAGGGCTAGGACTACGTTTTAAGGTAGCCAGGAGTCTTCTTGCTTGAGGTAGGATTCTCTATCCTACCTTTGCTTGTGTTTTGGTCTAGTTCTGGTCAACCCGGGGTGACCCAGTGGTTGATAGGTGACCTTGTGTGTGGGTGTCTTGGCGGTTCTGTCCAGTTCGAGACACTGGTTCTGGATGCCTCGAGATGTCGCTTTACCTCGGTTTGTGTGTCCAGTTGTCTCTGAGGGTTTTTGGTGTTCCCTCAGGTCTCCGTGTGTTATTTTCTGCGGAGCGTGGTTTTTCTGGCTTAGGATTAGACCGATTGGCAGCTTGTTCCGCTGTCTGTGATGATCGTGCCTTTGAGTCATTCGACTCGGGATCGTTACGTGGTAGGTCTAGTTGCCTGGTCCTCAGTCTGTTGGCAGCGGTGGTACTGCCAGTGGTGCTTGGTGGTACGTGCGACAGGGCTTTCCTTAGACTGTATGTACCCTAGCACTTGTGTTTTGGAGTCTGTGCCTTGTGAACCTCCACTAGTCGTAGCCTGTGACGTAGGCTTTTCTTAGTACGTCACCCATCGGGAGTGGTGGACGGGCAGTTCCCGTTACACGGTTTTTAAGCTAGTTCCGTGGGCCCCGGCCAACGGTAGCGTCCTACCGAGGGGAATACTAGCTAGAGGCCTGGCCTAGGTACGGGTCAGTGTGTGCACACGTGGTCAGGGACTGAGGACTTGCGTCGACGGGCGTGACGCTGACTAGTTACTTGCAGTTGTGGTGCTACGGTCTTGTGTCCGTGAGGTGCCGTTTTTCCTTGGAACGTCGTTGTTCCTTGGACCTGGTTCTTGGTGTGTCTAGTTTCCCCCGTGCTGCACACGGTCGGGTAGGCATGACACTTGTGGCGCAGTGTAAGACGTCAGTGGACGCATCTGGCTGTTCTTCTAATGTGAGGGTACTCCTATCACTTAACCAACGACTCTTGCGTTTCTCGGAGCCGGTGTTCTCCTTTTCGTGTCGGCTAGTCTTGGCCTTGTCCAAAATTTGCTACCCTGGATGTGTGGTATGTTCTTGGCTGTGTTCGAGATGAGCCCGGGGTTGCGTGCACGATATTCCAATCGTGTAGGCCGTCGTGGTTGTTTTAGCCGTCTTTGTAGGTCTCCGTCTTAGACCTGGTGTCGGGTTGGCAGATCAGTAACTTCTGACCTTGTTGGATCAGAGTCGCCCTTCTGCTGTTGTTTGGAGTAGTTTGGGGTGCCGAGGTTAGTTCGGCCGCCACTTGTCTGGCGCGTGTTCTTCCCCTTTCTTGCTTGTTCCCTACTCCTACCTCCCGTCTGTTTACCACTGCCTGTAGCGTAGTTTTACAGCTTTTTAGTGTAGCCTTTCCTGCTTTGCTGCACTAGCTGTTTCTGTTGTTACTTCCGTTGCACTGTGCGTTTTCCAGTGGGGATCCGCGTGACCCCTACTGAGTTTCTGTTTAGAGACTCACCCCTACTTTTCAGGTGGGTTTCACCGTCTGCCTCTACTGTTCCTGGTGGAGCGCGTTGTTGTAGCTGCCAGCTGTACCTGTGTCGGGCTTCCCCCGACTTCTGTGTACGTTCTTTTCTGTCAGACTGTACTTGTTGTCTTTCCTTTGGACTAGACTCTAGTGTATAATTGTAAAATTTGATTTATTAATGAAAATGTAATTTTATTTCTGCTACTTTAGCAAACGGTTCTAATGAAATTTAATTGCTAGCTGTTATATCTGTCAGTTCAATGTACTACACGACAGTCCTTTTTCCCTTCGGCGCTTTCCCATGCTTGGGAGGCCTCGCGGGTCCCATGCGGTACCACGTGTATCCGGTAGTCCTACCGGGTGCACCTGGTATCCGGAATCCGGGTCGCCACACAGTACGAAAGGAACATACCCACAAAATGTGTGTAGCAGAGATGAGGATGTTGAGATGGATGTGTGGCAAGAATAAGAAGGACAAGATTAGGAATGAGCGCATCCGCAAAGACTTAGGGATAGCCCCAATTGATAGTAAAATGAAAGAAAATAGACTCAGGTGGTTTGGACATGTGTTTCATCGCCCTAACTCAGCACCGGTTAAAAGATGTGACCGAATCTTAGTGGATGCTAGTAAAAGAGCTCGAGGAAGACCTAAAATGAGATGGTACGATGTTATTAGGAAGAACATTAGTTTCTTGGGTTTAAATATGAATATTACACTTGATAGAAATCTTTGGCGGAACAGGATTCATGTAGCCGACTCCAATTAATTGGGATAAGACTTTGATGATGATGATGATGAATTTTTTAACTTTAGATATCCGATTTACTTACCGTTAAACACAATAATGAGCTAATCATTCCTGTAACTTCTTAAAATGAATACTTCTACCATTTTTATCGATATCCAATTTTACTGAGATTCTCGTTGGTTTGGAGATATATTTTGATATGTCTTGTCTAAATATTTTTAAAAGTTATATTGAATATTTTGTCTGACTTATAAATATATCTTCTTTTATTTTCTTAATATGAAGTCCTAAGAAGAAATTTGGCTCTTCTAGGAGACTCATTTCAAACTCCTCCTACATCATCTTAAAAAAATTCTCACATATTATAATATTTATTATACTAAAGATAATATCTTCAAATATTTATTAATTACGCATATATTTAGATGCACTAATCTTGTTTTATTACATTTCATTCGCACTATTTTTTTACATTTCTCGTGTAGTTACACAAATGTTTAGAAAAATTAATATATATTTTTTATATTTCAACTATAATTATATAAATGTTTACAAGTATTAAATTAAATTTTTTACATTTCACTCTAATTATACAAATGTTTAGATATATTAATAATTTTTTAACTTTAGAGATCCGGTCTACTTGCCATTAAACATAATCACGTGCTAATCATTCCTCTAACTTCTTAGAATCAACACTTTTACCATTTTCATCGGTATCCAATTTTGCTGAGATTTTCATTGGTGTGGAGATATGTTTTGATGTGTCTAGTCCATATATTTTTAGAAGTTATATTGAATATTTTATCTGACTTATAAATATATCTTCATTTATTTTCTTATTTTGAAGTCCTAAGAAAAAATGAGCTCTTCCATGAGACTAATTTCAAACTCCTCCTACAACATCTTAGAAAAATCTTCACATATTGAAACATTTGTTATACTAAAGATCATATCTTCAAATATTTATTAATTACGCATATGTTTAGATGCATTAATCTTGTTTTATTACATTTAATTCGTACTATTTTTTTACATTTCCCGTGTAATTACACAAACGTTTAGACAAATTAATATTTTTTCCTTTTATATTTCAACTTTAATTATATAAAAGTTTTCAAGTATCAATTTCTTTTTACATTTCATTGTAGTTATACAAATGTTTAGACATATTAATAATTTGTTAACTTTGGATATCCGGTCTACTTCCCGTTAAGCACAATAACGAGCTAATCCTTCCTTTAGCTTATTAGAATTAACACTTTTATCATTTTCATCGGTATCCAATTTTGCTGAGATTCTGATTGGTGTGGAGATATATTTTGGTGTGTCTAGTCCAAATATTTTTAAAAGTTATATTGAATATTTTGTCTAACTTATAAATATATCTTCTTTTATTTTCTTAATTTGATGTCCTAAAAAAAATTTGAGCTCCTCCAGGAGACTCATTTCAAGCTCCAACATCATTTTAAAAAAATCCTCACATATTAAAATATTTGTTATACTAAAGATAATATATTTAAATATTTATTAATTCTGCATATGTATAGATGCATTAATCTTGTTTTATTACATTTCATACGCACTATTTTTTACATTTCCCGTGTAGTTACACAAACGTTTAGATAAATTAATATTTTTCTTTTTACATTTCAACTATAATTATATAAACGTTTACAAGTATAAAATTTATTTTTTTAAATTTTTTATAATTATAAAAATATTTAGACATATTAACAACTTTTTAACTTTAGATATGCAGTCTACTTGTCGTTAAACACAATAACGAGCTAATCATTCCTCTAACTTCTTAGAATCAACACTTTTATCATTTTTATCGATATCTAATTTTGCTGAGATTCTCATTGGTTTGGAGATATGTTTTGATGTGTTTAGTCTAAATATTTTTAAAAGTTATATCGAGTATTTTGTCTAACTTATAAATATATCTTCTTTTATTTTCTTAATTTGAAGTCCTAAGAAGAAATTTGGCTCTTCTATGAGACTTATCTCAAACTCCTCCTACATCATCTTAAAAAAATCCTCACATATTGAAACATTTATTATACTAAAGATAGTATCTTCAAATATTTATTAATTTTGCATCTATTTATATGCATTAATCTTATTTTATTACATTTCATGCGCACTATTTTTTTAAATTTCCCGTGTAGTTACACGAACATTTAGATAAATTCAATTTTTTTTTACATTTCAACTACAATTATATATACATTTACAAGTATTAATTTTATTTTTTTACATTTCATTGTAATTATGCAAATGTTTAGACATATCAACCACTTCTTAACTTTAGATATCCGGTCCATTTGCCGTTAAACACAATAATAAGTTAATCATTCCTCTAACTTCTTAGAATAAATACTTTTACCCTTTTCATCGGTATCCAATTTTGCTGAGATTCTCATTGGTGTGGAGATATGTTTTGACGTGTCTAGTCTAAATATTTTTAAAAGTTATATTGAATATTTTGTCTGACTTATAAATATATCATCTTTTATTTTCTTAATTTGATGTCCTAAGAAGAAATTTGGCTCTTCTAGGAGACTAATTTCAAATTCCTCCTACATCATCTTAAAAAAATCCTCACATATTGAAACATTTATTATACTAAAGATAATATCCTCAAATATTTATTAATTATACATATGTTTAGATGTACTAATCTTGTGTTATTACATTTCATTCGCACAATTTTTTTACATTTCCCGTGTAGTTGCACAAACGTTTAGAAAAATTAATATATATTTTTTACATTTCATTATAATTATACAAATGTTTAGACATATTAACAATTTTTTAGCTTTAGATATCCGTTCTACTTACCGTTAAACACAATAACGAGCTAATCATTCCTCTAACTTCTTTGAATCAACACTTTTACCCTTTTCATCGGTATCCAATTTTGCTGAAATTCTCATTTGTGCGGAGATATGTTTTGATGTGTCTAGTCTAAATATTTCTAAAAGTTATATTGACCATTTTATCTAACTTATAAATATATCTTCTTTTATTTTTTTAATTTGAAGTCTTATGAAGAAATTGAGCTCTTTCATGAGACTCATTTCAAACTCCTCTTGCATCATTTTAGAAAAATCTTCACATATTGAAACATTTTTTATATTAAAGATAATATCTTTAAAATTTTATTAATTATACATATGTTTAGATGCATTAATCTTATTTTATTACATTTCATACGCACTATTTTTTTACATTTCTTGTGTAGTTACACAAACATTTAGATAAATTAATATTTTTCTTACATTTTGACTATTATTATATAAACGTTTACAAGTATTAAATTTATTTTTTTACATTTCACTCTAATTATACAAATGTTTAGATATATTAACAAATTTTTAACTTTAGATATCCAGTCTACTTGCCATTAAACATAATAACGAGCTAATCATTCCTCTAACTTCTTAGAATAAACACTTTTACCCTTTTCATCGGTATCCATTTTTACTGAGATTCTCATTGGTGTGGAGATATATTTTGATGTGTCTAGTGTAATACCCCGGATCCTTAGTGGATCTTTGTTGGATCTTTATTGGGTCTTTCGGATCCTTTTTAGTGAGTTTTGGATCGCTTTGGTGGCTTCCGAGTCGAGTTTTACGAGCCGTGTGGGTTTTTATCTCGTACTAGTTGCGGAACCCTACGGTGAGTTTATTTCTTAATTCATCGACTCATGAACGCTACAGCTGCGATGTACTCTCCGAGCCGGTCGTTTTGACTATTTTTGCATATTTTTCTGAATTATTGCATTTTCGGCTCAATTATCAGATTTTTGGAAATTAGAAAAATTTCTAAATTCTTTTTATTATATCCCTCTCTCTCTCCCCCACTCTCGCACGATCTCCCTCTCTCCTCCCTTTCTCACCCTCTCTTTCCCTCTCTCGTTCTCTCTCGTCTGTGGGCCATTCGGCGCGGGGCGCGCACCGTTGCGGAGCTGGCCAAGGCGGGGACGCGATGGAGTGATCGGGATGCGGTCTAGGGCGGTGAATGGAGCGTGGGATGGCGCGATACCTCGGTGAATTCTGAGATGGCGTCGTTCGTGGTTTTGGAGATTTCGGCGTGGTTTAGTCTCCTCGGGGCGCGGTTTCTTCGGTGGAGGTAGGGTGACGGATCCTCACTTCCTCCTGCTCGTTTTCCCTGCCATTGCACGTCGTTCGGCGCAGAAACGGCTGAGTTTGGGCTTGTTTTACCTAAACCGTGATTTTCAGGTTTAGTAGGGTTCGTCGGAAAATGGCAACCATTTGCGGCGTAGTTAGTATCAAATTGACCGCTGGGATGTTTGGATCTCATTCATGTTAGTTTCGTGTTGATCGGTGGTCATTCGAGGCCGGTAGGAGCCCGGGAACCTCGTTGACTCGTTTAGGGTCGATTCGTTGGAATCGCCCCGATCTCTCGTTTTAGTGCTTGCATGTGGGCTTTTTAGCCTCCTAGTGTTGTTTTCCATCGTGTGCCTTTGTTTCCCCTGCGCTTCGGCATGAATGGGGCGTGGAACGGCCTGATTTGGCGTTTCCACTGTTTTCCCGCCGTGACCGGTGTAGCGGTCGTTCCAGGGACCGTCACAGTCCCTGACGGCCCTACGACAGACTGTCACAGCGTCTAGGCATTTTTAGTTTTCTGTGGCTGTGGGAGTGTGACGGCCCAAGGGAGGCGCGTCACAGCTCTCTGATGCATCCGGGTTGATGCGTCACGCTTATTTTGTCGTTTTATGTTTTGGGTAAGTCGGATCCCTTGACGCGCCTGCCCTTGTGCGTCAGGCTTGTGAAACGCGCCTGCCCCAGGCCGTTACGTTCAGTTTGACCGATTTTGACCGTTTGAGTTGGTTCGTCTAACGGTAGTGTCCCCGTGCGTTACAGCGTTGTAATGTGCCTGCCTCAGGCCGTTACGTGCTGTTTTGGCCGAGTTGGGTGGTTGTGTCATTGGCTCTAACGGCCACGCCCCCATGCGTTAGGTTTGTGTAACGCGTCCGTGATGGACCGTTACGTGCCTTTCGGCCAGTGGTTTCTTGACTTGAGCCAGTTGGCCCTAACGCGCCTGCTTTGCTGTGTTAGGCTGTGTAACACGCCTAGTCTAGTGCGTTACGTGGTTCAAGTTGTCATTTTATGTTCGAGGTCTGTTGGCCCTGATGGCCCGGGTCGGGCGCGTCAGAGCGGTGTAACGCGCCTGGTGTAGGCCGTTACGTGCCTTGTGTGTTTTAGATGTTGGTTAGGGCGGTGTGTGTGTGACGGCTCTTTCTCCGACCGTCACGTTGCTGTAGCGCGTCTGCATAAGACCGCCACAGTTGGAGTGTAACGTCTAGAGTTAGACCATCACATTCGTGTAACGGTCTAAGGGTGGTGCGTTACAGTCCTTGTGCTCCAATTTCCGTCGTTTCAATTTCTGCTTGTCTTGGCTTGACCTTGTGGCCTACCTGTTTTCCCGTGGATGTCTCCTGACATCCTATGAGGGCTAAGACTACGTTTTAAGGTAGCCAGGAGTCTTCTTGCTTGAGGTAAGATTCTTTTTCTACTTTAGAGTTGTTGTTGTCTGGTTCCGGTCAACCCGGTGTGGCCCAGTGGTTGACGAGTAACCGTTTGTGTGTCTCGACGGTTCTGTCCAGTTCGAGACTTTGGTTCTGGATTCCTTGAGGTACTGTGTTACCTTAATTCGTGTGTCCAGGTGTGCTGAGGGTTCTTGGTGTTCCCTCTGGTCTCCGTGAGTCGATTCCTGCGGAGTGTCGTTTCCTCAGGCTTAGGGTTAGACCGATTGGCGGCTTGTCCCGCTGTCTGTGATGATCTTGCCTTTGAGTCGTTCGACTCAAGGATCGTTACGTGGTAAGTCTAGTTGCCTTGTCCTGAGTTTGTCGGTAGTGGTTGTGCTGCCATTGGTGCCTCGAAGTACGTGGCGTGGGGCGTTCTTACCTGCTTGTACTTCAACACTTGTGTTTTGAGTCTCTGTGTCATGTGAGCCTCCGCTTGTTGTAGCCTTAAGGCCTTTGAGTTGCCGACCCGCTAGCGGATGGCGGAGGGGTGTTCCCATGATACGGTTTGTAAGCTAGTTCCGTGGGCTCCCAGCCAACGGTAGTGTCCTACCGAGGGAGAAAACTAGCTAGAGAACCTAGCTTAGGCTAGAGCCAGTGTGTGCACACGTTGTCAGGGACTGAGGACTTACGCCGACGGGCATGACCCTGACTAGTTACTTGTCCTCTTGTTCTGTCGTTGCTGTTATTCCTGCTTTGGTTCAGCGCATGTCTGCGACTCTGCCGTGGTTTCAGTGGTACCCTAGGCGAGACACTTGTGGCGCAGCATAAGATGTCAGTGGACGCATGTAATGCCCTGGATCTTGGTAGGTCTTGCTGGATCTTCATTGGATCTTTCGGATCTATTTCGGTGAGTTTCGGTTCGCTTTTGTGGCTTCCGAGTTGAGCTTTACGATCCGTGTGGGTTTTTCTCTCGTACTAATTACGGAACACTACGATGAGTTTAGTTATCAGTTCCTCGACTCGTGAATGCTACAGCGACGTTGTACTCTTCGAGCCGGTCGTTTCGACTATTTTTGCATATTTTTCGGAGATAGGGCCAAAAATTGAAATTTTCAGAAATTAGGAAAGTTCCTAATTTCTTTTCCTTTTTCTTTTCCTTCCTCTCTCCTCCCTTCTCATTTCGCTGCCGTCGTCTCTCTCTCCCGTTTTCTCTCCTCTCGAGCTTCCTCGGCTCCGGTTGCAGACGGAGGACCTAGGAGCGAGTGTTGGGGATGCTGTGGAGCTGACTGGGTGTGCGATAGGGCGAGGATGGAGTGGTTTTGGCGCGATCTCGAACGGTAGATTCAAAGCCGGTGTTTGAGCTCGCGGCGTGGTTTTCGGCGCGGTTTAGTCCCTTCGGGGCACGGTTTCTTCGGTGGAGGTAGGGAGACGGATCGCCACCTTGTTCTGCACGTTTTCTCTATTTCTGTGCATGATTTGGTGCTCGATCGGGGGAGATCGGGCCGGTTTTGTGAAAACCGTGGTTTTTGGGGTTTTCAGGGTTCATCGGAAAACGGCTACCATTTGTGGTGTGGTTAGTGTCTAACTGACCGTTGGGATGTCTGGATCCCATCCATGCTAGTTTCGTGTCGATCGGTTGTCATTCGGGGCCGGTAGGAGTCCGGGAACGTCGGTGACTCATTTAGGGTCGATTTGTCTAAATCGCCCCGATCTAGCGTTTTAATGCGTGCATGTGGGCTTTTTAGCCCCCTAGTGTTGTTGTTCATCGTCTAGTCTTGTTTCCCCTGCGCTTCGGCGTGAATGGGGCGTGGAACGGCTCGATTTGGCCAATCCACTATTTTCCCGCCGTGACCGGTGTAGCGGTCGTTTCAGTGACCGCCAGAGGTCCCTGACGGCCCTACGATAGAGCGTCACAGCGTCTGGGCGTTTTTAGTTCTTCGTGGTCTTGGGAATGTGACGGCCCAGGGGAGGCGCGTCACAGCTCTCTGACACGTCCGGGGTGATGCGTCACGCCTGTTTTGTAGTTTAGCGTTTTGGTTAAGGCGGTTCCTCTGACGCACCTGCCCTAGTGCGTCAGAGTCTTGTAACGCGCCTGGTGTAGGCCGTTACGTTGCGTTTGACTTGGAGTTTGACCGTTGAGGCGGTTTGTGTGACGGTGGCGTCCCCGTGCGTCACAGCGTTGTAACGCGCCTGCCCCTGGCCGTTACATGTTGTTTTGGCAGAGTTTGGGTGGTTGTGCCGTTGGCTCTAACGGCCACGCCCCCATGCGTTAGGCGTCTGTAACGCGTCCGATCGGGACCGTTACGTGCCTTTCGGTCAGTGATTTGTTTGGCTTGAGCCTGTTGGCCCTGACGCGCCTGCTTTGCTACGTTAGGCTGTGTAACGCGCCTGGTCTAGTGCGTTACGTGGTTCGAGTTACCATTTTTGTTTTGGGTCTGTTGGCCCTGACGCGTCTGCTCCCGTGCGTTAGGGTGGCGTAACGCGTCTGTTGTCATGCGTTAGGCCGCTGTAATGTGCCTTCCCTGGTGCGTTACACTATTCGTGTTGTGGTTTCGAGCGTGTTGGCTCTGACGCGCCTGCCCTGGTGCGTCAGGCTCGTGTAACGGCCCAGCGTTAGACCGTCATGTTCGTGTAACGGTCTAGGGGTGGTGCGTTACAGCCTTTGTGCTCTGATTTCCATCGTTTTGGTTTCTGACTGTCTTGTCTTATCCTTGTGGTCTGCCCGCTTTCCCGTGGATATCTCCTGACACCCTATGAGGGCTAAGACTACGCCGTAAGGTGGCCAGGAGTCTTCTTTCCTGAGGTAGGATTCTCTTTCCTACTGTTGAGTCGTCGTTGTTTGGTTCTGGTCAACCCGGGGTGACCCAGGGGTTGACCGGAGACCTTGTGTGGGTCTCTTGGCAGTTCTGTCCAGTCCGAGACATTGGTTCTGGATGCCTCAAGGTATCATTTTACCTTGGTTTGTGTGTCCAAGCGTGTCTGAGGGCCTTCGGTGTTCCCTCAGGTCTCCGTGAGTCGTTTCCTGCGGAGTGTCGTTTCCTCTGGCTTAGGATTAGACCGATTGGCGGCTTGTTCCGCCGTTTGTGACGATCTTGCCTTTGAGTCGTCCGACTCAAGGATCGTTACGTTGTAGGTCTAGTTGCCTAGTCCTGAGTCTGTTGCTGTTGTCTTGCTGCCTTGGTGCTTCGTAGTACGTGCGATAGTGCTTCCTTGCCTGTTTGTACTACAGCCCTTGTTTCGGAGTCTTGTATTTTGTGCGCCTCCGATTATTGTTGCCCTAAGGCCTTTGAGTTGCCGACCCGCCTCGGATGGCGGAGGGGTATTCCCGAGATACGGTTTGTAAGCTAGTTCCATGGGCTCTCAGCCAACGGTAGCGTCCTACCGAGGGAGAAAACTAGCTGGAGTACCTGGCTTAGGCTAGAGCCAGTGTGTGCACACGTGGTCAGGGGCTTTGGACTTACGTCGACGGGCGTGACCCTGACTGGTTACTTGATGATGTTGTTCCTGTTTGGTTCAGCTCGTGTCTGCGACTCTGCCGTGGTTTTAGTGGTACCGTAGGCGAGACACTTGTGGCGCAGCATAAGACGTCAGTGGACGCAGCTGGCTGTTCTTCGTGTGAGGAGGTGCTTCCGTCACGTGACACGTGACTCGGCGTTTCTTGCGCGTCGTGGCCTTTTTGAGTTAGCCCTCTCGTGGCCCTACTCGAGGTCAGCGTGGGGTGCATGACTTTCTAGTCGTGTGTGTGTGTGTTGTCGAGTCTATCGGTCCTTGCAGGTCTTCGTCTTAGGCCTGGTGCCGAGTTGGCAGATCGGTAACTTCTGACTTTGTTAGATCAGAGTCGCCCTTCTGTCACTGTTTGGAGTAGTTTGGGGTGTCGAGGTTAGTTCGGCCGCCACTTGTCTAGTGCGGGTTCTTCCCCTTTCTTACTTGTTCCCTACTCCTACTCCCCTTCTATTCTCTACGGCTTCTAGAGTAGCTTTACAGCTTTGTAGTGTAGTTTTCCCGCTTTGCTACACCTGCTGTTCTTCCTGTTGTTTTGTTGTTCTGTGTTACTGCGTCTTTTTCAGTGGGGATCCGCGTGACCCCTACTGAGCCAGTGACACGAGGCTCACCCCTGCTTTTCAGGTGGGGTGACGTCGTTCGTTCTGCTTCCGTGTGGTTCCTGGTGTGCGTGCTCGTAACGTCTCGTTGTGGCCAGCTGGTACCTGCGTCGGGCTTCCCCCGACTTCTCGGTACGTCTTTCTTTTCTGTCGACTGTACTGTGCTAGACTTGCTGTCTTTAGCTTTGGACTTGACTCTGGTGTATAATTGTTAAAATGAAACTGTTAATTAAAAAGTAATTTTATTTCTGCTACTTTAACAAACCGATCTAATGAAATTTAATTGCTTCTGTTATATCTCTGTGGCTTCAATGTACTCTACACATGCCTTTATCCCTTCGGAGCTTTCCCGCTCTTGGGAGGCCTCGCGGGTTCCAAGTGGTATCACGTGTATTCGGTAGTCCTACCGGGTATACTTGGTATCCAGGATCCGGGTCGCTACAGGTGGTATCAGAGCAGTGTTCTGAAATGTTCGGAGTTCTTTTCTGAGCTATCAGAGCATTTTTGTGTGAAGTACATGGGAATCCGAGATATACAGTATCTAGAGTCATGAGAGTCCAGTACAGTCTTCAGCTGGCTTGGGTGTTGCGATGATTTATCGCATTGTTTTCTTCGTATGTTGTCTTGTGTGTGCTGTCCTGGCACTGTACGAGATGGTCCTGCTCTCGTCAGGTTGTGACGAGGTGTTTCTTTTTCGTCGTTGTGTTCGTCTTGGTCATTGATGCGGGACGGATGACGACCGGGCTAAGACGTACGACCGACTCGTTGTGCGGCCAGCACTAGCACACTAAGGCAAGCCGGGCGGCTGACCACCGTGGTGTTCTCCGGGTGGAGACGTCTCTCAATAGCGACTCTCTTGAGCCCGACGATCGTCCCTTGCGAGGGAAACGTGGGGATCGTGGCGATTAAGAAACCACCGTCGCCTAGGGTACCGATTCGAGTTCGGTGCTCGACTGGAGCTATGGAACGGGCGCTCACAACTCACACTCACGGCGATTTTGCAGTTAGGTAACGGCCCTATTCTCACAAACGCAGCAATATAGAAAGCACACTAAATCAGCAAATGTAGATGTCGAAACGAGCACGTCCTCCATGACTAGGCGTGGGGAAGAACTCCCGGCCGATTTCCGAACAACCCCAATACACAAATGATTAACTTTACAATTTCAGAACTGAACACCCACTCCACACAGGGAGGTATCGGGCTACAATTGATAATTTTGGGGTTGCTGGAACCCGGGTTGACGGGCCACACTCGCAGGAGGCGAGGGACGCATGCCGGAGCAGCTCGGGTACGCCGACGGAAAGCCGACCCGGTTCTGTCCACGCTGGTCACCCTGCGCAGCGAACTTGCGGAGGCCGGTACGGCTAGATCCGATACCCGATCGGAGCGCCGTTTGTTGGAGAATGTCGGAGATAGGATGTAGTTTCTTCACTCCGAAGGGAGCGATCAGATCTTTGAGATCTGGGCGCAGTAACGTTTCTTCTCAGCTTCTGGTTTTGAGCTCCCAGAACGACGCAGCGACACGGTAAAATGATGGAAAAATAGCTGCCGGTGTCGGGTTGAGACGTTCTTTGTCGGAGATTGTTGGCGACGTCAAGATAAAGACGTACTCCGAAGATCCCTCACAGATCTCGACCAGATAAGTCGGGAAGGACTCTGGAAGTCGGCTCTGGTTTGGGGCCGGATCTGCTCAGATCTCTTGCGTGATCTCACGAGAATCGCCGCCACGAACAGCACGGTGATCAGATCGAGGTGAGATCAGCGGCAACGCGAAGACGACTCAAAATCCTACGATCTCTCTTCAGGAACCAGCTTCCGATGGTGTCGGGGTTGGGCTGGAGAAATTAAAACACAGTCACCTCCAGATCTGGGCAGCAATCAGGGACCGATCTGCGCGCCTCCACGAAACAAATTACTGCTGTCGATCACGAACTCCGATTGACACGAAACCAGCGCTGAAATTTTGTAACTCTCAGAGGTATCACTGGGATTTTTTGTGTGGAAGAAGAAGGTAAGGGGAAGAGGGGGATACAATGTCGAGTCACACGACCCAATTCTATCCAGTCACAGGACAGAACCAAGGGAGTCACACCCAAGGGAACACAAAGAGATTCACTCTCTAATGCAAATTTCTTTCAACAAACTTTCATTCACTTGTGCACAAACACTATACATGCCTTTAAATAGGCAAATGCAAGGGGTAGGGGGAGGGGACATACGTGGGATACAAGGGGAATGGGGTTGGGTGCGCATGGATCATGAAAGGGGAAAGAAGGGGGGGACAAGGGGACATTGTCTTCACCTACCTTCACCAACCTTTGAAATTCAAAGGGGAGGGGTAGGTGGCAGCCATATTTGGTCATTGATGTGATGACCCAGAGTTCGGGATACCGATATACCGATAACATCGATATACTGATACCAAGAACTGGGGAAGCAACCCATGGGGCTGATGAGGCCCCTGAAGGGTTAGTGAAGTTTGTCGAGGGGATGCATAACGAACTGCAATTACATGCGCGTATATTAGAATTAATCAATGAAGTTAACAAAAGTGCGGAAGCAATTCAAAATAACCAGAGTGATATATATAAACTAGTCCAGAAGCACTCAAGCACAAGTCCAAAAAGGTACAACTACACGGGGCATACCCCGGCAAAAGTACAACAAAGCCCAAAAAGGCGATCTGTCTACTGTTGGCGGCTAGGCACGGTCTACAAAATAGCTCATGAAACACCGGGAGACGGCGGGCGCGGCTCACCTGAAAGGAGAAGGGTGAGTCACAGCCAGACTCAGTAGGGGTCACGCGGATCCCTACCTCACACTAAACAAGCATACATGCGAAGATAAAGGCAATTAGAGCATGCATTTAAATAAAATAACAAGCATTGGCATGAATAAACTACTCAAGTAAAGCTGTAAACTCTAACTAAGCAGGTATAACAGCTAACACATGCCAATAATAAATAAATGCAAGCGACTGAAACTAAATCTACCAGTAGAACATGCCTCAACTAATCCGAGCAACAAGGAGTAGGACAACCACTGGAACAGAAACCAGATGCGTCCACTAACGACTTACACTGCGTCTCAAGCACTCGCAGTCGACAACACAACAAGCTAAGCGCGTAAACAGTACCAAACCAAGTGACCAGTCAGAGTGACACCCGTTAGTGTCAGTCCACAGCCTCTGACCACGTGTGCACACACTGACTCTTGCCTGAGCCAGGCCCTCTAGCTAGTTTTCTCCCTCGGTAGGACGCTACCGTTGGCGGGGAGCCCACGGCACTAGCTTAAAAACCGTGTACGGGAACAATCCCCTCCGCCATCCTTAAGCGGGTCGGTACTCAAGAGACCTTAGGGCAACAACAGTGGTTCCATTGCAAGGAAAGTAAAGCTTACTCTATTAGGATCTAAAAACATGCCATTAGTTCATAAACTAATTCATACATGGCATGTAGTCATTATCGAATGCATAAGGAATGGGCTGGAAGCTTTTTGAAACCAACAGGCAAGTGGCGGTCTGCAGCCACCGCGCTACAGGCATGTAACGGCCTGGGGAAGGCGCGTTACATTGAAAGTGACGCGTCCACCCCTGGGCGTTACATCCCCCGAACCCCAGCTCAAATGCAAACGAAATAGAGTGTAACGCGCTTGCCTAGGCACGTTACAACGCTCTAACGGTAGGCCGACTGGCCGTTACATCCACTTTTTTAACTAAAGTTGATACTTGCAAGGGGGGAGACGGGAGAGGGGGTTCATCTCTTCATTGCGGAAGGAGATGAAAACACTATCCCGGCCACCAGGCAAGCGATTTTCATATATGAGAGCATAAAAGAGAAGGCGGTACAGGGGGGTGGAGGGGGGGCAATAAGCGTACAAGGCCAAAGGCCCAAGAAAGCGAAAAGCGGCCAAGAGGACCCAAGCGAGGGTATAAACTAAAGCCCAAAACCCCACAGATGTAACACGGCCCCTACAAATAGGAATCTTCATCGAAGACCCCTTCTGAATCGGAAGAGAACACAGAACGGACGCCGTGCAGACGACCCGGAGAGAAGGGGTCAACCTCTGAGCCGTCTGTATCAGGCACCTCCGTGAAGGACGAGTAGGCCGGGGGCGCCATAGATGAAGACTGGAGCCGAAGAGAACACCGGGGAGGAAGAGCAGCGTCCTCAAACATGCACTGACGATCACGCGAGGAGGAAGTGGAGTTGGACCGCCGGAAGGTACACCGAGGAGCTCCGCTATCCATCCTGGAGGGCAGCCGAGAGCGGACCAGGCCGGAGGTGCCCACGAAAGCCACATGAGCCGCCGTTTCCCCGAGCCCCGACGAAGCAGGCACAACACCGGGTACATGAAGCGGCTGGACGAGTGAGGGAAACCTGAGAGGCATGCCAAGATCGGGGGGGGGGGGGCACAAGACCCACGGGGGGTACCGGAGCAGGAGGCGGGACGAAATCGACGATCGGCCCGGGCGGGGCCCGGTTGATTTTCTGCTTCAAAGCTTGGGCGAAGGAGAGATGAGGGGCAGCCGTCGGAGCATAGAAGGAAGCCAAGGGACGCTCAACAGCAGCCTCCTGGGGAGAGGGCAGCGCCCCAGGAGACCAAGCTGCCGCATCGGCATTAAGCCCCGCTTGCGGCAAGGGGGGGCCACCCAGGGGGTGAGCATCCGGTGCCGGGAGGCCGAGGGTCACAGAGGAGGACGCCCGAGATGCAGGAGGGACACCCGCGGGCACAGCAGCACACGGAAGGGGGACCCCCTTCCCAGAAGGGTGAGCACCCCGGGGGATGGGCGCGATGCCCACGGTCGGTGCCGGAGGGCAGGCACCACGACCCGGAGGAGGGGCGAGGCCAACAAAACTAGCATGAGCAGCCGGCAAGTCCGGAAAGTGAGAGATAGGCTCCAATCCTGGCACAGAGAGCACTTGGATAATGGGGCGCACAACAACCGGGTGCTCCACAGGAGAGGCAGAGAGCCCCTCTGTGTGAACACCAGCAGAGACAGGCACCGACGGAAGTGCAGGAGAAGCAACGGCCGAAACACATGAGCTCACAGGTGCACCGCCAACAGCAAGGCCGTCGACCACAGGGGGTCCTCCAGAGGAAGGGAGGGGGCCACCCGAGGGGCAGCAGGAAGGTCCCCCAACGGGACCACCCACAGCAGGGAAGACAGCCCGCGGAGGGAGGCCATCAGCAGGGGAGACAAAGAACCCGTCGAGACCAGAGGCAGGCGGGCCATGCAGGTAGCAAGCTGCCAAACCAACCACACCGGGATCAGGAGAAGGCAGCAGGTTGACCAAGTCAACAGGAGAGGCCCCAGACACGGGGAGGTCCACGGGAGCCGCCACGAAGGCCTGAAACTCGTCCTGAGCAGGTGGGGGGGAGGAGTCCCGTGGGCCAAAGGCCTGCATGGAAGAGGCATCGGCTGCCCGCAGAGGAGGGGGGTCGACACCCATGCGGTGGGTGTCGACACCTACGTTGCCAGCGCCAGGGGGAAGCTCGGGATCCTGAAGGACAGCAGGGGAAGGAGCTGCGGTCGAAGTCGGAGGAGCCACGGAGGCCAGGAGCGGCGCAGTCCGCACAGTCACAGGAGGGGGGGCCGGCGACGGCCCACCAGCCTTGAAGGGGGGGACCGCGGGAGGCAGTACCACTGCCCGGAGAGAATCTAGGGCGGGCAGCGGAGCAACAACAAGGCTGGCGTTGCCAGGAGCACCAACGGGATGGCAAGAGGAACCAGGAGGACGAACGGGGTCCTTGGGAGCAGGGGGGGCAGGGGGATGAGCCCTACCAGAACCAGGAGGACGAACGGCCGTTACATCCACTCGAGAGCAAAACTAACACACAGTGTATCAGATCCGGTTGCAGGCGAAGTGACGCGCTTGCCCAGGCGCGTCGGGTCACCCTGACGGCTGGCCAACTGGCCGTCAGGTCAACCACCTGACTCGGTCAACGCAAAACAACGAACATGTAACGGAGGGGAGCCCCACCGTTACTTTCGAAGTGACGCCCCATCAACGGACCGTTACTTTCAAGTAACGTGTCCTCCAAGGACCGTTAGGCGTGTGACGGTTCCTGGAAGGACTGTCACACCACCTGGGTCACGGATGGGTTAGGTTTGAAAACCGATTCCCTCCCAGACGATAGAAATCGTCGGGTAACGACGTAAAAACTTGTTTCCTGTCAAACCATACATTCCAAACAACAACATAACAACTAAAAATAGCACATGCAAAGCCCACAACGCATTAAATTCAAGAACAAGGTTAAAACCCCAAAAATATAAAAATGAACATTATGCATGCTACGGGGTTCTAATCAAACGAACTAGCTACAGGAAATGACCCTAGCAAGTTCAGGAGTCCATCCCCCTACCTCTAGCAAGTCAAAACGGCCGAAAACGCCGCATGCAACGAGGAGGGTCCACGGGGCCTTCAAGCTCCACCTCGCTCCCACAATCACCAAACCACGCCGAAATGGGTACCCACGCGTTCCTCTCGACGCGCGGAATCTAATGGCGCCAACCACGCTTCGATCCGACAACGTTTCGCCCGAAATCCCTAGGAAGGGGAGAGAGGCGATCGCGTGAGGAGAGAGAGAGAGCGTGAGGGTGAGAAGAGATCGAAGAGGGGAGAGAGGGGGTGAGGGTGAGGGATTAAAATAAAATAAAATTAAATTAAAATATATATAATATAATCATTATATATATTAAAATCTTATTAATTTATAATAACCCTCAATTAACTCCAAATAAATCCGAAAAAATACCAGAAAAATTCTTAAAAATCCAGGAAAATAGCCAGAAATTCCAGAACAAATATTAGATCCAAACCACTAAGGATCCACTGAGGCACGGGCCTTACAGTCCCTCCCTCCTAATAGAAATTTCACCCTCGAAATTTGTAACAACGGATAAGGAGGAAACTGAGAAAGGAATCATACCTCACTGGAATAAGAAAGGAAAAAGCTGACGCATCTCATCTTCACGTTCCCAAGTGGACTCATTACCAGAGTGATGCTGCCACGCAATTCTCACCAGAGGGATAACCTTATTTCTCAACCGCTGCTCACGACGGTCTTCAATTCTGATAGGAAACTCTAGCGTAGATAAATCAGCAGTCATCTCGGGCCAAACTGAATCGTCAAGAACATGAGAAGGATCTGGCACATATTTCCTCAACTGAGAGACGTGGAACACATCATGAATAGCTTGCATAGCCGCTGGTAGTTGCAATTGATAAGCTACCTGACCCACTGCTTCAACAATAGGAAACGGGCCAACATACCGCGGACTGAGCTTTCCACGCTTCCCAAATCTGGAAACACCTTTCATTGGAGATACCTTAACAAACACTATATCTCCTAGCTCAAACTGTAGTGGGCATCTACGCTGGTCTGCATAACTTTTCTATCGACTCTGAGCCGTTAACAATCTCTGTCTAATCAGACGAACCACATCAGAACACTGCTGTACTATGTTAGGTCCTGTCAACAATCGGTCCCCAACATCAAACCAGTTCAGAGGAGTACGACAAGGACAACCATACAGCGCTTCATAAGGAGCCATACCAATACTGGAGTGAAAACTGTTATTATAAGCAAATTCAACAAGTGGCAAATGTTGACTCCACGAACCCTGCCAGTCAAGGCAACACGATCTCAGCATGTCTTCCAGAGTCTGAATAGTCCTCTCTAACTGTCCATCTGACTGTGGGTGATACGCTGAACTAAAAGCTAACTCAGTGCCCAAAGCTTTCTGGAAACTGCGCCAGAAGCCGGAGGTAAAACGTGGATCACGATCTGACACAAGTGAAATAGGAATTCCATGCAGTGGCACGATCTTCTGCACATAAAGCTCGGCCAACCTCTGCACATTCCAAGCAACCTTAATTGGCAACAATCTGGCAGTTTTAGTCAATCTGTCAACAAGCAACCAGATACCATCAAAACCTTGAGAAGTCCGAGGCAAACCCACCACAAAATATGTAGTAACATGGTCCCATTTCCACATTGGAATCTCTAATGGCTGAAGCAATCCACCTGGCTTTTGATGTTCGGCTTTAACCTGCTGACAAGTCAAGCACTTAGAAGCAAACACAGCCACATCTTTCTTCATACCTGGCCACCAGAACTACCTTTTCAAATTCTGATACATTTTGGTGACACCTGGGTGAATAGCAAAACGGGAACCATGGGCTTCACTCAGAATCTCTTGCCTCAATGCATCAACAGTGGGAACATATAATCTACCCTGGAAACTGACGACCAGCTCATCATCAAATTCCACATCATATTTTGATACAATACGGGCCAATTCAGAATCAGCTTGCTGGGCTTCTTGAATCTACTGATACAAAGCTAACCCCAAAACTAAGCTAGCACAAACTGCTGTCCTCGGATCGGCAGGAAACTCCACACTGAATGCCTCGCACAGAAGCTGTTCCCATAATTTCCATTCATGAAGCAACAGATGATTGACTTGCACCTTCCTGCTCAGAGCATCAGCCACCACATTCATTTTACCCGGCTGATAGGAGAGTGTAAAGTCATAATCTTTCATGTATTCCATCCATCGCCTCTGCCTGAGATTCAGATCTTTCTGGGAGAAAATATACTGTAAACTCTGATGATCAGTAAAAATCTAAAACTTTTCACCATAGAGATAATGTCTCCAGATCTTTAAGGCAAAAACAACCGCAGCTAGCTCCAAATCATGCGTGGGATAATTTTCCTCATGCTGTTTCAGTTGCCGAGATGCATATGCAATAACCTGACCATGTTGCATCAGCACTGCACCCAAACCCACTCGAGAAGCATCTGTACAAACAAGAAATCCACCTGAGCCGGACGGCAAAATCAACACTGGAGAAGAAGTCAAGAGTCTTTTCAATTCAACAAAGCTCTCCTCACACTGATCTGACCAGACAAAAGGCACATCTTTACGAGTCAGTCTAGTCATTGGTGCTGCAATCTTTGCAAAATCTTGGATGAATCTGCGATAATACCCAGCCAAACCTAAGAAGCTTCTAATCTCTGACACAGTTTTCGATCTCTGCCAACTCAAAACGGCTTCAATCTTAGCAGGGTCCACTGCTACTCCATCACCAGAAATCACGTGACCAAGAAAATGAATTTCCCAAAACCAGAATTCACATTTACTGAACTTCGCATAGAGCTCGTGATCTCTTAGAGTCTGCAGAACGATCCTCAAATGCTGCACATGATCTTCATCAGAAGCAGAGTAGATCAGAATATCATCAACAAAGATTACCATGAACTGATCCAGAAATGGACGAAAGATACGCTGCATTAGGTCCATAAAAGCTGCTGGGGCATTAGTCAATCCAAACGGCATTACCAGAAATTCATAATGACCATATCGAGTACTGAAAGCTATCTTCTCCACATCAGATTCCCGGATTCGCAATTGAAAATAGCCAGACCGGAGGTCAATTCATGAAAAGACAGTAGCAGACTGTAACTGGTCAAACAAATCATCAATCCTGGGAAGCGGATATTTGTTCTTGATAGTCACCTGATTCAGCTGCCTGTAATCAATACAAAGCCTCAGGCTTCCATCTTTCTTTTTCACAAACAGCACAGGAGCACTCCATGGGGAAAACTGGGGCGAATATAGCCTTTCTCTAGTAATTCAAGTAGCTGTGCTCGCAGTACTTCCAGTTCAGCTGGAGCCATTCGGTACGGTGCCTTTGCTAACGGGCCAGTACCTGGAATCAGTTCAATCACCATTTCTATCTCTCGTTCTGGAGGCAAGCCTGGCAACTCGTCAGGAAACACATCAGGGAACTCACAAACAATAGGAATATCACCGACATCCCGTCGTGGTTTTTCAACAGCAACCATAGAAGCTAAGAATCCCTGACAACCTGCACTAAGCAACCTATAGGCTCGAATAGCAGAAATAATCATACGAGAAGAACGGGATCGAATACCTTGGAAATAAAAAGCTAATTTTCCCTGTGGCTGAAAATAGACTTTCTTCGCTCTGCAGTCAACCACAGCTCCATACTGCTCCAACCAATCCATACCCAGAATAATGTCATAGTCTGCCAGCTGCAACGCATACAATCTCGCCGGCAACTGATGACAATCAATCATGACAGGAGACTCTTCCAAACATAAAGGTGTGACCATGAAATCTCCAGAAGGCAATTCAACAAACATCTCACAAGTTATCTCGGACGTTGGTTCCTCAATACATGCCACGAACGCCTCAGAAATAAAAGAGTGAGAAGCACCAGAATCAAATAAGACGCGAGCTGAATGACCATAAAGCATAATCGTACCTTCCACTAGATGGGACGCAACAACTTCAGCTCTAGTCATATGAGAAACCTTGCCTTTCTGCTTCTTTGAACCAGCTGAGGATTGCTGAGAAGACGCCGACGCTTGAGAATAAAACTGTTGAGCTTGAGGTACAGGAGGAGGTCTGAATTGCGACTGCTGAGGCTGAGAGAACTGAGGAGCTTGCAACTGCTTCGGCCTCAGCGGGTAATCTCGAACCACGTGACCAGGCTGGTCACAACGAAAATAGACCACTGGAAGAGAACACGGCTGACCCTTATGGTGACCACCGCATCTCCGACAAGTCCACGGCTGACTTACAGCTGAACTCTGACGAGTCTGAGAAGAAGGTGCTGTCGTCTGCTGAACAGAATCTATACCGGATGGTTGCTGGAAAAACCTCTTTTTCTTCTTGAACCTCTTAAACTTGGTCTTGGAAGGAGAAGAAGCACTGCTAACCTCTGGCGCAACAGAGGGAACTCCTAACACGGGCGGTCGGTAAGCCTGCTGAGACTGCAACGCCGGCTGAACTGACCCCGCCAGAGGATACCCACCTGGTCTCGCCATCTCCAGCTCTAGGGCCACAGCTGCCTGTCACGCACCATGTAAGTCAGCAACACGACTCGCGATCAAGGGCAACTTCAACTCTGGTCTCAACCCTCGCAAGAATTGTTGAGTCTTCAACGCTTCATTAGCCAGCACATGGGGCGCATACTGACCCAATTCCATGAACTTATTTCGATATTGAAGCACATTCATACTGCCTTGAATTAGCTCCATAAATTGATACATTTTAGCCATCTGCAAGCAGGCAGGAGTGTAGGCACGCTCAAAAGCAGCAACAAACTCTGCCCAAGTGATCTGCCGAAGAGGTCTAGAGTGAAATGCAATCTGCCACTCAGCTTTCCACCACGTAATGGCTGTACCTTGGAGTTGAAATGCAGCAAGCATAACTTTCTCATCTTCAACACATTCCATAGACAGGAATACGTGTTCAATTGCATCCAACCATTGCCTCGCAACCTCTGGATCAGCTTGACCATCGAAAGCAGGTGGATTGAACATAAGAAATTCTTTCAAAGTCTTGCCTCAACTACCAGGCACTTCAACCTGAGGAGCAACGACTGGAACAACAGGAACAGCGGGAACTGCAGGAGGAGGTGAAGAACCACTCTCTTCCCTGGGAGCATCCCTAGGAGCTCGAGGAACTCGAGGAGGTCTTCCTCGACGAGGCGGCATGATTACACTGCCAAAACACATAAAACAATAGCGAATACATCAATCACACGGAAAACATCCTATGCCAGCAACAGATAACAGGAAAGGACTAGCTCTGGACAAACATGAATTCCAATTCCTTATACAAATCCTCAACACCGCTCTGATACCAGCTGTGACGACCCAGAGTTCGGGATACCGATATACCGATAACATCGATATACCGATACCAAGAACTGGGGAAGCCACCCAGGGGGCTGATGAGGCCCCTGAAGGGTTAGTGAAGTTTGTCGAGGGGATGCATAACGAACTGCAATTACATGCGCGCATATTAGAATTAAGCAATGAAGTTAACAAAAGTGCGGAAGCAATTCAAAATAACTAGAGTGATATATATATAAACTAGTCCAGAAGCACTCAAGCACAAGTCCAAAAAGGTACAACTACACGAGGCATACCCCGGCAAAAGTACAACAAAGCCCAAAAAGGCGATCTGTGTACTGCTGGCGGCTAGGCACGGTCTCCAAAATAGCTCACGAAACACCGGGAGACGGCAGGCGCGGCTCACCTAAAAGGGGAAGGGTGAGTCACAGCCATACTCAGTAGGGGTCACGCGGATCCCTACCTCGCACTAAACAAGCATACATGCGAAGATAAAGGCAATTAGAGCATGCATTTAAATAAAATAACAAGCATTGGCATGAATAAACTACTCAAGTAAAGCTGTAAACTCTAACTAAGCAGGTATAACAGCTAACACATGCCAATAATAAATAAATGCAAGCGACTGAAACTAAATCTACCAGTAGAACATGCCTCAACTAATCCGAGCAACAAGGAGTAGGACAACCACTGGAACAGAAACCAGATGCGTCCACTGACGACTTACACTGCGTCTCAAGCACTCGCAGTCGAGAACACGACAAGCTAAGAGCGTAAACAGTACCAAACCAAGTGACCAGTAGGAGTGACACCTGTCAGTGTCAATCCACAGCCTCTGACCACCTGTGCGCACACTGACTCTCGCCTGAGCCAGGCCCTCTAGCTAGTTTTCTCCCTCGGTAGGACGCTACCGTTGGCAGGGAGCCCACGGCACTAGCTTAAAAACCGTGTACGGGAACAATCCCCTCCGCCATCCTTAAGCGGGTCGGTACTCAACAGACCTTAGGGCAACAACAGTGGTTCCATTGCAAGGAAAGTAAAGCTTACTCTATTGGGATCTAAAAACATGCCAGTAGTTCATAAACTAATTCATACATGGCGTGTAGTCATTATCGAATGCATAAAAAATGGGCTGGAAGCTTTTTGAAACCAACAGGCAAGTGGCGGTCTGTAGCCACTGCGCTATAGGCATGTAACGGCCTGGGGAAGGCGCGTTACATTGAAAGTGACGCGTCCACCCCTGGGCGTTACATCCCCCGAACCCCAGCTCAAACGCAAATGAAATAGAGTGTAATGCGCTTGCCTAGGCGCGTTACAACGCTCTAATGACAGGCCGACTGGCCGTTACATCCACCCGAGAGCAAAACCAACACACAGTGTATCAGATCCGGTTGCAGGCGAAGTGACGCGCTCACCCAGGCGCGTCAGGTCACCCAGACGGCCGGTCGACTGGCCGTCAGGTCAACCGCCTGACTCGGTCAACGCAAAACAACGAACATGTAACGGAGGGGAGCCCCACCGTTACTTTCGAAGTGACGCCTCATCAACGGGCCGTTACTTTCAAGTAACGCGTCCTCCAAGGACCGTTAGGCGTGTGACGGTTCCTGGAAGGACCGTCACACCACCTGGGTCACGGACGGGTTAGGTTTGAAAACCGGTTCCCTCCTGGACGATAGAAATCGTCGGGTAACGACGTAAAAACCTATTTCCTGTCAAACCATACATCCCAAACAACAACATAACAACTAAAAATAGCACATGCAAAGCCCACAACGCATTAAATTCAAGAACAAGGTTAAAACCCCAAAAATAGAAAAATGAATATTATGCATGCTACGGTGTTCTAATTAAACGAACTAGCTACAGTAAATGACCCTAGCAAGTTCAGGAGTCCATCCCCCTACCTCTGGCAAGTCGAAACGGCCGGAAACGCCGCATGCAACGAGGAGGGTCCACAGGGCCTTCAAGCTCCACCTCGCTCCCACAATCACCAAACCACGCCGAAATGGGTACCCACGTGTTCCTCTCGACGCGAGGAATCCAATGGCGCCAACCACGCTTCGATCCGACAACGTTTCGCCCGAAATCCCTAGGAAGGTGGGAGAGGCGATCGCGTGAGGAGTGAGAGAGCGTGAGGGTGAGAAGAGATCGACGAGGGGAGAGAGGGGGTGAGGGTGAGGGATTAAAATAAAATTAATATATATATAATATAATCATTATATATTAAAATCTTATTAATTTCTAATAACCCTCAATTAACTCCAAATAAATCCAGAAAAATACCAGAAAAATTCCTAAAAATCCAGGAAAATAGCCAGAAATTCCAGAACAAATATTAGATCCAAACCACTAAGGATCCACTGAGGCATGGGCCTTACAATTGAACAGCAGCCTTTTAATGCTCCCATGTGGTAAATGGGATGGGAAGAAGAAAAATCAACATTTTCTAGCCTAATACATCCAAAACATGGTGCGCCCCTAGCTTGGGCCCTTCTTGGGCCAAGTTGGCTCAAGTCCAACTAAGGCCATTCACAACCCCATTCCACTCCAACCTAGATGGCCCATGTGGAAGGGAAGCTTAATGGGGCCTTAAGTGGCTAAGATCCAATATGAAGCTTAATGAAGCCTCATAGCCCAATATGACAATCAACCCTTAATGGACTCTAAAAGACTTACCCAATTGGCTTATTAAATGCCTTACAATGAGCCCAATATGAAAAACCCAAGTAGAATGTTCATTACAAGCCCAATCTCAATGCAAAAAGAGTCCAAATTGAAGCCAAATTGTCCCCATTTTGAAGGGAAGCCGATGTAGTCCACTTGGCGCTCCGCGTATGGCACCGTCGGTTCGCCGACGTGTCACTTGATCGTCCTAGTGTCCGCACCAATTCTCCCCGGGTGGGAGGAACTCGACCCCGCCGAGTAAGGGTCCCGAAGTTTGAGCACTCCGCATGTGATCAAGACGTTGATCATCGTGGGGCATCCTCGTCAATGCACTATGAAGTGGTGGTATGCTCCATTCCTGGTGGTGATCACCTGCTCATCAAGTATACAATCTATATGCGTGCGTTGAGGCTGGAAGAGGTGGACTCTCGGGTGAGGGGTCACTCCCAATAGAAAGATAAAGCTCGAAACTCACTAGGGATCACCGCGGGTTCCGATATGCTACCAGAGTAGAAACATGGAACGTCAAACTGACACCATAGTCATACGGTAATTCAATAACATACGCATTTGAACCCACGTGTTTCGTGACTCGGGAAGGGCGGGTATCGCGGGCCTAGAGTTGCTTTACGGCCCCAAGAGGAACTGTTCAGGTATGACCCTGATCATGACGTACTCTCCCTTTTGAACTCACGGACATGTTGCATGCATCAGCTAATTCCTTATGCGCGCATGGCTGGCCTTTTATTGAGACACGACTTAATAAAAACCATATGCATGAAAGAAAACAAACTAGAGAGACAAACAGACACACACATGACCTTAGACAAACCTATGGTTATACATACCATGCATATGCAATGGTGGACCAGGACACCCGAACATGTGCCATGTATACACTAGTGGCAACCGGTGGTTGGCGGAAAGTGGGACTCCTAGACATCCTACTTTGTCCCTAGCATGCGGCTGCCCATTGGATTTGGGAGACTTGGGAGGGCTAGGAGGGCCGGATGTAGGTGTATCGGGCTTGGTGGGCGTAGGTGGCCCGGCCCGTGGGAAAGGGGTGTGAAAGTGGACTTCCTCGACAAGGTATAAAGGAAGTGATGGGTCACCAGGCCCACTAGAGAAGGGGTTGAATGGGTCAAAGAGTGTGTGACCCCCCGGTTCCTCTATTACATAGTCCCATGTTTGAAATTCATGAAGGTGATGGTCACCTCCATCCATCGTGGTAGATGGGACAGTGTATAGAAGATGTGGCTCCTCCCTCGGGATAAAAGGGGTGAAGTCGGGCTCGACCGGAAGCGGGAGGAGTAGAAGAACGTCCGTGGTAACATGACCCACGGTGTACACGGAGGTAATGGACCCTAAGGTGGGATGGGTGAAGCTACGACCGGTGGGTCGGTCAAAGCCTGGGGCCAACAAGTGCGTAAATGCCAACTGCCGGTCTAACCCTTTAAGAAGGTCGTCCAATGTATCCACATAGTGACTAGACCGGAAGGTGGTGTGAAACGAGTTGCTTGGCACTAGAGGTAGTGTGGGGTCCATGGATGGGAAGGGAGGTGGGACTAAGCCATCTTTGAGCCAGCTAAGGAGTGGCTCGGCGATGAAAAGTATTCCTGTAAGAAACATGGGTGGCTCGGGCGGAGGTAGCTCCAAACAAGACGGCTCCGGATGAAGTTCGGAAGGAGAGGATGGCAACGGAGCACTCACGGGTGATGAAGGAGGGATCTCCATAATGGGGAGAGGGCTTGGGGACCCCTTAGATGGGGCCGGGTTGGGGCTACAGGCTATGGCCTCCCTAGGTGCGGGTATGGCTACCTCCTGCCTCGAAGGTGGGCAAGGGGAGACTAATGACTCTTAATAAGCGCACCTCCTATCCACCCGATCCGAAATCATTTGCACAAGTTCGGCAACGATCCGGGTTGGAGTAGGGGTATCAGAGTGGACTTGCCCGTAATCATCCGGCCTAGGGTTGGGTCTAGGCTCATCTACGTATAGGGCTCTTTGCCTCCGACTAGGACCCACTTGGTTGGAGGTGATTGGGTGGGGTCGGTTGGAGGTGATCGGTTGGGGAATGTAGACCTTCCTAAGCTCTCTCTTAATGTCCCACCATGACTCGATGGGCCATTGCCTCCTAACCTCTCTCAAACGTTCACTGTAGTCCCACTTTTTGGCGGCCTCATGAAGAAGCCACTCTTTGGCGAAAGAGAATTGCATCACCTCGGACATAGTATAACACTCAAAATATGTGTCTATGGTGGCTTCCCACTTGAGGTAGTCACTCGGGACCTTGGTTCCATAGAAGTCCGAGGCTTCGGGCCTACGGATGTGGTGGGGTTGGATTCCCCATCCTTGGTGGTGTCGCCACCATTCATATGAACTAGGCGTTTGGGAACCCATGGGACTCGGGGAGCTAATGGATGGCCATGCCAACACTAGGACACGACACTAGACCGACTATGCAAGGTTGGAATGCATGCACACTAAGTACAAGACACCAAGACTCGGTACGTGGCGGAGTTAATCGATCCGAAGATCACTCGCGCAAGTGTGCGGCCTTCCCGATAGGCGTAGCCTAACATTTGGACAACACCTTTTTATATACCGGGTTATAGGAATGCAAATGCAACCTTGGACTTAAATGACCCTAGACTTAAACGACGCTCTGATACCAATTTGATGCGGGACGGATGACGACCGGGCTAAGACGTACGACCGACTCGTTGTGCGGCCAGAACTAGCACACTAAGGCAAGCCGGGCGGCTGACCACCGTGCTATTCTCCGGGTGGAGACGTCTCTCAATAGCGACTCTCTTGAGCCCGATGATCGTCCCTTGCGAGGGAAACGTGGGGATCGCGGCGATTAAGAAACCACCGTCGCCTAGGGTACCGATTCGAGTTCGGTGCTCGACTGGAGCTATGGAACGGGCGCTCACAACTCGCACTCACGGTGATTTTGCAGCTAGCTAACGACCCTATTCTCACAAACGCAGCAATATAGAAAGCACACTAAATCAGCAAATGTAGATGTCGGAACGAGCACGTACCTCCACGACTAGGCGTGGGGAAGAACTCCCGACCGATTTCCGAACAACCCCAATACACAAATGATTAACTTTACAATTTCAGAACTGAACACCCACTCCACACAGGGAGGTATCGGGCTACAATTGATAATTTTGGGGTTGCTGGAACCCGGGTTGATGAGCCACACTCGCAGGAGGCGAGGGACGCATGCCGGAGCCGCTCGGGTACGCCGACGGAAAGCCGACCAAGTTCTGTCCACGCTGGTCACCCTGCGCAGCGAACTTGCGGAGGCCGGTACGGCCAGATCCGATATCCGATCGGAGCGCCGTTTGTTGAAGAATGTCGGCGACAGGATGTAGTTTCTTCACTCTGAAGGGCGCGATCAGATCTTTTCAGATCTGGGCGCAGTAACGTTTTTCTCAGATTCTGGTTTTGAGCTCCCAGAACGACGCAGCGACACGGTAAAATGATAGAAAAATAGCTGCCGGTGTCGGATTGAGACTTCTTTGTGGGAGATTGTTGGCGACATCAAGATAAAGATGTACTCCGAAGATCTCTCACAGATCTCGAACGGATGAGGCGGGAAGGACTCTGGAAGTCGGCTCTGGTTTGGGGCCGGATCTGCTCAGATCTCTTGCACGATCTCACGAGAATTGCCGTCACGAATAGCACAGTGATCAGATCGAGGTGAGATCAGCGGCAACGCGAAGACGACTTGAAATCCTACGATCTCTCTTCAGGAACTAGCTTCAGATGACGTCAGGGTTGGGCTGGAGAAATTAAAACACAGTCACCTCCAGATCTGGGCAGCAATCACGGACCGATCTGCGCGCCTCCACAAAACGAATTACTGCCGTCGCTCACAAACTCCGATTGACGCAAAACCAGCGCTTAAATTTTTATAACTCTCAGAGGTATCACTGAGATTTTTTTGTGGAAGAAGAAGGTAAGGGGAAGAGGGGGATACAAGGTCGAGTCACATGACCCAATTCTGTCCAGTCACAGGACAAAACCAAGGGAGTCACACCCAAGGGAACACAAAGAGATTCACTCTCTAATGCAAATTTCTTTCAACAAACTTTCATTCACTTGTGCACAAACACTATACATGCCTTTAAATCGGCAAATGCAAGGGGTAGGGGGAGGGGACATACGTGGGATACAAGGGGAATGGGGTTGGGTGCGCATGGATCATGAAAGGGGAAAGAAGGGGGGGACAAGGGGACATTGTCTTCACCTACCTTCACCAAACTTTGAAATTCAAAGGGGAGGGGTAGGTGGCAGCCATATTTGGTCATTGACCAGCAGCCTTTTAATGCTCCCATGTGGTAAATGGGATGGGAAGAAGAAAAATCAACATTCTCTAGCCTAATACATCCAAAACATGGTGCGCGCCTAGCTTGGGCCCTTCTTGGGCCAAGTTGGCTCAAGTCCAACTAAGGCCATTCACAAGCCCATTCCACTCCAACCTAGATGGCCTATGTGGAAGGGAAGCTTAATGGGGCCTTAAGTGGCTAAGATCCAATATGAAGCTTAATGAAGCCTCATAGCCCAATATGACAATCATCCCTTAATGGACTCTAAAAGACTTACCCAATTGGCTTATTAAATGCCTTACAATGAGCCCAATATGAAAAACCCAAGTAGAATGTTCATTACAAGCCCAATCTCAATGCAAAAAGAGTCCAAATTGAAGCCAAATTTTCCCCAATTTGAAGGGAAGCCGATGTAGTCCACTTGGCGCTCCGCGTATGGCACCGTCGGTTCGCCGACGTGTCGCTTGATCGTCCTGGTGTCCGTACCAGTCATGTTGTACTTGGCAGTGTTCGCCGGAAGGCTTGAATCTGCAGTACGTTGCAAGGTTTTCTCCATTTGTTGTTCAGGTTACTATTGACCTTTAGCCTTGGTTTGATGACCGTACACGTTCTCACGTTGTCTTGGTCGTCCCGGCTTGAGTCTGTACAGCTCCTGATGTGTTCCGCTTCTGTTGAAGTGCTCGATTAGATTCCGTGTTTGAGAAGTTGCTCAGGCAAGCTAGGATTTCCCTTTCCTGGTGAGCTTTCGTGGTTGAGCTTGTTGCTTCTCGTCCCCTCTGGTGAAATCTTCTCGAGATTTGCCTTGGAATTGCTGTCTTAGTGATGCCTTTGTCCTGTGTCTGCTTAAGTGTGGACAGCTTTGTTCTGAGCCTGATCTACTTTTTGCTATACGGTTGCTTGGCTTTGGACTCCATCATGGTGTTAAGAGCTGTTGTGTACCGTATTTGTCGTGCCGTGTCCAGGGGCCGATGAATTCTGAAAGCTCATTTATCGTTTTCAGGACGTGAAGGTAAGCTGAGATTAACGCTTTTCCTTGTGCTTTGTGCTGAAGCTGGTACTCTTCTCCTGTTGCACTTGGGCTCTTGGTGATCGGTTGTTCGCGAGATCGGTACTTGTGGCGTGTTATTTGCGATCTTCATTGATTGTGAAGGTGTCTGGGGTGTGCTGAGATGCGACTACCGAGGTTGTTCTGATGCCCGTGTGCGTTGTTGAGTGTGCAGTTGAAGCCTGTGAGTTAGCTACTCACTGGTCGAGGGGTTTGTTCTTCTCGATATGACTTCGTCTTGGCTTCCTGTGCCTTAATGTTGTTGTTGCCGTGCTGTTGCTGGTGATTTTCTGCTGTTAGCATTGGCATTTGTGAGTGTTGGGGAATTTGTCGGCATTCCTGCTGATTGAGTACCCTCTACTCTGCATTTTCTTCTCTTAGGTGTTGTGCTCTCGAGGCGTGTTCGTAGTCCTTGAGTAGCGTTCCCCGAGGTTGTTGTCGTTTTGGCGCTGTTTCCCTATGATCTTGTGTCTCTGTGTGGACCAGGTCTTGTCGGTTAGCTTTACTGTACTCTTTTTCCTTAGAGTTAGCTTGCGACTCGATCAGATGTAATATCTGAGTGAGGACTGACTTGGTTGTGCCTGTGGTCCAGTGTTGTCATTGGTGTCCTGTGTGCCAGGTGTTCCTTGTTGCCTTTGGCACTGGAGCCGATGATGTGGTCGAGCAGTCAGCTGTGAGGACTATGTCTCCTTGTGTAAGCTGCTGCTTGCCGTGATGTGGTTGTGGCAGTCGTGTCTCTTTCCCTGCGAGACGTGAGCGACGTTGCCTTGTTTCGGAGGTGTTGGACTTGTGTTCACTTGGGTGCCGTGCTTGATCCAGAGCATGTGCTCGTGATTATAGTCTGACGATGTTCCTCTGAGCTGCATTTTTTGAGATTTGTGTCGTTTCCGTGTTTGTGTTGTTGGGTTGTTCTTCCCTGCTTCTCCTTTGCTAGTCCTTAAATTTTGAGGATGAAATTTCTTAAAGGAGGGGAGGATGTAATGCCCTGGATCTTGGTAGGTCTTGCTGGATCTTCATTGGATCTTTCGGATCTATTTCGGTGAGTTTCAGTTCGCTTTTGTGGCTTCCGAGTTGAGCTTTACGATCCGTGTGGATTTTTCTCTCGTACTAGTTACGGAACCCTACGGTGAGTTTAGTTGTCAGTTCCTTGACTCGTGAATGTTGCAGCGACGTTGTACTCTTCGAGCCGGTCGTTTCGACTATTTTTACGTATTTTTCGGAGATAGGGCCAAAAATCAGATTTTTCAGAAATTAGGAAAATTCCTAATTTCTTTTCCTTTTTCTTTTCCTTCCTCTCTCCTCCCTTCTCATTTCGCCGCCGCCGTCTCTCTCTAACTTTTTCTCTCCTCTCGAGCTTCCTCGGCTCCGGCTGCAGACGGAGGACCTAGGAGCGAGTGTTGGGGATGCTGTGGAGCTGACTAGGTGCGCGATAGGGCGAGGATGGAGTGGTTTTGGCGCGATCCCGAACGGTGGATTCAAAGCCGGTGTTTGAGCTCGCGACGTGGTTTTCGACGCGGTTTAGTCCCTTCGGGGCACGGTTTCTTCGGTGGAGGTAGGGAGACGGACCGCCACCTTGTTCTGCATATTTTCTCTGTTTCCGTGCATGATTTGGTGCTCGATCAGGGGAGATCGGGCCGGTTTTGTAAAAATCGTGATTTTTGTGGTTTTCAGGGTTCACTGGAAAATGGCAACCATTTGTGGTGTGGTTAGTGTCTAACTGACCGCTGGGATGTCTGGATCCCATCCATGCTAGTTTCGTGTCGATCGGGTGTCATTCGGGGCCGGTAGGAGTCCGGGAACCTCGGTGACTCGTTTAGGGTTGATTTGTCTAAATCGCCCCGATCTAGCGTTTTAATGCGTGCATGTGGGCATTTTACCCTCCTAGTGTTGCTGTTCATCGTCTAGTCTTGTTTCCCCTGCGCTTCGGCGTGAATGGGGCGTGGAACGGCTCGATTTGGCCAATCCACTGTTTTCCCGCCGTGACCGGTGTAGCAGTTGGTTCAGTGACCGCCAGAGGTCCCTGACGGCCCTACGATAGACCGTCACAGCGTCTGGGCGTTTTTAGTTCTTCGTGGTCTTGGGAGTGTGACGGCCCAGGGGTGGCGTGTCACAGCTCTCTGACGCGTCCGGGGTGATGCGTCACGCCTGTTTTGTCGTTTAGCATTTTGGTTAAGGCGGTTCCTCTGACGCGCCTGCCCTAGTGCATCAGAGTCTTGTAATGTGCCTGGTGTAGGCCGTTACGTTGCGTTTGACTTGGAGTTTGACCGTTGAGGCGGTTTGTGTGACGGTGGTGTCCCCGTGCGTCACAGCGTTGTAACGCGCCTGCCCCAGGCCGTTACATGCTGTTTTGGCAGAGTTTGGGTGGTTGTGCCGTTGGCTCTAACGGCCACGCCCCCATGCGTTAGGAGTCTGTAAAGCGTCCGATCGGGACCGTTACATGCCTTTCAGTCAGTGATTTGTTTGGCTTGAGCCTGTTGGCCCTGACGCGCCAGCTTTGCTGCGTTAGGCTGTGTAACGCGCCTGGTCTAGTGCGTTACGTGGTTCGAGTTACCATTTTTGTTTCGGGTCTGTTGGCCCTGACGCGTCTGCTCCCGTGCGTTAGGGTGGCGTAACGCATCTGCTGTCATGCGTTAGGCCGCTGTAACGCGCCTGCCCTGGCGCGTTACGCTGTTCGTGTTGTGGTTTCGAGCGTGTTGGCTCTGACGCGCCTGCCCTGGTGCGTCAGGCTCGTGTAACGGCACAGTGTTAGACAGTCACGTTCGTGTAACGGTCTAGGGGTGGTGCGTTACAGCCTTTGTGCTCCGATTTCCGTCGTTTTGGTTTCTGACTGTCTTGGCTTATCCTTGTGGTCTGCCCGCTTTCCCGTGGATGTCTCCTAACACCCTATGAGGGCTAAGACTATGCCGTAAGGTGGCCAGGAGTCTTCTTGCTTGAGGTAGGATTCTCTTTCCTACTGTTGAGTCGTCGTTGTTTGGTTCCGGTCAACCCGGGGTGACCCAGGGGTTGACAGGCGACCATGTGTGGGTGTCTTGGCGGTTCTGTCCGGTCCGAGACACTGGTTCTGGATGCCTCGAGGTATCGTTTTACCTTCGTTTGTGTGTCCAGGCGTGTCTGAGGGTCTCCGGTGTTCCCTCAGGTCTCCGTGAGTCATTTTCTGTGGAGAGTTGCTTCCCGTGGCTTAGGATCAGACCGATTGGTGGCTTGTTCCGCCGTTTGTGACGATCTTGCCTTTGAGTCATCCGACTCAAGGATCGTTACCTTGTAGGTCTAGTTGTCTAGTCCTGAGTCTGTTGGTGTGACGACCCAGAGCGCCGGATACCGATATACCGATAGCATCGATACACCGATACCAGGAACTGGGGAAGCCACCCAAAAGGCTGATGAGGCCCCTGAAGGGTTAGTGAAGTTTGTCCAGGGGATGCATAACGAATTGCAATCACAAGTGCGCTTATTAGAATTAAACAATAAAATTTAACAAGAGAGCGGAAGCAATTTAAAATAAACAAGTGCTAAATATATAAACTAGTCTAGAGGCACAAAAGTGCTAGTCCAATAGTACAACTACACGGGGCATACCCCGGCAAAAGTACACCACAAAGCCAAAAAGGCGACCCGTCTACTGCTGGCAGCTAAGAGCGGTCTCCGAGTACACGGGAAACTCCGGGAGACGACGGGCGCGGCTCACCTGAAAGGAGAATGGTGAGTCACAGCCAGACTCAGTAGGGGTCACGGGGATCCCTACCTCGCACTAAACAAGCATACATGCAAAAGTAAAGGCAATTAGAGCATGCATTTAATTAACTAACAGGCAATGGCATGAATAACTAATCACAATAATGCTGTAAAATCTAACTAAACAGATATAACAGCTAATACATGCCAGAAACGAGTATGTCTAAACGACTGAAACTAACTCTACCAGTAGAATATGCCTCAACTAATCCAAGCAGTAGGGAACAAGACAACCACTGGGAACAGAAACCAGATGCGTCCATTGACGGCTTACACTGCGTCTCAAGCACTCGCGGTCGGTAACACGACTAGCTGAGCGCATAAACAGTACCAAACCAAGTGACCAGTCAGAGTGACACCCGTCAGTGTCAGTCCACAGCCTCCGACCACGTGTGCACACACTGACTCTCGCCTGAGCCAGGCCCTCTAACTAGTTTTCTCCCTCGGTAGGATGCTACCGTTGGCGGGGAGCCCACGGTACTAGCTTAAAAACCGTGTAATGGGAACACCCCTCCGCCATCCCCAGGCGGGTCGGTACTCAAAGACCTTAGGGCTACAACAGTGGTTCCATAGCAAGGAAAGTAAAGCTACTCTATTGGGATGTAAAAACATGCCATTATAATATAAAATATCTCATACATGGCATATAAACATTATTGAACGCATTAAGAATAGGCCGACAACTTTTTGAAACTGACAGGCATGTGGCGGTCTGCTGCCCACGCGTCACAAGTGTGTGATGGTCGGGGACTGGCGCGTTACATCGGCTGTGACGCGTCCCTCTCTGGCCGTTACAGCCACCGATCAAACGGAGTGTAATGCGCTTACGGGGGCACGTTACGCGGCCCTGATGGCCGGTCGACAGGCCGTCAGGCTCACTCGAGACTAAAACCAACGAACAGTTTTTCAAACCGTTCACAGGCGGTGTAACGCGCTCGTACCGCCGCGTTAGAGCACCCTGACGACCGACTGACTGGCCGTCAGGTTAACCGCCATACCGGGTCAACAGAAAACAACAGAAGTGTAACGGTCTAGAGCCTGACCGTTACACATACTGTGACTCCCCTTCATCAGGCCGTTACAGTACTGTAACGCGTCCCCCATGGACCGTTACGCGTGTGACGGTTCCTGGAAGGACCGTCACATCGTCTGGGTTACGGACGTGTTATGTTTGAAAGTGGGTTCCCTCCCGGGCGACCGGAATCGCCGGGTAACGATGAAAACCTGTAAAACCTGTCAAACCACACGTCCTAAACAACATAATACCAACAAAAATAACCACATGCAATGCCCACAATGGATTAAACATGAAAAATGAAGCTTAAAACCCTAAACATGGAAAAGAACCAATATGCATGCCACATGGGTTAAAACAAGAAACCATGGTATCGAAAATGATCCTAGCGAGTTCAAGATTCCATCCCCCTACCTCGTGCAAGCTGAAACGGCCGATTAAGCCGCATGCACCGAAGAGGGTTCACCGAGCCTTCTCGCTCCATCTCGCGACCACGGGCCACGAATCACGTCAAGGTGGGCGTCAACGCGTTCCTCTCGACGCGAGGAATCCACCGGCACCTTCCACGCCTCGAACCGTCGTCGTTTCGCCTGAATCCCAAGGAGAGGGGAGATGGGCGATCGGACGAGAGAGAGAGGGCGTGAGGGTGAGATCGAGATCGACGAGGGGAGAGAGAGAGAGGGTGAGGGATTAAAGGAAAAAAAATAAGATTAATATATATAGTATATTTATTATATATAAAAACCTTATTATTTCCATAAAAAGCCTTAATTAAATCCAATAAAATCTGGAAAAATACCAGAAAAATTCCAAAAAATTCTAGGAAAATAGCCAGAAATTCCAGAACGAATTCTAGGTTCGAACCACCAAGGATCCAATCCGGCACGAGCCTCACAGTCCTTCCCTCCTAATAAAAATTTCACCCTCGAAATTTACAACAACGGAAAGGAGGAAACTGAGAAACAGAATTATACCTTACTGGAATAAGAAAGGAAAAAGCTGACGCATCTCATCTTCACGTTCCCAAGTAGACTCATTACTGGAGTGGTGCTGCCAAGCAACTCTTACCAGAGGGATAACCTTATTTCTCAACCGCTGCTCACGACGGTCTTCAATTCTAATAGTAAACTCTGGCGTAGACAAATCAGCAGTCACTTCGGGCCAAACAGAGTCATCAAGGACATGGGATGCATCTGTCACATATTTCCTCAGCTGAGAGACGTGGAACACATCATGAATAGCTTGCATAGCCGCTAGCAGTTGCAGTCGATAAGCTACCTGACCCACAGCTTCTATAATAGGAAACGGGCCAACATAACGCGGACTAAGCTTTCCACGCTTCCCAAATATGGAAACACCCTTCATCGGAGACACTTTGACAAATACCATGTCTCCAGGATCAAACTATAGTGGACGCCTGCGCTGATCTGCATAACTCTTCTATCGACTCTGAGCTGTCAACAATCTCTGCTTGATCAGACGAACCACATCAGAACACTGCTGCACCATGTTAGGTCCCGTCAAAAGTTTGTCCCCAATATCAAACCAGTTCAAGGGAGTACGACAAGGATGACCATATAGTGCTTCATAAGGAGCCATACCAATACTGGAGTGAAAACTATTATTATAAGCAAATTCAACAAGTGGAAAATGTTGACTCCACGAACCTTGCCAATCAAGGCAACACGATCTCAGCATATCTTCCATGGTCTGAATAGTTCTCTCCGACTGTCCATCTGACTGCGGATGATACGCTGAACTGAATGCTAACTCAGTGCCCAAAGCTTTCTGAAAACTGCGCCAGAATCTGGAGGTAAAACGTGGATCACGATCTGACACAAGTGAAATAGGAATTCCATGCAGTGGCACTATCTTCTGAACATAAAGCTCGGCCAACCTCTACACATTCCAGGAGACTTTTATCGGTAACAATCTGGCAGTCTTAGTTAATCTGTCAATAAGCAACCAGATACCATCAAAACCTTGTGAAGTCCGAGGCAAACCCACCACAAAATCTGTAGTGACATGATCCCATTTCCACATTGGAATCTCTAACGGCTGAAGCAATCCACCTGGCTTTTGATGTTCGGCTTTAACCTGCTGACAAGTCAAGCACTTAGAAACAAATACAGCCACATCCTTCTTCATACCTGGCCACCAGAACTGCTTTTTCAAATTCTGATACATCTTAGTGGTGCCTGGATGAATAGCAAAACGGGATCCATGGGCTTCACTCAGAACCGCATGTGTCAATGAATCATCAGCGGGAAGATACAATCTACCCTGGAAACTGACAACCAGCTCGTCATCAAATTCCACATCATATCTTGATATAACACGGGCTAAATCAGGATCAACTTGCTGAGCTTCTTTAATCTGCTGATATAAGGAAGAACCCAAAGTCAAGGTAGCACAAACCGCTGTCCTCGGGTTGGCAGAAATATCCATGCTGAACGCCTCACTCGGAAGCTGTTCCCACAATTTCCATTCATGAAGCAACAGATGACTGACTTGTACTTTCCTGCTCAGAGCATCAGCCACAACATTCATTTTACCCTGCTGATAGGAGAGTGTAAAGTCATAATCTTTCATGTATTCCATCCATCGGCGCTGCCTGAGATTTAGATCTTTCTGGGAGAATATATACTGTAAACTCTGATGATCAATAAAGATTTGAAACTTCTCACCATACAAGTAATATCTCCAGATCTTTAAGGCAAAAACAACTGCAGCTAGCTCAAGATCGTGCGTGGGATACTTTTCTTCATGCTGTTTCAATTGCCTAGATGCATACGCGATCACATTTTCATGTTGCATCAGCACTGCACCCAAACCTACTCAAGAAGCATCTGTGCAAACCACAAATCCACCCGAGCCGGACGGCAAAACCAACACTGGAGAAGAAGTCAAGAGCCTTTCAATTCAACAAGGCTATCCTCACACTGATCCGACCAGACAAAAGGCACATCTTTACGAGTCAGTCTAGTCATTGGGGCTGCAATCTTTACAAAATATTGGATGAATCTACGATAATACCCGGCCAAACCTAAAAAGCTTCTGATCTCTATTACAGTTCTTGGTTTCTGCCAATTTAAAACAGCTTCAATCTTCGTAGGGTCTACTGCCACTCCATCACCAGAAATCACGTGGCCAAGAAAATGAATCTCCCGAAGCCAGAATTCACATTTACTGAACTTCGCATAAAGCTCGTGATCTCTCAGAGTCTGTAGAATAATCCTCAAATGCTGCACATGATCTTCCTCAGAAGCAGAGTAAATCAGAATGTCATCAACAAAGATCACCACGAACTGATCTAGATATGGACGGAAAATACGCTGCATTAGGTCCATAAAAGCTGCTGGGGCATTTGTTAAGCCAAACGGCATTACCAAAAATTCATAATGACCATATCGAGTACTGAAAGCTATCTTCTCCACATCAGATTCCCGGATTCGCAATTGAAAATAGCCAGACCGGAGGTCAATCCGTGAAAAGACAGCAGACTGTAACTGGTCAAACAAATCATCAATCCTGGGAAGCGGATATTTATTCTTGATACTCACCTGATTCAGTTGTCTATAATCAATACAAAGCCTCAGGCTTCCATCTTTCTTTTTCACAAATAACACCGGAGCACTCCACGGAGAAAAATTGGGGCGAATATAGCCTTTTTCCAGCAATTCAAGTAGCTGTGCTCGCAGTTCTTTAAGTTCGGCTGGAGCCATTCAGTACGGTGCCTTTGCCAACGGGGCTGTACCAGGAATCAGTTCAATCACCATTTCAATTTCTCGCTCTGGAGGCAAGCCTGGCAACTCGTCAGGAAACACATCAGGGAACTCGCAGACAACAGGAATGTCACTGACGTCCTGTCGTGGTTTCTCAACAGCAACCACAGAAGCTAAGAATCCCTGGCAACCTACACTAAGCAATCTACAGGCTTGAATAAAAGAAACAATCAAACGAGAAGAACGGGATCGAATACCTTGGAAATAAAATGTTGTTTTCCCTGTGGTTGAACATAGACTTTCTTCGATATGCAGTCAACCACAGCTCCATAATGCTCCAACCAATCCATACCCAGAATGATGTCATAATCTGCCAGCTGCAACGCATACAATCTCACCGGCAACTGATGATTATTAATCATAACAGGAGATTCTTCCAAACACAGAGGTGTAATCATGAAATCTCCAGAAGGCAACTCAACAAACAGCTCACAAGTCATCTCTGATGTCAGTTCCTCAATGCATGCAATGAAATCCTCAGAGATAAAGGAGTGAGAAGCACCATAATCAAATAAGACACGAGCTGAATGACCATAAAGCATAATCGTTGGGAAACTTTGCCCTTTTGCTTCTTAGATCTGGCTGAAGACTGTTGGGAAGACGCTGAAGCTTACAGATAAAATTGCTGCTGAGGTTGAGGTAACGAAGGAGGTCTGAATTGCGACTACTGGGGCTGAGAAAATTGAGGAGCCTACACCAGCTTCGGCCTCAGCGGGCAATATCGAACAACGTGACCAGGCTGGTCACATCGAAAACAGACCACAGGAAGAGAACACGGCTGACCCTTATGGTGACCACTGCATCTCTGACAAGTCCACGGCTGACTGACAGCAGAACTTTGACGACTCTGGGAAGAAGGCGTTGTCGGCTGCTGAACAGTACCCGTACCAGGTGATTCTTGCTAAAAGAACTTCCTCTTCTTCTTGAACTTCTTAAACTTGGGCTTGGAAGAGGAAGAAACACCGCTAACATCTGGCTGAACCGAGGGGACTCCTGACACTACCGGTCGGTAAGTCTGTGGAAACTGAACCGTCGGATGAACCAACCCCGCTTGTGGATACCCTCCTGGTCTCGCCATCTCTAGCTCAAGTGCCACAGCTGCCTGGCACGCACCATCTAAATCAGCAACTCGACTTGCAATCAGCGACAACTTATGTTCAGGCCTGAGTCCTCGCAAAAACTGCTGAGTCTTCAATGCCTCATTAGCAAGCACATGGGGCGCATACTGACCCAATTCCATAAATTTGTTCCGATATTGAAGTACGGTCATATCGCCCTGAAACAATTCCATGAACTGGTACATCTTCGCCATTTGTAAACAGGCAGGAGTGTAGGCACGCTCGAAGGCTGTGACAAACTCTGCCCAAGTGATCTGCCGAAGGGGCCTGGAATGAAATGCAATCGGCCACTCGGCTTTCAACCATAAAATAGCTGTACCTTGGAGTTGAAACGCTACAAGCATCACTTTCTCGTCCCCCGTTCACTCCATCAATAGGAACACGCGCTCAATCGCATCCAGCCACTGCCTCGCTACCTCTGGATCTGGTTGTCCGTCGAAAGCTGGCGGATTGAACAAGAGAAATTCTTTCAAAGCCTTGCCTCGACTACCAGGCGCTTCAACCCGAGCAGCAACGACTGGCACTGGAGGAGGAACTATAGGAACAGCAGGAACTGCAGGAGGCGGTGCAGAACCACTCTCTTCTCTAGGCGCATGCCTAGGAACTCGAGGAGGTCTTCCTCGACGAGGTGGCATCTTACAACTGCCGAAAATAGAAAACAACAGCAAATCCATCAATCATATGGAAAAACATCCTAAGCCAGCAATAGACAACACGAAAGGACTAACTCTGGACAAGTGTAAATTCCAATTCCTTATACAAATCCTCAACTTCGCTCTGATACCAGCTGTGACGACCCAGAGCGCCAGATACCGATATACCGATAACATCGATACACCGATACCAGGAACTGGGGAAGCCACCCAAGAGGCTGATGAGGCCCCTGAAGGGTTAGTGAAGTTTGTCGAGGGGATGCATAACGAATTACAATCACAAGCGCGCATATTAGAATTAAACAATAAAATTTAACAAGAGAGCGGAAGCAATTTAAAATAAACAAGTGCTAAATATATAAACTAGTCCAGAGGCACAGAAGTGCTAGTCCAATAGTACAACTACATGGGGCATACCCCGACAAAAGTACACCACAAAGCCAAAAAGGCGACCCGTCTACTGCTGGCAGCTAAGAGCAGTCTCCGAGTACACGGGAAACTCCGGGAGACGACGGGCGCGGCTCACCTGAAAGGAGAAGGGAGAGTCACAGCCAGACTCAGTAGGAGTCACGCGGATCCCTACCTCGCACTAAAAAAGCATACATGCAAAAGTAAAGGCAATTAGAGTATGCATTTAATTAACTAATAGGCAATGGCATGAATAACTAATCACAATAAAGCTGTAAAATCTAACTAAACAGATATAACAGCTAATACATGCCAGAAACGAGTAAGTCTAAACGACTGAAACTAACTCTACCAGTAGAATATGCCTCAACTAATCCAAGTAGCAGGGAACAAGACAACCACTGGGAACAGAAACCAGATGCGTCCACTGACGGCTTACATTGCGTCTCAAGCACTCGTGGTCGGTAACACGACCAGCTGAGTGCGTAAACAGTACCAAACCAAGTGACCAGTCAGAGTGACACCCGTCAGTGTCAGTCCACAGCCTCCGACCACGTGTGCACACACTGACTCTCGCCTGAGCCAGGTCCTCTAGCTAGTTTTCTTCCTCGGTAGGACGCTACCGTTGGCGGGGAGCCCACGGTACTAGCTTAAAAACCGTGTAATGGGAACACCCCTCCGCCATCCCCAGGCAGGTCGGTACTCAAAGACCTTAGGGCTACAACAGTGGTTCCATAGCAAGGAAAGTAAAGCTACTCTATTGGGATGTAAACACATGCCATTATAATATAAAATATCTCATACATGGCATATAAACATTATTGAACGCATTAAGAATAGGCCGGCAACTTTTTGAAACTGACAGGCGTGTGGCGGTCTGCTGCCCACGCGTCACAAGGGTGTGTCGGTCGGGGCCTGGCGCATTACATCGGCTGTGATGCGTCCCTCCCTGGCCGTTACAGCCACCGAAGCTCCTATTCAAACTGATCAAACGGAGTGTAACGTGCTTACGGGGCCGCGTTACGTGGCCCTGACGGCTGGCCGACAGGCCGTCAGGCTCACCCGAGACTAAAACCAATGAACAGTTTTTCAAACCGTTCACAGGCGGTGTAACGCACTCGCACCGGCGCGTTAGAGCACCCTGACGACCGACTGACTGGCCGTCAGGTTAACCGCCATACCGGGTCAACAGAAAACAACAGAAGTGTAACGGTCTGGAGCCTGACCGTTACACATACTGTGACGCCCCTTCATCAGGCCGTTACAGTACTGTAACGCGTCCCCCATGGACCGTTACGCGTGTGACGGATCCTGGAAGGACCGTCACACCGTCTGGGTTACGGACGGGTTATGTTTGAAAGTGGGTTCCATCCCGGGCGACCGGAATCGCCGGGTAACGACGAAAACCTGTAAAACCTGTCAAACCACACGTCCTAAACAACATAATACCAACAAAAATAACCACATGCAATGCCCACAATGGATTAAACATGAAGAACGAAGCTTAAAACCCTAAACATGGAAAAGAACCAATATGCATGTCACATGGGTTAAAACAAGAAACCATGGTATAGGAAATGATCCTAGCGAGTTCAAGATTCCATCCCCTGACCTCGTGCAAGCCGAAACGGCCGATTAAGCCGCATGCACCGAAGAGGGTTCACCGAGCCTTCTCGCTCCGTCTCGCGACCACGGGCCATGAATCACATCAAGGTGGGCGTCAACGCGTTCCTCTCGACGCGAGGAATCCACCGGCACCTTCCACGCCTGGAACCGTCGTCGTTTCGCCTGAATCCCAAGGAGAGGGGAGATGGGCGATCGGACGAGAGAGAGAGAGAGGGCGTGAGGGTGAGATCAAGATCGACGAGGGGAGAGAGAGAGGGGGTGAGGGGTTAAAGGAAAAAAAGATTAATATATATAATATATTTATTATATATATAAACCTTATTATTTCCATAAAAAGCCTCAATTAAATCCAATAAAATCCGTAAAAATACCAGAAAAATTCCTAAAAATTCAGGAAAATAGCCAGAAATTCCAGAACGAATTCTAGGTCCGAACCACCAAGGATGCAATCGGGCACGGGCCTCACAGTTGGCAGTTGTCTTACTGTGTAATCCGGTTTTAAAAATCTAAAAATTAATTGAAATAATTGAATTTTCAATTGAGATAAATGAATTTCAGAATTTAATATTTAATTCCTTAGTAAATAGAACTAATGAAATTTTGACTACCTTATAAAAATCTGGAAAAATGGTAAAATGGTAAAGAATGATTTATGTAACAACTTTTTCTTCTGTGTTCGACCCAATAAAAATCCGTAATGAGGTCTAATTAGTAGATTAAGCCTAAAAGTGCACACTTATCTAACCTTAACTTAAAACGTGAAATTAGAGCTTAATACTCAACCTAATGACCCAAAATTCTTTTAGAAATTTAATTAGAACTTATTTGAATTTATTAAAAAATATTTGTATTTATTTGAATTAATGGGAATTTATTCAAAATTAATTAGATTAATTCTTTAATAAATAGAATAAGTCACATTTCGACTATTTTATAAAAATCCATAAAAATCATATTCTTGTGTAATCCATTTCGTTTAACAATTTTGTCTTCTACGACTAGGCCTAATAAAATCATTAACTAGGCCTAATCAGTGGGTTAAATCCAATTTTCACACCTACCTAACCCAAATTCGTGTTCATTGTTAACCTCATCTTAAAACATCAAATTAGAGCTTAATACTCAACCAAATGAGTTCAAATCAGAGGCAAATGAAAGGCCACGATCTAAGGATCAATAGCCCTCTATCAATCGAACCAAAACCTAACCCTAGCACATGGTGGCGGCCGAGTTTTGTTGAAGTCAACCTTGGCGGCGCCGTTTTCCAACACCACCTTGTGTGGTCGATTTCTCCCAGCTCCGAAGTCTCCAGAAGCTCTATGAGCTATCAAAATAAAACTCTACATGTCTATTTTCATTTGGTAGCTGTGGTGTTCGCAGAGGTTTCAGATCTAGAGAGATCTCGGGAGTTTAGTGGCGACGTGTCGGTGTTCGTTCTTCCTCCTTTCTTCCTCCTTTCTTCTTTGATTGAGGTAGATTCTCTCAGGCTCAAACTGCAAGTAATATATCAAAATGATCAGCATCGAAGTAGCTTTCATTTGACGTAAGAAGCCCCAAATTTCATTGAGCATGTTTAGAGAATTTTGGATCGAAGTAAGAGCATGTCTAGGCTTGATTTATGGTATGTTCTTTTGGGTCAAAGCATGATTTCGGGCTGATTTTGAGTTGCATATCTTGATCCCCATATAGCATATCATACATGGATGGAATCAGCATCAAAGTAGCTTTCTTTTGATATAAGAAGCCCCAAATTTCGTTGTATATATTGAGAGAACCATACGATTCAGTAGAAGCATGTCAAGAACTAAGTTTTCATGTGTTCATCATAGATAGGTTGTGATTCATTTGTTGAAATTCGTGTTTCAAAACTCTTGTTTTATGACCCTGGTATGTATATTAAGAACCCTAGAGCATGTGGTTAAGATCCCAACCCATTTAGACCCCAAATGGATGAGTTCTTGCGTTTTCCGGAAGCCACGTTCAGTTCTGGAAGTGCAGGGGTCGACCCATGGGGTCGACCCATGCTGCCCAGTGTGGGGGTCGACCCATGCTGCCCAGTGTGGGGGTCGACCCAATGGGTCGACCCATGCAGCAGGGGTCGACCCATCACCCAGGCAGGCTCCTGGAGTTCCAGGGGTCGACCCAATGGGTCGACCCATGCCTGGAATTTTTCCAGGGGTCGACCCACGTGCTGTATGACCCGGTAAAGTTATTTTTGACCCGAGGATCGATCCGGATCATTAGGGGATCGACCCATTCAACTTAGCCCAATTGAAAACTACATTTTTTAGGAACCAATGACCTATTCATGTAACCCTATAATTTCAATTTACATTGGTCCTTGCATTCAACCATAGTGTAAAAATATGCCGTTTATCATCTCCATTTCAACGCATACAATGGTTAAATAGAAACCCACATAATTAGTGGTTAATTGTGTAACTAAATTTCTGTTAATGCATGCTATTTCACTCTTGTGCAAGCTTGTTCTTTACCTTATCATCTTGAATCAGCTTGTTGGCAAATTGTCTTAATGCAAATGATAATAGATAATCCTTGGTATATGAACTTGGTAATTAGGATTAAGCTAATTGTTAAGTTGCTGAATAGTCATTATTACCCCAGTAGAATGGATTGCTTACACACCTGAACGGTACACTGTCAGCCGTTCTTTGTTGACCTCGTGGACTAAGTTTCGGTCCAATTCTTGTAATGCGGCCCAAAGTGACCGTATAATCGAGTTTTTGTTTTAGTGAATCCAAGGACAAGTTAGTCCTTAAATCTCATGCTTGTGACAGAAATTCCTCTGATTAATTGGCCATTTAACTTGACTGAATGTCTAGACAATCGTGGGATCTTGTATCCAATAAATCGATGCCAACGCACCGTAGGGGCCCGGTCTAGTCCTGGGGAGAGCGCCCGAAAGTTAGTGAGCCCATGGGATGTTAATGACATGGTGAGGTATTGCACCGAGTGCATGACTAGCTTGTTACGTCTATGACATGAAGAAAATCTCTTGTTACTTTTGTTACTTGATCATGCTTGAAATGATGTTTAAAATACTTGCTTGTTGGCCAATTCCCTATTACTATCTCCTGTTGTAAATTCTTGTACTTGTTATCTTGTTATCTCTTGTCATCATTATATTTCTTGACCCTGCAAGATCTTTGTATTACGCTGTTTTATTGCATCATCTTTTATTTCCTTTATTTAACATGGCATATGAAAAATATAATTTACTTGTTAATCACTTAAACTATGCCTGATGATAGAGTATAATTTCTACTGAGCTTCTTGCTCACCCCTACTTCCAATCCTTTTCAGGTAATGCGGTAACGGTACGTTGCAAATGGGAATCGAATCAGTGTGATCAAGTGAACCTGGAACCTAGAGTTTGGAGTCTGTCTTTTTATCTTCTTGAGTCTAGATTAGTGTCGCGAGTCTGGTTATTTCTCTTTGTTATTTCCTCCTTTAATTTGAATCCTATATTGTAAGAGTGGGTCAAAATTATACTTTTTAATATTAATAAGAGCTCGTATTTTCAATACGTGTGTTTACGGCCTCCTTGTGTTTAATTGTGGTTGTTTATCTTCCACTCTTGTTATCATGACTGTTAACTGCCACGTTCCGAGCATCGCTTCCCGCTGCTATCGGTTCGGGGCGTGACAGAGGTGGTATCAGAGCCAAGCTGCCTGAGTCCTTGGATTTTGTCCAAGAGTATAGGTTACCCTAAGTCTTAAGACCCGTGTCATCCCTTGTCACCTGGTGAGATTGGGTAATATCTTGGGTTAAGTAATAAAATATATGCAAGATTGCGTTGTGTTACGCGTAAGGGGTAATGAAAAAAAAAGTTAACCATATAACTATCTTGCAGGTCTCTAAGCCATTCTTAAAATGAAACCGAGTGGTTCCATGGGTAAGCTAAGATTCGGTTCCGCTAGAGGCTGGCGAGTCCGTCGTAAGGAAACCCGACGTAATAAGAAGAAGAAGAGCAATATTACGCAAAAGAAATGTTTATACTGTCACAAACTTGGTCATCTCGCGAAGGAGTGCTGGCAAAGGAGCGGAGCGTGTCTGCGTTGCGGAGATCAGGATCATAAAGTGGCTAACTGTCCTAAGTTACTTCCACAAGCAAAACTACAAGAAGAATCGGAACCAACTTCTATCGGATGAAGAATTATATATGGTATCGTTCTCTTTTATCCCTAGCTATAGCTAATTTCTTTCGTCATTAATTGTATAATTAACATGTTATTTTGATAAATAATAGCTAATTTCTTTCGTCATTAATTGTATAATTAACATGTTATTTTGATAAATAAGATCATCTTAGTTCAAACATTCACATAATTGGTAATACCCGGTGAATTTGGGGACTAAATTCCTTTAAGTGGGGGAGGATGTAATACCCCGGTTTTAAAAATCTGAAAATTAATTGAAATAATTGAAATTTCAATTGAGATAAATAAATTTCGGAATTTAATATTTAATTCTTTAGTAAATAGAACTAGTGAAATTTTGACTACCTTATAAAAATCTGGAAAAATGGTAAAATGGTAAAGAATGATTTATGTAACAACTATTTCTTCTGTGTTCGACCCAATAAAAATCCGTAATGAGGTCTAATTAGTGGATTAAGCCTAAAAGTGCACACTTATCTAACCTTAACTTAAAACGCGAAATTAGAGCTTAATACTCAACTTAATGACCCAAAATTCTTTTAGAAATTTAATTAGAACTTATTTGAATTTATTAGAAATTATTTGTATTTATTTGAATTAATGGGAATTTATTCAAAATTAATTAGATTAATTCTTTAATAAATAGAATAAGTCACATTTTGACTATTTTATAAAAATCCATAAAAATCATATTCTTGTGTAATCCATTTCGTTTAACAATTTTATCTTCTACGACTAAGACTAATAAAATCATTAACTAGGCCTAATCAGTGGGTTAAGTCCAATTTTCACACCTACCTAACCCAAATACGTGTTCATTGTTAACCTCATCTTAAAACATCAAATTAGACCTTAATACTCAACCAAATGAGCTCAAATCAGAGGCAAATGAAAGGCCACGATCTAAGGATCAATAGCCCTCTATCAATCGAACCAAAACCTAACCCTAGCACATGGTGGCGGCCGAGTTTTGTTGAAGTCAACCTTGGCGGCGCCGTTTTCCAACACCACCTTGCGTGGTCGATTTCTCCCAGCTCCGAAGTCTCCAGAAACTCTATGAGCTATCAAAATAAAACTCTACATGTCTATTTTCATTTGGTAGCTGTGGTGTTCACAGAGGTTTCAGATCTAGAGAGATCTCGGGAGTTTAGTGGCGACATGTCGGTGTTCGTTCTTCCTCCTTTCTTCCTCCTTTCTTCTTTGATTGAGGTAGGTTCTCTCAGACTCAAACTACAAGTAATATATCAAAATGATCAGCATCGAAGTAGCTTTCATTTGGCGTAAGAAGCCCCAAATTTCATTGAGCATGTTTAGAGAATTTTGGATCGAAGTAAGAGCATGTCTAGGCTTGATTTATGGTATGTTCTTTTGAGTCAAAGCATGATTTCGGGCTGATTTTGAGTTGCATATCTTGATCCCCATATAGCATATCATACATGGATAGAATCAGCATCGAAGTAGCTTTCTTTTGATATAAGAAGCCCCAAATTTCGTTGTATATATTGAGAGAACCATACGATTTAGTAGAAGCATGTCAAGAACTAGGTTTTCATGTGTTCATCATAGATAGGTTGTGATTCATTTGTTGAAATTCGTGTTTCAAAACTCTTGTTTTATAACCCTAGTATGTATATTAAGAACCCTAGAGCATGTGGTTAAGATCCCAACCCATTTAGACCCCAAATGGATGAGTTCTTGCGTTTTCCGGAAGCCACGTTCAGTTCTGGAAGTGCAGGGGTCGACCCATGGGGTCGACCCATGCTGCCCAGTGCGGGAGTCGACCCATGTTGCCCAGTGTGGGGGTCGACCCAATGGGTCGACCCATCACCCAGGCAGGCTCTTGGACTTCCAGGGGTCGACCCAATGGGTCGACCCATGCCTGGAATTTTTCCAGGGGTCGACCCAATGGGTCGACCCACGTGCTGTATGACCCGGTAAAGTTGTTTTTGACCCGAGGATCGATCTGGATCATTAGGGGATCGACCCATTCAACTTAGCCCAATTGAAAACTACATTTTTTAGGAACCAATGACCTATTCATGTAACCCTATAATTTCAATTTACATTGGTCCTTGCATTCAACCATAATGTAAAAACATGCTGTTTATCATCTCCATTTCAACGCATACAATGGTTAAATAGAAACCCACATAATTAGTGGTTAATTGTGTAACTAAATTTCTGTTAATGCATGCTATTTCACTCTTGTGCGAGCTTGTTCTTTACCTTATCATCTTGAATCAGCTTGTTGGCAAATTATCTTAATGCAAATGATAATAGATAATCCTTGGTATATGAACTTGGTAATTAGGATTAAGCTAATTGTTAAGTTGCTGAATAGTCATTATTACCCCAGTAGAATGGATTTCTTACACACCTGAACGGTACACTGTCAGTCGTTCTTTGTTGACCTCGTGGACTAAGTTTCGGTCCAATTCTTGTAATGCGGCCCAAAGTGACCGTATAACCGAGTTTTTGTTTTAGTGAATCCAAGGACAAGTTAGTCCTTAAATCTCATGCTTGTGACAGAAATTCCTCTAATTAATTGGCCATTTAACTTGACTGAATGTCTAGACAATTGTGGGATCTTGTATCCAATAAATCGATGCCAACGCACCGTAGGGGCCCGGTCTGGTCCTAGGGAGAGCGCCCGAAAGTTAGTGAGTCCATGGGATGTTAATGACATGGTGAGGCATTGCACCGAGTGCATGACTAGCTTGTTACGTCTATGACATGAAGAAAATCTCTTGTTACTCTTGTTACTTGATCATGCTTGAAATGATGTTTAAAATACTTGCTTGTTGGCCAATTCCCTATTACTATCTCTTGTTGTAAGTTCTTGTACTTGTTATCTTGTTATCTTGTTATCTTGGCGAAAAAAGATTTGGGTACCTAAGAAGGCCAAATGAGAAATCTATTTTGCAGGTGTTCCTTGGGAATGTAAAGCATGAAGTTTATTTTCGTAAAAAAGGTAAGGCACACGAGTCAAGTGACTCAAGAAAGGCTAAAACAAAAAATCAAAAATGGAATCTGGAAACTCAGGTGATATCCCTCTCACTCTCTTCAGTAATGGTGTCATGGCTTTATTCATATTGTGCTGAATAGTCTTGTGATAATGCACATGTCCGTACATGCATTCCATTCATTGTTGTTTGCATACTCGTGCATTGCATCTAGATTTGTCTAGGGGATGCTGGTTGTTAAATTATTTTGGCATGTCACTGTCAATAAACTTAAATCAAAATTGACAACTTAAGTCCTCTTGCCATTGGATGCAGATTACACTCCCCAAGTCCAAATGATGCTGGTCATCCATAGTCAGGCTTGAATCAACTAAACATATACCATTGCAAGGATGAAAAATGATGAAAACCTTCTCAATTGCCACAAGGAGATGAGATACCAGAACTTGAACAACTTCCAGGATCGACTTGAGCATAAGCTGGTGGAAGTCCTAGTACGTGCTAAAGCAAGGGCCTAAGGCATGGTATGAAAGGTGGAAAGCTTGAAAACGATGAATGCTCAAGGCACAAGTATTGAAAATAAATTTTTGATCTCTATTTCGGAAAACAAAAAAAATTGTTGTTAGAATGCATTACATATTTTTTAATCACCATTGCATCAATGCACTTCATGATTCTAAAAATTCATATGCTTGTTTATCATTGCATGACTACGTGGTATATCAAATGGTGATTTGATGAAGGGCAAGTCATTCTTGTCTGAAGACTATCACCATGCGTGAGAATGTATCTCCGTCTTGTACCACGAGTCACTTGTCCATTTAGGTCATAGGTTGCATATATTTCAAAAATAAAAATGTCATTGTGTATTTTGTGCACATGGAAAGGGGGAGCTTGTCTTTAAATGAATGTGTTCGAATTGTGAGTCTAACTCATCCTTGTGGACATGCATCTCATACTCATTGCCATATCTGAATTGATCATGACATTGCTGTGTGAGTTTTAGGATTTCTATGGCTGCATGACTGTTCAGATAATGTCGAACATGAAATATTTCTCACATATATTGCTTCATCTGAACTACTCAACAATAAATGGCTAGCCTCGCTTTAGGCTACTGTCAAGCTTGCTTCCTTTTAAAGGCATGTGGTGATGCTCATTGAACTCAGGTATGCATTCTGAAAACTTGACACTTTGTTACTCTGCTTTGATAAGTGAAGATCTTGAAAAATGTGTGTGAAATGATTGGTCATTGAATACCTCTCAAACTTGAACTGCATGATTACATCTGAATTGAATTTCCCTTTTGGTATATCAAATGGCGTTTGTGGAAGAGTGGATTATGTCCACTTGGAAGCATTCCCTATGCGTGAGCTGTGTCTTCGGACTAAAATCTCTGCCTTGTACCAGATCTTGACAATTGTAACTGGCTTATGAAAGGTTGATCTGTGAATGGATCCTTGACTTGAGCTAATTATATTCAAGATATGTTTTGATCAAATGATCTAAACATTTGGCTTGTGGATGATTTCTCATTTGAAAATTGTGAAATGCTATTGAAAATCTGATTTTGAACAATTTTAAAAATTGGGTTGCATTGCTTAATTTTTGATCATGTATGCACCCTTATTCATAAAGGTCATGTCATGAAAGTTGATTGTTTGATTCAAGAATAAAATGTGATTGCCATTCATCTCACCAGTTTGAAAAATAAGCACTTGCATCTCATTTTTACATTGCATTCTTATATCCTCATAGGCTGCATTGCATTAGAACTCATGACATTGCATATCATTAGTCGCACTTGGTTCATTTAGTTGGCATCCATTCCATTGGTATCAAATTGACATCACATTGCTCGCATGCATGTCATAGTGCAGTTGGATAAACTCCCAATGTGTGCCTGTGTGCTATTATATGCTATTAAACCCCATCCTTTGGCACTTCTATGACCTTATGTCCTCTTGATAAATAATGCTGCATTTGAGTCATTATTGGAGTGTTTCTTACTGTACACTATGGGGGAGTTCTTATTTCATAAGTGCATCTATTTAGGTGGAGCTGTCTTGTTGTGTGTTCATGATGTTTTCGGTATACATGCTGAATCAAATTCGCACACTTCTTGCACAAAATGTGAAAATGAGTGTTAACGATAAGGATATATGAATTTCTTTTCAACACTCTTGAGATATTGAACTTGTTGCATGTATAATGAAGAGACAATTGAGGAAAAAGCTGCCTACCCATCATTGTTGAAAAATCTGAAATGATAATGAAAGATAGAGCAATGCTCGGTCTCACTGAGTAAACTAGGCATATGTCACCTGAGACGTGATGTGGTTCATATCTGAAAAGTGTTGACTAGTATCTCTGTTCAAAATGAGGTGAAATGGTTCAGTATTCTGAGTAACCGGGGATTCTGGCATGAGCTCCATGCGTCTACTCGCGTAGAAAAGAATCATTTGAACCTGATCACTCTTGAAAAATTCTGACTATCATGTGATATTGGTTGAGTTAAAAAATATTGGTGAAAACTCATTGGGGTAGAGCGTAGCCTCCAATACGCTGTTCTCAAATTTGAAGTGCAGTCTGTAAAATGTCTCCTTGTGTTGATTTGAAAATCTGAATATCCATATTGCAACTATCGTTTTTCATGTTACTCACTTACACTCTTGAAATTTGATTTAATATGTATTCAGAAAGTTGATTGACTGCATTAGCAATTGTATGAATCTCCTATATGTTTGCACAACCTCCCATGTGCTACACATATGCATTTCAATTGCCATGACTCTCTTGCACCCTTCTTATACCTATCCTCTCTTAAACAAGTCTGGGGGAGGTATGTTGCATGTATATATATGTATTTATTTGATTGTACATCTCATATGGCATCATTTGCATATATATAGCTTCATGCACTATAACCGAAAATGTCAAAATCTGAAAATCCATCACATTCCAAAAATGTTTTCTGAGTTCAAAAATTGGCCTAGTTATTTTTCATTCCATTGTATGCTTGCATTGAGTTTCATATGATTGCATTCATATTGTCATCATGTCTGTTCAGTTGCCTTGCATGCATTCATAGTGTCACATGTGTTGCATTTCATGCATTTCAAACCAAAATATAAAAATCAGAAAATTTAAAAATCAAAGAAAATCCTTTTGATATGCATTTCTGCTCTTGCTTGTTGTGAAAATTTGACATGGGATCTAGATTCTGAATGCTATCATGCTGAACACCCCATCCTGTGCACATCTTACCCCAGTGGTTCTTATCCTTGAGGCCAATCACCATCTTCAATTAGTATCTACACATGCTTGACTGTATTTGCCTTAGATGGTATCATATTGACTTGTGAGACTAATCACCAATTGATCTCATCTGATTGGAATCATGTTGATTTATTTGTCCATGATTTACCCTTGCTTCTTCTGATTTGATAAGATGAGCTGATGCTGTTTCAAAGGGAGATTAGCTTGTTCTTCCAAATTTGACTTCTTCCATCTTGTTGATATTGTTGATCATGTCACAGGGGCAGAAAGATCTGCATTATCCCACTTTTTGATTATGTCAAAGGGGGAGAAAATTGATGTTTGTGTGTGACAAGGGGAGAAGACCACTGTTATATCATCATAAGTTTATCATTAAGTTTGTCATCATCAATAAGATTGTCATCATCAAAAAGAGGGAGATTGTTGAGTTATGATTTTGATGATTGTTGTAATTGTTAAGTTATGGTTTTGATGATAACTAAACTTAATGTATGCTTTAATGATGATAACTAAACCTGTGATGATTACACATGTTCTTGATGATTGTGCTCATTCATCTTATTATTTATGTTGGGTTTGCAAGAGGCAAGAGGTTTCATAATCTCATTAATGTGAACAAGCATGGTATTAACCATGACTATTATGCTTGCATGATCAACTCATGGTAGCCACCTGGTAAACCAAACGTGTGGATAAGCACCATGCTCCTCTGCAATCCAAAACATGTGGTATATGTCATTTACTGTCAAGAACCATTGGTAAGACTCCTACCTTGTATTAAAACGAAGCTTCATGCTTTAACCATCAAGATTCACTCATTTTCCAACTTGTGTTCATGAATCATTCCATGTGTTAAATCGAGTCTAAACAAACTTGTAATCAACTATAACACAAGCCCTTTTCAAGTATCGAACCAATGGATAGTTTCAAGTGAACTAACACTTGACTTTTGCAGGTTTGGAGACTAACGGTCGACCTGTGGACCCTTGGCGGTCGACCTGAAATCACAGAACTGAAAAATTGGCACCTGTGAACCTGGCGGTCGACCGCCAGGAGCTAGCGGTCGACCTATTTTCCCAGCAGCCACAAAGCTACAGAATGGCCCCTAGCGGTCGACCGCCAGCCCTCCACCGGTCGACCGCCAGCCCCGAGGCCCTCCTTTGTTGACTTTTGTGTCAAGTTCGAAAAGAGATTCCCTTCCCCATTTCTTTAATCCCAATGCTCCTAATCACCCCATAAATTGTGGATCTGGGTCTGGTCTCCTAACCTTCCAAGGGTTATAAAACCTCTCTTTGAGGTCATGAACCCTAATAGGCTCCAAGAGAACAAGAAGGATCAAGCTGGCTCAAGGAAGATGAGGAATATCACTGTAGCCGTGAACAGTGATTCGAAGATCAAAGCCTCATCATAGTTGAAGATTGTGGACGCACTTTTCGTTTAACAATTATCTCGGCGCGATCGTGGGTTTATTAAGTGCGTGGGCGTGCCAGTCACCGAAGTGACGATTTATTCGGGCTCCGAAGAGCCCATGGTGCGCTCGAATCTGACTTCGTCAGACGATTGTGTGGTTCGTGTCGGGACCGAATCCCGTCGCGCCATAAAGGTCACGACGTCATTTACATCCCCCATACGAGGGAATACCCTTGGTTAATTGCCGAAATTAGGGGCCCCATAGTCGAAAAAAGTAATCCTAATTATGCGAGAGAGATACGGGTAGATCACACTGAAGGTTTTATCAAGACCATAAATTGTCGGCCGTGTCGGCCATCCGTAGACCATTCGTATTCGGACGCCAGTCAGTGGCAGCGTCGCCATGGGAAAACCGAAGTGGATCCCTTCAAATGTCTGCCGAACATGCGGCAATTTTAATGAGGATTCGGAAGGTGTCCGGAACGAGGAAAAAAATCCGGTCCGATTAAGATGTCGGCCCGAAGTTAGGTCAAAGCCTGGCCATACGGAGTAATTCCCAAGACTCGGGCCCGACCTGAAAGGGCAACGTTGTTATTTCCCTTTTTGCCCCGAGTCCCGAAGAGAGAGAGGGCTGCAGTGTGGACATTAACGTCTTTTATCTGGGGCTTTCTTAGTCGTATCTTCTGGGATTTCCGATCTGAGGTGTAATGTTTACTCGTGCCTTTGATCGGGATGATTTCTCTTCTCCTTTATTCATGATTGTTTTTATTGTTGTCATTCCTTTGTTATTTATATATATTTTTTTATTATCCCTCCCGCCTCTTTATTGTGATTAATATTACGCATTCGAAGTCCTTTGATTAGTGCAATTTTTATTAATTTATTTGCTATTATTAATGCCCTTATCAGGTCGTATATGTGTATATGTATAGTGTGCCGGTGAAGGGGAAAACGGGAGCGTACCGCTGGGCAGAGAGCGTGCCGCTGGGAGACTAAAGGGGCGTACCGCTGAAGGGCAAGGGGGCGTGCCGCTGAAGGCCAATGAGGGCGTACCGCTGGAGCTCAAGGGAGTGTACCGCTGAAGGTTACAAGGGGCGTACCGCTGAGGGCTGAAAGGGGGTGTACCGCTGAAGGCAAGGGGGAGCGTGTCGCTGAATGCCAATGGGGCGTACCGCTGAAGGCCAACGGGGGCTCGATCAGTTTTCGATTATTTGTTTTAAGGCTTTTCTTTTCTTCTTATCTTAACTTTTGTTTCGTTTGGTTCGGTCTCTTTTCTCGCGGGCCGGGCATTCGGGCTGCCGGGTAGTTAATTAGTTCGGTTCGGTTTTCGTTGTGATGCCAGCAGTGGTTTGATGAGTTGGAAGGTTTCGTCAATTGTCTTGCTTGTTTATTGCTTCCTTTTGCCTCTTTTAATTGTTTATTAATTCCTCACAGAAAATTCGGCAGCATCTCCCCTTGACCCAGGGCGTAAGGGAGATAAAGGGAATGCGCCCACATGGAGTGGCGGAACCCGACAACTGGAGGTGGGCCCCCGGGGGGGGGGGGGGGCAACACCTTTAAAGAACCTCGGAAAACACGAAGGAAAACAACGGGCTCGGGCTTGGCCAGCAGGTGTACCACTGAAGGCCAGAAGAGTGTACCGCTGGGGCCAGCTAGGGGTGTGCCGCTGAAGGCTCAAGGGGTGTGCCGCTGAGGGCACTTGGGGGTGTACCGCTGAGGGCACTTGGGGGTGTGCCGCTGGAGGGCTGAAGGGATGCATCGCTGAAGGATTAAAAGGGCCAAGTGTGTGTGGGCTTGCAGATTGTCCCAGAAAAGGAGGAAGGGTTATTGGAAATGAATGAAGGACCCACAAAGCCAGACTTTGAAGGGGAGGCGTCACGTTGATGTGGTGGCTCAAGAGAAACCGAAGGAACGGAGGAAACGGGTAACACACTACATGCACTATGAAGTGAGGATCAAACCAATAGAAATAACATGAAAAGCCCCCAAGGAGGGCGATTGTTTCTATTCGTGGGATGCCAAGAACCGTATCCCTACATGCATATTACAAAAGAAAACGCCCAAATGAGGCCATGGATAAAAGGAAAAGACTCCAAGACAGAGAACAAGAGGAGGAATGAGATACAAGACAGAAGAAAGCATTGGGGCCTAAGACATAGGCCACCGTTCCCAACCCTCTCCCCCAATACAACAAGCTCTCTCTCTCTTACTCTTGTTTCTTCCCGATGGCCGTCGGACGGAGCTCAGGCCGGGGGGACCCCTTCTTTCCTTCTCTCTTCTCCTCCTTTCTTCTGTGTGTGTGCGTCCGACTGCCTCTCTTCTTCTTCCTCTGGTCGGATGCCCCTCTTCTGTCGAAAACGGGCGTCTTTTATACTCTGGGCAGCCGGTGACTTCAAGCACCACCGTCGAAGGCGGGAAGCCGGCTGTGATGATGGTGGCTCACCTGCTCCGTCCTGGCTGTCAGTGGGGTAGGCTACGCGGCCCAGTCGTCGACTGCCACCTCAGACGGCTCACTGCGCGTCAAGGAAACGTAGGGCATGGGCTTCACGTCCTTGCCGTTGAAAAGCTTCACCGCTGTGCCGTTGACGGGCTGAACAGGCGTGCCGCTGGGGAGCCAAAAGGGCCTGCCGCTGAAGCCTCTGGAGGCTGTGCCGCTGAGGGCCCCTTTGGGCGTGCCGTCGAAGGCCCCAAAGGGTCGTGCCGCTGAACACCCAAAGGGGGCGTGCCGGTGAACAGCCCTGAGGGCGTGCCGCTGAACACCCAAAGGGGCGTGCCACTGAAGAGCCCTGAGGGGCGTACCGCTGAAGACCCCTTCGGGGTGCACCGCTGAACAGCTTAGTGGGCGTGCCGCTGAAGACCCCAAAGGGGTGTGCCGGCGAAGCCACCCCAGGGGGTGGTGTGCCGTTGAAGGCCTTGCCAGGGTGTGTGTGCCGTTGAAACCCCCTTGGGGGGTGTGCTGGTGAACCCCCAACAGGGGTGTGCCGACGAGCGCCCAAAGGGGCTGTGCCGGTGAAGGCTGCGGCAGGGTGTGCCGCTGAAGGGAGCGTGCCACTGACGCCCCAACTGGGCGTGCCGCTGAAGGGCCCTCCAGGGTGTGCCACTGAAGACCCTGCAGGGCGTGCCGTTGAAGCCTCAACTGGGCGTGCCGCTGAAGGGCTAAATGGGTGATTTTTGAGCCCCCTGTGAGCATGAGCCGTGGCCCATTTGATTTTCTTCGAGGCCCACGGGCTGTGGGGTCCTTTTATGCTTGATTTCTCCGGGGTTTCTTCACTCGGCGCCGTCGTCGATGCTGGGCCGAGCATGACATTTAGATGTGCAATTTTCGGTGTCCACAAATGCCCCCCACCCACGGGTAGCGCAGGCGAAGGATGAGCCGGGCGGTGCCCGTGGGTGTTTTCATCTCTTCTCTCTTTGTCGATGTCGACGGGGCGTCGAGAGCCGACCTGGTCTGTTGATCTTCTTTGTCTCTTCATCAGTGCCGACTAGGTGTCGGGACTGAAGCATCATATTGGTCTCTTTGTCTCTTCATCAGCGCCGACAGGATGCCAGGAATTGACATGCTTTGTTGATCTCTTGGTCTCTTTGCCAGTGCCGACGGGACGCCGGGAACTGGCATGTTTTGTTGATCTCTTAGTCTCTTTGTCTCTTCGTCAGTGCCGACAGGATGCCGGGAACTGACCTGGTTTGTTGTCTCTTAGTCTCTTGGTCTCTTCGTCAGTGCCGACAGGATGCCGGGAGCTGACCTGGTTTGTTGATCTCTTTGTCTCTTCGCCAGTGTCGACGGGATGCCAGGAACTGGCATGTTTTGTTGATCTCTTAGTCTCTTCGCCAGTGCCGACAGGATGCCGGGAACTGACATGGCTTGTTGGTCTCTTGGTCTCTTCGCCAGTGCCGACAGGACGTCGGGAACTGGCCTGGTTTGTTGTCTCTTAGTCTCTTGGTCTCTTCGCCAGTGCCGACAGGACGCCGGGAACTGACATGCTTTGTTGATCTCTTAGTCTCTTCGCCAGTGCCGACAGGATGCCGGGAACTGACATGCTTTGTTGATCTCTTGGTCTCTTTGCCAGTGCCGACGGGACGCCGGGAACTGGCATGTTTTGTTGATCTCTTAGTCTCTTTGTCTCTTCGTTAGTGCCGACAGGATGCCGGGAACTGACCTGGTTTGTTGTCTCTTAGTCTCTTGGTCTCTTCGTCAGTGCCGACAGGATGCCGGGAGCTGACCTAGTTTGTTGATCTCTTTGTCTCTTCGCCAGTGTCGACGGGATGCCGGGAACTGGCATGTTTTGTTGATCTCTTAGTCTCTTCGCCAGTGCCGACAGGATGCCGGGAACTGACATGGCTTGTTGGTCTCTTCGCCAGTGCCGACAGGACGTCGGGAACTGGCCTGGTTTGTTGTCTCTTAGTCTCTTGGTCTCTTCGCCAGTGCCGACAGGACGCCGGGAACTGACATGCTTTGTTGATCTCTTAGTCTCTTCGCCAGTGCCGACAGGATGCCGGGAACTGACATGCTTTGTTGATCTCTTGGTCTCTTGGTCGCTTTGTCAGTACCGACAGGATGCCGGGAACTGACCTGGTTTGTTGATTTCTTTATCTCTTCGCCAGTGCCGACAGGATGCCGGGAACTGACATGGCTTGTTGGTCTCTTGGTCTCTTCGCCAGTGCCGACAGGACGTCGGGAACTGGCCTGGTTTGCTGTCTCTTAGTCTCTTGGTCTCTTCGCCAGTGCCGACAGGACGTCGGGAACTGACATGCTTTGTTGATCTCTTAGTCTCTTTGCCAGTGCCGACAGGATGCCGGGAACTGACATGCTTTGTTGATCTCTTGGTCTCTTGGTCTCTTCGTCAGTGCCGACAGAATGCCGGGAACTGACCTGGTTTGTTGTTCTCTTGTTTTCTTTTCTTCTCTTTTTTTTTCTCTTTTTTTTTGAACCACATTACCGATACAAGCGCCCTTTCGGGTTTTCGCCGGTACTGGCTCCCTCTTGCTTTTGTCCACGCGCCCTCTCGGGTTTTCACGTGGCGGGGTACCCAATTTTGCCCGTAGCGCCCTTTCGGGTTTTCGCCATAGCCGGGTTGTTGCCATTTTTACCCTTGTCCCGGTGGAGGGACAAGTCCGGCGGGATATCTCCATTTTTAACCCCATTTTATTCATTATTATTTATTATTATTATTATTTTTTTTTGGAACTTGGGTGATATGCGAGTGTAGGCTAGGGCACGAAGCCTTGCGCCGGAAGGTAAGGTTCACTCGTTGGCAAGAATGGAATGCCAGCGCAACGGGAGAATCTGTGCCGATTCGGACGTAGGGTCCATAATGGCAATATTGTGTGGAGCGGGTGGCTAGGGCACGAGGCCTTGCGCCAGAAAGGGACTTATTCGTTGGTAAGAGATTAATGCCAACGCAAGGATAGAGGTTCTGCCGATCCGGGCGTAGGGCTCGTGATGGCAATATTGCATGGCGTGGGTGGTAGCTGAGGCCCGAGGCGATGTGCCAGAGACGGGCTTGTTTTGGTGGTAGGGTAGTGGCACTATGACAAGGATAGAGCCACAGGGGTAGAGTCGTCTTTGCTGGTGTGGACGTTCGTCTGACTGGGATCGTGGGGATGGAATGTCTTCCCCGGGGGCATTTATTATTGTATGCTGTCGACTTACTCCTCCGCGTATGTGAGCGGATGGGTATGTAAATGTGTATACATATATGGGTATATATATATATGTATATATATATGTATTTATTTAATAGATATTACATATATTTATTTTATTTTATTTTGCTTTCCCTCCCTTTATTTTCTTCTTTTTTTTTATTCCCTTTGTCTCTCCTTCTATTTTTTCTCACTCCTCCTTCTTCTTTTTCTTCTTTTTTTCTCTTTTTTTTTATTGTCTCCCCCTTTTTGTTTCTTTTATTTTCCTCCTCTCTATTTTTTTCTTCTCTTTTGTTTCCCGTCCCCCTTTTTTCTTTTCCTCTCCTTTTTTTTTCTCTCTTTTTTTCTTTCTTTCTTTTTTTTTCTTCTCTTTTTCTCCCTTTTTTTTCTCTCCTATAAATAGGGGGGCGGGGGTAGTTCGAACGGTCACCCCGTTCGAATTGCCCCGCCTCCCTCTCTTTCTCTCTCTTCTGTGACCGAGCGGACGAGCCCCCCCCGTCCCTCTTCCCTTCTTTCTTCTCCGACGCCGGGCGCCCACTCCGCCATCGCCGTCGTCCTCTCCGTCGCCGGGGTGAGGAGGCCGCCGTGAACGGCCCCCCTTTTCTTCTTCTTCCTCCCCTCTTGGTCTTCCCCCTCTTCTTCTTTCTCTTCTCCTCGCCCTATTCTTCTCCTTCCTTTCCGCCCTCGGGGCAGTGGGACCCTAGGGCTCCCTCCTCTTCTTCTTCTCATTCTCCGTCCTCCCCTTTGGCCCCCCCCCCTTTTCTCTTTTCTGTCTCCTCTTTCGTCTCCGGCGTCGCAGGCGGCCGGCGGTGAGCGGGTGTGAAGGCGCGTCGGGGAGGAGACGTAGAGCCGTGCCGGTGAAACCCCACGTGGGGTGTGCCGGCGAAGGGGTGCTACGGGCGTATCGGGGAAGCCCTATAGGGCGTGCCGGGGGAGGTTTCCCACATGCGTGCCGGTGAAGGCTCTGGGAGAGGTGTGCCGGCGAAAGCAGCTCGCCGAGGGGCGTACCGGCGAAGCCGTTGTCAGGGCGTGCCGGGGAGCGGGGCACCTAGGTGCGTCGGGGAAGGTGCTTGGGGGCGTGTCGGCGAGGGCACTAGCAGAGGCGTGCCGGGGAAGAGGCCTTAGGCCGTGTCGGTGAAGCGGGCACTAAGCGTGCCGGGGAAGGGCGCCTGGGGGCGTGCCGGCGAGGCCATGCACCGAGCGTGTCGGGGAAGGGGCCCGTCTGGGCGTGCCGGTGAGGGCACGGGGAGCGTGCCGGGGAACAATCCTGGCGGGTGTGCCGGTGAAGGGGCGTTTGGGTGTACCGGGGAGGCCCGCCCACAGGGTGTGCCGATGAAGGCATATATGGGTGTGCCGGCGAGGGCAGCTTCAGGGGGGAGTTTTAGCCAAGGAAGAGGACTCCTTCGACCGGCGAACTTCTGGTGTTGCCTCTCGGGGCCCACCATGCTTTGTTGGGGCCGTCACTCCTTGTGGACGCGCACCCGTGTTTTTCCCTTACGCCTCTGGCCTAGGGGAAACTCTGCCGAAATTTCGTCAGAAATCGGCAATATCTTGTTCATTTGACTCGTAGTAAAGCCCCTTTGCAGTCCTTTTGCTTGTGATTTATTCTGACCTTATTTGTGTATCTTTGCAGATCAATGGCTGCCTCAAGTGGTTCTTCCGCCCCTGCTGCTGCTATCGGTGCTGACCTCATCCCACGGGGTCCGGTGCCAACAGTTACATGGCTCAATGTGGAGGAGCTGGAGCGAGAGCACGCAGAAATAGCCGCTTTGGCAGAGTCATCTGAGTCCGACGGGGAGACCATGGATTTCCAGAGGCTTGCCCGAGTTGACAGTGGCTTCACATTTGACCGGGTCACCGGGGAGTACAGGAAGGACTTCCCGAAGGACAGACACCTGGTTCGATTCTGAAGCATTTTCGCTCGCGGGAAGGGCGAGACTTCCGGGTCGTGAAGAAGGCTGAACAGGCTATACTGCAGGCCCGGGATAGCCTGTTGTACAGCGTTCCCCGGAGTATCCCGATGTACCTGGTGGGAGAAGCCCGGGAATGGAAGCCGGTCCTGGGGATCGAAGGGGTACTGCCGGCTGAAGACAAGCTGGTGCGGGCGCCTCAGTTTACTCCGGCCAGATGGGACTTGTCTGCCGGGAAGGTGCACAATGAGGCGCCTCGGTTCGGCCTATTCTTGGCTCCCCTGAAGTGGGGCTACAGAGAAGAGCCCTTCATCTTGGACTATTTGGCCATCAGATTCAAGTATGATCTGTCACTGGGCTGGTTCGGGGAGCTGAAGCTTCAGGATGCCCACACCTTCCGGGAGAGGGCGGTGGAGTTCACGGAGCATGTGCTGTTCAACTATGCTCCTTTGCTGGTCCGGGTCGGCGTTTATCACAGCGTGTACGCCTCCCGATATGGCTATCCCATTTCCAAGGGCCTCTGTTGCGGCATGATAGAGGTGTTCAGCGCAGCGACTAACACCTTCTACACAGCGGAGGGCGAGACTTCGCTTGACTTATGGAGTCTCAGTCAGCTGAGCGGCTTACCCATTGACGGGGAGCCTTATGAAGAAGTGTGCCTCCCTGATCTAATCAAGGATGAGACTAACGGGGATGGCTATTATTCTCTGGGGTATTCATACCGGTACCTGATGAAGGCGTACCGGGAGCTGTACCAGCTGTCGCACAAGGGGAAGCAGCCCGCCCGTGGGGACAGGAAGAGGGTGCGCATGCCTCTGTGGCTGGAGTATTTCTTTGACGGGCCGAAGTGGTATGAGGAATTCCCCTGCGTCGGTACTGCCGTGGCTCCCAAGAAGCGTGCAAAGCCCAAGCTTGACGTGAAGATCCCGTCTAGAGGGCGCCGAAGCGGGCCTAACCCGATGGGTTTGGATCCCCAAACCCACTGCGCCGCCTATCTCACGTACTGGCTATGCTCATTTGCCATGCCGTACGGCGACGAGACAGTTATCCGGCCGGATGCCATCTACCCGGCATGTCAGATGGCATGGGGTATCAAACTGTCCCTGTGCCCGGCGACCCTTTGCTTGATCTACAAGGCGCTGGGAGATATCAGCACCCATCAGTTTCCGAGGCAGGCCCGGTATGTGTGCCCACTGCACTTCTTCAACGCGTGGGTCTGTTCGCTGTTCCCGGAGTTTGCCCCGCGAGTTCTCCAGGATTGGGGACTAATACCGAGGATGCTGGAGTTTGCCAGTGCGGAGCCGGCCTCTACCTCCATGCGGATGTATGACATCCGGGGCCGGTTGACAACGGTCCCCAGGGATGCGGTCGGGACCATTCATTTCTGGACGCTGGCCGCACATTCAAGCCCCCTTGTGAATAATAAGAGGGAGTGCAGAGATGACCAGGTGGAGAGGTACGTTCATCCTATCAGCCAGGAGAACGTGGTGCGCCCACTACTGGAGCCGGAACTGCGAGACTGGGCGCTGTCAATTCGCCCGAGCGTGCTGGTATTCAGAAAGGGGGAGAATGTGTTGCTGGAGCCGTATTACCCTTTCCGGTTCGGTCGCAATTTCGGGTATGACCAGCATATCCCCGCTTATCATGCGCAGTTCGGGCTGCCCTTGCGGAGCGTCCGGGGGGGCTCAGTTCCTGAGCACGCCAGGAGTTGGTGGGACTTCTTCCACCGAGCGGACTCCGCCTCCTTCAGAGTGCCGACCCCGGGTCGTGTTCCCCGAGTGACCCAAGATTATATAAAGTGGTGGAATGCCCGGACGGCTTTCTATCGGTTACACAAAACCGACTGTTGGGATGGCGCCGAAAGGAGGTTCCTTAGCCGGCAGCCCGTGCTTGATATTGAGCCAGACCATCTTCTTCGGCTCAAGAACAGACAGGAAAAGGAAGTGGCAGCGTATCTGATGGCTCACCGAGAAGCCCGGGACATGAGGCCGACGCCGAAGGTGGAGCTACCCCCAGCGGCTAAGGATGACTACGAGAAGACGCTGCGGGACTTGTGCCGGGTGGGGAGCGACCGTCTGGAGCTCATCAACTACCCATTCCCCATAGAGGAAGAGGGGACTCCTGCCAAGAGCTGGCGCCCAGAGAGGGACGTGGCCTGCCCGCATCGCACGTTTATGAGGCGGGAGGAGAGGCGGCCTGAGAACTATAAGGATACCACATGGCTCTATGTTCTCCTCCGGGTGAATGGGATGAAGATAGAAGATGTGACGGCCTCCATCCTGGGCAAGCGCCTGCATGTCCCTTACTATTATGCTGATGGGTGGGGCATGGACCACTTCAATCTTTTCTGTCACCTCTCTTCCCAGAAGCACGCGGATCTGGCCAACCTCACGGACCGGTGTCAAACTATTGAGGACGTCTGCTGGCTAGTTCGGGAGGCGGCACGTCGGGACAAGGAGACGTCCCTGAGCTACTGGCCGATCATGCTGCGGCTGTACACTGGCCCTCATGGTACTCAGTTCCCTCTTGCTCTTCGATTTTGTCCCTTAACGTTGCGGCTTTCGCGGTGAGTTAAGTACTAATGGTATATGCATGTTCGTTCTTTCCCCTCTTTTCTTTGCAGACCATCCCGACAGCACGCAGATGGCCACGTACCGGAATCTCCTCCGGCTGGTAAAGAAGCCTGCATATTTTGAAGCAGCGCCGCTGGCTCCGACCACGGCTCCTTTGCCCAAGGCCGCGAAGAGGCCCCGGGCGAAATCCCCCGTGAAGAAAGCAATGGATGCCGCGAAGGCGGCCAAGCAGCGGGATACGAAGTGACGCAAGACGGAGGCGGCCAAAGCCTCGACCGCCGTTCCTTCAGTGCCTCGGGTCCCAACCTTCGAGGAATTTGAAGTCGCTCGGCCCGAGCCCAGCCCGCTTGCCGGTCAGTGCCTTCGACCGTCGGCGCCTCTTTTAAGTTTCCTCTCTCCCTTTTTTTGAAGCAGGGCCTTGACGCTTAAATGTACTTTTTGTCTCAGCCCTTGTGGAAGAGCCCGTGTCCGCGCCCGTCCCTGATGTGGAGGGGTCGGCTCCTATGCCCGCGCCTGTCAGGGGTGCGTCCGCGGTCGTAGCAAAGGCGGCCTCGGTGGCAGCTCCGGCTCCCTCACTGCAGGCCAAGGCAAGGCCTCGAGCGAAGTCGCCTGTCAAGAAGGCGTTGGCTGCTGCCAAGGTGGCCGGAGAACAGGCGGCCAAGCGGAGGCGGGCTAAGGAAGCCCTGGGTACGACAGTGGCCTCACCGGCGGCCGCTATCCCGTCCTTCGAGGCATTTGCGGCCATGCAGACCGGGCCGAGCCGCGATACTGGTGAGGCTCGGCGGTCGCCTACGTCGTCCATGGTGGATCTCCCTCCTGAGTTGGCCTTGCGTCCCCGCGCGGAGACGATGCGTTTCTTCTCTGGGGCGAGGCTGCGGCTCCGAGAAGGCTTTGTCTGCCGAGGTCGAAGAAGGTATCTGCCTTTGTCGGCCTATTTTACCTCTTTCATCCTTTGGGAGCCGATCGGGCTTGACACGACCCGCGTTTTTTGACTGGTGCAGCTGGAGCGGTTACCGGGCTATTTGGCCTCCGAATGCACCCCCCGGTGACGCAGCTGTATGTGCGAAAGAAGTTGAAGCCTGGGCCGCCAGCCTCACCCAGCCCGCGAGAGGAGGCGCCGGTCATCGAGCTCGAGGTGGAGGCCCCTTTGCCGGCTCCAGCCGAGCCAACGGCGGTCGGGTCTTCATCCGGGGAAGAGGTAGACTACGACTACTCTTCCGACGAAGCGGCTCCCGTTGAGGTAGCGCCTTGAGGCACTGGGCCGCCCAAACCGGCCTTTAAGGCCTTTCATTTGCTAATGTGCTCAGCTTGATAGAGGCTGCTACCGTAGGCGTATATATATATATTTTTTTATGTTAGTGCAGGGCCGCCTTGGTGGTCGCCTACTGACGCCGTTTTTTTTTGTGTCGGTTCTTCGCAGGAATCAATTAGGCCGGAGGCCGCGAAAGGGGCTGCTCCAACTGCGCCAGTTGACCGTCCCGGGGTCGCTGTCGGCATGGGCAGGCTGGCCCTTCTGTTCGAGGCCCTTCAGGAGGATGTGCCGGCGGGGCCCCTAGCGGGAGAGCCTCTGGAGGAGGGGGAGATCGCGCCTGAGGGTAGCCTCATTCCTGTGGCTGAGGTGAGTATGCGGGCTCCACGGTCTCCCTTTTCGCATGGTTTATTCCAGCTGGCGGATAGCTAATTCCCATTCCCATGGTCAGGCGATACCGAGACCGGAGAAGACGTCTGGTCGTGTCCGAAAGGCCGTGGCCAAGCGGCGACCGAGTGTCGCCCCGATAGCGATGGAGGGGCCGGCTCGCATCTCCGACTTAGGGGCGGCGAGTCTTGCTACACTGGTGGAGGCGGGGCGTCTACCCCGACTGATGGTTCCTCTTCCGCCTTTCCCGAAACTTCCGGCCCAGATGGAGGACCCGCTCCTGAGGCAAATATTTACGGGGCTTCGCGCATATCTGGAGGGATCCCAGACGCGAGAAAGAGGTTCGTGGATGGCATCCTCGGGTCCAGCTCTGCTCGAGGCTCCTCCTTCGGCCAGGGTAGAGACGGCTGCACCCTCGCCTGCCGAGCCAGCGGCCGAAGCGGACGGGGCCAGGGCAGAGGCAACAGGGGAGCAGCGGATGATAGAGACATCGGATGCTTCGGCGCTGGTTTCGGCCACTTCCTTGGCGGTGGTTGGCCAAAAGCCCCCTGTCGAGCCACGCCAGCCGGGCGACTTGACTCTTGCCCTTCCATCTTCCTCAGTCACGGTGGATGCCGGCTTGTGGGCGGAGGTGGACAGCACCGTGGAATTCACTCCCCCAGCCCTGCCTTCGGCCGGCCACACCTCGTCGGAAGCGCCGGTCCGCCATATGCTGATCACCCTACGGGCGATGCTCCTCGCCGATCCCTCTCTGTCGTATCGGGAGGTGCACACCATAGTGACGCAGCTGACCGGGGCGTTGCAAGTGCTCGGCTGCCCGCTGGGGGAATGGTCGCGGCGATCTTGCTATTATTGAAATACATCAAGCGCCGCGACTTCCTCGAGACCCAGGCTCCTGACGAACGTGCCGCGTTGGATACCCAGGCGGACGAGTATCTGCAAGCCTTGGAAACACGGCGAGGCGACAGGGAGCGCCATAGAGAGGCCTGGGAGGGGAGCGAGGGCAAGGTCCCGTCTTTGAAGAGCCGAATTATAGAATTGGAGGGCTACCTCGCTGCAGCTAGGCTTGATCTCGCCGTGAACGAGGGAGTGGCCGAGAGAGAGAGAGAAGCCTTCGGTGCCGCTCAAGCCGAGGTGGAGTCCATGGAGGCGGAGCTCACTCAGCTGGAGGAGCGGAGGGGGCGGCTCCGCGACCGGACGAACTTCCCTTGCGTAGGGATTCTGCCTCTCGAAGACATCTTCAGGGGCCTTGACTAGGCGTGGCTCCCTTATTTTTTTTTCTTTTTTTTGTAACACAGGGGTATGCCCCGAAGTGCCTGTAGTCCGGCTCCTTTTTTTTTGAATATAGAAAAACCCCATTTATGGCTTCGCGTATTCTTGTGTGTGGATTTGTCCCAGAGAGACCTTCCTTCCCCTTCTTTTCTTTTGCGTACATTCCCCTCTTTTTATGCTCCCTCCCATGCTTCCATGCCGAGACACATTGGCAGGCTGCAGGTTCCCGTAATGATTCGCTTCGAGAAATCCGGGCAGGAGCCCATGCCAGGGCACGGGAGAGTGCTCGCCTTCCCAGGGGGAGGGCGAGGGGACCACTCCACCGTACCGGACGGGCACCTTCCTAGTCTCGCCGCAAGGTTGAAAGCTAGTGCTGGCTTCAGGGGGGCCTCGGTCGGAGACCGTTTACTGGTCGCTCAGCGGGCACAGAGAGAGAGCTGGTCTAGTCAATGATCTGGACGGGAGGTCCAAGCCAAAGGGGTACTCACCGCCCGGGGAGGACGGAGAGAAGAGTTTGTTTAGTCAATGACCCGGACGGGAGGTCCAAGCCAAAGAGGTACTCACCGCCTGGGGAGGACGGAGAGAAGAGTTTATTTAGTTAATGACCTGGACTGGAGGTCCAAGCCAAAGAGGTACTCACCGCCTGGGGAGGACGGAGAGAAGAGTTTGTTTCTTTCCCTCTTTTTTTTTAATCAATTTTTGGTACCCCCGCTGATGCGGGGCGGCGGCTGGAAATGGGGGGCGTTCCCCCCTTTCCTTCTCTGCTTTTATTCTGCCCTTGTTTTTTTTTCGTCTCTTTTCTTTTCCTTTCTTTTTCTTCTTCTCTTTTTTTTTTCTCCTTTTGCTCTTTTATTTTCTCTTCTTCTTTTTCCTTTCCCCCTTTTTTTTCTCTTTTCCCTTCTTTTCTTTCTTTCTCTTTTCTTCTCTCTTCTTTTCCTTCTCTTTTCTTTCCTCTCTTTTTTTTTCCTTCTTTTCTTCTTTTCTCCTCTTTTGCTCTCTCTCCTTTTTTTTATTTCTCTTCTTCTTCTTTCTTTTTTTTTTCTCTCTATTCCTTTTTTCTTCTTTTGCCCCCTTTTTGAAAGCGTGGATAGTGGTTAATTTATTTGGGCCATTAATCGAGACAACCCGCCCGAAACCGGGCGGAGGGTAATATTATTAATTGAATGGGGGCGCCGGAGCATGATACAACCTCAAGTGCCTTCCATTAAGGGGCGGGAACTGAACTTCCCCGCGATGGTTGACAATCACATAGGCACCACCTTCGTAGACTTTTTGGACTACGTAAGGTCCGAGCCAGTTCTCATTTAACTTGCCCTTAAGATTGGCAGCCATGAGGTCTCTTCTCTTGACCATAACAAGGTCAGCCTTTTTGAATTCGCGCTCCTTGACAAGCTTGTCAAAGGCGCGTGCAATCCGGGCCTGGTAGACCTGAATGTTCTGTTGGGCTTGAAGCCGCTTTCCTTCCAGGCTGGAGAGTTCGTCGAGTCTTCGCTCGACATTGGTCTGCCCTTCAAGGACAAGCCCATGCTGAATGGCGACCCGGAGGGAAGGTATCTCCAGTTCGACGGGGACGATTGCCTCCGAACCGTATACGAGAGAAAAGGGCGAGCAACCCGTTGGAGTCTTGTATACAGTTCGGTATGCCCATAGCGCCTCGTACATCCTCTCTTCCCAGTCCTTCTTGTTAGAGCTGACAGTCTTGGCCAAGAGGGTGCAGAGTGTCTTATTGAAAGCTTCGGCCAGCCCATTGGCTTGTGGATTGTAAGGAGTTGAGGTCCTCCAATCAATTTTGTATTTTTCTGCTAGTCGGTAGACCTTCTGGTTACGGAAGTGGCTGCCGTTGTCTGACACAATTCGGTCGGGCACGCCGAACCGGAATATGATATTGCGGAGGACAAACCTGGCCACGATTTCTCCGGTGACCTCCCGTAAGGCAACGGCCTCGGCCCAGCGGGAGAAGTAGTCGGTCGCCGCCAGAATGTATTTGCAGCCTGTGGAAGATGCGGGCAAGGGGCCCACGACGTCCGTTCCCCATTGGGCGAACGGCCAACTGGGCGCTGTTGGGTGCAATGGTGCAGGAGGTCTTCTGGGAATGGTGGCATGCTCCTGACATCTCTGGCATGACTTAGCATATTTGCAGCAGTCGTCGAACATTGCAGGCCAATAGTAGCCAAGTTTCTTGATTTCAATCTTCATTTTCGGTCCCGCCTGGTGTGCACCCGCCGTCCCGGCATGGACCTCCTTCATGACCCTCCAAGCTTCTTCAGTGGACAAACATCGGAGGAGCAGCTTCCGTCTGGCATCTGCCACAATTCGGAATAATATTCCGCTTCGGAGCTCATAAGAGTCCTTGGTTCTGACTAGCTTGATCTTTTCTTCTCTTCGGTCAGGCAACCGCTGGTGTTTGAACCACTGCATCAGGGGGCCTCTCCAGTCGGGTAGGCTGACGGCTTCCACTGTAGTGACCTCTAGGTCCTCTTCTTCTGATTCCCCTTCTATCATGCTGGGCATCTGGCGTTGGTTTATTACTTGGATGCTGAGAGATCCATCCGGAGGCACTGCCAGTGAGCTTGCCAACTTTGCCAAGGCGTCGGCCTGGGCGTTCTCCCCTCGGGCGACATGGCCTATCTCGAGGAGGTAGAATCGCTCCATGAGCCCTTTTGCCCTAGCGTGGTAAGGGAGCAGCTCGGGTTTCCGGACATCAAACTGCCCCTGTACCTGCTTGACGACCAGTAGCGAGTCGCCAAATACCTGGAGCATTTTGATCTCCATTTGGAGGGCGACCTGGAGGCCGATGATCAGAGCTTCATACTCTGCTTCATTATTGGTGCAGGGTTTGCTAATGCAGCAGGAAGTGTGCATCACTTCTCCGTCTGGTGACCTGAGGACGATGCCTGCTCCGGCTCGTACCTTGGCGCGCCCGGACGGGGTCGCTTCTGTTCTCGAGGCCCCGTCGAAGTATAACTGCCAGATGGCTTGCTGTACTTGGTTTACCTCTAGTGTTTCATCTTCTGGTAGTTCGGTGGCCAGAGGGGAGTCTTCGGGCACAGGGTGTGCCGCGAAGAAATCCGCGACGGCTTGTCCCTTGACGGCCTTCTGTGGCACGTAGGTGATGTCGAACTCCATGAGCAGCACGGCCCACTTGCCAAGGCGCCCCTTTGGGACGGGCTGAAAAAGGATGTGCTTAATGGGGTCGGCCCTGGATATCAAGCTGACTTCATGGGACAGCATATAGTGCCTCATCTTCTTGACCGCGAAGACCAAGGCAAGGCAGATTTTCTCAATCGGGGTGTACTTAGCCTCTGCGCCCACCAACCTTCGACTGAGATAGTAAAGAGCCTGCTCTTTTCCCTCGTCATTGTTCTGGGCGAGCATTGCCCCCAGTGAGTATTCGGTGGCCGCTATGTAGAGAATAAGCGGTCTACCTTTGACAGGTGCCCCCAGGACAGGTGGGGTCTTCAGGTACTCCTTTAGCTGGTCGAACGCGTGCTGGCACTCGTGACCCCAGCTGAAGGGTGTATTCTTCATCATCAGTCTGTGGAAGGGTTGGCAGCGCCCTGACAGGTTGGAGATGAACCTGCGGATGTAAGCTAAACGCCCCTGCAGGGACCTCAGCTCTCCCAGACTCTTGGGAGGAGGCAGCTCCTGGATGGCCTTTATCTTCAAGGGGTCGATCTCGATCCCTCTGTGCCGGACAATAAAGCCGAGGAATTTCCCGCTGGACACGCCAAAGGCACACTTCATGGGATTCATCCTCAGCCCGTACTGCCGGAGTCTTTGGAAGACGACCCTGAGGTCACTCAGGTGCTCGTCTCTTTTCTTCGTCTTGACGACCAGATCATCAATGTAGCACTCGACCTTGCCGTACAGCAGCTCGTCGAAGATCTTGGTCATCGCCCGCTGGTATGTGGCACCGGCATTCTTGAGGCCGAAGGGCATCCTCTTGTAGTGAAATATCCCTTTGGGTGACCGGAAAGCTGTGTGGACCCGGTCGTGATCGGCTATCCAAATTTGGTTATAGCCGGACGACCCATCCATGAAGGACAGGGCCTCGTGGCCAGTGGTTGCATCAATCATCACCTCGGTGATAGGCACCGGGAAGTCATCTTTCGGGCAGGCTCTATTCAGGTCGCGGAAGTCCACGCAAATCCTGATCTGTCCATTCTTCTTTTTCACCGGTACAATATTGGCCAGCCATGTGGTGTATTGATTTTCCGCCACGAAGCCGACGTTTATGAGCTTGTCGACCTCTTTGCAGATCTGGCTGGTTAGCTCCGGCCTCATGCGCCGGGGAGGTTGCTTCACTGGTTCCACTTTGGGATCAATGGACAGGATGTGTTGAGTCACCTCGGGGCTAAGTCCGGGCATTTCTTTATAGTTCCAGGCAAAGCAATCCCGGAATTCTTGCAGCAACTTTGTGTATTGTTCTCTCTCCTGTAGAGGCATGAGAGCACTCAGAAAAGTCGGCCTGGGATTGTCTTCTGTGCCAAGGTTGATTTCAACCAATTCGTCGACTGTGGCCTGGCCGCCATTTTCAATTTCCGGCGGGGCTGGCGACAAATCGACGAAGTCTTGGTCTTCATTGTCCTCGGGTTCGAGAATGCCATCTCCCTCTTCTTGTTCATCATGACTGGGCATGGAGGCTGCATTCACCTCGCTCTCCTCCTGGGCCGTGGCCGCCGGGTGTGCGAGGTCCGCTGGCTCAGAGGGGCATAGGTCCATCTCAGGCTCTTCTGTGTATTCATCATAGACCGCTCCTGCGGGGGTCGGGGTAATCGCATCTTCAGGCACCTGGCATTGGATGGACACCGCGTAGGCTCCTGCCCTGGGGCTATCCGCCACATGGGGGCGTGGCGGGGCTACCACGTAGTCCCCCATTCTGAGCTCATCCCTGTCAATGAGGCTTTGAGCAATGTCTTTGAAGACATAGCAGTCTTCAATGACGTGACCCAGCATCTGGTGGTAAGGGCAAAATAGTGGGTCCCCACTCCTTCTGGTGTCTTGTGGCCTCTTGGACCGTGGGAGGGAGACCTTGCCGTAGTGGCAGGCCCAGTCGAAGATGCCCCGGGTCTTCTCTCTCGGGAAGGAGTAGGGCTTCTGCAGTTTCTCTTGGAGTGTTAGCCCTTGCCTGGTTGGCCGCTCGGTCAGCAAACTTGCCATGTCTCTCATCTCCCGCCTTGACAAGGCGGGAGTGTTGGGACTGGTGCCCCGGGGCCGAGGCACGCGGCCACCCTGCGGGGAAAGAGATCCCCGGATCAGGTCAGCGACTAGCGATGTCAACTCAGCCAGTCGTACTTTTAGTGTCTCGATCTCCCGTTGCTGCCTGTGGTACAAGGCGTACATGACGGGGTCGTATCGAGGGGATTTCGGAGCCTGGCCCATGCTTCTGCTCCTTGTTTCGCCAGCCGACCGGGGTGGAGGTGCCTCGCCGGTGTGCCCTCTCGAGGTCGACACTTCAGAGAAGGAGGGGGTCTTCTCCATACAGCGGCGGCCGGGAGGCTTCCACAGGAATATTTCTTCGTCTTGTGCCTCTTCGGCCGGGGCCCCGGGACATGCGTCTTGGTGGGTTTCCCGCGAATCTGCAGCTTCTGCGGGATCGTCGCCGGGCCATGTTGAGACCGATATGACATCAGCCTCGTAGTAATCTTCTAGTGAAAAGCCCAGACCGGGGTGCTTGGTGATTTTCAGCAACCGTCGATCCAGGTTTGGCGGGTTCCACATTCTTTCAAACATTTTCTTCCGGCTGGAGGGCTGGTAAGGAGGGATCTTCTGCTTTCTGACCATTCTGGCTGCCCGGTCAGTCATGTGAGGAAGTCCCGTAATGGGGACGTGCAGGTCGTGCAACTCGTCAGGGAACCGGCAGTCATCGTCCTCCCTGACTGGCTTCTCCCCGGCAACATAAAAGATAGTGGGGAGCCCTTCGGGGTTAGGTACTTCGAAGGTTCTCAGTTGTTCAGCCGCTTGGCATTCAATTTCCGCTATCGGCTTGACGATCCCTGGCGGGACCCTGACATCTTCTAGCAGGTCTTCGAGGCAGGGTGCCCCCGGTGTGGGGTAGATGGGGAGAGGGGCTGCCCTAAATACCCCTTCCTCTTGTGCAATAAATGGTACATGTGGGGGAGCCACATAGCCTGGGGGCGGCGGAGGAAACCAGCCTCCCGATCCCATTTTCTTCTTTCCCTTGTCTCGGGCAGCTTGAGGAGCTTGCTTCGCCTCTTCCGAGTACAGATTAGCATCTGACAAGTGACACTCAAACACCTCGAACGGGTGGAGGTCGGCGAAGATCCTGACTTCCTTCCCCTCACAGGAGTATTTAATGCATTGATGCAGGGTGGAGGGCACCACTCTATTCTGGTGTAGCCAAGGCCGGCCAAGCAACGCCTTGTAGGAAGTGTTGGAGTTGATGACGTGGAACTGGACTTTGGAGGTGAAGTCGTCGAAGGTCACGTTGAACTCTGCGACCCCCATGGGAACCTCACATTTCTGGTTAAAGCCGGCAATCTTGACATTTTTAACTTCGACCAGGTGTACGTCAAAGTAGTGCTTCTGGTATACCCGGTACGGGAGTATATTCACTGCTGCCCCCGGGTCGATCAAGACCCTGTTGATAGGCTGGCCGTTTAGCTGCCCTTTCATGTAGAGGGGCCTGTTATGGCTGCAAGTCGGTAGGAGCATATCATCTTCTGTGAAAGCCACCGCTACTTCAGGTGATAGTTCTGCCAAACAGGCTTCAAGGTGTGCTGGCGTCTGGAGTGCGGCGATGATGGCTTGCCGTGTTTCTTCATTCAAGGACAGCATCTCCCACACCGTGAACCGGGTCGGGATTTTCTTGAGGTGTCTGACTATTCGCTCGGCTGCTCGCACCTTGAGCAGCTTCATCTCTTCGGGCTTGCTGCGTCTGCCCTCATCCTGGGATTGGGGTGCCAGCCCTGGGGATGCCTGTTTTGTGAGCTCTGATGCGGCCTGTTGAGCCGGCGGGGCCTGCTGGGCTTCTTCTGTTTCTCGCACGAACTCGGCGAGGTTTGGGATGCCGTTGAATTCTTCTTCTGGCTGGGCAGGAACTGTAGCCGGTAGAGCTTGAGGAATGCTTGCTTTACTGGTCGCAGCGGACCCCTGGGGGTGCACCCGCCTTCCTGCTCGAGCGGACAGGAACTCGGCGAATGACGGGGCGCTTTGACTCTTGGTGCCTCCGGGATAGAGGCCTGATGGAGGAGGGATCTCGGCGCCTCGGACCTCGGGCTCGGGAACCTGGTATGGTTGTTCCCCCCTGAGCATGATGTTGAGGCTGCCCTGAGGAGAGCGCCCCCATTTCCTCCCTGACCTGGTGGCGTGCTGGGAGGTGGATGCCTCAGCTTGACTCACCTCTGCCGGCTCACGGGGTGGCTCTTCTTCTTTCTCTTCCAGGGAGAGAGAGGTGTCGAACAACGCCGAGAGAGTGTTGCAGGCGAAGACGACCTCCTTTTTATTCTTGCCCCTGGGTCTTCTCTTCTTCTTCTTCTTGCCCGCCGCGGCGGATGGCTGCTCCCGAATAGGTTCACCCCACAGGGGAGGCTCTTTATCTGCGTCAGCTTCTGTTCCTGGAGCCAGCTCGAGTGACTCGAACTCCTCCCAGGGAACATATTGTTTTAGCTCGACGGGCTGGATTTTGGGCTGCTCATAATCTTCAAGCCCATCAATAATAGCCTGGAGTCTTTCAATCGCGGGGCTAGTCTTCTTGTACATCCGCAACGGGGCAGAGCTCTTCTTGTTGTGAGTGGGCCGCCTCATGACCAGCCGAGGGGCCGTGTCGTGGCAAACCGGGTTTGCCGGGGGCGGTGCAGGCAGGGGTGCTGCTATCCTTGAGTGAATTCCTGGGGTAGGTCGAGAGGCGCGCGCCTTTCTAGTTCTTCTGGGTATAGTCTGCCACCCTTCTTGGTCTTGAGCTGGGGCCATGATGAAGGTCTCATAAGTGGCACGGGCACAGGCTTCCGCCCATTCTTCTGGCAACTCCTGATATAATGAGATCATATTGACGGAGGAGGCTATGCTGGGCAGCTCGTGTGGCTGCGGGGGGTCCACTTTATGCTCCCCCATGTCGAGCTCCCCGTCCCTGATCAAGGACTCAATAACGTCCTTGAAGACGTAGCAGTCTTCAATGGTATGCCCGAGCACCCGATGGTACATGCAGAAGCGCGGGTCATCCTTCTTCTTCAAGTCGCCCGGCCTTTTCGGCTCGGGCAGTGTGATCTTATTGTAGCTAGTTGCCCACTCAAACAGGAGCTTGGATTTGTCTCGAGAGAAGGAATATAGCTTGTTTCTCATCTTCTCCCTTAGCGAGGGGCCTTCCCGCCGCTCTGTGGTTCTGGGCGGCGGAGGGTTAGCCGCTCCCTTGGCTTTCTCCTTCTGCTTTTCAAAAGCCTGGAAGTCTAGTGCATGCACCTCCGGGGGAGCCGGCTTCTTCTCCGCCTGCCTGGCCCTCTGGCTTGACATGGCTGGGGTGGAGGAGTATCGGGCCAAGAATGCCTCGATCTCCGCTACCACATTGTTCAGACGGTCAAATGTCTTGACCTCAGTGCCGATCATTCTTTCTAGGATTTCTTTCTTTAAGTTTTGCTTGCAGATCTGAACTGCGTCCTCCTGATGCGGGGGGCGTTTGCACCTCATACTAAGGTTCCTCCATCTTTTGATGTAGTCGAGGGCCGACTCATCATTCTTCTGTCTTGTGGCGTAGAGTTCAGTCATAGTAATTTCTCTCTCGGCCACGTAGAATCTTTCCTTGAACTTCTTCTGCATGTCGGGCCAATCGGCCACCGACCCGGGCGACAAGCCGGAGTACCATTCAAAGGCAAGCCCGGTGAGTGTTGAACCGAAGAACTTCAGGAGGTAGGCCTCATCAGCAGCCAGGTCTCCCATGACGTTCACGTAATAGGCAATATGCTCTCTGGGAGATCCTTGCCCATTGAACTTTTCAAATTTCGGCGGCTTGGTGACGCCAGCCGGCAACTTCCTGGCAGCATACTGAGCCGGGTAGGGTACTCGGTAGACGTCGAAAGGCGTCTGATCCCCATCGCCCCTTTCGGCCAACTTCATGTCTATCATCTGCTCAAGCATCAACCGGCTGACTGCCGCCGGGTCGACCGGGCTCGGGTAGAAATGAGCGGGCTGTGCGCTCGGGGTGACTACCACGGTCGCTCGGGGGGCCATGGGGGACCCTTGTGAAAGCGGAGCCTGTGGCGGGGTCACCGCTGTGCAATGTGCTTGCTGCGGGGGCGTGCCCCCGAGGGGATCGAGGGTTGCCGGAAGAGCTGCCTCGGAAGACTGCCCCCTGTCCCTGGGTACCTCGGGTATGGCCTCGGTCTGCCAGGACATTGGGGGTGGTGTGTTTCGCTCATTCAACTGCTTTTTAAGTGATTCGATTTCCTGCTGGAATCGTTGCATCATGAGCAGTATTGCTGGGTCAGCTGTGGGGAGACTGGGCATGCCCCCCGTCTCTTCGGTCGGGGCGTCCTCGGATGATGTCGAGGGTCCGCCACTCGTGTCGCCGGTGGTGACTACATTGGCCGTGAGGGCCGTGAGGGGTTCCTCAGGTAGAGCTCCTTCGGGTCCCGTGGGTGTCGCGCCGCCTGCCGCTCTCCTTCTTCTGGTAAGGGGTCCCGGCCTGGCAGCTATTCTGGCCAATTCTTCCGGGTCGGTGGGTAAGGCCCCATACCGACCATGGACTCCTGCCATATTGCAGGTGAATGTCTTCCATTTCTTATTCTTGTTTCTTCTTGACGCCCTCCGGGACGGTCCTCCTGGGAATGTCAGCCTGTCAAAAACCGACCGTCGGGGCGGCGCTTCCTCCCGTGCAGGGGACTGGCGCGGCTCCTCCGGGTGGGTCCTCGACTCCATACTAGGTGCAGGTTCCCCCCTTTCTTCTTGGAAGGCGGAGGTCATTGCCCCCAGTAGTCTCTGGCGGCCAGCGGGGGTGCTACCCGGGCCTCGGAGATAGTTCCTCATGGCCTGCTCGATCCCTTCCCACTCCTGGTCAGGGAGAGCGGCCTGTGGTTGCGCGTCGATGACAGCAGCAGGGGGAGAGTAGGCCCTGAGTGCCGGGCGGGCGGCGTTGTGTCGGTGCCCCCGGCGACGGCGGTGAGCATTCTCAGGCGGCACCGGGATGACGGGTGCTGGTCGAAGAGTTGGGGTCATCACCTCGACCCTGTCATCTCTTCGGGCCCTCCTCGGGCGGAAAGTGCTGGGCCCTGCCTGGGCGGGTGCAGTGGGCTGGGCCTCCTTGGGTACCCAGACTTGCTTCAGTTTGGCCAGCCGGTGAGCCGGTGCAATCTTTGGTGGGGTGGCCACAACAGCGGGCGTCACCTTCCCTTTCAGTTTCTCCAGCCCTTGGAAGGAGTTGCGGACTGGGACGGTCGGGACGACGCGGTCTGGCGTCACCTGGGACCTCTGCCCGTCCAGGCGGACTTGGAGGGCCCCAACCGTCATGGACTTTCCGGAGTTGGACATGCGACGCGCTGAGCCGGCGCCAGTGCTGCTCCTCCGAAGCCTCCTTCGGTGGGATGCCGACCCGTGGTGGGATGGGCCGGTAGTTTGGTGCACGTGGTGCACGTTGCAGCTCAGCGTCGTCGTCGGGACGCTGGTATTGTTCTTGGCCATACTTTGGCCGGCAGCAGCTTCAGTGGCCCCCGGGGCGGGGGCGTTGATCTGGGCGTCCTCGGGTGTCTCCACGTCGAGGATCTCGGCGAAGGCCACCCCCAAGAAGTTGGGGAAGCCCACAGTGGGAGGGAAACTCCCGAAAGCGAGGGGTACCGCCAGGTAGCCACCCCGCACGTGATTCTCCACAACCTCAGGGCTGCAGACAACAGCCATTGTCGGCTCCATGCTGTTGCTTCCTCTTCTTTTCTGCATTTAAGAAAGTAGCACAATCAGTATTACAAGATGGGGGCCGCGGGACCCCTAGTTTCGGCAAAGAGATGAAGGGTGGATTGGTCCCACCGGGCGTGCCAGAGTTGTGGACGCACTTTTCGTTTAACAATTATCTCGGCGCGATCGTTGGTTTATTAAGTGCGTGGGCGTGCCAGTCACCGAAGTGACGATTTATTCGGGCTCCGAAGAGCCCATGGTGCGCTCGAATCTGACTTCGTCAGACGATTGTGTGGTTCGTGTCGGGACCGAATCCCGTCGCGCCATAAAGGTCACGACGTCATTTACATCCCCCATACGAGGGAATACCCTTGATTAATTGCCGAAATTAGGGGCCCCGCGGCCGAAAAAAGTAATACTAATTATGCGAGAGAGATACGGGTAGATCACACTGAAGGTTTTATCAAGACCATAAATTGTCGGCCGTGTCGGCCATCCGTAGACCATTCGTATTCGGACGCCAGTCAGTGGCAGCGTCGCCATGGGAAAACCGAAGTGGATCCCTTCAAATGTCTGCCGAACATGCGGCAATTTTAATGAGGATTCGGAAGGTGTCCGGAACGAGGAAACAAATCCGGTCCGATTAAGATGTCGGCCCGAAGTTAGGTCAAAGCCTGGCCATACGGAGTAATTCCCAAGACTCGGGCCCGACCTGAAAGGGCAACGTTGTTATTTCCCTTTTTGCCTCGAGTCCCGAAGAGAGAGAGGGCTGCAGTGTGGACATTAACGTCTTTTATCTGGGGCTTTCTTAGTCGTATATTCTGGGATTTCCGATCTGAGGTGTAATGTTTACTCGTGCCTTTGATCGGGATGATTTCTCTTCTCCTTTATTCATGATTATTCTTATTGTTGTCATTCCTTTGTTATTTATATATATATTTTTATTATCCCTCCCGCCTCTTTATTGTGATTAATATTACGCATTCGAAGTCCTTTGATTAGTGCAATTTTTATTAATTTATTTGCTATTATTAATGCCCTTATCATGTCGTATATGTGTATATGTATAGTGTGCCGGTGAAGGGGAAAACGGGAGCGTACCGCTGGGCAGAGAGCGTGCCGCTGGGAGACTAAAGGGGCGTACCGCTGAAGGGCAAGGGGGCGTGCCGCTGAAGGCCAATGAGGGCGTACCGCTGGAGGCCAAAGGGGCGTACCGCTGAAGGCCAATGGAGCGTACCGCTGGAGCTCAAGGGAGTGTACCGCTGAAGGTTACAAGGGGCGTACCGCTGAGGGCTGAAAGGGGGTGTACCGCTGAAGGCAAGGGGGAGCGTGTCGCTGAATGCCAATGGGGCGTACCGCTGAAGGCCAACGGGGGCTCGATCAGTTTTCGATTATTTGTTTTAAGGCTTTTCTTTTCTTCTTATCTTAACTTTTGTGTGGTTTTAAATGAAACTCTTCCCTTGTTTTGTTTCGTTTGGTTCGGTCTCTTTTCTTGCGGGCCGGGCATTCGGGCTGCCGGGTAGTTAATTAGTTCGGTTCGGTTTCCGTTGTGATGCCGGCAGTGGTTTGATGAGTTGGAAGGTTTCGTCAATTGTCTTGCTTGTTTATTGCTTCCTTTTGCCTCTTTTAATTGTTTATTAATTCCTCACAGAAAATTCGGCAGCATCTCCCCTTGACCCAGGGCGTAAGGGAGATAAAGGGAACGCGCCCACATGGAGTGGCGGAACCCGACAACTGGAGGTGGGCCCCCCGGGGGGGGGGGGGGCAACACCTTTAAAGAACCTCGGAAAACACGAAGGAAAACAACGGGCTCGGGCTTGGCCAGCAGGTGTACCACTGAAGGCCAGAAGAGTGTACCGCTGGGGCCAGCTAGGGGTGTGCCGCTGAAGGCTCAAGGGGTGTGCCGCTGGAGGGCTGAAGGGATGCATCGCTGCAGGATTAAAAGGGCCAAGTGTGTGTGGGCTTGCAGATTGTCCCAGAAAATGAGGAAGGGTTATTGGAAATGAATGAAGGACCCACAAAGCCAGACTTTGAAGGGGAGGCATCACGTTGATGTGGTGGCTCAAGAGAAACCGAAGGAACGGAGGAAACGGGTAACACACTACATGCACTATGAAGTGAGGATCAAACCAATAGAAATAACATGAAAAGCCCCCAAGGAGGGCGATTGTTTCTATTCGTGGGATGCCAAGAACCGTATCCCTACATGCATATTACAAAAGAAAATGCCCAAATGAGGCCATGGATAAAAGGAAAAGACTCCAAGACAGAGAACAAGAGGAGGAATGAGATACAAGACAGAAGAAAGCATTGGGGCCTAAGACATAGGCCACCGTTCCCAACCCTCTCCCCCAATACAACAAGCTCTCTCTCTCTTACTCTTGTTTCTTCCCTCAGGCCATCGGACGGAGCTCAGGCCGGGGGGACCCCTTCTTTCCTTCTCTCTTCTCCTCCTTTCTTCTGTGTGTGTGCGTCCGACTGCCTCTCTTCTTCTTCCTCTGGTCGGATGCCCCTCTTCTGTCGAAAACGGGCGTCTTTTATACTCTGGGCAGCCGGTGACTTCAAGCACCACCGTCGAAGGCGGGAAGCCGGCTGTGATGATGGTGGCTCACCTGCTCCGTCCTGGCTGTCAGTGGGGTAGGCTACGCGGCCCAGTCCTCGACTGCCACCTCAGACGGCTCACTGCGCGCCAAGGAAACGTAGGGCATGGGCTTCACGTCCTTGCCGTTGAAAAGCTTCACCGCTGTGCCGTTGACGGGCTGAACAGGCGTGCCGCTGGGGAGCCAAAAGGGCCTGCCGCTGAAGCCTCTGGAGGCTGTGCCGCTGAGGGCCCCTTTGGGCGTGCCGTCGAAGGCCCCAAAGGGCCGTGCCGCTGAACACCCAAAGGGGGCGTGCCGGTGAACAGCCCTGAGGGCGTGCCGCTGAACACCCAAAGGGGCGTGCCGCTGAAGAGCCCTGAGGGGCGTACCGCTGAAGACCCCTTCGGGGTGCACCACTGAACAGCTCAGTGGGCGTGCCGCTGAAGACCCCAAAGGGGTGTGCCGGCGAAGCCACCCCAGGGGGTGGTGTGCCGTTGAAGGCCTTGCCAGGGTGTGTGTGCCGTTGAAACCCCCTTGGGGGGTGTGCCGGTGAACCCCCAACAGGGGTGTGCCGGCGAGCGCCCAAAGGGGCTGTGCCGGTGAAGGCTGCGGCAGGGTGTGCCGCTGAAGGGAGCGTGCCGCTGACGCCCCAACTAGGCGTGCCGCTGAAGGGCCCTCCAGGGCGTGCCGCTGAAGACCCTGCAGGGCGTGCCGTTGAAGCCTCAACTGGGCGTGCCGCTGAAGGGCTAAATGGGCGATTTTTGAGCCCCTTGTGAGCATGAGCCGTGGCCCATTTGATTTTCTTCGAGGCCCACGGGCTGTGGGGTCCTTTTATGCTTGATTTCTCCGGGGTTTCTTCACTCGGCGCCGTCGTCGATGCTGGGCCGAGCATGACATTTAGATGTGCGATTTTCGGTGTCCACAAAGATCCAAGATCTATTTTGAAGCCTTCATTTTCCCATGAACTGAAGCAACAACAAATCAACCTAGAGAGATCAAGATAGTAGCTATCAAGGGAAGGTTGCTGCAACGATCGTGAACAACATTCCTTCCACCAAGTTCTTCATCCGATTGAAGCCATTCAAGCATCAACTGAAGCCATTCAGTCATCTTCCAAAGCCAGGGAGTTCCAATCAAGCAAGGATCTCAAGAAGAGCTTAAGGGAAGGCTGTCCAAGTGAAGAGAAGAAGAAGTACTGTAGCAGTGAACAGTACTCCGTGCAAGGAAACCTACATCCAATACAAGGCCATTCAAGCTGAGTCTCAAGCCATTCAGGTGAAGAAGGAATCAACGCGAACATCCGGAGCATACACTCAGGGGGAGCCTAAATCAGGAGCATTCTAAACTGTGGTCTATTTACTTTGGTGTCTTGTGCTTTAAATCTCATATTTGTGTTTCATCATAAACCGCAATAACTTGTGTGTGTGTGGATCGTGTTGGATCCGTGGTTGTTTGTGTGTGTGTTGTAATTGATTCGTGTGTGTACGTGGATCTTCCTAGATCTGCGTTTGTGTGTGTGAGGGTCTTTTTAGATCCGTTCGATCTTGTGTGTGTGGTTGTGATCCGGTTGTCAGATCGTGTTGGAGTTCATCTCCGTGTGTGTGTGTGTGTGTGTGTTGGAGCTTGTCTCCGTGTGTGGGTTGGGGCGCGTCCCCGTGTGTGTGTGCAGGCGTCGTCCTGCGTGTGTGGTTGGAGCGTTGTCTCCGTTTGAGGATTTATCCCCGAGTGAAGCCTCACCGGGTTTGGTGAGGGGTGGACGTACGATTACCGTCGTTGCATCCGAACCACCTTAAAAACCGCTGTGCATTGTGCATTTTTTGTGTGGTTTGATTGTTTTCGTTGTATGGTCGTGTGGGAACGGCGAGTTTGAGAGAATTGGTTAATTAGTTTTCAATTGCTAATTATTGTTTACCACATATTTTGTAAAAAGCCAAAAGTTCTCTTAAAATTGGTAAACACCCAATTCACCCCCCTCTTGGGTGTCATTGATCGCGGGACTTCAATTGGTATCAGAGCCAAGGCTCTAATTTCATAGATCTAACGATCTAGAGTGATCCAGATCAATGACTACCATTATGTACACCTTGAATTCTCCACCGGTGTTTGATGGTTGCAATTTTGATTTATGGTTAGGAAGGATGTGCAGTCTAGTCAACTCATATGATCCCAAGTTATAGAAGCTTATCTCACATGGTCCTTATGAGTTGCCTAAAGACAAATCTGTCTGGACCGCAGATTCCAAGCTCAAACATGATCAAAATTGTTTGGTTCTAAAATTACTTATTGCTGCAGTTGATTCTAATCATTTCCCTTTTGTCTCCCATTGCAGATCCGCGAAGGATATCTTGGTCGGCTTAACCAAAGTCTGGGAAGAGCATGAAGATCAATGTCTTGTGGCAGGCACGAGTGATTAAGGTAGTGATCAGCAAGTTGAATCAAGCTCAAAGGTAAACTCTGATTCTGATAATGAAGATGAATTCAGCTATGAGGAGTTATTGATTGCATATGATGAGCTTGCTGATAAATACGAGAAGGTTAAGTCTGAAAATAAAAAATTGAAAAAGAATGTTGGACAAAATAAATGTGATTCTCCATGTAAAGAATGCTCACACTTGAAGGAATTGATTGATGGTCATGTGTTCGACATTGAAATTCATAGAGATCAAATATCTTCTTTGAGAAATGAAAACAAAGAGCTGAGAGAGAGAGTAAGTCTTATGAACAATGGTCAAAATGAGTTTGCTCATGATAAAAATCTTGAAATGGAAAATGAGAAACTGAAGGAATTGAACAATACCATTTCTGAAAGATTGCTTGCTTTTGAAAAAGGAAAATTTGTGAATATTGATGAATCTGAAAAAGTGCATGCTTTGCTGCAAGAAATTGAAAGTCATAAAACCATCAATGCTACTTTACATGAACAAGTCAACTCCTATAAAAATAAGATGGTTTCCTATGAATTTCATATTGCATCTCTTCAATCTGAAATTCTTGACTTGAATGTTTCATTGTCTAGATTTGTGAATGGTCAAGAAAATTTGGACAAATTATTGGGGTCGAAAGTGAATTTTCAAAGGGAAGGGCTGGGCTTTAATCCTGTGAACAAAAAGAAGTTTAAAAATAAAGTTTATACATCTTTTGTGCATAGTTCAAACATAGCCAGTACATCAAATGGGTCCCCAAATCAATCTTCTTCATAGATAATAAAAAGATCAAATGAAAATCTGAAAAAGAAAAATCATGTTGCACACACACATGCATCTACAAAGAAAATCAATTTGCATCAAAAATTCAAGAATGCTGCTAGCACCTCCATGCATGTTGAACATACCTCTTCCACACACACACAACCAATTAGAAAGAAACTCACATGTTTTTATTGTGGAAAACATGGACATGCTATGCATAATTATTTCATTATGAAGAATGATGATTTGAGAGCATGTCGAAACCAAGCTGTTTTAAAAAATACAAAGAAAGTCTTCACCACAAAACCTTCCATGCATTGTAATCATTGTGGTAAATGGGGTCATACAACCTCACATTGTTGGTTATTGTTGAAGAGAAAGAACTCCCACTCAACACATCATGCTCACGCACACAAATCAGTAGAACCCATGAGAAGGAAGAATATGATGTCACGTGCCTTCTACCATCACTTTGGCAAATCTGGGAATGTTAAGCATGATTGGTTTCTAAAGAAAAATGATGATTTGGATGTTGTCAAAAGTTGGAAACCACATGCCCATGTTGCTGCTAACCCACAAGGACCCAAAAAGATTTGGGTACCTAAGAAGGCCAAATGAGAAATCTGTTTTGCAGGTGTTCCTTGGGAATGTAAAGCATGAAGTTTATTTTCGCCAAAAAGGTAAGGCACACGAGTCAAGTGACTCAAGAAAGGCTAAAACAAAAAATCAAAAATGGAATTTGGAAACTCAGGTGATATCCCTCTCACTCTCTTCAGTAATTGTGTCATGGCTTTATTCATATTGTGCTGAATAGTCTTGTGATAATGCACATGTCCGTACATGCATTCCATTCATTGTTGTTTGCATACTCGTGCATTGCATCTAGATTTGTCTAGGGGATGCTGGTTGTTAAATTATTTTGGCATGTCACTGTCAATAAACTTAAATCGAAATTGATAACTTAAGTCCTCTTTCCCTTGGATGCAGATTACACTCCCCAAGTCCAAATGATGCTGGTCATCCATAGTCAGGCTTGAATCAACTAAACATATACCATTGCAAGGATGAAAAATGATGAAAACCTTCTCAATTGTCACAAGGAGATGAGATACCAGAACTTGAACAACTTCCAGGATCGACTTGAGCATAAGCTGGTGGAAGTCCTAGTACGTGCTAAAGCAAGGGCCTAAGGCATGGTATGAAAGGTGAAAAGCTTGAAAATGATGAATGCTCAAGGCACAAGTATTGAAAATAAATTTTTGATCTCTATTTCGGAAAACAAAAAAAATTGTTGTTAGAATGCATTACATATTTTTTAATCACCATTGCATCAATGCACTTCATGATTCTAAAAATCCATATGCTTGTTTATCATTGCATGACTACGTGGTATATCAAATGGTGATTTGATGAAGGGCAAGTCATTCTTGTCTGAAGACTATCACCATGCGTGAGAATGTATCTCCGTCTTGTACCACGAGTCACTTGTCCATTTAGGTCATAGGTTGCATATATTTCAAAAATAAAAATGTCATTGTGTATTTTGTGCACATGGAAAGGGGGAGCTTGTCTTTAAATGAATGTGTTCGAATTGTGAGTCTAACTCATCCTTGTGGACATGCATCTCATACTCATTGCCATATCTGAATTGATCATGACATTGCTATGTGAGTTTTGGGATTTCTATGGCTGCATGACTGTTCATATAATGTCGAACATGAAAGATTTCTCACATATATTGCTTCATCTGAACTACTCAACAATAAATGGCTAGCCTCGCTTTAGGCTACTGTCAAGCTTGCTTCCTTTTAAAGGCATGTGGTGATGCTCATTGAACACAGGTATGCATTCTGAAAACTTGACACTTTGTTACTCTGCTTTGATAAGTGAAGATCTTGAAAAATGTGTGTGAAATGATTGGTCATTGAATACCTCTAAAACTTGAACTGCATGATTACATCTGAATTGAACTGCCCTTCTGGTATATCAAATGGCGTTTGTGGAAGAGTGGATTATGTCCACTTGGAAGCATTCCCTATGCGTGAGCTGGGTCTTCGACTAAAATCTCTGCCTTGTACCAAATCTTGACAATTGTAACTGGCTTATGAAAGGTTGATCTGTGAATGGATCCTTGACTTGAGCTAATTATATTCAAGATATGTTTTGATCAAATGATCTAAACATTTGGCTTGTGGATGATTTCTCATTTGAAAATTGTGAAATGCTATTGAAAATCTGATTTTGAACAATTTTGAAAATTGGGTTGCATTGCTTAATTTTTGATCATGTATGCACCCTTATTCATAAAGGTCATGTCATGAAAGTTGATTGTTTGATTCAAGAATAAAATGTGATTGCCATTCATCTCACCAGTTTGAAAAACAAACACTTGCATCTCATTTTTGCATTGCATTCTTATATCCTCATAGGCTGCATTGCATTAGAACTCATGACATTGCATATCATTAGTCGCACTTGGTTCATTTAGTTGGCATCCATTCCATTGGTATCAAATTGACATCACATTGCTCGCATGCATGTCATAGTGTAGTTGCATAAACTCCCAATGTGTGCCTGTGTGCTATTATATGCTATTAAACCCCATCCTTTGGCACTTCTATGACCTTATGTCCTCTTAATAAATAATGCTGCATTTGAGTCATTATTGGAGTGTTTCTTGCTGTACACTATGGGGGAGTTCTTATTTCATAAGTGCATCTGTTTAGGGGGAGCTGTCTTGTTATGTGTTCATGATGTTTTCGGTATACATGCTGAATCAAATTCGCACACTTCTTGCACAAAATGTGAAAATGAGTGTTAACGATAAGGATATATGAATTTCTTTTCAACACTCTTGAGATATTAAACTTGCTGCATGTATAATGAAGAGACAGTTGAGGAAAAAGCTGCCTACCCATCCTTGTTGAAAAATCTGAAATGATAATGAAAGATAGAGCAATGCTCGGTCTCACTGAGTAAACTGGGCACATGTCACCTGAGACGTGATGTGGTTCATATCTGAAAAGTGTTGACTAGTATCTCTGTTCAAAATGAGGTGAAATGGTTCAGTATTCTGAGTAACCGGGGATTCTGGCATGAGCTCCATGCGTCTACTCGCGTAAAAAGGAATCATTTGAACCTGATCACTCTTGAAAAATTCTGACTATCATGTGATATTGGTTGAGTTGAGAAATATTGGTGGAAACTCATTGGGGTAGAGCGTAGCCTCCAATACGCTGTTCTCAAATTTGAAGTGCAGTCTGTAAAATGTCTCCTTGTGTTGATTTGAAAATCTGAATATCCATATTGCAACTATCGTTTTTCATGTTACTCACTTACACTCTTGAAATTTGATTTAATATGTATTCAGAAAGTTGATTGACTGCATTACCAATTGCATGAATCTCCTATATGCTTGCACAACCTCCCATGTGCTACACATGTGCATTTCAATTGCCATGACTCTCTTGCACCCTTCTTATACCTATCCTCTCTTAAACAAGTCTTGGGGAGCTATGTTGCATGTATATATATGTATTTGTTTGATTGTACATCTCATATGGCATCATTTGCATATATATAGCTTCATGCACTATAACCGAAAATGTCAAAATCTGAAAATCCATCACATTCCAAAAATGTTTTCTGAGTTCAAAAATTGGCCTAGTTATTTTTCATTCCATTGTATGCTTGCATTGAGTTTCATATGATTGCATTCATATTGTCATCATGTCTGTTCAGTTGCCTTGCATGCATTCATAGTGTCACATGTGTTGCATTTCATGCATTTCAAATCAAAATATAAAAATCAGAAAATTTGAAAATCAAAGAAAATTCTTTTGATATGCATTCCTGCTCTTGCTTGTTGTGAAAATTTGACATGGGATCTAGATTCTGAATGCTATCATGTTGAACACCCCATCCTGTGCACATCTTCCCCCACTGGTTCATATCCTTGAGGCCAATCACCATCTTCAATTGGTATCTATACATGCTTGACTGTATTTGCCTTAGATGGTATCATATTGACTTGTGAGACTAATCACCAATTGATCTCATCTGATTGGAATCATGTTGATTTGTTTTTCCATGATTTGCCCTTGCTTCTTTTGATTTGATAAGATGAGCTGATGCTGTTTCAAAGGGAGATTAGCTTGTTCTTCCAAATTTGACTTCTTCCATCTTGTTGATATTGTTGATCATGTCACAGGAGCAGAAAGATCTGCATTATCCCACTTTTTGATTATGTCAAAGGGGGAGAAAATTGATGTTTGTGTGTGACAAGGGGAGAAGACCACTATTATATCATCATAAGTTTATCATTAAGTTTGTCATCATCAATAAGATTGTCATCATCAAAAAGAGGGAGATTGTTGAGTTATGATTTTGATGATTGTTGTAATTGTTAAGTTATGGTTTTGATGATAACTAAACTTAATGTGTGCTTTAATGATGATAACTAAACCTGTGATGATTACACATGTTCTTGATGATTGTGCTCATTCATCTTATTATTTATGTTGGATTTGCAAGAGGCAAGAGGTTTCATAATCTCTTTAATGTGAACAAGCATGGTATTAACCATGACTATTTTGCTTGCATGATCAACTCATGGTTGCCACCTGGTAAACTAAACGTGTGGATAAGCACCATGCTCCTCTGCAATCCAAAACATGTGGTATATGTCATTTACTGTCAAGAACCATTGGTAAGACTCCTACCTTGTATTAAAACGAAGCTTCATGCTTTAAACCATCAAGATTCACTCCTTTTCCAACTTGTGTTCATGAATCATTCCATGTGTTAAATCGAGTCTAAACAAACTTGTAATCAACTATAACACAAGCCCTTTTCAAGTATCGAACCAATGGATAGTTTCAAGTGAACTAACACTTGACTTTTGCAGGTTTGGAGACTGGCGGTCGACCTGTGGACCCTTGGCGGTCGACCTGAAATCACAAAACTGAAAAATTGGCACCTGTGAACCTGGCGGTCGACCGCCCGGAGCTAGCGGTCGACCGCCCGGAGCTAGCGGTCGACCTATTTTCCCAACAGCCACAAAGCTACAGAATGGCCCCTAGCGGTCGACCGCCAGCCCTCCACCGGTCGACCGCCAGCCCCGAGGCCCTCCTTTGTTGACTTTTGTGTCATGTTCGAAAAGAGATTCCCTTCCCCATTTCTTTAATCCCAATGCTCCTAATCACCCCATAAATTATGGATCTGGGTCTTGTCTCCTAACCTTCCAAGGGTTATAAAACCTCTCTTTGAGGTCATGAACCCTAATAGGCTCTAAGAGAACAAGAAGGATCAAGCTGGCTCAAGGAAGAGGAGGAATATCACTGTAGCCGTGAACAGTGATTCGAAGATCAAAGTCTCATCATAGTTGAAGATCCAAGATCTATTTTGAAGCCTTCATTTTCCCATGAACTGAAGCAACAACAAATCAACCTAGAGAGATCAAGATAGTAGCTATCAAGGGAAGGTTGCTACAACGATCATGAAAAACATTCCTTCCACCAAGTTCTTCATCCGATCGAAGCCATTCAAGCATCAACTGAAGCCATTCAGTCATCTTCCAAAGCCAGGGAGTTCCAATCAAGCAAGGAACTCAAGAAGAGCTTAAGGGAAGGCTGTCCAAGTGAAGAGAAGAAGAAGTACTTTAGCAGTGAATAGTACTCCGTGCAAGGAAATCTACATCCAATACAAGGCCATTCAAGCTGAGTCTCAAGCCATTCAGGTGAAGAAGGAATCAACACGAACATCCGGAGCATACACTCAGGGGGAGCCTAAATCAGGAGCATTCTAAACTGTGGTCTATTTACTTTGGTGTCTTGTGCTTTAAGTCTCATATTTGTGTTTCATCATAAACCGCAATAACTTGTGTGTGTGTGGATCGTGTTGGATCCGTGGTTGTTTGTGTGTGTGTTGTAATTGATTCGTGTGTGTACGTGGATCTTCCTAGATCTGCGTTTGTGTGTGTGAGGGTCTTTTTAGATCCGTTCGATCTTGTGTGTGTGGTTGTGATCCGGTTGTCGGATCGTGTTGGAGTTCATCTCCGTGTGTGTGTGTGTTGGAGCTTGTCTCCGTGTGTGGGTTGGGGCGCGTCCCCGTGTGTGTGTGATGAGGACATCAAGAGCTTATGGGTTGTATTGTGTGTATTGACTTTTATAGGTGTGTATTATGGGTTGTATTGGCTTGAAAGTGTGTAATTTTTGATTTCTTTCATTTGGGCTCTCTTTGTAAGGCTTTAATTAAGCCATTGGGCCACATTTCTAGGAAGAGTCCATTACTAGGTTGCCTTAGTAGAGTCCATTAGGAGTTATTGTCATATTGGACCTTAATGCCACTATTATGGACCTTAATAGCCCCTTAAGGCCCAATTGGGCCATTCCCTCTCTTGGGCTATCTAGGTGGGAGAGTCCATAGTTTAAGAATGGGTTCATGGGCTCTTGACCCATTGTGTCTTCTCCTGGCCCATTAAGGGGGGCGCCCTCTCTTTTGGCCTTATTAGGCTTGGTAGGTGTGATTTAGGTAGAGTTGGAATGGAATTAGTCTAAGTTTGAATAGAAATGGTCTAGTTAGATTAAAAAAATGTATTATGTGTGTTGTTCACATTGCATCCCAGCCCTTCAATCCCCATCCCTAGAACCAAGGGTGCACAATTGATTTGATTGGAGTCATATATAACCTTGTATTTTCATTTAGAAATCAATGAAAAAATCAGAAATTTTGTTGAATGCCTTGAAGCTCCTTGCGCCCCCAGCTCCTCTCCCCCTGGTTTCCTCTCCTCATCCTCCAGTTATAGAGTGTATCCCTCTTCTATCATCCCCTCTCAACCTCTGATCTTCACCGGTGCCGCCGCCGCCGCCGTTCGTGCCGCCTTCGAGCCGCCGCGAAGCCGTCTTCGGTATTCTGTTCTGCTGGATAGAGGTGTCTTCACGAAAATCCTGCTACTAGCCACGGCCTCTTCGTGGTTTATAATTTTTATGGTATGTTTCTATCTTCCACCCCATCATCCACAAAAACATTCAGGTCCAAAATCCCTCATTTAGTATTTTTTTATTTTCGTGCATCTTTCATTACCAGATCTGTTTTGTCGCTGTCTACAGTGACATCAGCCCTGTGTTTCTCACCTTCGACCCTCTTTTTGATTTTTTCAAACCCTTCCAATTTTAATGAGAGTTCTATCCATCATACCCTACATCCATAATTTTTCTTGATTTTTGATTCGCCCTCTATCCATTTTTCAAAATTCGTGTTCTATCTCTGCTACAGTATTTTCAGCCAAGTTCCAGATCCGACTACCCTCCACTTAAAAAATTAGAACAAATCACCACCACCTCCAAAGCCTTCGTAAAAAATAGTCCCAATTTTCTATCTTGATTTCCTACAACTTTTCGGAAGACCATAACTTCAGATTCGGACGTTCACATATCGGTCAAAGGTAGTTCTCAGATAAGTTCTCTGCAGATCTGAGAGTCCTATCACTGTACAATAGCAACTCAACAATTCATTAAAGCCTATATCCGTGCCGATCCAGGATAGATATTTAGGTCTAGATTAAAGCATTTGAAGTTAGCTTTCCAACGGCACCAGTCTCATGTCGATCCGACATCGGGGCTGATCGCAGCGCCCGTTCTCGCCGGGACGCGCGCTGAAAACCAGAAGTTGCAGATCCGTGGCCGGTTATTCTGACCGGTGCCGTTAGGAGCGGCCCGGCCTCCGGCCGGCGAACCAGCGCGCCTCCACTCTATTGAGCGCTCATCCAGGCATCCACCACCACAGCGGTGCCACCGGGTCCCACACGGCCCCTCCGGACAGCACGTGGGCCCCACCGTCACTAGTTCGGGTGTTGCCGAATCAACGTGAGAAGTCACCCATCAACCCGAATTCGATCCTCCCGGACCCCATTATGTAGCCCTTTACCTCCCTGCGTGGAGTGGGAAGAGATTTGTATTGCTGTAATACTGTGTATTATTATTCCGGGAGTATGAGTTTCGGCCGGATCCGTCTTCCCTACGCCGAGCGCGTGGAGGTATCGTTCTCGCTTCCTACACTCGGCATTTGCTTATTTTCATATATATTTGTTTATGCCGCTGCTAGAGAGCATGTTTTAGGATCTAGCTCGCTATATTTTTTATATCACCGCTGCTGCGAGAGAGAGTGAAGCCGTCCCATGACCCGATCCGGGCACGAAAGTGTGAATTGACCACCCTAGCTCTTGCCGGTTTCTCAACCGTGCACGTCCGACGCTTCCCTTGTTAAGGGACGATCGCGAGCTTGTCGTGTCCGTGGTCTCGTCCCGCATCAATTTGGTATCAGAGTGAGTTGAGTCTAGGGTGTCAAAAAAAAAAGAGTGTCATTTAAGTCTAAGTGTCTAAGTCGGTCTTAAGAGTTGCATTTGCATACCATTAGTCGGTATATTAAAAGGTGTTGTCCGAACGTTAGGCTACGCCTATCGGGAAGGCCGCACACTTGCGCGAGTGATCTTCGGATCGATTAACTCCGCCACGTGTCGAGTTTTGGTTACGTCTAGGTGCATCATCTTGTAGTGCGCATTTGCCTTAGTCGGTGTCTCCTACTCCGTGTCTTGCATGCCCACTCGTCGAGGTACTCAATACTCACCCCCACCACCACCTATGGCAGAATCCCGAGTCTATAGTTCCGATGAAGTGGCCACATTGTTCCGAACTCTTATGGGGAAAATGGATGGGTTGAGTGAGCGCATGGATGAGTTAAGTACTCGAGTGGATAGGATGGAAGGGTTGAGTACTCAGGTGAATGGCCTAGGCACCCGCCTAGAAGAGAGGATGAAGGCCGTAGAGGATAGGGCCACCGGGTCGAATCAGTCTGTTCAGGGATTGGTCGGGAGAGTTGCCGCACTAGAGAAAGGACCAACCCATGCACCTATCCCACCTACCCAAGGTCAACCGGAGCCGGATCACCAACCCGCGACTCCAAGGGTTCAAGGGGTAGCTGTTAGGAGGCACGAAGTCCCCGAGGTGCATGACTATGAGTCCGATAATGAGCATCGGGGGCATGGTCGTGATCATCGCCATACACGGCGTACCCACGACCAAGATATGGATGAACGGGCCATTCGGACCGTTCGGGCCGACCCTCCCACCTTTGACGGGTCCTTAGACCCAAAGGTCTATCTTGATTGGGAGGCTGGTATGGACCGATATTTTGAGTGGTTGGAGATGTCGGACCAACGAAAAGTCAAGTACGCCAGGATGAAACTTTTAGGCCAAGCACAAACCTATTGGAGGAACATGGAGAACCTATTGTTTCATCGTCAAGAACCCCCGATCGATACATGGACCGATATGAGGGAGAAGCTTAGGAAGAAACATCTCCCTACCTCCTACAACCAGCGTCTTATCGAGAGGTGGCAAAGCCTCACCCAAGGAGACCGGTCCGTCTCTGATTACATCGCCGAATTTGATGAATACTACTTGCGATGTGATGCCACGGAGGAGGATTCCCTTACCGTCTCTCGGTTTCGGCGTGGTCTACGCCCGCACCTACGGTATGAGCTTCTCCGTCGCAAGGTGGACAAGTTGGAGGATGCATATCAAGTTGCTCTCGAGATGGAGTAATTCGAGGGAGAGTTCGAGTCTATTCCTCGGTGGAGTCCCGCTCCTCCCCGTAGTGATTCCCGTGGCTCCTTAGGTTCATACCCGAGGGGACCCATGGCTCGTCCTCAGGAGCCCGCCCGTCAGGAGCACTTTGCTCCTCAACCTCGCCCTCCTCCACCCCGGGATCTATTTCCACCCCAACCACCGGCACCCGTTGCCCGTCTCCCGGCTCCTATAGCCCGTCCTCTGGCACCGGCACCTCCTCCACTATTGTCCAAGGCACCTACACCTCCCCCATTGCTGCCTACACCCCCTACCCGACGGGATGATAAGGGTAAGGCCCCTTTTATAGGAGAGAGTAGTCGGTCGAGAGTGCAGTGTTTCCACTGTCACGGGTTTGGCCACATTGCCAGCGAGTGTGCCGCTCGCACCAGCCTAGCCCTAGGTGTTGGGAAATCCGTACCTCCCGAGCTTGAGTGTGTCGATTACGTGGCCGATGAGGCACTAGCCGAGGAGTACTATGCTTTGGGGGGAGAACTAGGGGACTCTCCCGCAATGCAGGATGCGGCCACCTAGTGGGATTGATGCTACCACCTTAGTCTAGAGTCGTGCATGAGTCAATGTGTTTTCCTTGTGTGGTTTATTTTGTGTGGTTTGTTTGCATGGTTTGTGTGTCGTTTGTCTGCATGTGTCTTGTGCAAGCTCGTTGTCATTCTCTTATGAGTAAGAGGCGAGTGGACTCACTTGATGAGTATGGGATCGGTTCCACATCTATACCCGGATCAGTCACCTATAGGGACTCAGCGGTGATTCCTAGTGAGTCTTCAAGCTGCTCCCTTTCCTTTTGAGAGTGCCCCACCCGGAGTGTCCACCTCTAGCCCATAGCAGTTCGCGCATATCGAGTATATATGGAATGAGTAGGTGACGATCATTTGGAGTGGAGCGTACCCGCGTTACTTGGCACGGTGACGGATCCGCCGGAGTACTCGAGCATCCATACCCCTACTCGACGGGGTCGAGTTCCTCCCACCCGGGGAGAATTGATGAGGACATCAAGAGCTTATGGGTTGTATTGTGTGTATTGGCTTGTATAGGTGTGTATTATGGGTTGTATTGGCTTGAAAGTGTGTAATTTTTGATTTTTTTCATTTGGGCTCTCTTTGTAAGGCTTTAATTAAGCCATTGGGCCACATTTCTAGGAAGAGTCCATTACTAGGTTGCCTTAGTAGAGTCCATTAGGAGTTATTGTCATATTGGACCTTAATGCCACTATTATGGACCTTAATAGCCCCTTAAGGCCCAATTGGGCCATTCCCTCTCTTGGGCTATCTAGGTGGGAGAGTACATAGTTTAAGAATGGGTTCATGGGCTCTTGACCCATTGTGCCTTCTCCTGGCCCATTAAGGGGGGCGCCCTCTCTTTTGGCCTTATTAGGCTTGGTAGGTGTGATTTAGGTAGAGTTAGAATGGAATTAGTCTAAGTTTGAATAGAAATGGTCAAGTTAGATTAAAAAAATATATTATGTGTGTTGTTCACATTGCATCCCAGCCCTTCAATCCCCATCCCTAGAACCAAGGGTGCACAATTGATTTGATTGGAGTCATATATAACATTGTATTTTCATTTAGAAATCAATGAAAAAATCAGAAATTTTGTTGAATGCCTTGAAGCTCCTTGCGCCCCCAGCTCCTCTCCCTTTGGTTTCCTCTCCTCAACCTCCAGTTCTAGAGTGTATCCCTCTTCTATCATCCCCTCTCAACCTCTGATCTTCACCGGTGCCGCCGCCGCCGCCGTTCGTGCCGCCGCGAAGCCGTCTTCGGTATTCTGTCCTACTGGATAGAGATGTCTTCACGAAAATCCTGCTACCCGGCACGGCCTCTTCGTGGTTTGTAATTTTTATGGTGTGTTCCTATCTTCCACCCCATCATCCAAAAAATAATTTAGGTCCAAAATCCCTCTTTTATTATTTTTCCATTTTCGTGCATCTTTCATTCCCAGATCTGTTTTGTCTCTATCTATAGTGATAGCAGCCCTGTGTTTCTCACCTCCGACCCTCTTTTTGATTTTTTCAAACCCTTCCAATTTTATTGAGAGTTTTTTACATCATTCCCTACATCCACCATTTTTATTAATTTTTTATTCACTCTCTATCTATTTTTCAAAATTCGTGTTCTATCTCTGCTACAGTGTTTTCAGCTAAGTTCCAGATCCGACCACACTCCACTTCAAAAATCAGAACAAATCACCACCACCTCTAAACCCTTTATACAAAATATTCTCAATTTCCTATCTTGATTTCCTACAACTTTTATGAAGACCATAACTTCAGATTCGGACGTTCACATATCGGTCAAAGGCAGTTCTCAGACAAGTTCTCTGCAGATCTGAGAGTCCTATCACTGTACAATAGCAACTCAACAATTCATTAAATCCTAGATCCGTGCAGATCCAGGCTAGATCTTTAGGCCTAGATTGAAGGATTTGAAGTTAGCTTTCCAACGGCGCCAGTCTCGTGTCGATCCTATATCTGGGCTGATCGCAGCGCCCGTTCTCGCCGGAACGCGCGCTGAAAACCAGAAGTTACAGATCCGCCGCCGGTTATTCTGACCGGTGCCGATTGGAGCCGCCCGGCCTCCGGCCGGCGAACCAGCGCAGCTCCACTCCAGGGAGCGCTCATCCAGGCATCCACCACCACAGCGGTGCCACCGGGTTCCACACGGCCCCTCCGGACAACATGTGGGCCCCACCGTAACTAGTTCGGGTGTTGCCGAATCAACGTGAGAAGCCGCCCGTCAACCCGAATTCGGTCCTCCCGGACCCCATTGTGTAGCCCTTTACCTCCCTGCGTGGAGTGGGCAGCGAGTTGTATTTCTGTAATACTGTGTATTATTGTTCCGGGAGTACGAGTTTCGGCCGGGTCCGTCTTCCCCACGCCGAGCGCGTGGAGGTATCGTTCTCGCTCCCTACACTCGGCATTTGCTTATTTTCATATATATTTATTTATGCCGCTGCTAGAGAGCATGTTTTAGAATCTAGCTCGCTATATTTTTTATATCACCGCTACTGCGAGAGAGAGTGAAGCCGTCCCGTGACCCGATCCGGGCACGAAAGTGTGAATTGACCACCCTAGCTCTTGCCGGTTTCTCAACCGTGCACGTCCGATGCTTCCCTCGTTAAGGGACGATCGCGAGCTTGTCGTGTCCGTGGTCTCATCCCGCATCAGTGTGTGCAGGCGTCATCCTGCGTGTGTTGTTGGAGCGTTGTCTCCGTTTGGGGATTTATCCCCGAGTGAAGCCTCACCGGGTTTGGTGAGGGGTGGACGTACGATTGCCGTCGTTGCATCCGAACCACCTTAAAAACCAATGTGCATTGTGTGTTTTTTGTGTGGTTTGATTGTTTTCGTTGTATGGTCTTGTGGGAACGGTGAGTTTGAGAGAATTGGTTAATTAGTTTTCAAATGCTAATTATTCTTTACCACATATTTTGTAAAAAGTCAAAAGTTCTCTTAAAATTGGTAAACACCCAATTCACCCCCCTCTTGGGTGTCATTGTTCACGGGACTTCAGAGTCGCCCTTCCGTCGCTGCCTGGAGTAGTTTGGGGTGTCGAGGTTAGTTCGGCAGCGGCTTGTCTGGCGCGGATTCTCCCCCTTTCCTGCTTGTTCCCTACTCCTACTCCCCGTCTATTCTTTACTGCTTCTAGAGTAGTTTTGCAGCTTTGTAGTGTAGCATTTCCTACTTTGCTACACCTGCTGTTTCTGCTATTGCTTCCGTTCTATTTTCTGCGTGTTTTTCAGTGGGGATTCACGTGACTCCTACTGAGCCTCTGTTTGGAGACTCACCCCTACTTTTCAGGTGGGCATCGTCTCTGTTCGTGGTTCCTGGCGTGGCGTGTTCGTAGCTGCCAGGGGTACCTGCGTCGGGTTTCCCCCGACCTCAGTGTACGTTCTTTTCCTGTGACCTGTACTTGTCTTTAGTTTCTTGGACTGGACTCTGGTATAATTGTTAAATGAAAACTATTAACTAAAAAGAAATTTTATTTCTACTACTTTAGCAAACTGATCTAATGAAATTTAATTGATTACTGTTCTATCTCTGTGGCTTTAATGTACTTTACACATGCCTTTTTCCTTTCGGAGCATTACCGCTCTTGGGAGGCCTCACGGGTTCCATGTGGTATCACGTGTATTCGGTAGTCCTACCAGGTATACCTGGTATCCGGGATCCGGGTCGCCACAGGTGGTATTAGAGCAGTGTTCTGAGATGTTCGGAGTTCTTTTCGGAGCTATCAGAGCATTGTTGTGTGAGGTACATGGGAATCCGAGATATTGCAGTATCCAGAGTCCTTAAAGTCCAGTACAGGCTTTTGCTGGCTTAGGTGTCGTGATGATTTGTCGCGTTGCTTTCTTCTTGTGTTGTTCAGGTTGCTGTTGACCTTTGGCCTTGGTCTGATGACCGTACACGTTCTCACGTTGTTTTGGTCGTCTCGGATTGAGTCTGTTCAGCTCCTGATGTGTCTCGCTTCTGTTGAAGTGCTCGATTTGATTCCGTGGTTGAGAAGTTGCTCAGGCAAGCTAGGATTTTCCCTTCCTGGTGAGCTTTCGTGGTTGAGCTAATTGCTTCTTGTTCCTACTGGTGGAATCTTTTCGAGGTTTGCCTTGGAATTGCTATCTTGGCGATGCTTTTGTCCTATGTCTGCTTAAGTGCGGACAGTGTTTATTCTGAGCCTGATCTGCTCTTTGCTATACGGTTGCTTAGCTTTGGACTCCATTATGGTGTTAAGAGCTATTGTGCACCGTGTTTTTCGTGCCGTGTCCAGCGGCCGATGTGTTGTAAAGGCTCATTTACTGTTTTTAGGACGTGAAGGTAAGCTGAGACTAGCTTTTTCCTTGTGCCTTGTGCTGAAGCTGGTACTCCTCTTCTTTGCGCTTAGGCTTCTTGTGATCGATTATTCCCCAGATCGGTACTCTTGGCGTGTTACGTTACGATTTTTAGGAGTTACGATGGCGCCGAGTGTGTGCTGAGAGGCGGATACTGAGGTCTTTTCTAGTGCCAGCATTGTCGTTTGCGAATATTGGGGAATCTGTCGGCATTCCTTGCTGATTGAGTACCCTCTGTTCCGTATTCCTTCTTTTGGGTGTTGTGCTCTCGAGGCGTGATCGTGGTCCTTGTGGTGCGTTCCCAGAGATTGTTGTTTCTCGTTGTCGTTGGTCCTTTCTTGGTGAGCAGTCTGATGCGTGACCCGTCCTTTGTGGTCGTGTGTTTAGCTGTTCTTATGCCTTGATGTGATCCTGCTTGCAGTTGTGTTCCATGGTTCTGTGTTCTGTACGGAGCCGGAATCCTGCAAGTGTTGTTGTTGTTGTCGTTTGAACGCTGTTTCTCTATGATTTTGTGTCTCTGTCTTGGACCGTGACCTTGTCAGTTAGCTTGCTATACTCCCTTTCTTCGGTAGAGTTAGCTTGCGACTCGATCGGATGTAATATCTGAGTGAGTGCTGACTTGATTATGTTTGTGGTCCGATGCTGTTGTCATTGGCGTCCTGTGTGCCAGGTGTTCTCTGTCACCTTTGGCACTGGAGCCGATGATGTGGTCGAGCTGTCAGCTGAGAGGACTGTGTCTCCCCGTGTAAGATGTTGCTTGTCGTGCTGTCGTTGTGTTTCTCGATATCGATTGTTTGTTGTCGTGGTAGTCGTGTCTCCATTTCTGGCGAGATGTAAACGACGTTGCCCTGTTTCGGAGGTGTTAGAATTGTGCTCACTTGGGTACCGTGCTGTAGCGACCCGGATTCCGGATACCCGGCATACCCGGTAGGACTACCGGATACGCGTGATACCGCATGGAACCCGCGAGGCCTCCCAAGAGCGGGAAAGCTCCGAAGGGAAAAAGGCACGTGTAGAGTACATTGAAGCCACAGAGATAGTACAGTAAGCAATAAAATTTCATTAGATAGGTTTGCTAAAGTAGCAGAAATAAAATTACTTTTTAATTAACAGTTCAAATTAACAATTATATCCCAGAGTCAGTCCAAAGCTAAAGACAACAAGTCTAGCACAGTACAGTCGATAGAAAGGAAAGGCGTACCAAGAAGTCGGGGGAAGCCCGACGCAGGTACCAACTGGCAGCAACGGCACGCAACGAGCACACACACTCCAGGAACCACACGGAAGCAGAACGAACAACGCCACCCCACCTAAAAGAGCAGGGGTGAGCCACGTGTCACTGGCTCAGTAGGGGTCACGCAGATCCCCACTGAAAAACACGCAGTAACACGGAACAACAAAAAAAACAAAAAAATAGCAGGTGTAGCAAAGCAGGAAAAGCTACACTACAAAGCTGTAAAACTACGCTACATGTAGTAGTAAGCAGACGGGAAGTAGGAGTAGGGAGCAAGTAAGACAGGGGAGAAACCCGCGCCAGACAAGCGGCGGCCGAACTAACCTCGGCACCCCAAACTACTCCAAGTAACAACAGAAGGGCGACTCTGATCCAGCAAAGTCAGAAGTTACCGATCTGTCGACCCGACACCAGGTCCAAAACGAAGACCTGCAAGGACGGATAAAACAACTACAACAGCCTACACGATTGGAACATCGTGTATGCAACCCCAGGCTCATCTTGGACACAGCAAAGAATAGACCACACAGCCAGGGAAGCAAATCTTGGGCAAGGCCAAGACTAGCCGACACGGAAAGGAGAACACCGGCTCCGAGAAACGTGAGAGTCGTCGGTCAAGTGATAGGAGTACCCTCACACTAGAAGAACAGCCAGATGCATCCACTGACGTCTTACACTGCGCCACAAGTGTCACGTCTACCAGACCGTGTGCAGCACGGAGGAGACTAGACACACCAAGAACCAGGTCCAAGGAACAACAACGTTCCAAGGAAAAATGGCACCTCACAGACACAAGACTGCAGTACCACGCTGCGAGTGACTAGTCAGGGTCACGCCCGTCGACGCAAGTCCTCAGTCCCTGACCACGTGTGCACACACTGACCACTACCTAGGCCAGGCCTCTAGCTAGTATTCCCTCGGTAGGACACTACTGTTGGCCGGGGCTCACGGAACTAGCTTAAAAACCGTGTAACGGGAAACTGCCCGTCCACCACTCCCGGTGGGTGACATACTAAAAAAAAGCCTACGCCACAGGCTACGACTAGTGGAGGTTCACAAGGCACGGACTCCAAAACACAAGTGCTAGAGTACAGACAGTCTACGGAAGCCCTGTCACACGTACTACGAAGCACCACTGGCAGTACAACCACTGCCAACCGACTCAGGACCAGGCAACTAGACCTACCACGTAACGATCCCGAGTCGAACGACTCAAGGCAAGATCGTCACAAACAGCGCAACAAGCCACCAATCGGTCTAATCCTAAGCCACAAGAAACTACACTCCGCAGAAAACAACTCACGGAGACCTGAGGGAACACCGAAGACCCTCAGCACACGTCTGGACATGCAAACCGAGGTAAGGCAACACCTCGAGGCATCCAGAACCAGTGTCTCGGACTGGATAGAACCGCCAAGACACCCACACACAAGGTCGCCTGTCAACCCCTGGGTCACCCCGGGTTGACCGGAACCCAACCAAAGACACACACAAGAGTAGGATAGAGAATCCTATCACAAACAAGAAGACTCCTGGCTACCTTACAACGTAGTCCTAGCTCTCATAGGACGTCAGGAGACATCCACGGGACAACGGGCAGACCACAAGTCCAAGCCAAGACAAGCAGAAATCGGAATCACAGAAATCGGAGCACAAGGCATGTAACGCACCACCCTTAGACCGCTACATGAACATGACAGTCTAAGCCTAGGCCGTTACATCCAACGTGACGGTCGGTGAACAGGCCGTCACACACACCGCCCTAACCAACTCTAGAAACGCAAAGGCATGTAACGGCCAGCACCGGGCGCGTTACACCAGCCTGACGCGCCCTACCGGGGCCCTCAGGGATAACAACCCTCAAACTCAAAACACACTCGGAGCATGTAACGCGCTAGACCAGGCGCGTTACAGCCACCGAACGCGCCAGGACAAGCGCGTCAGGGCCAACAAAACCCAGAACAACAACTGGCTGAGAGGCATGTAACGGTCCCGACCGGACGCGTTACAACCACCTAACGCACGGGGATGAGGCCGTTAGAGAGAACGACACAACCACCCCAACTCAGCCAAAATAGCATGTAACGGCCTGGGGCAGGCGCGTTACACACACCTAACGCAGGGGAGCACGGCCGTTAGGCGAACCGACTCACTCTGTCAAACACGGTCAAACAGAACGTAATGGCCTGGGGTAGGCGCGTTACGCACACCTGACGTGCTAGGGCTGGCGCGCCAGGGGAACCGCCTCAAAAGGTCAACGCCAGTCAACCAGAATGTAACGGCTTGGGGCAGGCACGTTACACTCACCTGACGCACAGGGGCAAGCGCGTCAGAGGAACCGACTTAACCCAAACATAAAACGACAAAATAGGAGTAACGCGTCTCACGGGACGCGCCAGAGAGATGTGACGCGCCACTCCTGGGCCGTCACACTCTCAAAACCCCGAAGAACTCAAATCAACCCAGACGCTGTAACGGTCAGTCGTGGGGCCGTCAGGGCATGTAACGGTCCCTGGAACGACCGCCACACCAGTTACGACGAGAAAACAGAGGGTTGGCCAAATCGGCCCGTTCCACGCCCCATTCACGCCGAAGCGCAGGGGAAACAACCCTCGACGATGAAAAATAACATAAGAAGGCTAAAAAGCCCACATGCAAGCACAAAAACACAATATCGGGGCGATTCTAACGAATCCACCCTAAATGAGTCAACGAGGTTCCCGGGCTCCTACCGGCCTCAAATGACCACCGATCGGCACGAAACAAGCATGGATGGGATCCTAACATCCCAACGGTCAGTTCAACACTAACTGAGCTAAAAATGGTTGCCGTTCTCCTACGAACCCTACAAAACCTGAAAATCACGGTTTAGGCTAAACAAGCCCAAACTCGGCCGTTTCCGTGCCAAACGAAGTGCAAGGGCAGGGAAAACGAGCAGGAGGAAGTGAGGAACCATCTCCCTACCTCCACCGAAGAAACCGTGCCCCGAAGGGACTAAACCACGCCGAAAACCACGCCGCGAGCTCAAACGTCGACTTTGAATCCACCGTTCGGGATCGCGCCAAAACCATTCCGATCCTCGCTCCATCACGCACCTCAATAGCTTCCCGACATCGCCACCTCACCAACGGACCCCTCCGTCTGCAGCCGGAGGCGAGAAGGTGGGAGAACGAGAGAGAACAGGAGAGAGAGAGAGGCGAACGTGCGAATAAGGAGAGAGAAAGTGGAAAGGAAAAGAAAAAGGAAAGAAATTAGGAAATTTTCCTAATTTCTGAAAATTCTGAAAATGTGCCAAAAATACATAAATTCAGAAAAATACGCAAAAATAGTCGAAACGACCGACTCGAAGAGTACATCGTCGCTGTAGCATCCGTGAGTTGATGAACTGACAAACAAACTCACCGTAGGGTTCCGTAACTAGTACGAGAGAAAAACTCACACGGCTCGTAAAGCTCAACTCGGAACCCACAAAAGCGAACTGAAACTCACCGAAACCAATCCAAAAGATCCAATGAAGATCAAGCAAGACCTACCAAGGATCCAGGGCATTACATCCTCCCCTCCTTTAAGGAATTTCACCCTCGAAATTAAGGACTAACAAAGGAGAAGCAGAGAAGAACAACCTAACAACACAAAACAACACAAATATCGAGAGAACACAATTCAGAGGAACACCGTCAGATCACAATTATAGGCACACGCTCTGGATCTCAAGGCAACAATCCACAAAAGAGCACGGCACCCAAGTGAGCATAATTTTGACACCTCCGAAACAAGGCAACGTCGTTTACGTCTCACCAGAGAAGGAGACACGACTGCCACAACAATAGACAACCAACCGAGAAACACAACGACAACACTGCAAGCGACAGCTTACACGAGGAGACACAATCCTATCAGCTGACAGCTCGACCACATCATCGGCTCCAGTGCCAAAGGCGACAGGGAACACCTGGCACACAGGACACCAACGACAACAGCTGCACTGGACCACAAACACAATCAAGTCAGTCCTCACTCAGATATTACATCTGATCGAGTCGCAAGCTAACTCTAGGAAAAGAGCACAGCAAGGCTAACCGACAAGACTTGGTCCACACAAAGACATAAAATCATAGAGAAACAGCACTTACAGAAACAACACAACGGCAGCACCTGCAGGATTCCGGCTCCGCACAACACGCAGGGCCACAGAATACCACTGCAAGCAGGGTCACAACAAGGCACAAGAACAACTGAGCTCACGACCACAAGAAACGGGTCACGCATCAGACTGCTCACCAAGAAAAGACCCACAATAACAAGAAACAACAATCTCAGGGAACGCAACTCAAGGACCACCAACACGTCTCGAGAGCACAACACCCAAGAAAGAAATGCAGTGCAAAGGGTACTCAATCAGCAGGAATGCCGACAAATTCCCCAATACTCGCAAATGCCAATGCCAACACCAGAAAACCACCAACAATGGCACGGCAACAGACGACATCAAGGCACAAGAAGCCAAGATGAAGTCACATCGAGAAGAAACAGATCTCTCGACCAGTGGGTAGCCAACCCACATGCTTCCGCTGCACTCTCAACAACGCGCACAGGCAACCAACAACCTCGGTAGTCGCACCTCAGCACACACCAGGCGCCATTGCAATCAATGAAGATCGCAAATCACACGCCATGTGTACCGATCTCGCGAACAACCAATCACAAGGAGCCTAAGTGCAACAGGAGAAGAGCACCAGCTTCAGCACAAAGCACAAGGAAAGCATCAATCTCAGCTTACCTTCACATCCCGAAAATGATAAATGAGCCCTCACCATACATCGGCCGCTGGACACGGCACGACAACTACGGTACGCGATAGCTCTTAACACCATCATGGAGTCCAAAGCCAAGCAACCGTATAGTAGAGAGCAGATCAGGCTCAAAACAAAGCTGTCCACACTTAAGTAGACACAAGACAAAGGCATCACCAAGACATCAAATCCAAGGCATACCTCGAAAAGATTCCACCAGAAAGGACGAGAAGCAAGAAGCTCAACCACAAAAGCTCACCAGGAATGGAAAATCCTAGCTCGCCTGAGCAACTTCTCCAACACGGAATCTAAACGAGCACTTCAACAGAAGCGAAAAACATCAGGAGCGGAACAGACTCAAGCCGGGATGACCAAGACAACGTAAGAACGTGTACGGTCATCAAACCAAGGCCAAAGGTCAACATCAACTTGAACAACATACAGAGAAAATCTCGAACAACGTACTACAGATTCAAGCCTTCCGGTGAACACTGCCAAGTACAACATGATCGAGACAAACACAACGATGAAAAAGAAACACCTCGTCACAACCTGACGAGAGCAGAACCATCTCGTACAGTGCCAGAACAGCACGCACAAGACAACATACGAAGAAAACAACGCGATAAACCATCACAAAACCAAAGCCAGCTGAAGACTGTACTGGACTTTTACGACTCTGGAAACTGTATATCTCATATTCCCATGTACTTCACACGACAATGCTCTGATAGCTCAGAAAAGAACTCCGAACATCTCAGAACACTGCTCTGATACCAAGCTGTAGCGACCCGGATTCCGGATACCCGGCATACCCGGTAGGACTACCGGGTACGCGTGATACCACATGGAACCCGCGAGGCCTCCCAAGAGCGGGAAAGCTCCGAAGGGAAAAAGGCACGTGTAGAGTACATTGAAGCCACAGAGATAGTACAATAAGCAATAAAATTTCATTAGATAGGTTTGCTAAAGTAGCAGAAATAAAATTACTTTTTAATTAACTGTTCAAATTAATAATTATATCCTAGAGTCAGTCCAAAGCTAAAGACAACAAGTCTAGCACAGTACAGTCGACAGAAAGGAAAGGCATACCAAGAAGTCGGGGGAAGCCCGACGCAGGTACCAGCTGGCAGTAACGGTACGCAACGAGCACGCACACTCCAGGAACCACGCGGAAGCAGAACGAACAACGCCACCCCACCTGAAAGAGCAGGGGTGAGCCACGTGTCACTGGCTCAGTAGGGGTCACGCGGATCCCCACTGAAAAACACGCAGTAACACGGAACAACAAAAAAAACAATAAAACAGCAGGTGTAGCAAAGCAGGAAAAGCTACACTACAAAGCTGTAAAACTACGCTACAGGCAGTAGTAAGCAGACGGGAAGTAGGAGTAGGGAGCAAGTAAGACAGGGGGAGAAACCCGTGCCAGACAAGCGGCGGCCGAACTAACCTCGGCACCCCAAACTACTCCAAGCAACAATAGAAGGGCGACTCTGATCCAGCAAAGTCAGAAGTTACCGATCTGTCGACCCGACACCAGGTCCAAAATGAAGACCTGCAAGGACGGATAAAACAACCACAACGGCCTACACGATTGGAACATCGTGTGCGCAACCCCAGGCTCATCTTGGACATAGCCAAGAACAAACCACACAGCCAGGGAAGCAAATCTTGGGCAAGGCCAAGACTAGCTGACACGGAAAGGAGAACACCGGCTCTGAGAAATGCAAGAGTCACCGGTCAAGTGATAGGAGTACCCTCACACTAGAAGAACAGCCAGATGCGTCCACTGACGTCTTACACTGCGCCACAAGTGTCACGTCTACCAGACCGTGTGCAGCACGGAGGAGACTAGACACACCAAGAACCAGGTCCAAGGAACAACGACATTCCAAGGAAAAATGGCACCTCACGGACACAAGACCGCAGTACCACGTTGCGAGTGACTAGTCAGGGTCACGCCCGTCGACGCAAGTCCTCAGTCCCTGACCACGTGTGCACACACTGACCACTACCTAGGCCAGGCCTCTAGCTAGTATTCCCCTCGGTAGGACGCTACCGTTGGCCGGGGCCCATGGAACTAGCTTAAAAACCGTGTAACGGGAAACTGCCCGTCCACCACTCCCGGTGGGTGACGTACTAAAAAAAAGCCTACGTCACAGGCTACGACTAGTGGAGGTTCACAAGGCACGGACTCCAAAACACAAGTGCTAGAGTACAGATAGTCTACGGAAGCCCTGTCACACGTACTACGAAGCACCACTGGCAGTACAACCACTGCCAACCGACTCAGGACCAGGCAACTAGACCTACCACGTAACGATCCCGAGTCGAACGACTCAAGGCAAGATCGTCACAAACAGCGCAACAAGCCGCCAATCGGTCTAATCCTAAGCCACAAGAAACGACACTCCGCAAAAAAAAACTCATGGAGACTTGAGGGAACACCGAAGACCCTCAGCACACGTCTGGACATGCAAACCGAGGTAAGGCAACACCTCGAGACATCCAGAACCAGTGTCTCGGACTGGATAGAACCGCCAAGACACCCACACACAAGGTCGCCTGTCAACCCATGGGTCACCCCGGGTTGACCGGAACCCAACCAAAGACACACACAAGAGTAGGATAGAGAATCCTACCACAAGCAAGAAGACTCCTGGCTACCTTACAACATAGTCCTAGCTCTCATAGGACGTCAGGAGACATCCATGGGACAACGGGCAGACCACAAGGCCAAGCCAAGACAAGCAGAAATCGGAATCACGAAAATCGGAGCACAAGGCATGTAACGCACCACCCTTAGACTGCTACACGAACCTGACGGTCTAAGCCTAGGCCGTTACATCCAACGTGACGGTCGGGGAACAGGCCGTCACACACACCGCCCTAACCAACTCTAGAAACGCAAAGGCATGTAACGGCAAGCACCGGGCACGTTACACCAGCCTGACGCCCCTGACCGGGGCCATTAGGGCCAACAACCCTCAAACTCAAAACACACTCGGAGCATGTAACGCGCTAGACCAGGCGCGTTACAGCCACCTAACGCGCCAGGACAAGCGCGTCAGGGCCAACAAAACCCAGAACAACAACTGGCTGAGAAGCATGTAACGGTCCCGATCGGACGCGTTACAACCACCTAATGCACGGGGACGTGGCCGTTAGAGACAACGACGCAACCACCCCAACTCAGCCAAAACAGCATGTAACGGCTTGGGGCAGGCGCGTTACACACACCTAACGCACGGGAGCACGGTCGTTAGGCGAACCGACTTACTCAGTCAAACACGGTCAAACAGAACGTAACGGCCTGGGGCAGGCGCGTTACGCACACCTGACGCGCTAGGGCTGGCGCGCCAGGGGAACCGCCTCAAAAGGTCAACGCCAGTCAACGAGAATGTAACGGCCTGGGGCAGGCGCATTACACTCACCTGACACACAGGGGCAAGCGCGTCAGAGGAACCGACTTAACCCAAACATAAAATGACAAAATAGGAGTAACGCGTCTCACGGGACGCGCCAGAGAGATGTGACGCGCCACTCCTGGGCTGTCACACTCTCAAAACCCCGAAGAACTCAAATCAACCTAGACGCTGTAACGATCAGTCATGGGGCCGTCAGGGCATGTAACGGTCCCTGGAACGACCGCCACACCAATTACGATGGGAAAACGGAGGGTTGGCCAAATCGGCCCGTTCCACGCCCCATTCACGCCGAAGCGCAGGGGAAACAACCCTCGACGATGAAAAACAACATAAGAAGGCTAAAAAGCCCACATGCAAGCACAAAAATACAAGATCGGGGTGATTCCAACGAATCCACCCTAAATGAGTCAATGAGGTTCCCGGGCTCCTACCGGCCTCGAATGACCACCGATCGGCACGAAACAAGCATGGATGGGATCCTAACATCCCAACGGTCAGTTCAACACTAACCGAGCTACAAATGGTTGCCGTTCTCCTGTGAACCCTACAAAACCCAAAAATCACGGTTTAGGCTAAACAAGCCCAAACTCGGCCGTTTCCGCGCCAAACGAAGTGCAAGGGCAGGGAAAACGAGCAGGAGGAAGTGAGGAACCATCACCCTACCTCCACCGAAGAAACCGTGCCCCGAAGGGACTAAACCACGCCGAAAACCACGCCGCGAGCTCAAACGTCGGCTTTGAATCCACCATTCGGGATCGCGCTAAAACCATTCCGATCCTCGCTCCATCACGCACCTCAATAGCTTCCCGACGTCGCCACCTCACCAACGGACCCCTCCGTCTGCAGCCGGAGGTGAGAAGGTGGGAGAACGAGAGAGAACGGGAGAGAGAGAGGCGAATGTGCGAATGAGGAGAGAGAAAGAGGAAAGGAAAAGATAAGAAATTAAGAAATTTTCCTAATTTCTGAAAATTCTGAAAATGCACCGAAAATGCATAAATTCATAAAAATACGTAAAAATAGTCGAAACGACCGGCTCGAAGAGTACATCGTCGCTGTAGCATCCGTGAGTTGATGAACTGACAAACAAACTCCCCGTAGGGTTCCGTAACTAGTACGAGAGAAAAACCCACACGGCTCGTAAAGCTCAACTCGGAAGCCACAAAAGCGAACCGAAACTCACCGAAACATATCCAAAAGATCCAATGAAGATCAAGCAAGACCTACCAAGGATCCAGGGCATTACACGTGCTCTTTTGTGGATTTTTGCCTTGAGATCCAGAGCATGTGCCTGTAATTGTGATCTGACGATGTCCTCTGAGCCGTGTTTTTCGAGATATGTATTGCCGTGCTTCTAGCATTGTTGTTGGCTGATGCGTGATGTGCATTGCCGATGTTTGAGTTGTTCTTCCCTTGCTTCTCCTTTGCTAGTCCTTAAATTTCAAGGATGAAATTTCTTAAAGGAGGGGAGGATGTAATACCCCGGATCCTTAGTGGATCTTTGTTGGATCTTTATTGGGTCTTTTGGATCCTTTTTGGTGAGTTTCGGATCGCTTTGGTGGCTTCCGAGTCGAGTTTTACGAGCCGTGTGGGTTTTTATCTCGTACTAGTTGTGGAACCCTACGGTGAGTTTATTTCTCAATTCATCGACTCGTGAACGCTACAGCTGCGATGGACTCTCCGAGCCGGTCGTTTTGACTATTTTTGCGTATTTTTCTGAATTATTACATTTTTGGCTCAATTATCAGATTTTCAGAAATTAGAAAAATTTATAATTTCTTTTTCTTATATCCCTCTCTCTCTCCCCCACTCTCGCACGATCTCCCTCACTCCTCCCTTTCTCACCCTCTCTTTCCCTCTCTCGTTCTCTCTCGTCTGTGGGCCATTCGGCACGGGGCACGCACCGTTGCGGAGCTGGCCAAGACAGGGACGCGATGGAGTGATCAGGATGCGGTCTAGGGCGGTGAATGGAGCGTGGGATGGCGTGATCCCTCGGTGGATTCCGAGAAGGCGTCGTTCGTGGTTTTGGAGATTTCGGCGTGGTTTAGTCCCCTGGGGGCGCGGTTTCTTCGGTGGAGGTAGGGTGACAGATCCTCACTTCCTCCTACTCATATTCCCTGCCATTACACGTCGTTCGGCGTAGAAACGGTTGAGTTTGGGCTTGTTTTGCCTAAACCGTGATTTTCGGGTTTAGTAGGGTTCGCCGGAAAATGGCAACCATTTGCGGCGTAGTTAGTATCAAATTGACCGCTGGGATGTCTGGATCCCATTCATGTTAGTTTCGTGTTGATCGATGGTTATTCGAGGCCGGTAGGAGCCCAGGAACCTCGTTGACTCGTTTAGGGTCGATTCGTTGGAATCGCCCCGATCTCTCGTTATAGTGCTTGCATGTGGGCTTTTTAGCCTCCTAGTGTTGTTTTCCATCGTGTACCTTTGTTTCCCCTGCGCTTCGGCGGGAATGGGGCGTGGAACGGCCCGATTTGGCGTTTCCACTGTTTTCCCGCCGTGACCGGTGTAGCGGTCGTTCCAGGGACCGTCATAGTCCCTGACGGCCCTACGACAGACCGTCACAGCGTCTGGGCGTTTTTAGTTTTCTGTGGCTGTGGGAGTGTGACGGCCCAAGGGAGGCGCATCACAGCTCTCTAACACGTCCGGGTTGATGCGTCACGCTTATTTTGTCATTTTATGTTTTGGGTAAGTTGGTTCCCCTGACGCGCCTGCCCTTGTGCGTCAGGCTTGTGTAACGCGCCTGCCCCAGGCCGTTACGTTCAGTTTGACCGATTTTGATCGTTTGAGTCGGTTCGTCTAACGGTAGTGTCACCGTGCATTACAGCATTGTAACATGCCTGCCCCAAGCCGTTACGTGCTGTTTTGGCCGAGTTGGGTGGTTGTGTCGTTGGCGCTAACGGCCACGCCCCCATGCGTTAGGTTTGTGTAACACGTCCGTGATGGACCGTTACGTGCCTTTCGGCCAGTGGTTTCTTGACTTGAGCCAGTTGGCCCTGATGCGCCTACTTTGTTACGTTAGGCTGTGTAACGCGCCTGGTCTAGTGCGTTACGTGGTTCAAGTTACCGTTTTTGTCTCGGGTCTGTTGGGCCTGACGCGTCTGCTCCCGTGCGTTAGGGTGGCGTAACGCGTCTGTTGTCATGCGTTAGGCCACTGTAACGTGCCTGCCCTGGCGCGTTACGTTGTTCGTGTTGTGGTTTCGAGCGTGTTGGCTCTGACGCGCCTGCCCTGGTGCGTCAGGCTCGTGTAACGGCCTAGCGTTAGACCGTCACATCCATGTAACGGTCTAAGGGTGGTGCGTTACAGCCTTTGTGCTCCGACTTCCATCGTTTCAATTTCTGACTGTCTTGGCTTATCCTTGTGGTCTGCCCGCTTTCCCGTGGATGTCTCCTGACACCCTATGAGGGCTAAGACTACGTCGTAAGGTGGCCAGGAGTCTTCTTGCTTGTGGTAGGATTCTCTTTCCTACTGTTGAGTCATCGCTGTTTGGTTCCGGTCAACCCGGGGTGACCCAGGGGTTGACAGGCGACCTTGTGTGGGTGTCTTGGCGGTTCTGTCCAGTCCGAGACATTGGTTCTGGATGCCTCGAGGTATCATTTTACCTTGGTTTGCTTGTCCATGCGTGTCTGAGGGTCTTGTGTGTTCCCTCAGGTCTCCGTGAGTCATTTTCTACGGAGCGTTGCTTCTCGTGGCTTAGGATTAGACCGATTGGCGGCTTGCTCCGCCATTTGTGACGATCTTGCCTTTGAGTCATCCTACTCAAGGATCATTACGTTGTAGGTCTAGTTGCCTTGTCCTGAGTCTGTTGGCAGTTGTCTTGCTGCCATGGTGCTTCGTAGTACGTGCGACAATGCTTCTTTGCCTGTTTGTACTACCGCACTCTTGTTTTAGAGTCTCTGTGTCTAGTGAGCCTCCAATTGTTGTAGCCCTAAGGCCTTGAGTTGTCGACCCGCCTGCGGAGGGTGGAGGGGTGTTCCCGTTACACGGTTCGTAAAGCTAGACAGATTATGACGTCATTCTGGGTATGGATTGGTTGGAGCAATATGAAGCTGTGGTTGATTGCAGATCAAAGAAGGTTTATTTTCAGCCACAGGGGAAATCGGCGTTTCATTTCCAAGGTATTCGATCCCGTTCTTCTTGCATGATTATTTCTGCTATTCGAGCCTATAGGTTGCTTAGTGCAGGTTGCTAGGGATTCTTAGCTTCTGTGGTTGCTGTTGAGAAACCACGACAGGACGTCAGTGATATTCCTGTTGTCTGTGAGTTCCCTGATGTGTTTCCTGACGAGTTGCCAGGCTTGCCTCCAGAGCGAGAGATTGAAATGGTGATTGAACTGATTCCTGGTACAGCCCCGTTAGCAAAGGCACCGTACCGAATGGCTCCAGCTGAACTTAAAGAACTGCGAGCACAGCTACTTGAATTGCTGGACAAAGGCTATATTCGCCCTAGTTTTTCTCCGTGGAGTGCTCCAATGCTATTTGTGAAAAAGAAAGATGGAAGCCTGAGACTTTGTATTGATTACAGACAGCTGAATCAGGTGACTATCAAGAATAAATATCCGCTCCCTAGGATTGATGATTTATTTGACCAGTTATAGTCTGCTACTGTCTTTTCACGGATTGACCTTCGGTCTGGCTACTTTCAATTGCGGATCCGGGAATCTGATGTGGAGAAGACAGCTTTCAGTACTCGATATGGTCATTATGAATTTGTGGTAATGCCGTTTGGTTTGACTAATGCCCCAGCAGCTTTCATGGACCTAATGCAGCGTATCTTTCGTCCATTTCTGGATCAGTTCGTGGTGATATTTGTTGATGACATTCTGATTTATTCTGCTTCTGACGAAGATCATGTGCAGCACTTGAGGATCGTTCTGCAGACTCTGAGAGATCACGAGCTTTATGTGAAGTTCAGTAAATGTGAATTCTGACTTCGGGAAATTCATTTTCTTGGCCACGTGATTTCTGGTAATGGAGTAGCAGTGGACTCTGCAAAGATTGAAGATGTTCTGAATTGGCAGAGACCGAGAACTGTAACAGAGATAAGAAGCTTTTTAGGTTTGGCTGGGTATTATCGCAGATTCATCTAGGATTTTGCAAAGATTACAGCCCCAATGACTAGACTGACTCGTAAAGATGTACCTTTTGTCTGGTCGGATCAGTGTGAGGATAGCTTTGTTGAATTGAAAAGGCTCTTGACTTCTTCTCCAGTGTTGATTTTGCCTTCCGGCTCGGGTGGATTTGTTGTTTGCACAGATGCTTCTCGAGTGGGTTTGGGTGCAGTGCTGATGCAACACGGTCAGGTTATTGCTTATGCATCTCGGCAATTGAAGCAGCATGAATAAAATTATCCTACGCATGATCTGGAGCTAGCTGCAGTTGTTTTTGCATTAAAGATCTGGAGACATTATCTGTATGGTGAGAAGTTTCAGATTTTTACTGATCATCAGAGTTTACAGTATATATTCTCCCAGAAAGATCTAAATCTCAGACAGCGTCGATGGATGGAATACATGAAAGATTATGACTTTACACTCTCCTATCAGCGGGGTAAAATGAATGTTGTGGCTGATGCTCTGAGCAGGAAGGTGCAAGTCAGTCATTTGTTGCTTCATGAATGGAAACTTTGGGAACAGCTTCCGAGCGAGGCGATTAGCGTGGATATTCCTGCCGACCCGAAGACAGCGGTTTGTGCTAGTTTGACTTTGGGTTCTTCTTTATATCAGCAGATTCAAGAAGCTCAGCAAGCTGATTCTGATTTGGCTCGTGTTATATCAAGATATGATGTTGAATTTGATGACGAGCTGGTTGTCAGTTTCCGTGGCAGATTTTATATTCCCGCTGATGATTCATTGAGATTTGAAATTCTGAGTGAAGCCCATGGATCCCGCTTTGCTATTCACCCTGGTGTCACCAAGATGTATCAGAATTTGAAGAAGTAGTTTTGGTGGCCAGGTATGAAGAGAGATGTGGCTGTATTTGTTTCTAAGTGCTTGACTTGTCAGCAGGTTAAAGCCCAACATCAAAAGCCAGGTAGATTGCTTCAGCCATTAGAGATTCCAATGTGGAAATGGGACCAAGTTACTACAGATTTTGTGGTGAGTTTACCTCGGACTTCACAAGGTTTTAATGGTATCTGGTTTCTTGTTGATAGATTGACTAAGACTACCAGATTGTTGCCAATAAAGGTTGTTTGGAATGTGCAGAGGTTGGCCGAGCTTTATGTTCAGAAGATAGTGCCACTGCATGGAATTCCAATTTCACTTGTGTTAGATCGAGATCCACGTTTTACCTCCGGCTTCTGGTGCAGTTTTCAGAAAGCTTTGGACACTGAGTTGGCCTTCAGTTCAGCGTATCATCCGCAGTCAGATGGACAGTCGGAGAGGACTATTCAGACCCTGGAAGATATGCTGAGATCATGTTGCCTTGACTGGCAGGGTTCGTGGAGTCAATATTTGCCACTTGTTGAATTTGCTTATAATAACAGTTTTCATTCCAGTATTGGTATGGCTCCTTATGAGGCACTATGTGGTCATCCTTGTCGTACTCCTCTGAACTGGTTTGATGTTGGGGATCGACTTTTGACGGGACCTGACATGGTGCAGCAGTGTTCTGATGTGGTTCGTCTGATTCGACAGAGATTGTTGACGGCTCAGAGTCGACAAAAAAGTAATGCAGATCAACACAGACGCCCACTGCAATTTAAGCCAGGAGATATGGTTTTTGTTAAGGTATCTCCGATGAAGGGTGTTTCCAGATTTGGGAAGCGTGGAAAGCTTAGTCCGCGTTATGTTGGCCCGTTTCCTATTGTTGAAGCTATGGGTCAGGTAGCTTATCGTCTGCAACTACCAGTGGCTATGCAAGCTATTCATGATGTGTTCCATGTCTCTCAGCTGAGGAAATATGTGCCAGATGCATCCCATGTTCTCGATGATTCAGTTTGGCCCGAAGTGACTGCTAATTTATCTACGCCGGAGTTTCCTATTAGAATTGAAGACCGTCGTGAGCAGCGGTTGAGAAATAAGGTTATCCCTCTGCTAAGAGTTGCTTGGCAGTGTCACTCTAGTAATGAGTCTACTTGGGAGCGTGAAGATGAGATGCGTCAGCTTTTTCCTTTCTTATTCCAATGAGGTATAATTCCGTTTCTCAGTTTCCTCCTTATCCTTTGTTGTAAATTTCGAGGGTAAAATTTTTATTAGGAGGGAGGTACTGTGAGGCCCGTGCCTTGGTGGATCCTTAGTGGTTCGGACCTAGAACTCATTCTGGAATTTTCGGCTATTTTCCTGGATTTTTAGAAATTTTTCTGGTATTTTTCCGGATTTAATTGGATTTATTTGAGGTTTTATGGAAATAATAAGGTTTTTATATATAATAAATATATTATATATATTAACTTTATTTTTTTTCCTTTAATCCCTCACCCTCTCTCTCTCCCCTCGTCGATCTCTCATTCACCCTCTCGTTCTCTCTCTCTTGTCCGATCGCCCCTCCCCCTCTCCTAGGGAATTCGGGCGAGACGACGTTGGTTCGAGGCACGGAGCACGCCGGTGGAATCCTCGCGTCGAGAGGAACACGTTGACGCCCACCTTGGCGCGGTTCGTGGCTCGTGAGAGCGAGACGGAGCGTGGAGGCTCGACGGTACCCTCCTCTTGCATGTGACCTAATCGGCCGTTTCGGCTCGCGCGAGGTAGGGGGATGGAATCCTGAACTCGCTAGGATCATTTCCTATAGCTTGGTTTCTTGTTTAAACCCATGTGGCATGCATATTGGTTATTTTCCATGTTTAAGGTTTAAGCTTCGTTCTTCATGTTTAAGCCATTGTAGGCGTTGCATGTTGTTATTTTGTTGGTATTATGTTGTTTAGGACGTGTGGTTTGACAGGTTTTACAGGTTTTCGTCGTTACCCGGCGATTCCAGTCACCCAGGAGGGAACCGTTTTCAAACATAACCCATCCGTAACCCAGACGGTGTGACGGTCCTTCCAGGAACTGTCACATCCGTAACGGTCCATAGGGGACGCGTTATGTCACTATAACGGCCCTTTGGAGGCGCGTCACAGTGAGCTCCCGACCGTTACATTTCCATTGAATTCCGTTGACCCGTTGAGGCGGTTGGCCTGACGGCCTGTCGGGCGGCCGTCAGGAGGCTGTAACGCGCCTGGGCGAGCGCGTTACACCATTTTCAGAACGTTTAAAAACTGTTAGCGTTAGTTTTGGTCTCGGGTGGACCTGACGGCCTGTCAGCCGGCCGTCAGGGTGATGTAACGCGCCACCACGAGCGCGTTACATCCCGTTTGATCAGTTTGAGCTGGATCTTCGGTGGCTGTAACGGCCAGGGGCGGACGCGTCACATCCGATGTAACGCGCCCTTCCCCGAACGTCACGCACCTGTAACGCGGTGGCAGCAGACCGCCACACGCCTGTTAGTTTCAAAAAGTTGCCGGCCTATTCTTTAATGCTTCCCGAAATGTTTATATGCCATGCTTATGTTATTCTATTATATAATGGCATGTTTATAAATCCCAATAGAGTAGCTTTTCTTTCCTTGCAATGGAACCACTGTTGTAGCCCTAAGGTCTTTGAGTACCGATCCGCTTGGGGATAGTGGAGGGGTGTTTACCATCACACGATTTTTAAGCTAGTACCGTGGGCTCCTCGCCAATGGTAGCGTCCTACCAAGAGAGAAATCTAGCTAGAGGGCCTGGCTCAGGCGAGAGTCAGTGTGTGCACACGTGGTCAGAGGCTGTGGACTGACACTGACGAGTCTCACTCTGACTGGTCACTTGATTTGGTACTGTTTACGTGCTCAGCTTGTCGTGTTGTCGACTGCGAGTGCTTGAGACGCAGTGTAAGTCGTCAGTGGATGTATCTGGTTTCTGTTCCCGGTGGTTGTCCTACTCCCTGTTGCTTGGATTAGTTGAGGCATATTCTACTGGTAGATTTAGTTTCAGTCGTTTAGACTTACTCGTTATTGGCATGTATTAGCTGTTATATCTGTTTAGTTAGATTTTACAGCTTTATTGTGATTAGTTATTCATGCCATTGCCTGTTATTTAATTCAATGCATGCTTTAATTACCTTTATTTTTGCATGTATGCTTGTTTAGTGCGAGGTAGGGATCCGCGTGACCCCTACTGAGTCTGGCTGTGACTCACCCTTCTACTTTCAGGTGAGCCGCGCCCGTCGTCTCCCGGTGTTTCCCGTGTGCCCGGAGACCGTGCCTAGCTACCAGTAGTAGACGAGTTGCCTTGCTGGGCTCTCTTGTGTACTTTTGCTTGGGTATGCCCCGTGTAGTTGTACTTTTGGACTGCACTCTTGTGCCTCTGGACTAGTATATATATTTAGCACTTGTTTATTTTATATTGCTTCCGCTCTCCTGCTAAATTTTTAAATGTTGAATCTAATATGCGCGCTTGTGATTGCAATTCGTTATGCATCCCCTCAACGAACTTCACTAACCCTTCAGGGGCCTCATTAGCCTCTTGGGTGGCTTCCCCAGTTCCTGGTATCGGTGTATCGATGTTATCGGTATATCGGTATCCGGCGCTCTGGGTCGTCACAGTTTTGGCGCGATCCCGAACGGTGGATTCAAAGCCGGCGTTTGAGCTCGCGGCGTGGTTTTCGGCCCGGTTTAGTCCCTTCGGGGCACGGTTTCTTCGGTGGAGGTAGGGTGACGGTTCCTCACTTCTTCCTCTCCATTTTCCCTGCCATTGCACGTCGTTCGACGCGGAAAAAGTCGAGTTTGGGCTTGTTTTGCCTAAACCGTGATTTTCATGGTTTGTAGGGTTTGCCGAAAAACGGAAACCATTCGTGGCGTGGTTAGTGTTAAACTGACCGTTGGGACCTCTGGATCCCATCCACGTGAGTTTCGTGTTGATCGGTGGTCATTCAAGGCCGGTAGAAGTCCGGGAACCTCGTTGGCTCGTTTAGGGTCAATTTGTCTAAATCGCCCCGATCTCGCGTTTTGATGCCTGCATGTGGGCTTTTTAGCCTTATATTGTTGGTTTCTATCGTCTAGGTTTGTTTCCCCTGCGCTTTGGCGTGAATGGGGCGTGGAACGGGCCGGTTTGGCCAACCCTCTATTTTCCCGCCGTGATTGGTGTGGCGACCGTTTCAGTGACCGCCAGAGGTCTCTGACGGCCCCACGATAGACCATCACAGCGCCTGGGTGGTTTTTGTTCTTCGGGGTTTTGGGAGTGTGACGGCCCATGGGTGGCGCGTCACAGCCTCCTGACGCGTTCGGTGTGACGCGTTACGCTTATTTTATCGTTTAGTAGTTTGGTTAAGTCGGTTCCCCTGATGCGCCTGCGCTAGTGCGTCAGGTGTGTGTAACGCGCCTGAGCCAGGCCGTTACGTTCCGTTTGACCAACTTTGACCGCTTGAGTCAGTTCCTCTAACGGTGGTGTCCCCGTGCGTCACAGCAGTGTAACGCGCCAGCCCCAGGCCGTTACGTGCTGTTTTGGCTGAGTGTGGTTGGCTGTGTCGTTGGCTCTAACGGCCATGTCCCCATGCGTTAGGCGTCTGTAACGCGTCCGATCGGGACCGTTACATGCCTGTTGGCCAGTGGTTTCTTTACTTGAGCCTGTTGGCCCTAACGCGCCTGCTTTGCTGCGTTAGGCTGTGTGACGCGCCTGGTCTAGCGCGTTACGTGGTTCGAGTTACCATTTTTATCTCGGGTCTGTTGGCCCTGACGCGTCTGCTCCCATGCGTTAGGGTGGCGTAACGCATCTGTTGTCATAAGTTAGGCCGCTGTAACGCGCCTGCCCTGGCGCGTTATGCTGTTCGTGTTGTGGTTTTGAGCGTGTTGGCTCTGACGCGCCTGCCCTGGTGCGTCAGGCTCGTGTAACGGCTTAGGCTTAGACCGTCACGTTCATGTAACGGTCTAGGGGTGGTGCGTTACAGTCCTTGTGCTCCGATTTCCGTCGTTTCGGTTTCTGCTTGTCTTGGCTTGACCTTGTGGTCTGCCCGTCTTCCCGTGGATGTCTCCTGATGTCCTATGAGGGCTAAGACTACGTTGTAAGGTAGCCAGGAGTCTTCTTGCTTGAGGTAGGATTCTGTATCCTACTTTTGTGTGCCTTTGTTTGGTTCCGGTCAACCCGGTGTGACTCGGTGGTTGACAGGTAGCCGTGTGTGTGTGTCTCGATGGTTCCGTCCAGTTCGAGACTCTGGTTTCAGATGCCTCGAGGTGTTGCCTTACCTCGATTTGTGTGTCCAGGTGTGTCTGAGGGTCCTCGGTATTCCCTCAGGTCTCTGTGAGTCATTTTCTGCGGGGCGTTGTTTTCTCCTGGCTTAGGATTAGACCGATTGGCGCTTGTTCCGCTGAGTGTGATGATCTTGCCTCTGAGTCGTCCGACTCAAGGATCGTTACATGGTAGGTCTAGTTGCCTGGTCCTGAGTCTGTTGGCAGTTGGTTAGCTACCTTGGTGCTTCGTAGTGTGCGAGACAGGGCTTTCTTTGACTGTCTGTGCTTTAGCACCTGTGTTTCAGAGTTCGTGCCTTGTGAGCCTCCACTAGTCATAGCCCTAGGCCTTTGAGTGCCGACCCACCGGGAGTGGTGGAGGGTTGTTTCCCGTTATACGGTTCTTAAGCTAGTTCCGTGGGCCCCGGCTGTAATGCCCTGGATCTTGCCGGATCCTTTGTGAATCTGTTTAGATCTTTATTGGGTCTTTCGGATTGGTTTCGTTGAGTTTCGGTTCGCTTTTGTGGCTTCCGAGTTGAGTTTGACGAGCCGTGTGGGTTTTTCTCTCGTACTAGTTACGGAACCCTACTGTGAGTTTGTTTGTCAATTCTCGAACTCGTGGATGCTGCAGCGACGATGTAATCTTCGAGCCGGTCGTTTCGACTATTTTTGCGTATTTTTATGAATTTATGCATTTTCGGCGCATTTTCGGAATTTGCGGAAATTAGGAAAATTTCCTAATTTCTTTTCTTTTTCTTTTCTTTCCTCTCTCCTCCCTTCTCATTCGCTGCCGTCGTCTCTCTCTCTTCCGTTCTCTCTCGTTTCGCCTCCTCAGCTCCGGCTGCAGATGGGGTAGAGCTGGCTGGGTGCGCGATGGGGCGAGGATCGGATCGATTCTGGCGCGATCCCGAACGGTGGTTTCAAAGCCGACGTTCGAGCTCGCGAGTGGTTTTCAGCGTGGTTTAGTCCTTTCGAGGCACGGTTTCTTCGGTGGAGGTAGGGTGACTGATCCTCACTTCTTCCTCTCCGTTTTCCCTGCCATTGCACGTCGTTCGGCAAGGAAACGGTCGAGTTTGGGCTTGTTTCGTCTAAACCGTGATTTTCGGAGTTTTTAGGGTTCGCCGGAAAATGGCAACCATTTGTAGCTCGGTTAGTGTTGAACTGACCGTTGGGATGTTAGGATCCCATCCATGCTTGTTTTGTGCTGATCGGTGGTTATTCGAGGCCGGTAGAAGCCCGGGAACCTCGTTGACTCTTTTTGGGTGGATTCGTTGGAATCGCCCGGATCTTGTGTTTTTGAGCTTGCATGTGGGGTTTTTGGCCCCCTGGTGTTGTCTGTCGTCGTTTGGGTTTGTTTCCCCTGCGTTTCGGCTTGAATGGGACGTGGAACGGGCCGATTTGGCCGTTCCTCTGTTTTCCCGCCGTGACCGATGTAGCGGTCGTTTCAGTGGCCGTTACTTGGCTCTGACGGCCCTACGATAGACCGCCACTTCATTTGGCATTTTTGAGCTTTCTGGCTTCTGGGTGCGTGATGGCCCTGGGGTGGCGCGTCACACCCATGTAACGCGCCTAGGCTGGGGCGTTACATTCGTTTTGTCATTTTGTTTTGGGGTTAAGTTGGTTCCTCTAACGCGCTTGACCCAGCGCGTTAGATGGATGTAGCGCGCCTGCCCCAGGCCGTTACATTCCGTTTGACCAATGTTGACCATTAGAGGCGGTGCCTCTAATGGTGGTGCCCCTATGCGTTGGGTGAGTGTAACGCGCCTGCCCCTGGCCGTCACACTCTGTTTTGGCCGAGTTAGGGTGGCTGCGTGCTGTTCTATTTGTAACGGCCCCTACCCTGTGCGTTAGGCCTATGTAACGCGTCCTCTCTGGACCGTTACTTACTGTTTTGGCTGAGTGGGGTGGTTGCGCCATTGGATGTAACGGTGGGGACCCTGTGCGTCAGGCGTTTGTAATGCGCCCTGTGTTGGCCGTTACATGCCTCTCAGCCGTGATTTGTGCTTTTGGTTGTGGGCGTGTTGGCCCTGACGCGCTTGGTCTTGTGCGTCAGGTGGCTATAACGCGTTCGCTCCCATGCGTTAGTTCGTTGTAACGCGCCCCGTCTAGCGCGTTACTTGCTTCGTGTGTTTTGTGTTTTGAGGGTTGTTGTCCCTGATGGCCCCGGTCTGGCGCGTCAGGTGTGTGTAACGTGCCCGGTGCTGGCCGTTACATGTTGTTTTCTGTGTTTAGAGTTGGATAGGGCGGTGTGTGTGACGGCTTGTCGCCCGACCGTCACTTTGTGTGTAACGGCCCAGGTCTAGACCGTCATATGTTTGTAGCGGTCTAGGGGTGGTGCGTTACATGCCTTGTGCTCCGTTTTCCGTTCCTTCAGTTTCGGCTTGTCTTGGCTTATCCTTGTGGTCTGCCCGTTGTCCCGTGGATGTCTCCCGACGTCCTATGAGGGTTAAGACTACGTTATAAGGTGGCCAGGAGTCTTCTTGCTTGAGGTAGGATCCTCTTTCCTACTTTTTGAGCATTGTTGTTAGGTTCTGGTCAACCCGGTGTGATCCAGTGGTTGACATGTGACCTAATGTGTGTGTGTCTTGGCGGTTCTGTCCGGCTCGAGACACTGGTTCTGGATGCCTCGGGGTGTTGCCTTACCTCGGTTGGCGTGTCCAGTTGTGCTGAGGGTTTTCGGTGTTTTCCCTCAGGTCTCCGTGTGTTGTTTTCTGCGGAGCGTGGTTTCCTCTGGCTTAGGATTAGACCGATTGGCGGCTTGTTCCGCTGTTGGTGATGATCTTGCCGTTGAGTCGTCTGACTCAATGATCGTTACGTTGTAGGTCTAGTTGCCTGGTCCTGAGTCTGTTGGCGGTTGTTTGGCTGCCTTGGTGCTTCGTTGTGCACGAGACGGGTCTTTCTTGACTGTCTATGCTTTAGCACCTGTGCTTTCGAGTCTTGCCTTGTGAGCCTCCCCTAGTCGTAGCCCTAGGTCTCTTGAGTACCGACCCACCGGGAGTGGTGGAGGGGTGTTTCCTGTGAGATGGTTCTTAAGCTAGTTCCGTGGGCCCCGGTTGCGGTAGCGTCCTACCGAGGGGAATACTAGCTAGAGGCCCGGCCTAGGTAGTGGTCAGTGTGTGCACACGTGGTCAGGGACTGAGGACTTTCGCCGACGGGCGTGACCCTGACTAGTTACTCGCGGTTGGTACTGCGGTCCTGTGCCCGTAGTTGCCGTTCTTCCTTGGAACGTCGTTGTTCCTCGGACTTGGTTCTTGGTGTGTCTAGTCTTCGTTGTCCTTTGGACGAGTTGGACGTGGCACTTGTGGCGTAGTGTAAGTCGTCAGTGGACGCATCTGGCTATTCTTCTGGAGGAGGGTGATCCTGTCACTTTGGCTTGTGACTCTCGCGTTTCTTGTGCGTTGCGACCTTTGCGAGTAGCCCTTTCATGGCTGTACTCGAGGTCGGTGTCCTATAGTGTGCGCGACGTTCTGGTCGTGCGTGGGGCTGTGTGTACGGCATTTCTGCTCATGTTTGGTTGTCGTGTGTCTAGGTCTTCTCTAGACCTTTTCATTTGCCTTCTTCTTTGGTGTTGGTCGACGGACTGGTGTACTGATGTAAAACCAACCTTGGACCTATTTTGCAAGCATTCAAGTTTGAGCAGCGGACTCACACTAGCGAGCTCACCCGTATGGCACACACTAGGGCCCGAAGGCAACTAGGCGGTGATGGAGAGGGTCCGAGGTGGGACCATGAGGCTCCAAGGGTTGGCAAGCTTGGGGAGAACCCAAAATGGGCCTAGGATGACCAAATCATGGGCGGCCAACACACCAAGGGTGTGGGTTAAGTGGATTCACTCTCAACTCGCCCGCGGTGGTCACTCAATTTGGTGGCAATGTAAAATCGGACACTCTCTTACCGCCGACGGAGTAACTATAGCAATACTAAGCTAAGCAAGTCCAATACAGCAATGAGGGATGTTCAGGAGCTCACCTAGCCGGCGTGAAGACGCCGACTCCGGCCGGAGACGGGGGCGAGCGGGGAGGCGAGGGTATGCACCCGCACGCCGCGTCGGTGTCGCTTCAACCTGAAAGTGTAAAGAGTACAACACTACGCCTCTCGCAGGAGGGATGATCTTGGGGTGGGGATTAAGTTAATTACATCCAAAACTACCTCCACGCAGGGAGGGGCCTTCAGCCGGCCAAGCGGGTTGGGGATTACGCAATGAAACTTGACCTCCCGAGCTCCACCGGTTCTGCCCTGCTTCAGGTTCACTGGACAGACAGTTGGAGACGGTGCTGCCACGGGTTCCACGGAACTCGGATCTTGACGAGACCAGCGCCAAAAGTTTCCCAACTGACAGAGGATGAAGCTTGAATTTTTGGGGAAGCTTTGATACTCGGGGCTGACCGCGCCGGCGACTGGAACAGGACAGCAGCGTCAGGTCTCTGGCGGGTACCAAACTGATGCAGCAGGTTTCAGAAGTTACTGTGGGCTCTCCTGGACTCCGATTGGAATGAAACTGGCGGTGATGCGATCGTGGTCGGGGTAGCTTCGAGCCGGAGTTGACGGGGATGCGATCCGATGTCGGTGGAGAGAGGGGTAACCGGAGGAGTGAGGACTGGTCTAACCTGGGACCACAGGGGGCAGTCTGCCGTCTTCGACGAAGAAAATTGGAACAGAGGGTTCCGGTGGCCGATTGAGTCCCTTCTTCTTGGAGGTGGCAGCTAGCTTGAATTAGTTTCTTCCCTCCAAAAATGGCACTCAGAGCCTTCACGAGCTGGCCGTGGCAGAGTCTGGGACCGGACTGATTGATTCTGCCTCTGTCTGGTGCAGATCAATGTGACTGGTTGCAGAGGGTGCCACGATCTCTAACGAGCTCTGATTGAGGCGAGACCTGAACCGTTGGAACCGTAACCAAGTCTTCTTTCTTTCAGCATGGACGGCGATGTCGGAAGATGTCGGAGAAGACTGGGACGATCAGATGAGTAGAGGGGTGTCGGTTCTGGCTCCTGTAAACTGACCTGACACACTTGGAGTAGAAAATTTGTAACTTGAGATTCCGATGTCCAAGTGCAGCTCTGCTTCTTTAGGATGAAAGAGGACTTGAGAGGGAAGAACTTTGCTGAAGAACACTTGATCTGAATCCCAAAAGGGTCGTCGTGGTCGGGCTTACAATCTCGCTCTGGTTCTCTTCCTGGGGTCTTCTGCGCAGTCGTGGGAGATCAGCTCCTACGGACAGCTCCGACCTCGGAAGCCGGCGAGACCACCACCGTTGGAAAGCTATCTCGATGATGATTTCAGAAATGTAGGCCTTGCCACCTGAATCTTTGAGATACGGTCGTGGCTGCCTCTGCAAGTTGCTGCAACTCTGCTGTCTGAAACAGAGGCTGAATGAGAAGAAGATGAGGGGGTGGGGAAGGGGATGGCCAAGAGAGTAAGAGGTGGAGGGTGAACTTGCTGGTATGGGGAAGGGGGGCTACGACTTTGGGTGGTTTGGGAGGTGGGGAGATGGAAGGGCACTGCCCTAGGGAGAGGGAAATTCAAATTTGGGCTTAGGGAAGAGCCCCTTCAACCTTGGGGAGAGGAAGGGGTGCTTAGGAAGTGGTGTTGGATAGTTGGGGGTTGGGAGGTGGGGTGTGGATTGGAGGATGCCACCTTGGGTTGGGGGGGAGTTAAATGGGTGTATGGGGAAGGGGAGAGGTCTTAATGAGGGGTGAATGGGGAGGAGAGAGAAAATTCGGAAAATTGGGTGGAGGGAGAGAGAGAGAGAGATAAAGAGAGAGAGAGAGATAATGGGTGAGAGAGGGAAGAGAGATTTGGTAGAGAGGAGTAAGACTAGAGAATTTTTTCTATTCAAATGATTCTTCAAAAGTTGTTACATATGAGGAGTGGGGTGGCCTATTTATAGGCACATGACTTTTTCACAAAGGACCCTAACAAAAGACACAATGACTAATAACCGAAGGGAAGGGGGGGCATCCATGGGCCTAGCCCAATGAGATGGGCCCAATAACCTATCAAACCAACATAATGACTCAATACTTAGGAAAATGACTCAACAACCTAGGTACATGACTCAAATAAAGGGAAAATTACATGATATTGACTCAAAGAAAATGTGAAGATTACATGACTAGACTCAAAAATACATGACTAACATAATGGCGCTTGCCGACGAACAATCCGAGTCCGGAGAAAATGTGGAGGGGCAAGGGATGCCCTCATCATACCCCCGGGGTGGGGAAAACTCGACCCCGTCGAGTATGGGTCCACCAGGGAAGTAGTACATCGAACTGCGGCTCTGGGTGATCTTCGATCTCCATACTCAACCCGCGACCATAGTCGGGGAACGGCGCTTCAGCTCGACAAAGTGGCTCGGTCATACCCTCATGCTGGCGATGGGATCTTGCTTGCCTAGTATTGCCGCTGTGTGCTCACGTCGGGCTCTCAGGCTATTTGTAGTGGCACTCCGAGGGTGTCTCTCACAAGGGTAGGTGTAAGCTGGAGGCACTCACTAGGATCCACCACGGTGCCCTTATAAGGTGCTAGATCCGCCACATGAGAAATGGGGAGAATCCCAAAACCCTTTTTGAAAGTTCAACCCATAAGCCGGGTTGCCAAAGCCACTCGGAACTTGGCAAGGTCCAAGTCCTCGTGCCCTCAATTTGGAGGTGACCCTGGGGTAGAGCCACTCCAAAGTCATCATCGTCAAGTTACCAACTTGGAATTCCAAGTGGCGCTCATGAGTTTTTGCTCGCTTGTTGTGAATATCACCGCTTGTTGCTTGATATGTGCTTGGATGCATATGCCATGCTTGATGATGCGATGTGAGTGGGCAATGTTTGGTATGCAAAGGTGGTCCGGGGCAGTCACATGTAGATCGATCATGCTTTGATACTATGAAGATTGTGACAGACTCAGGGGGGTCGGGACATCCATAGATGAACCTTTTATGCATGGGTATGACAAATGTCGGGGGACCCGGACATCCATGTATGCTCCTCTCATACTTAAGACTCATGATGAATGAGGGTGGACCAATACATCCAAATACGGTCCACTTATGCTTCCTACTTGACATGTGGGTGATGTAAATGAATGTACCCGACTTATGAATCATGCCAAGTGGTGTTGTATGCCAAGACTTATGCACTCTTGTGACAAAGATGTCTCCTATGTGTGGGCCTTTGGACTTCCATTGGAATGGGTCGAAGGGGTCTAGAAAGGTGGATATCATGAGATGGGGCACTTCCTCGATCCCTAGGTGTATACCACCCAAAGTCATGGTTCCCATGGTGTAACCCGGGTCTGGGATGGGGTGGATTGGATCAAACATGGTGGGTTGGGGTAGGGAAAGGTAGGTGGTAGTTAAGGTGGTTGGGTTACTCGGGTTCCTTGACTCCCATTGGAATGGATCATAAGGATCATAAAGTGGGTTACCAAGGGGCTCCATGTCCTCAAGGTCCTCAAAAGGTGATGAGTCGTCTTCTTCTAGTGGAATGGTTGGGCCGGTGTATGGGGTGGGCTGGTTGGTCAAGGTTTTAGGAATCACAATGGTAGGGGAGTGGACCAGGATGGGCTCTTCCACTATGGGGAGAAGGAAAAGTATGTCACTAGTGTAGCAACCAATAGTGCAAACCGAGGAGATAGACCCAATGCATGGATGGATGAGGTTAAGGCTCTTGGGTTGGTCCGCTCCTAGGGCCAATAAAAAAGTCAAGTCTGATTGCCACTTTAGACCTTTGAGGAGATCATCCCAATCTTCTACCTCATAGTAGGATTGGATTGTGGTGTGATAGGAGTGGAGGGGAACAATTTGGGATGGATATCCCAAAGGTGAGAGAGGTGGGGGTGAGCTAGGAAGGGTGGGTCCTTGCTTGAGCCATTGGAGTATATGCTCATTCATGGTGAAGGTGGGTGACTCTTGAGGATCCGGGCTATTTGAAGTGGTAAAGGGTTGAGGCTTTTCCTTACCATTGGTGTGATCTTGGGCTTCCTTATGGGTGGGAATGGGTTCCGGACTAGCATCTACTCCCATGTGGAGGGTTGTGGAGGTTTCAATTCCTAGTGTTAATGGGTTGGGTAGGTCTAATGCGGGAGAATTGGTGATAGCTGGAGCATGGTGCACTTGGGGTGGTGGGCAAGGGTGGACTTGGATCGGAAGGGGAAGTAGAGGAGGCCTAGGTTGGGGAAAGATTGGTGTAGGAAGCGGGAGGTGAGTTGGGTGAGGGGTTTTGGGTTTGGGGATGGTGGCCATTATGGGCCTTGGTGGAGGGGTGGACACGGTGTCCACATGGTTTTTAATGGTGAGGGTTGGATGAGTGGTGGTCACCATGGAGGGAATTGGGTCGGTTAGGGGTATCTTGCCCTTGGGATCATTTGGGGTGGAAGTGGGGGCTAAAGAGGCTTGACTAGTGTAGGTTAGTGAAGGGGGTTTTGGTTGGGGTGTGGGGGCCCTCATGGGATTAGGTGGGGAGGTGGAGGCCTTGTAGACTAGAGTTCTAGTGGTAAGGGTTTGGACGGGTGGGTTTGGAGGAGTGAGAGTGCTCCTCGAGTTTTGGTAACCCGGGTAGGAAGGGGACATATATTTTGCTCTAAGTTGCTCCTTCATGTCCTTCCAAGTGGTGATGGGAGTTTCCCTTTTAAGTATCTTTAGCCCGACAATTTGCATCCAATAAGTTTCCGCCCGTTTGGTAAGTTGCATTTTGGCAATCAATGCCTTTTCATCCTCGGATATATGATACCAAGTGAAGTATTGGTCCATTGTAGCTTCCCAATCTAAATATTCTCTAGGAGAGGTTCCATCAAAGGTGGGAAGTGGGAAAGGGATCATTCTATCGTCTGTCTTTGGGGCGGGCCTATTTTCTCCAAGTTGGTTGAGTCGGTCCGATATGTTATCAAGCCGCTCATTGGCATAGGTCAAGGCTTTCATGAAGTAGTTGACATGGCCAGGGAAGTTATGGGTGTTAGTGGTAGGCATTTCTTGGTGGCTTGGACTTATGGAGTGGGCCGATTGGTAAGGTTGATATGAGGTGGCTATACTAGGGGACAAGAGTGATGCACTTGAAGACTCTAAATACATAGACATGCCCTAGGACCAACTTGATAGAGACAAGTTGTGAACTTGCTCTGATACCACTTGATGTGAAACCAACCTTGGACCTATTTTGTACGCATTCAAGTTTGAGCAGCGGACTCACACTAGCGAGCTCACCCGTATGGCACACACTAGGGCCCGAAGGCAACTAGGCGATGTTGGAGAGGGTCCGAGGTGGGACCATGAGGCTCCAAGGGTTGGAAAGCTTGGGGAGAACCCAAAATGGGCCTAGGATGACCAAATCATGGGCGGCCAACACACCAAGGGTGTGGGTTAAGTGGATTCACTCTCAACTCTCCCGCGGTGGTCACTCAATTTGGTGGCAATGTAAAATCGGACACTGTCTTACCGCCGACAGAGTAACTATAGCAATACTAAGCTAAGCAAGTCCAATACAGCAATGAGGGATGTTCAGGAGCTCACCTAGCCAGCGTGAAGACGCCGACTTCGGCCGGAGACGGGGGCGAGCGGGGAGGCGAGGGTATGCACCCGCACGCCGCGTCGGTGTCGCTTCAACCTGAAAGTGTAAAGAGTACAACACTACGCCTCTCGCAGGAGGGATGATCTTGGGGTGGGGATTAAGTTAATTACATCCAAAACTACCTCCACGCAGGGAGGGGCCTTCAGCCGGCCAAGCGGGTTGGGGATTACGCAATGAAACTTGACCTCCCGAGCTCCACCGGTTCTGCCCTGCTTCAGGTTCACTGGACAGACAGTTGGAGACGGTACTGCCACGGGTTCCACGGAACTCGGATCTTGACGAGACCAGCGCCAAAAGTTTCCCAACTGACAGACGATGAAGCTTGAATTTTTGGGGAAGCTTTGATACTCGGGGCTGACCGCGCCGGCGACTGGAACAGGACAGCAGCGTCTGGTCTCTGGCGGGTACCAAACTGATGCAGCAGGTTTCAGAAGTCACTGTGGGCTCTCCCGGACTCCGATTGGAATGAAACTGGCGGTGATGCGATCGTGGTCAGGGTAGCTTCGAGCCGGAGTTGACGGGGATGCGATCTGATGTCAGTGGAGAGAGGGGTAACTGGAGGAGTGAGGACTGGTCTAACCTGGGACCACAGGGGGCAGTCTGCCGTCTCCGACGAAGAAAATTGGAGCAGAGGGTTCCGGTGGCCGATTGAGTCCCTTCTTCTTGGAGGTGGCAGCTAGCTTGAATTAATTTCTTCCCTCCAAAAATGGCACTCAGAGCCTTCACGAGCTGGCCGTGGCAGAGTCTAGGACCGGACTGATTGATTCTGCCTCTGTCTGGTGCAGATCAATGTGGCTGGTCGCAAAGGGTGCCACGATCTCTAACGAGCTCTGATTGAGGCGAGACCTGAACCGTTGGAACCGTAGCCAAGTCTTCTTTCTGTCAGCACTGACGATGACATCGGCAGATGTCGGAGAAGACTGGGACGATCAGATGAGTAGAGGGGTGTCGGTTCTAGCTCCTGTAAACTGACCTGACACACTTGGAGTAGAAAATTTGTAACTTGAGATTCCGATGTCCAAGTGCAGCTCTGCTTCTTTAGGATGAAAGAGGACTTGAGAGGGAAGAACTTTGCTGAAGAACACTTGATCTGAATCCCAAAAGGGTCGTCGTGGTCGGGCTTCCAATCTCGCTCTGGTTCTCTGCCTGGGGTCTTCTGCGCAGTCGTGGGAGATCAGCTCCTACGGACAGCTCCGACCTCGGAAGCCGGCGAGACCACCACCGTTGGAAATCTATCTCGATGACGATTCCAGTAATATAGGCCTTGCCACCTGAATCTTTGAGAGACGGTCGTGGCTGCCTCTGCAAGTTGCTGCAACTCTGCTGTCTGAAACAGAGGCTGAATGAGAAGAAGATGAGGGGGTGGGGAAGGGGATGGCCAAGAGAGTAAGAGGTGGAGGGTGAACTTGGCTGGTATGGGGAAGGGGGGCTGCAACTTTGGGTGGTTTGGGAGGTGGGGAGATGGAAGGGCACTGCCCTAGGGAGAGGGAAATTCGAATTTGGGCTTAGGGAAGAGCCCCTTCAACCTTGGGGAGAGGAAGGGGTGCTTAGGAAGTGGTGTTGGGTAGTTGGGGGTTGGGAGGTGGGGTGTGGATTGGAGGATGCCACCTTGGGTTGGGGGGGAGTTAAATGGGTGTATGGGGAAGGGGAGAGGTCTTAATGAGGGGTGAATGGGGAGGAGAGAGAAAATTCTGAAAATTGGGTGGAGGGAGAGAGAGAGAGAGAGATAAAGAGAGAGAGAGAGATAATGGGTGAGAGAGGGAAGAGAGATTTGGTAGAGAGGAGTAAGACTATAGAATTTTTTCTATTCAAATGATTCTTCAAAAGTTGTTACATATGAGGAGTGGGGTGGCCTATTTATAGGCACATGACTTTTTCACAAAGGACCCTAACAAAAGACACAATGACTAATAACCGAAGGGAAGGGGGGGCATCCATGGGCCTAGCCCAATGACATGGGCCCAATAACCTATCAAACCAACATAATGACTCAATACTTAGGAAAATGACTCAACAACCTAGGTACATGACTCAAATAAAGGGAAAATTAAATGATATTGACTCAAAGAAAATGTGAAGATTATATGACTAGACTCAAAAATACATGACTAACATAATGGCGCTTGCCGACGAACAATCCGAATCCGGAGAAAATGTGGAGGGGCAAGGGATGCCCTCATCATGTACCCTTCTGTGTGAGTTTAGGGTTGACCGTCTGTTGCCTTTTGGAGTAGCTTAGAGTGCCGTGTTCTCCTCGGTGGCCGTGTTCCGTGTTTTACGACCTCGCTCTTCTTTGTTGTTGAGCTCCCCTTGCTCGTTGCCTGTTCCCTACTCCTGTTGTCCCTGTTCTGTTTACAGCTTTGTAGTGTAGCTTTTCCTGCTTTGCTACACTTGTTGTTAGTGTTGCTTCCATTGCACTGTGCGTTTTCCAGTGGGGATCCACGTGACCCCTACCGAGTTTCTATTTAGTGACTCACCCCTGCTTTTCAGGTGGGTTTCGCCGTCTGCCTCTGCTGTTCCTGGTGGAGCGCGTTGTTGTAGCTGCCAGCTGTACCTGTGTCGGGCTTCCCCCAACTTCTGTGTACGTTCTTTTATGTCAGACTGTACTTGTTGTCTTTCCTTTGGACTAGACTCTGGTGTATAATTGTAAAATTTGAATTATTAATGAAAATGTAATTTTATTTCTGCTACTTTAGCAAACCATTCTAATGAAATTTAATTGCTTGCTATTATATCTGTCAGTTCAATGTACTACACGACAGTCCATTTTCCCTTCGGCGCTTTCCCGCGCTTGGGAGGCCTCGCGGGTCCCATGCGGTACCACGTGTATCCGGTAGTCCTACCGGGTGCACCTGGTATCCGGAATTCGGGTCGCTACACCGGCCAACGGTAGCGTCCTACCAAGGGGAATACTAGCTAGAGGCCTGACCTAGGTAGTGGTCAGTGTGTGCACACGTGGTTAGGGCCTGAGGACTTGCGCCGATGGGCGTGACCCTGACTAGTCACTCGCAGTTGTGGTACTGCGGTCCTATGTCCATAGTTGCCGTTCTTCCTTGGGACTGTTGTTCCTTGGACCAGGTTCTTGGTGTGTCTAGTCTCCGTCATCCTCTGGACGAGCTTGTAGACGTGACACTTGTGGCGCAGTGTAAGACGTCAGTGGACGCATCTGGCTGTTCCTCTAGTGGGAGGGTGCTCCTATCACTTGGTTCCTGACTCTCACGTTTCTCGGAGTCTGTGTTCCCTTTTTTGAGTCAGCTAGTCTTGTCATCATCCAAGATCTGCTCCCCTGGCTGTGTCTGTCCGTTCTTGGCTGTGTCCAAGATGTGCTTGGGGTCGCGTGCACGACGATCCATTCGTTTAGGCTGTCGCCTTTGTGTCGTCTGTCTAGGTTCTCTTCTAGGCTTTGTCTGATGTTTGGCTGCTTTCTGGATGGCGGAATGGTAAGGCCCGACCGTGCGAGTTCAGGATTGACCTTTCCGTTAGTCTTGCTTGGAGTGGTTTGGAGTGCTGAGATTAGTTCGGAAGCCGCTTGTTTGGCACGGCTTCCTCCCCCTCTTCCTAGTTGTACCCTACTCCTGCACCCTGTCTCTTTGTTTGCTGCTTTCTAGAGTAGTTTTACAGCTTTGTAGTGTAGCTTTTCCTGCTTTACTACACTTGCTGTTTCCGTTGCTTCTGTTCTGTGTTCTACGTGTTTTTCAGTGGGGATTCGCGTGACCCCTACTGAGCCTCTGTTTGGAGACTCACCCCTGCTTTTCAGGTGGGCGTCGTCTCTGTTCGTGCTTCCTGGCGTGGCGTGTTCGTAGCTGCCAGCGGTACCTGCGTTGGGTTTCTCCCGACCTCAGTGTACGTTCTTTTCCTGTGGCCTGTACTTGCCTTTCTTTGGCTGGACTCTGGTGTATAATTGTTAAATTGAAACTGTTAATTAAAAAGTAATTTTATTTCTGCTACTTTAGCAAACCAATCTAATGAAATTTAATTACTTACTGTACTATCTCTGTGGCTTCAATGTACTCTACACACGCCTTTTTCCCTTCGGAGCTTTCTCGCTCTTGGGAGGCCTCGCGGGTTCCATGTGGTATCACGTGTATTCGGTAGTCCTACCGGGTACATCTGGCATCCGGGATCCGGGTCGCTACAGTTTGGTATCAGAGCAGTGTCCTATGATGTTCGGAGTTCTTTTCTGAGCTATCAGAGCATTGTGGTGTAAAGTACATGAGAATCCGAGATATTACAGTATCCAGAGTCCTTAAGTCCAGTACAGGCCTTGGCTGGCTTAGGTGTTGCGATGATTTGTCGCGTTGCTTTTTCCGTGTGTTGTTCAGGTTGCTGTTGACTTTTGGCCCTGGTTTGATGACCGTACACGTTCTCACGTTGTTTTGGTCATCCCGGCTTGAGTTTGTTCAGCTCCTGATGTGTCTCGCTTCTGTTGAAGTGCTCGATTTGATTCCGTGGTTGAGAAGTTGCTCAAGCAAACTAGGATTTTCCCTTCCTAGTAAGCTTTCGTAGATGAGCTAATTGCTTCTTGTCCCTTCTGGCGGAATCTTTTCGAGGTTTGCCTTGGAATTACTATCTTGGCGATGCTTTTGTCCTGTGTCTACTTAAGTGTGGACAGCTTTATTTTGAGCTGGATCTGCTCTTTGCTATACGGTTGCTTGGCTTTGGACTCCATTATGGTGTTAAGAGCTGTTGTGTACCATGTTTGTCGTGCCGTGTCCAGTGGCCGATGTGTTGTGAAGGCTCATTTATCGTTGTCAGAACGTGAAGGAAAGCTGAGATTAGCTTTTCCCTTGTGCTTTGTGCTGAAGCTGGTACTCTTCTTCTTTGCACTTAGGCTGTTTGTGATCGGTTCTTCGCTGGATCGGTGCTCGTGGCGTGTTGTTTGTGATCTTTATAGATTGCGAAGGCGTCTAGTGTGTGCTGAGATGCGACTGTCGAGGTCGTTCAGGTGCCTGTGTGCGTTGTTGAGTGCGCAGCGGAAGCATGTGGGTTGGTCACCCATTGGCCGAGAGAATTGTTCCTTCTCAATGTGACTTTGTCTTGGCTCCCTGTGCCTTGACATTGTTATCATCGTGCCGTGTTGTGTCGGTTGCCTGTGTGGTGTTGGCATCGGCATTTGTGAGGGTTGGGGAATCTATCAGCGTTCCTTGCTGAGTAAGTACCCTCTGCTCTGCATGTGCTTTCTCTTGGGTGTGGTGCTCTCGAGGCTTGTTTGTAGTCCTTGAGGTGCGTTCCCCGAGATTGTCGTTTCTCGTTGTCGTGGGTCCTCTTCTTGGTGAGCAGTCCGATGCGTGACCTGTCCCTTGTGGTCGTGTGTTTAGCTGTTCTTGTGCCTTGATGTAACCCAGCTTGCAGTTGTATTTCGTGGTTCTGTGTGCTGTACGGAGCCGAAATCCTGCAGGTGTTGTTGTTGTCGTTTGATCGCTGTTTCTCTATGATTTTGTGTTTCTGCCGTGGACCGTGACCTTGTCAGTTAGCCTGCTGTACTCCCTTTCTCTGGTAGAGTTAGCTTGCGACTTGATCAGATGTAATATCTGAATGAGTGCTAACTTGATTGTGTTTGTGGTCTGGTGTTATTGTCGTTGGCGTCCTGTGTGCCGGGTGTTTCTTGTTACCTTTGGCACTAGAGCCGATGATGTGGTCGAGCTGTCACCTGTGAGGACTGTGTCTCCTTGTGTAAGCTGCCGCTTACCGTGCTGTCGTTGTGTTTTTTCGGTATCGGTTGTTTGTTGTTGTGGCAGTCGTGTCTCCATTTCTGTTGAGACGTAAGCGACATTGCCCTTGTTTCGGAGGTGTCAGACTTGTGTTCACTTGTGTTATGCTCGATCCAGAGCGTGTGCTCGTGATTATAGTCTGATGGTGTTCCTCTGAGCTGTGTTTCTCAAGATTTACGTTGCCGTGCTTCCGGCGTTGTTGTTGGCTGATGCGTGGTGTGCATAGCCGATGTTGGGTTGTTCTTCCCTTGCTTCTCCTTTGCTAGTCCTTAATTTCGAGGGCAAAATTTCTTAAAGGAGGGGAGGATGTAATGCCTTGGATCTTTGTTAGATCTTTATTGGATCTTTCGGATCTGTTTCGTTGAGTTTCGGTTCACTTTTGTGGCTTCTGAGTTAAGTTTTACGAGCCGTGTGGGTTTTTCTCTCGTACTAGTTACGGAACCCTACGGTGAGTTTGTTTGTCAGTTCATCAACTCGCGGATGCTACAACGACGATGCACTCTTCGAGCCGATCTTTTCGACTATTTTTGCGTATTTTTTTGAATTAGTCCATTTTCAGGCTAATTATCGGATTTTCAGAAATTAGAAATATTTTCTAATTTCTTTTTATTAACCCCCCCTTCTCTCTCTCCTCACTCTCGCGCTCTCTCCTCTCTCTCCCGTTCTCTCTCGTTCTCTCACCTTCTCGGCTCCGACTGTAGATGGACGTGATCGTGGGCGAGGTGGCGACGCCGGGGAGCTGCTGAGGCGCGTGAGGGAGCGAGGATCGGATTGGTTTTGGCGCGATCCCGAACGGTGGATTCAAAGCAGGCGTTTGAGCTCGCGGCGTGGTTTTCAGCGCGGTTTACTCCCTTCGGGGCACGGTTTCTTCGGTGGAGGTAGGGTGATGGTTCCTCACTTCTTCCTCTCTGTTTTCCCTGCCATTGCACGTCGTTCGGCGTGGAAACGGTCGAGTTTGGGCTTGTTTTGCCTAAATCGTGATTTTCGTGGTTTGTAAGGTTTGCCGAAAAACGGCAACCATTCGTGGCGTGGTTAGTGTTAAACTGACCGTTGGGACGTCTGGATCCCATCCACGTGAGTTTCGTGTTGATCGGTGGTCATACGAGGCCGGTAGAAGTCCTGGAACCTCGTTGGCTCGTTTAGGGTCAATTTGTCTAAATCGCCCCGATCTCGCGTTTTGATGCTTGCATGTGGGCTTTTTAGCCTTCTATTGTTGTTTTCTATCGTCTAGGTTTGTTTCCCCTGCGCTTTGGTGTGAATGGTGCATGGAACGGGCCGGTTTGGCCAACCCTCTATTTTCCCGCCGTGATTAGTGTGGCGGCCGTTTCAGTGACCGCCAGAGGTCTCTGACAGCCCCACGATAGACCGTCACAGCGCCTGGGTGGTTTTTGTTCTTCGGGGTTTTGGGAGTGTGACGGCCCATGGGTGGCGCGTCACAGCCTCCTGACGCGTCCTGTGTGATGCGTTACGCTTACTTTGTCATTTAGTAGTTTGGTTAAGTCAGTTACCCTTACGCGCCTGCCCTAGTGCGTCAGGTGTGTGTAACGCAGCTGAGCGAGGCTGTTACGTTCCGTTTGACCAGCTTTGACCGCTTGAGTCGGTTCCTCTAACGGTGGTGTCCCCGTGCATCATAATAGTGTAACGCGCCTGCCCCAGGCCGTTACGTGCTATTTTGGCTAAGTGTGGGTGGCTGTGTCGTTGGCTCTAACGGCCACGTCCCCATGCGTTAGGCGTCTGTAACGCGTCCGATCGGGACCGTTACATGCCTGTTGGCCAGTGGTTTCTTGACTTGAGCCTGTTGGCCCTAACGCGCCTGCTTTGCTGCGTTAGGCTGTGTGACACGCCTGGTCTAGCGCATTACGTGGTTCGAGTTACCATTTTTATCTCGGGTCTGTTGGCCCTGACGCGTCTGCTCCCGTGCGTTAGGGTGGCATAACGAGTCTGTTGTCATGCGTTAGGCCGCTGTAACGCGCCTGCCCTGGCACGTTACGCTGTTCGTGTTGTGGTTTTGAGCGTGTTGGCTCTGACGCACCTGCCCTGGTGCGTCAGGCTCGTGTAACGGCCTAGGCTTAGACCGTCACGTTCATGTAACGGTCTAGGGGTGGTGCGTTACAGTCCTTGTGCTCCGATTTCCGTCGTTTCGGTTTCTGCTTGTCTTGGCTTGACCTTGTGGTATGCCCATCTTCCCGTGGATGTCTCCTGATGTCCTATGAGGGCTAAGACTACGTTGTAAGGTAGCCATGAGTCTTCTTGCTTGAGGTAGGATTCTGTATCCTACTTTTGTGTGCCTTTGTTCGGTTCCGGTCAACCCGGTGTGACCCAATGGTTGACAGGTAGCCGTGTGAGTGTGTCTCGACGGTTCCGTCCAATTCGAGACTCTGGTTTCGGATGCCTCGAGGTTTTGCCTTACCTCGGTTTGTGTGTCCAGGTGTGTCTGAGGGTCCTCGGTATTCCCTCAGGTCTCCGTGAGTCATTTTCTGCGGGGCGTTGTTTTCTCCTGGCTTAGGATTAGACCGATTGGCGGCTTGTTCCGCTGAGTGTGACGATCTTGCCTCTGAGTCGTCCGACTCAAGGATCGTTACGTGGTAGGTCTAGTTGCCTGGTCCTGAGTCTGTTGGCAGTTGGTTAGCTACCTTGGTGCTTCATAGTGCGCGAGACAGGGCTTTCTTTGACTGTCTGTGCTTTAGCTCCTGTGTTTTAGAGTTCGTGCCTTGTGAGCCTTCACTAGTCGTAGCCCTAGGCCTTTGAGTGCCGACCCACCGGGAGTGGTGGAGGGTTGTTTCCCGTTATACGGTTCTTAAGCTAGTTCCGTGGGCCCCGGCCAACGGTAGCATCCTACCGAGGGGAATAATAGCTAGAGGCCTGACCTAGGTAGTGGTCAGTGTGTGCACACGTGGTTAGGGGCTGAGGACTTGCGCCGACGGGCGTGACCCTGATTAGTCACTCGCAGTTGTGGTACTGCGGTCCTGTGTCCGTAGTTGCCGTTCTTCCTTGGGACTGTTGTTCCTTGGACCTGGTTCTTGGTGTGTTCAGTCTCCGTCGTCCTCTGGACGAGCTTGTAGACGTGACACTTGTGGCGCAGTGTAAGACGTCAGTGGATGCATCTGGCTGTTCCTCTAGTGGGAGGGTGCTCCTATCACTTGGTTCCTGACTCTCGCATTTCTCGGAGTCTGTGTTCCCTTTTTCGAGTCAGCTAGTCTTGGCCTCATCCAAGATCTGCTCCCCTGGCTGTGTCTGTCCGTTCTTGGCTGTGTCCAAGATGTGCTTGGGGTCACGTGCACGACGATCCAGTCGTGTAGGCTGTCGCCTTTGTGTCGTCTGTCTAGGTTCTCTTCTAGGCTTTGTCTGATGTTTGGCTACTTTCTAGATGGCGGAATGGTAAGGCCCGACCGTGCGAGTTCGGGATTGACCTTTCCGTTAGTCTTGCTTGGAGTGGTTTGGGGTGCTGAGATTAGTTCGGCAGCCGCTTGTTTGGTACGGCTTCCTCCCCCTCTTCCTAGTTGTTCCCTACTCCTGCACCCTGTCTCTTTGTTTGCTACTTTCTAGAGTAGTTTTATAGCTTTGTAGTGTAGCTTTTCCTGCTTTGCTACACTTGTTGTTTCCGTTGCTTCTGTTATGTGTTCTGCGTGTTTTTCAGTGGGGATTCGCGTGACCCCTACTGAGCCTCTGTTTGGAGACTCACCCCTGCTTTTCAGGTGGGCGTCGTCTCTGTTCGTGCTTCCTGACATGGCGTGTTCGTAGCTGCCAGCGATACCTGCATTGGGTTTCTACCGACCTCAGTGTACGTTTTTTTCCTGTGGCCTGTACTTGCCTTTATTTGGCTGGACTCTGGTGTATAATTGTTAAATTGAAACTGTTAATTAAAAAGTAATTTTATTTCTGCTACTTTAGCAAACCGATCTAATGAAATTTAATTACTTACTGTACTATCTCTGTGGCTTCAATGTACTCTACACAAGCCTTTTTCCCTTCGGAGCTTTCCCGCTCTTGGGAGGCCTCGCGGGTTCCATGTGGTATCACGTGTATTCGGTAGTCCTACCGGGTACATCTGGCATCCGGGATCCGGGTCGCTACAGCGTGGTTTACCCATCCCTTTCTACAACCCACCTGGCCCAATCAAGGGTCCTACACAGCCCGCCATGACCAACGGCATCATCAAAAGTTGATTGGGGCCACCCCCGATCACCCAATTTGCGAGTTTACCCGCCTTTAACCAAGCCACTCGGGCAACCCGGGGGCACCCAAACTATAAGCCACGACACGTGGCACCCAGCAATGATGCCGGGACCTACCCCAAGACGCGTCCCTCCAGCCCTCTAAAGTCAAAGGAAGACTCATCTTGGTCAACCACATGCTTTAGAGGCTCACAACACCCTTATGCGGCCTAGACACGTATGTTGGGAATTTCCCCGAACAGCTTGCGGGCACGCGTACCCCAGCCATTCTACAACAAGCCGAGGGCCAACCCGTGGCTCCAGCACTCCTGCCATGTTCTATGATAGCCCTCCAGCAAGTCGGGGCAACCACTGACCCTCAGATACGCGGCGACGATCCGTTTATCTTCAGCTCCTAGGCTAACCCGGGGCTACCCACCAACCCGCCTTACAACGCGGCATATGCCACGAAAGCAGGGCCTACACGCCCAAAATGCTTTCTCTCGACTCCTGCAAGCTCCTACCCTCAGCCCGAGGCCAAATCTAAGGCCCGCCAATCAGCTACCCGAGCCGTTCGACAACTCGAGGTGTGTCGGGAATTTCCCCGAACACCTTGCGTGCGGCAACAACGAGGCCTCACGGGCCAATCCCAGCACCCCGTCCTTCAAAGGACAACTCCGAACAATGTCGGAAGACCCCCGGGGCCACCCCTAGTGGCCGCGGCTCGCCCGGGGGGGAGTTCACCCCGGGCGCGGCCGCGCCCCAGATAGGGCGAACTCCCTTGGGGATCGGGCCCTCCTCCCAGCCCGAGGTCCCCACGGCCATTCTCTAGTCCCAGTCACGTGCAAGGTCGATCGGCGTACCCGTGTGTGTGGAAGGATTCGTGAAGACGGAGCCCCCGGGATCACATGGAGTCACACGAGTCAAGCTTCTCGGTCCACGCGCGCAAGCAACCAGTCGCCCAGTCCAAGCTCGTATCCTTCATCTTCTACGGTCACACTGAGTCAATGTCAGGTCAAAAGGAGTAAAAAACCAGGTTTTATTGGGTGGGGGTGCCCCTCTCTCTCTGACCCACGTAAACCCCCCCTGGGGGGGTTTAGGCGGACCAGCCCCAGCCCCAAGGCTGGTCCACCTAAACCCCAACAATAATATAAAAATGTTTTTTTATGTAAAAAACCTAGCCCAATCCAGTCCGCCTTAACCCCCCTGGGAGGAGGTTTAGACAGACCAATAACAATTTTTTTTAAAATGAAAAAACCCCAACCCTAGTCCGCGTAAACCCCCCCTAGGGGGGGTTTAGGGGAACCAGACCCAGCCTCTGGGCTGGTCCGCCTAAACTCCCCTCCCCCACTCTGAAAATAAAAAAATATATATTTTCAAGGGTTTACGCGGACCAGGTTCTACCCTCGACCTGGTCTACCTAAACCCCCTTGACCCTTTGTATTCCTCTATAAAACCCCCCTTGGAAGCTCAAGGGGCATGGATGGATGGATGCAAGAACCTACGATCCAACTGCTACACCCTTGGACCTCCGCAGGCACCCAGCAAGAATCAAGGACGCGAGGAGCTAAGTACACGTGTGGTTGGCTTGTTGATCGGCTCATACATGCCGAGGGTATGTCGCATGTACTTCCCTCACATGACGTCTAGCCATCTTATACAAGTCCATCCCCGTCAAGTATGATGGTTCCCCTATAGCTGTAGGGTACCCCCGGTCCTCTAGCCATGGCTTCAGACATATCCAGGCTCTTCTTCAGCATAGAACAAAGGTGTTTGGATTCAATCCGATGTAAATAAACACCGACTGCTTGCGATTGATGGGGAAAGACGTCCCGTACATGAATCCCCATAATTGCATGCACACTCGCACTCATGGAACCTCCTCTCTCCACATGTCGCCTAATATCCCGAGCCCATGTGCCACGTCATGGCGACGCTCCCCCAGTCAACCTTCGGTTCCATAGGTGATTGTCGAGAAATCGACTGGCACGCCCGCACCCCGGTCTTGTCACCCTAGCCCCCGGAAACCTCTCGTGCCAGTCGACCCCCTCTCGACCTCCCGTAAAAAGGCGAGTGCCCGGTGAGAGGTATACGGCTATGAAGGAGGATACCCGAGATATATCAAACTCCCGTATTTTCCTTTTTCGCTTTATTCCTTCCCGCATCCTGATCACCAATCCCCCGACGACAACAAGGATGGCACACCTAGTGGGACGTCTCCTGCCTTTCTTCTTTCTGCTGTAGAGAAGCTTGTGCTTGCCCTGAAGCCGTGGTGCCCTTTTTCCTGTCCTTGCAGAAGAGGTAGAGGGGGACACACGTACACATTTCCCGGCAGCTTCCAGTTCGCATTCTGATAGCCGGACCGCGCCCGACGACCGTCTCCGACCGTCGCACCAATCCAGCATCCATCACTCCAGCGACCATGGCGGCCGTGACCTATGGCACCATTGTCATCGCCACCCATGCATGGGTGGGCTACTTGGCGACACCGATCGCTTTCGGCAGCTTCGCCCCTGTCGTCGGATCACCCTACTTCTTGGGTGTGGTCCCGGTGGCTGTTCCGCAACCACTCCCAGTGCCTGTGCTTGTCCGTGCGGTCGACACGCGGCGCCCTTCTCTAGCATCGGTGGCCCGCCCGAGCGTCAGGCTCGGGGCCTCCACCATCGGTCCCCGTGGGGGCCCTACATCATCTCTCGCCTGGACAAGCGTCAGTTCTCGGGCCATGCACCGATCGGTCTCCAACACGGGCTCTATGCCCCGGGCCTCGGCCACTACCTCAACATCTTACTTGGGTTTCCAATCCCGAGTCCCTTGCCAAGTCGGGACCCGACACGGGCTCCTATCCCCGGGTTTGCGGCTTCCCAGCTTCTTCCTCGGGCTTCCAACCCCGAGTCCTAGCCGAACCGGCATCCGACACGGGATCCCTACCCCGGATTCTTGGCTCCTTAGTACTTTGCTCGGGTTTACAACCCCAAGTCTCGACTAAGCCTGCTCCCGATACGGATTTTCGACCTCGGGTTCAAGGCTCTCCAGCATGTCACTTGGGCTCTCTGACCCTAGTCCGGACCGAGCCGACACTCAATGTGGGTTCCCAACCCCGAGTTCGAGGCTCCCCAATATTCAGCCCGGGCATACAACCCCAGGTCTTACCAAGGTTGGTCCCCGATGCGGACTATCCGCTTTAGGCCCCTGGCCTCCCAGCTCTACCACGGGTGTAATGCCCTGGATCTTGGTAGGTCTTGCTGGATCTTCATTGGATCTTTTGGATTTGTTTCGGTGAGTTTAGGTTCGCTTTTGTGGCTTCCGAGTTTAGCTTTACGAGCCGTGTGGGTTTTTCTCTCGTACTAGTTACGGAACCCTACGGTGAGTTTGGTTGGTAGTTCCTCGACTCGTGAATGCTGCAGCGACGATGTACTCTTCAAGCCGGTTGTTTCGACTATTTTTGCGTATTTTTCTGAGATAGGGCCAGAAATTGGATTTTTCAGAAATTAGGAAAATTCCTAATTTCTTTTCCTATTTCTTTTCTTTCCTCTCTCCTCCCTTCTCATTTCTCCGCCACCATCTCTCTCTCCCATTTTCTCTCCTCTCGAGTTTCCTCGGCTCCGGTTGCAGATGGAGGACCTAGGAGCGAGTGTTGGGGATGCTGTGGAGCTGACTGGGTGCGCGATAGGGCGAGGATGGAGTGGTTTTGGCGCGATCCCGAACGGTGGATTCAAAGCCGGTGTTTGAGCTCGCTGCGTGGTTTTCGGCGCGGTTTAGTCCCTTCGGGGGACAGTTTCTTCGATGGAGGTAGGGAGACGGACCGCCACCTTGTTCTACACGTTTCCTCCGTTTCCGTGCATGATTTGGTGCTCGATCGGGGGAGATCGGGCCGATTTTGTGAAAACCGTGGTTTTTGGGGTTTTCAGGGTTCGCCGGAAAATGACAACAATTTGTAGTGTGGTTAATGTTGAATTGACCGCTGGGATGTCTGGATCCCATCCAAGCTAGTTTCGTGTTGATCGGTCGTCATTCGAGGCCGGTAGGAGTCCGGGAACCTCGGTGATTCGTTTAGGGTCGATTTGATTAAATCACCCAGATCTTGCGTTTTAGTGCTTGCATGTGGGCTTTTTAGCCTCCTAGAGTTATTTTTCATCATCTAGCTTTGTTTCCCCTGCGCTTCGGCGTGAATGGGGCGTGGAACGGCTCGATTTGGCCAATCCACTATTTTCCCGCCGTGACTGGTGTAGCGGTCATTTCAGTGACCGCCAGAGGTCCCTGACGGCCCTACGATAGACCGTCACAGCATCTGGGCGTTTTTAGTTCTTCGTGGTCTTGGGAGTGTGACGGCCCAGGGGAGGCGCGTCACAGCTCTCGGACGCGTCCGGGGTGATGCGTCACGCTTGTTTTATCGTTTAGCGTTTTGGTTAAGGCGGTTCCTCTGACGCGCCTGCCCTAGTGCGTCAGAATCTTTTAACGCACCTCGTGTAGGCCGTTACGTTGCGTTTGACTTGGAGTTTGACTGTTGTGGCGATTTGTGTAACGGTGGTGTCCCCGTACGTCACAGTGTTGTAACGCGCCTGCTCCAGGTCGTTACGTGCTGTTTTGGCCGAGTTGGGTGGTTGTGCCGTTGGCTCTAACGACCACGCCCTCGTGCGTTAGGCTTGTGTAACGCGTCCGTGATGGACCGTTACGTGCCTTTCGGCCATTATTTTCTTGACTTGAGCCAGTTGGCCCTGACGCGCCCGCCTTGCTGCGTTAGGCTGTGTAACGCGCCTGGGCTTGTGCGTTACGTGGTTCGAGTTACCGTTTTTGTCTGAGGTCTGTTGGCCCTGACGGCCCGGGTCGGGCGCGTCAGAGCGGTGTAACGCGCCTGGTGTAGGCCGTTACGTGCCTTGTGTGTTTTAGATGTTGGTTAGGGCGGTGTGTGTGACGGCTCTCCTCCTGACCGCCACGTTGCTGTAGCGCGTCTGTTGTAGACCACCATAGTTGGAGTGTAACGGCCTAGCGTTAGACCGTCACATTCGAGTAACGGTCTAAGGGTGGTGCGTTACAGTCCTTCTGCTCCGATTTTCGTGGTTCTGGTTTCTGACTGTCTTGGCTTATCCTTGTGGTCTGCCGCTTTCCCGTGGATGTCTCCTGACACCCTATGAGGGCTAAGACTACGTTGTGAGGTGGCCAGGAGTCTTCTTGCTTGTGGTAGGATTCTCTTTCCTACTGTTGAGTCGTCGTTGTTTGGTTCCGGTTAACCCGGGGTGACCCAGTGGTTGACTAGTGACCTTGTGAGGGTGTCTTGGCGGTTCTATCCAGTCCGAGACACTGGTTCTGGATGCTTTGAGGTATTGTTTTACCTCGATTTTCATGTCCAGGCGTGTCTAAGGGCCTTCGGTGTTCCCTTAGGTCTCCGTGAGTCGTTTCCTGCGGAGTGTCGTTTCCTCTGGCTTAGGATTAGACCGATTGGCGGCTTGTTCCGCCGTTTGTGACAATCTTGCCTTTGAGTCGTCCGACTCAAGGATCGTTACGCTGTAGGTCTAGTTGCCTAGTCCTGAGTCTGTTGGCAGTTGTCTTGCTACCTTGGTGCTTCGTAGTACGTGCGATAGTGCTTCCTTGCCTGTTTGTACTACAGCCCTTGTTTCGGAGTCTTGTGTTTTGTGCGCCTCCGATTGTTGTTGCCCTAAGGCCTTTGAGTTGCCGACCCGCCTTGGATGGCGGAGGTGTGTTCCCGAGATACGGTTCGTAAGCTAGTTCCGTGGGCTCCCAGCCAACGGTACATCCTACCAAGGGAGAAAACTAGCTGGAGTACCTGGCTTAGGCTAGAGCCAGTGTGTGCACACGTGGTCAGGGGCTTTGGATTTACGTCGACAGGCGTGACCCTGACCGGTTACTTGATGCTGTTGTTCCTGTTTGGTTCAGTGCGCGTGTCTGCGACTCTACCATGGCTTCAGCGGTATTGTAGGCGAGACACTCGTGGCGCAGCATAAGACGTCTATGGACGCAGCTGGCTGTTGCTCTGGTGGAGAGGTGCGTCCGTCTGTGGCGCGTGCCTCTCCACTGCTCTTTGCATTTCTTGCACGCCGTGACCTTTCCGAGTTAGCCCTCTCGTGGCCCTACTCGAGGTCAGCGTGGTGTGCATGACTTTCTAGTCGTGGGTGTGTCGTCGAGTCTGTCGGTCGTCTGTGTGGGTCTTTTCTTGACCTTTTTGTCGGTCCTTGCAGGTCTTCATCTTAGGCCTGGTGCCGAGTTGGCAGATCGGTGACTTCTGACTTTGTTAGATCAGAGTCGCCCTTCTGTCACTCTTTGGAGTAGTTTGGGGTGCCGAGGTTAGTTCGGTCGCCACTTGTCTGGCGCGGGTTCTTCCCCTTTCGTACTTGTTCGCTACTCCTACTCCCCGTCTGTTCTCTACTGCTTCTAGAGTAGCTTTACAGCTTTGTAGTGTAGTTTTCCCGCTTTGCTACACCTGATGTTCCTCCTGTTATTTTGTTGTTCCGTGTTACTACGTGTTTTTCAGTGGGGATCCGCATGACCCCTACTGAGCCAGTGACATGAGGCTCACCCCTGCTTTTCAGGTGGGGTGACGTCGTTCGTTCTGCTTCCGTGTGGTTCCTGGTGCGCTTGCTCTTAGCGTGTCGTTGTGCCCAGCTGGTACCTGCGTCGGACTTCCCCCGACTTTACGGTACGTCTTTCTTTTCTGTCGACTGTACTATGCTAGACTTGCTGTCTTTAGCTTTGGACTTGACTCTGGTGTATAATTATTTAATTAAAACTATTAATTAAAAAGTAATTTTATTTCTGCTACTTTAGCAAACCGATCTAATGAAAATTAATTGCTTTTGTTATATCTCTGTCGCTTCAATGTACTCTACACATGCCTTTATCCCTTCGGAGCTTTCCCGCTCTTGGGAGGCCTCGCGGGTTCCAAGTGGTATCACTTGTATTCGGTAGTCCTACCGGGTATACCTGGTATCTGGGATCCGGGTCGCTACAACGGGGTCTTTCCCCCTACAGTCCAGCAACGCCAACTCCCAGCACAGGTCTTCCTCTTTAGGAGGCGGCAATCTCAACGCTCGCCATGGGCCCTCTATCTCACACTCCAGCTACGCCAGCACTCGCTATAGGTTCACGACCTCGGGTTGCTGGAACCCCAGTGCCTTCCGCAACATTGGTTCTCGGTGCAAGATCGCCATCTCGAGCATCGACAACACTTCTGTCGGCTCGGGAAAGAGCTTACGCCCAAGTCACTCAGTCATCAGCTCTCGATATGGGCCTCGTGCCCTGGAGGTCGATCCTGGTGCTTTCGGCCAACGGTTCCGTTCTGTCAACAGCGGTGGATTGGGTCTTCTCGGTTTACCACCTCGGAGCAAGATCTTTGATGGGAATCGACGCCGAGCACTGACTTTTTATTTTACATTTGAGTCCTTTTATTTGCTTTTATATCCTTGGGAAAGTATATGTGCAATTGTAAGACTATATAAGCCAATGTGTCATTCCCTAGGATTGTTTGGGTTTTTATGCAAAATGTCAGTAGGTCCAGCAAGGGGGCCCTCACTCCTTCCCCATTGATCCACATAAGCCATATGGGTCCATGTGGGGCTGGTCAAAGTCCTAGGTGGCATCTAGAAGGTCAATTGAACACATGGGGACACATGTGAGACAATGGGGTTAAAATGTCAAAGGGAGGCACCTACCTTACCTACCTTGGTCAAGGGGGCGCCCCCCCATTTTGGGTGATTTTTGATTTTTTGTAAAAACCTATTAGAACTAATTAGTTCTATCCTTAGTTAGCCCCTCCCTAACCCTAGATCTGAGGTTAGTATAGGTCATTTTGTGTTTCATATATATATCATGTATTTCCATTTTGTGAGATTTAATGAAATGAATTTTCAGAAAAAATGCTTGGAGCCTCTTGGAGGGTATGGCCCTCTTTCCTCTTCCTCTGGTTCTTCTTCCTCCTCCAGTCCTCTAGGGTGTGAAGCCCCTTCTTCTTAGCCCCTCTGAGTTCTCTTTCTGCTGCCGCCGCCATCGCACCGTCGTCGCGCCGCCGCCACCGTCATCGAAGTTCTGTCTCCATCAGGACAGAACCTCTCCTCCAAAATTGTATCTCTGGTTCTTGTTGTCTGATTGAGCCCTAATTTTGAGGGTTTGTTCTGTCTATCTCCTTTAACCTGCAGTTAAAATTCCGTGTCATTTGGAGTCTATTTGATAATTTTCCCATATTTTTGTTTGTCCTCTCAGTAATCTGCCCTTTTGCAGATCTACGGGACAGAGTCTCCTTGTTGTAATTTCTCCACCCACTTATAAAATTTTAAAAAATCCACAAAAATTCCCTAGTGTTCCTCACATATACACCCTTCCACCATAATTTTTTTTGAGTCAAAAAAAATCATTGAGCCCTCGGTCAAAGGTTTGTTTCAGGCAGATTCATCCGCCCTGTGTGTCTGTCAGTCCGGGTCAGAAAATAAAGGCAGTTTGTAGTCATTTTTATTTTTAATCCGTTCTGTGGATGGAGCCACCAAAACAATATGTTGTAGATCTCCGAGTCCTCTATCCATCGGTACCTCTTGTGCATCAATCCGACATCGGATCTGGTCGTAGGAATTCTTTTCGTGAAGGTGTGCAGAGCAGATCCGAATTCAGCCAACACAACTCAGTCCGGGAGAAAATTCAGTAATAAATATCAAAGGTCAACTTCAGCGACCTCCCCTTCAGAGAGTCGATCAGGGACATCCCGCCATCGTCCCAGCCAAGAGGCGCCTCCGGAAGATCTCAGGAAGACGATGTTCCTTTAGAAACCGTTGCTTGCTGTCCAGTGAGTCAGCCACCGAGTTGGCGCAGCACCGAGTTGGAATAGTGCCGAGTCGGACCAGCAGGCCGAGTTCGTGCCGTACGCACCTCCAGATTGCTGCCCGTCAACCCAGGGTCGGTCCTCCCAGGCCCCACTTGTATCCCTTTACCTCCCTGCGTGGAGTGGGCAATAGATTTCACTATTGTAATTAACTTTTACCGTTGTTACCGGGAGTTACCGAAACTGGCCGGGAACGTCTTCCCCACGCCCGGAGCGTGGAGGTGAACTCGCTGCCCTCCTCGTAGGCATTGCTTTACTCGTATTACTTCGTATATGCCGCTGCATGTGATAGGTTTCTAGCTTGTTATTCTATTATCACCGCTGCGAGAGAGCGAGATTGAGTGTACCGTCCCGTGACTCGATCCGAGTTAACGCGGAAAGGCCGATACCCGAAACTCACGGCTGGTTTCTCAACCACGCCCGGTCCCACATCTTCCCGCGTATAGGGACAATCGCGAGCTAGAGTCCCAGGTCACGTGTCTGTCCCGCATCAATTTGGTATCAGAGCGCCAGTTGAGTCTAGGGTGTCTAAAATAAAAAAAAAGTGTCATTTACGTCTAGTCATCGTCTAAGTCGGTCTAAGGTTGCATCCACATACCATTATTCGGTATATAAAAAGGTGTCACCCGACCGTTAGGTTACGCCTATCGGAGAGGTGATTCACTTGCGCGAGTGATCTTCGGGTCGATTAATTCCGCCGCGTACCGAATCTTGGTCGTGTCTAGGTGTGTAGTCGAGTCTCATTTCAACTTTGCATTTGCATCACATTCTAAGTCGTGTCTAGGTGCTTGCATTAGTTGGCATAACATTTCGCTTATAAAATAAAAACAAAAAAATGGCCTTGCATATCTATTCCTAGGGGATCGAACCCCATCTTCGCCACCATGGCCACACCCCGAGTCCATAGTCCCGATGAAGTGGCCAGAATGTTCCGAGCCATTATGGGAGCAATGAAGGGGTTGAGTACACGCCTAGATCGGTTGACTACAGGGGTAGATCGATTGACTACCGGGGTAGATCGGATGGAAGGGTACATCCCGGTGCCACACCAAGGACCCCTTCTCCACGAGGAGGATATTCCTTCATCACCCATGAGAGCTCCATTACCGTCAGCCTCATCTTCCGATCTTATTTTGGAACCATCTTATTTGGAGCCACCAAGGTCCGAGCCACCCGTGTTTCTAACGGGTACACTATACATAGCAGAGCTGCTTCTTAGTTGGCTGAAGGATGGCTTGGTCCCACGTCCTTACCCTTCTATGGACCCCACCATACAATTAGTGCCCGTCAACTACTTCCACACTACCTTTCGGTCTAGTCACCATGTTGATACATTGGATGACCTTATTTTGGGTTTAGGTTGGCAATGGAAGTTGACGCATATATTGGCCCGAGGCTTCGACCAACCCGCTAGTCGTAGCTTCACCCATCCAGCCATAGGGTCCATTACCTCCGCATGCACTGTGGGTTGTGTCACCACGAAGATTCTTCTATTTCTCCTGATGCCGGCCGAGTCCGACTTCGTTCCCTTTTGCCCAAGGGAGGAATCCTATTTTCTAAACATGACCGTCGTCCCACCGATCACAATGTATGACGGTGATTATGAATTCTTAACTTGGGACCGAGTCATGAGGGAACCCACTTCATGGGGTCATACCTTCTTTGACCCTTTTGACCCCTTCACTTGTGAACCTCCCGAGCTATCATATTTACTCCACTTCTTCCAAGGAGTTCACTATTCCACCCCTACCCCTTAGTCTAGTTGGCAAGCCGTACCTACGTCTAGGGGTAATGACGAGGGAAGTTTTGGATCTCCTAGCCATTCCCCACCCAAATCCCATAGGTCGCCAATGCATGAGTGGTACATCTTAGGGTATCTGGGAGTCCTCCATCCCGTCAACCATCGAGTACATCTAGTGTATGCATGGCACATATTCGGGTGTCCTGGTTCGCCGTCACACACGTACGGGTCGGACTAACATTAGGTTTATTTAGGGTCTGTGTGAGTCTTTGTTTCGTCCGGTTTGTTTGTCGAAGTGCATTGTGTGTCTGTGCGTACGTTGAGTCGAGTCAGTTTTGTACGCTCGCGTTGTTAGTCCCTTTCGAGTATGAGACTTGTCGGACTATTGGGATCGGTTCCACTCCACATATCGGATCTAGTCACATAAGGGACAAGCGGTGATTCCTAGTGAGTCTTCGAGCCGCCTTCCCTCCTTTGAGAGTGACCCCACCCCGGAGTGTCCACCTCTAGCCTCATTTCCCAGCAGCGTGTGCATATCGAATCTATAGGGGATGAGTAGGTGTCGCTTACCTGGAGTGGAGCGTACTCCGCGCTTCCAGGTTCGGTGACGGATCCGCCTGAGCTACCCGAGCAGCCATACCCCTTACTCGACGGGGTCGAGTACTTCCCACCCGGGGAGAGTTGATGGGAATCGACGTCGAGCACTAACTTTTTATTTTGCATTTGAGTCCTTTTATTTGCTTTTATATCCTTGGGAAAGTATATGTGCAATTGTAAGGCTTTATAAGCCAATGTGTCATTCCCTTGGATTATTTGGGTTTTTGTGCAAAATGTCAGTAGGTCCAGCAAGGGGGCCCTCACTCCTTCCCCATTGGTCCACATAAGCCATACGGGTCTATGTGGGGCTGGTCAAAGTCCTAGGGTGGCATCTAGGAGGTCAATTGAACACATGGGGACACATGGGAGACAATGGGGTTAAAATGTCAAAGGGAGGCACCTACCTTACCTACCTTGGTCAAGGGGGCGCCCCCCCATTTTGGGTGATTTTTGATTTTTTGTAAAAACCTATTAGAACTAATTAGTTCTATCCTTAGTTAGCCCCTCCCTAACCCTAGATCTGAGGTTAGTATATGTCATTTTGTGTTTCATATATATATCATGTATTTCCATTTTGTGAGATTTAATGAAGTGAATTTTCAGAAAAATTGCTTAGAGCCTCTTGGAGGGTGCGCCCCTCTCCCCTCTTTCTCTGGTTCTTCTTCCTCCTCCAGCCCTGTAGGGTGTGAAGCCCCTTCTCCTTAGTCCCGCTGAGTTCCCTTTTTGCTACCGCCGCCGCCACCGCCGCTGTAGCGACCCGGATCCCGGATACCAGATGTACCCGGTAGGACTACCGAATACACGTGATACCACTTGGAACTCGCGAGGCCTCCCAAGAGCGGTAAAGCTCTGAAGGGAAAAAGGCATGTGTAGAGTACATTGAAGCCACAGAGATAATACAATAAGCAATTAAGTTTCATTAGATCGGTTTGCTAAAGTAGTAGAAATAAAAATTACTTTTTAATTAACAATTTCAATTTAACAATTACACCAGAGTCCAGTCCAAGAAATTAAAGACGAGTATAGGCCACAGGAAAAGAACGTACACTGAGGTCGGGGGAGACCCGACGCAGGTACAGCTGGCAGCTACGAACACGCCACGCCAGGAACCACGAGCAGAGACGACGCCCACCTGAAAAGTAGGGGTGAGTCTCCAAACAGAGGCTCAGTAGGGGTCACGTGAATCCCCACTAAAAAAACACGCAGAACACGGAAACAGGAAGCAACAGTAGAAATAGCAGGTGTAGCAAAGCAGGAAACTACACTACGAAGCTGTAAAAAGAATGGGAATAGCAGGAGTAGGGAACAAGCTGAGAGCAAGGGGAGGTAAAAGAAAGGGGAAGAGCGAGGCTGTGAAACCCGGAACACGGCCACCGAGAAGAACTCGGCTCCCAAAGCTACTCTAAACAGCAGTAGAATGGCGACTCTGATCTGACAAGGTCAGGAGTTACCGATCTGCCGACACGACGCCAGGCCTAAGGCAAGGACCTACACGGATGGACAAAGGTCTAGAAAAGACCCAAACAGACGACAGACAGACACAATGGCACACACGATTAGAACGTCGTGCACGCGACGCCACACTAACCTCGAGTAGGGCCATGAGAGGGCTAACTCGGGAAGGTCACGGCGCACAAGAAACGCCGAGAGTCACGCGTCACGTGACGGAAGCACCTCCTCACAGAGAGAACAGCCAGCTGCGTCCACTGACGTCTTATGCTGCGCCCCAAGTGTCTCGCCTACAGTACCGCTGAAACCACGGTAGAGTCGCAGACACGCGCTGAGTCAAACAGGAACTACAGTGACAAGTAACCAGTCAGGGCTACGCCCGTCGACGTAAGTCCTCAGCCCCTGACAACGTGTGCACACACTGGCTCTAGCCTAAGCCAGGTTCTCTAGCTAGTTTTCTCCCTCGGTAGGACGCTACCGTTGGCTGGGAGCCCACGGAACTAGCTTACAAACCGCGTGACGGGAACACCCCTCCGCCATCTGCAGGCGGGTCGGCAACTCAAAGGCCTTAGGGTTACAACAAGCGGAGGCTCACAAGACACAGAGACTCAAAAACACGGGTGTTGAAGTACAAGCAGGCAAGAACGCCCAACGGCACGTACTTCGAAGCGCCAATGGCAGCAAGACAACTGCCAACAGACTCACGACAAAGAAACTAGACCTACTCACATGACGATTCTTGAGTCGGACAACTCAAAGGCAAGATCGTCACTGACAGCGGAACAAGCCCCCAATCAGTCTAATCCTAAGCCACGGGAAAAACGACGCTCCGCTGAAAATGACACACGGAGACCTGAGGGAACACCGAGGACCCTCAGCACGCCTGGACACACGGACTGAGGTAAGGCGATACCTTGAGGTATCCAGAACCAATGTCTCGAGCTGGACAGAACTGCCGAGACACACAAAGCTACATGTCAACCCTTGGGTAACCCCCGGTTGACTGGAGCCAGACAACACCGACACAAAACATGGCATGCACGAGCACTCCTGGCTGTCACATCATAGTTACTACCCTCATAGGACATCAACAGACACCTATGGGTCACGGGCAAACCACGAGACCAAGCCAAGACAAGCAGAAACCGAAATGACAAAAACCACGCTCTGGCAGAACGGACCGTCATTCAACCACTAGGCAGACCCAGCAGTCAAGGAACAGCCGCCACACAACCAGAGACAACAACATTGGTAATTCTAGATTGTGTCGTTAGGGAACTGTCGTAGTCAGGGAAAAGACCGCACCCAGTCACCTAAACCGATCGATCCAGAAGACCACTGCCACACAAACACAGCCCTAGAACACCAACCTATGACTGCCCAACACACGGGCGAACACTGAACACCCAACAGCCATCACGGCCACAACAGGGCTGTAACGCACCACCACGGGGGCGTTACCGGTGCCTGACGCACCAGGGCGGGCGCGTCAGAGCCAACAAGCACAAAACCACAACGCGAGCCATGTAACGCACCAGGGCAGGCGCGTTACAGCGGCCTAACGCACGGGAGCAGACGCATCAGGGCCAACAGACCCAAGTCTGAAAACGTCAGACAATCAGCACGTAACGGTCCACGGCGAACGCGTTACAACACTACGACGCACGGGGGCAGGGCCGTTAGAACCAACAGACTCAGCCACTCAGCTCAACCAAACGGAGTGTAACGGCCTGGGGTAGGCGCGTTACACAGCTGTGACGTACAGGGGCACAGCCGCTACACGAACCGACTCAAATGGTCAAATCCGGTCAGACAGAACGTAACGGCCTGGGGCAGGTGCGTTACACCAGCCTGATGCACCAGGGCAGGCGCGTCAGAGGAACCGACTTAACGAAAATGCAAGACGACAAAATAGCTGTGACGCATACTCCCGGACACGTTAGAGAGCTGTGACGCACCACACCTGGGCCGTCACACTCCCACAGCCATGAAAAACTTAGAACGAACAAACGTTGTGGCGGTCTATCGTAGGGCCGTCAGAGACTGTGACGGTCTCTGGTACGACCGCTACACCGGCCACGACGGGAAAATAGTGGAAACGCGAAATCGGGCCGTTCCACGCCCCATTCACGCCTAAGCGTAGGGGAAACAAAGCTAGACAACGGAAAGCAACTTCAGGAGGCTAAAAAGCCCACATGCACGCTCTAAAACGCTAGATCGGGGTGATTTCAACGAATCGACCCTAAACGAGTCATCGAGGTTCCCAGACTCCTACCAGCCTCGAATGACCACAAATCGACATGAAACTAACATGAATGGGATCTAGACATCCCAACGATCACTTTGACACTAACTACGCCACAAATGGTTGCCGTTTTCCGGCGAACCCTACAAAACTCGAAAATCACGGTTTAGGCAAAACAAGCCCAAACTCAGCCGTTTCTGCGCCGAACAACGTGCAATGACAGGGAAAATGGGCAGGAAGAAGTGGTGATCCGTCACCCTACCTCCACCGAAGAAACCGGGCCCCAAAGGGACTAAACCACACCAAAAACCACGCCGCGAGCTCAAACGTCGACTTTGAATCCACCGTTCGGGATCGCGCCAAAACCACTCCATCTTCATCTCGTCGCGTACCCAATCAGCTCTGCAGCATCCCCAACACGTGCCCCTAGGTCGTCCGTCTACAGTCGGAGCCGAGGAAGCTCGAGAGGAGAGAAAACGAGAGAGAGAGAAGCGGCGGCGAAATGAGATGGGAGGAGAGAGGAAGAGAAAGAAAAAGGAAAAAGAAATTAGAAATTTTCCTAATTTCTGAAAAATCTGATTTTTTGGACTAACTCCGAAAAATACGCAAAAATAGTCAAAACGACCGGCTTGAAGAGTACATCGTCGCTGTAGCGTCCGCGAGTTGATGAACTGACAAATAAACTCACCGTAGGGTTCCGTAACTAGTACGATAGAAAAACCCACACGGCTCATAAAGCTCAACTCGGAAGTCACAAAAGCGAACCGAAACTCACCGCAACAGATCCGAAAGATCCAATAAAGATCCAACGAGATCTACCAAGGATCCAGCAGAGATCCGGGGCATTACAGTCGCCATCGCACCGCCGTCGCGTCGCCGCCACCGTCATCGAAGTTCTGTCTCCGGCAGGATAGAACCTCTCATCTGAAATTGTATCTCTGGTTCTTGTTGTCTGATTGAGCCCTAATTTTGAGAGTTTGTTCTGTCCATCTCTCCTAACCTCCTGTTAAAATTTCGTGTCATTTGGAGTCCATTTGATAATTTTCTCATTTTTTTGTTTGTCCTCTCAGTAATCTGCCCTTTTGCAGATCTACGGGACAGAGTCTCATTGTTGCAATTTCTCCAACCACTTATAAAATTTTAGAAAATCCACAAAAATTCCCTAGTGTTTCTCACGTATACCCCCTTCCACCATAATTTTCGTTGAGTCAAAAAAAATCATTGAGCCCTCGGTCAAAGGTCTGTTTCAGGCAGATTCATCTCTGCCCTGTGTGTCTGTCAATCCGGGTCAGAAAAAAAAGGCATATTGCAGTCATTTTCATTTTTAATCCGTTCTTTGGATGGAGCCACCAAAAATATATGTTGTATATCTCTGAGTCCTCTATCCATCGGTACCTCTTGTGCATCAATCCGACATCGGATCTGGTCGTAGGAATTCTTTTTGTGAAGGTGTGCAGAGCAGATCCGAATTCAGCCAACACAACTCAGTCCGGGAGAAAATTCAGTAATAAATATCAAAGGTCAACTTCAGCGACCGCCCCTTCAGAGAGTCGATCAGGGACATCCCACCATCGTCCCAGCCAAGCGGCGCCTCCGGAAGATCTCAGGAAGGAGACGTTCCTTTGGAAACCGTTGCTTGCTGTCCAGTGAGTCAGCCACCTTGTTGGCGCAGCACCGAGTTGGAATAGTGCCGAGTCGGACCAGCAGGTCGAGTTCGTGCCGTACGCACCTCCAGATTGCTGCCCGTCAACCCAGGGTCGGTCCTCCCGGGCCCCACTTGTAGCCTTTTACCTCCCTGCGTGGAGTGGGCAATAGATTTCACTGTTGTAATTAACTTTTACCGTTGTTACCAGGAGTTACCGTAACTGGCCGGGAACGTCTTCCCCACGCCCGGAGCGTGGAGGTAAACTCGCTGCCCTCCTCGTAGGCATTGCTTTACTCGTATTACTTCGTATATGCCACTGCATGTGATAGGTTTCTAGCTTGTTATTCTATTATCACCACTGCGAGAGCGCGAGATTGAGTGTACCGTCCCGTGACTCGATCCGAGTTAATGCGGTAAGGCCGATACCCAAGACTCACAGCCGGTTTCTCAACCGCGCCCGGTCCCACGTCTTCCCTCGCATAGGGACGATCGTGAGCTAGAGTCCCAGGTCGTGTGTCCGTCCCACATCAATCTTCCTCGGCTCCCCAGAAGAGAGTCGCAACGGCCGTAAAGGCAGGCGACCCGCTGCTGCAACCAGCAATTCCGACAAGACTATTCTTGTTGGCGACTTGCGGATTTGACTCAACGGGGGTGAACCAATCGTATCTCGGGAGCGAACCATTCCTACGGTCTCGACTACCAACCGCTTCAGCCTCCTGCAGCGAACGTGAGAGGGTAAAGCGAAGCTCAGAAGAGCGGGCGCCTCGGTGACAAACCAGGGACACCCGCACCAGCCTGATACCTAGGCTCCCAAGTCTCGTCGAAGGAACAACGACAAGGGAGATCAACAACTTTGCCTGAGAAGAATCTGGGTTACCCCGGAAGAGGCTCAAGCTGTTCGGAGGGCACGTACCAAGAACCCTCTTGGAATGCTCAGGCGCGGGGTCGGGCGGGACGTAGCTTAATCTCCATCGGTATAGTCCGACGACACCCAGCCACTCAGCATCTCCCACCTAAATAAGCGGAGATAAAGAAGGACTCATTCCGGGCCCCGCCAGCCCCCAGCCCCGAGCTCTCCTCGGGTCGACACCGTGATGGAGGCTCCATTGCAACGAACCTCGGTCTTTGACAGATTGAGGGCACCAGTCTGCTCTGAGAAGCATTCCCAGAAAAAGTGGACAGTTCAGCTTATCAACGACACAGTTCGGGTGTTCGCGTGTTATACCACCGGACGCCAGCCCGACACGTAGCCAGACGACATGAACCAGCCTCTTGTCAAACTCAGGAGGCATCGTCACCAAATGCAGCCTCTGGCACCATCGGGCCACATCGGCACTTTAGTCAGACCGCATGTAACAACCCGAAATCTGAACACCGGGAAGGCCCGATAGCCCAAATCTTGAACTGCCACCCACGAGTCTGAAGACTCGGAAGGGTTGAAAGGATGGTGTGAAGATATACAAGAATATAAAAGAATTGCAGAGTTACACAGATTAAATGAATTAAGCAGGAAGCAATAATTAACAATAATTAAATTACATGGTCCACAAAATAACAGCAGCCTAAAAAAGATAGTAGTTTACAACTAGTACAGTCCAAAGAAAAGTACAACTACGCGGGGCATACCCCGGAACTGGCAACTAACCCTGGGCACCTGAACCACGTGGAGCCTCTGAAGCGCTCCCCTGAAGCCTCGTCTCACCTGAAACACGGTGAAAACACGCAGGGAATGAGCCTCAAAACATAAGGCTCAGTAGGGATCATTCGGTCCCCACCTCTTAAATCGAGAAACTACGCAGAAAGTAACTACAAGCTACTACGACGGCCAGTACAGAACACATGGCACGAAAACTGAGACAACTCGTCAAAAGCCAAAGAAAACGCAAGAGTCACTACCAGACAAAGACAGGAGTACCAACCCGCTAGAAGCAAGGCCGGATGCATCCACTGAGGACTTAAACCGCGCCTCGGGTGTCCCCCTCGACCCCTGGTGGAACGGGGACACCGTACTAGTAACCACAGAACAAGTGGCTAGCTGGGGTAACGCTCGTCAGTGCGGGTCCAACCGCCCCCAACCACGTGTGCACACACAGACCGCGCGTCCCTGGTCTGGCCCTCTAACTGGTTTTCCCCTCAGTCGGACTCTAGCAGCAAGACGTGGGGCCCAATGAAAACCAATCTAAAATCATCTCTTGGGGTAGCCTCACCACCACTCCCTGGTGGGACCACTCGCGTGTCAGAAGGCTACGACTAGTGGAGGGTCACTGAAGGAGTAGACTCTCTAGTCAACGAAAAACGATGTCTAAACCGGACAAAGTACAAGGGCCGCGCCTCGTACCGACACTGACTCACGGTGACACGAGCCGAGAACACCAACTCCCGGGATCCCACGGCAGCCTCACGTGTGGCCCCCACATGATGCCCGGCATCAGTCAGACCACGGGTAAGCACGCGGATTGAGATCCACTCACTCGGGACTCGAATCGGCAAAACATAACTCCGGTCGGACATAGATCTCTGGCGGTCCACCTTTGGGCCGCCACAGGGTGGGCATGTACTCCTGTCACATGAGACGTGACTCTCCTATTTTCAGGTTTCATTTCTCGTCTGCGAGACGTGGTTCCCCCGACAGTTTCAGAGAGTGTTCCCAAGGTAGAGGTCTAGGGGTTTTTCCAGTGAGCATCACCGAGGGTTTCCCTGGACGGTGATAGGTCCACGACTGTGAGGTCGTGATCGTTTCTTCTAGTGGCATAGCTAGAGGTTCTTCCGTTAGTTCGTTAGTCCCCCGACTGTGAGATCGGGGCGCGTTTTCATGGTACAGTAGGAGTAGCTGTAGTGTCAAGTTTTGACCGGCCACCGGTTCGCTATTCCTGCTGTAGTTGTAGCTATTTTTCCTTTTCGCTACCGCCGTTGTTCTCAGTTGGGGTTCCGCGGGATCCCTACTGAGCCCGTGACAGGAGGCTCACCCCTGCTTTTCAGGTGCGATAGTTCTTCCTCGAGGTTCGAGGGTGCTGTTTGGAGGATCTTAGTTGCCTGCTCACCAGGCCGTGTGTTCACTTGGCATGTGGTACGTTTTACTACTTTAGACTGTACTTTCTGTTGGACTGGACTATGTTGTAGTTGTTTATTTATTTCTGTTAATTGTTGAATTGTCCTACTTTATTTCCTATTTCTTTGTGCCTCCACACTCCTTTTATCCCTTCCGAGCACTCCCGCTCATGGGTGGCGGGCCAGGATTCGAATGGTATTGGGTTCTTCTCGGTATCTGGATCTTGGGTCGTCACACCGTAGGCGTCAGAATGCGCTGAAGAGGTCCTGGTGGAGGACCGTGCCGCTCCTATCAGTGCGGATCCAACTAACAATGATCCTCCAGTGAATGAGGTTTAAGAGGTGACTCTTGAGACTCTCACGAAGGAGAACCATCATTTGAAGGCTCTCCTGCAAGATCTTCTGATGTGACACGCCTAAGGATGATGATGCTCTGATACCAATTTGATGTGATACGACCCCTCGGACCTAGATTTACAAGCAATCGAACCGAACGGCGGACTAGGAAAGAATGGCATTATGATATGTGACACGACCCCTCAGACCTAGAATTGCAAGCAACACAACGATTTTGGCAACGTGACACAAGCGGATTCACTCGCGTTGGCACACTCGGGTCCGTAGGAGGACCAGCGATGACGGTGAGGGTCCGAGGTTGGACCTCAATGTTCCAAGGCTATGGCCAGCTAAGGATGGACCCCAATGGGCCAGGGATGCCCCAATTCCGTGGGCGGCCAGCACTCCAAGGGCGTGGGATGTAGTGGTTCTCTCTCAACACGCTCCGCGGTGGCACTCAAATCGATGATATTTTGAGATCGGGCGCTCACTCACCGACCGACGGCACTAAGCAGCAATACTAAACAAGCAAAGCAATTCCAGTAGAGTAGGGCAACCCGAGGCTCACCTGATCGGTGTGAAGACACCGATCTCGGTCGGAGATGAGGGCGAGCGGGGAAGTGTGGAATCCTCGCACACTGCGCCGATGAAGCTTGACATGTTTAAAGATTACAATCACTACACCTGTGGGAACGCGGATTTTATCTTATTTATTTTATTTATTTATTTATTGATTTATTGGCGTGCCAGTCACATGTGTGACGATTTCATTGTGCGCTCGATCTGACTTGGTCAGTCGATTGTGAGTGATCGCGTCTAGACCAGAAGTCCGTCATACCATAAAGGTTATGACGTTAATTACGCCCTTCCTAAGAAGGACAACCCTTGATTAAACGCCAAAAATAGGAGGCCTCGAGAGGCAAACATATATTCATGTGCGCAAATGGAACTTCATACCGGAGCCAGGGAGGCGGGCAAGATAATAACATCAACCATAGATACAGATGATATCGTTAAGTCAGCGGTTCAAAGACCGGGCTTAGGGGGGAAGGGAAAATTTCAGTCACAGGCAGACTGGGCCGTGGCCATGATGGGGGTTCAAAGCATCGATCGATATTTTGACAGCATTTCCCCTTTATCTAGATTGTGCCCAGGGGGAAATAGACTATCACCCACGGAATGCCGGGATGAAAGCCGAAAGAGAGAAGTGCTGAACTTCGCGAACCGCATATCTGCCATGGGGCAATGTTTGATATTCCCTGTAGAAGCCGGCGGAACTCATGCAGTGGCAGAGCCCTCCCGAGCTAAAGGGGTTATTCATGAACCCGATGCGGGATGACGGAAAGTGAGCGAACGCTCAATGTTGCGCCCTCGCACGCGGATTGACCTGCGCGGTCAGGTCGCGGGGATCGACCTGCCCGGTCAGGTCACGGGGGTCAAGGGGACAGCGCCCCTTGCGGGGGTTTCCGGGGGCGGAGGCCCCGGAACAAAATTTGGATTGAGGGCTCAGTAATAAAATTTGGGGTATGCTATCAATGCAGTTCAAGTGTACATAAGTTCCCGGCGCAAAGGCAGAATGGCCGGGGTTCTCGACGTGCCAACTGGAGAGCTTCTCGGCGCGAAGGGGAGATGGCCAGGGGTGTTCTCGGCCTGGTTGAAAGGAGGAGGAAGAGGCTCTCGGCATGGCTGAAGAGGAGGGGGAGCTCTCGGCGCGCTGACAAGAGGGCCAAGGAGGGGTTCTCGGTGTGAGGGTTACCGGCGAGCTCAGGGCCGCGCCGGGAGCCATGGCGCTGAGAGAGTGTTGGTGTTCTGGCGCCGTGAGGACCCGGAAGGGGTTCCGGAGGCTCTGTTTTGGGTTTCTTGGCGATTCAGGACAAGCCAGATAGGTTCTGTGAAGTCAAAGTGGATCAGTTCATCAAATCTGAGCAGGATTAGATTTGGGCTTTATAGAAACATCGGGCTCCAGGGGGCATTCGGGAAGATCAAGGTGCAGAGAATCCCCGCCACCAGTGTGCAAAGTCCTGGGGACAGCTTAATATTGGCTTTCATCATCCTGGGAGAATTTTGACAGCACCTCCCCTTGACTTAGCATTTGCCAGGGGATGATAGACGATCACCCACGGAGTGCCGGGATGAAAGCCAGAAAAAAGGGGGTATGGGACCCCTAGCCCATGTATGTGCTTGCAGCACCAGCTTGATATCCTTTTTGAGGCCATTGAAGCTTATGCAGTGGCAGAGCTTCCCTGACTCGTAAGGTTATGTAGGGGAGTTATCCCCAATGATGTTTATCCCCGATTAATATTCCCTTTGAACTCCTCAGAACGCATATAATAACATGGCTCTTTGGGTTCGTAAGGTAGCAGAGAAACCCGGATCAGGAACGAAAGATGTAGGGAAGGTCCTCCCCATTACTGTATTTCCTCAGGACATGTATGATGGTCTCTGAACATCCCCTAGGCAGATGTGTATGGAGATCGAAAGGTTAAAAATGATGGTGCAGAAGTGGGCCTCTGACTGTGTTTCATTGGCCGAAGGAGGGATCTCGGCGTGGCTTTCTATTGGCCAAAGAGGGAGCCCTCAGCATGATTTTGCATTGGCAAAAGGGGTTCTCGGCATGGGCTTAGTCGGCCAAAAGAGGGGTTCTCGGCCAGGGGCTTCCCGGCGCGCTCGTCACCGCGCCGGGAAGCTGGCGCCAAGATGCACCAAGCCGGGAAGGCTAGGTGGAGAGGGATTTAACGGCCAAAAGGGGGTGTTCTCGGCGCGGGTTCCTCGACCAAACAAGGGGGTCTCGGCGTGGCTCCAAAGGCAAAAGGAAAGGGGGAGGCTCTCGGCCAGGGGCTTCCCTGCGCGCTCGTCACCGCGCCGGGAAGGTGGCGCCGGGAAGCTAAGAGCTGGGGGGTTCACGTGGAAGTGGCCTGAAGAGATTTTTTTATCGGTTTGCTGAAGAGGGAGGTCTCTCGGCAGCGTAGTTCTCGGCGGGGAAATTATCGCGCCGAGAAGGTAAAAAGGTTAAGGATTTCAGGGCTTGATTACGGCACTCTGTTTTGGGAAGTTTCTCAGATTCTAGCTCGGATTGAGACCGAATTTGGAGTACAGGATGGGGTTTCATGGATGCCTCTGGTAGAGGGATGCCAAGGGAGCCGAGAGACCAAATCAGGAGACAGAAGAGAGATCATCGTCCGGACCTGAGAAACTTTCTCTGTTTGCCGTCAGCCGTCTGGGGGATCAAGAGATGACTGTCTCTGATCCCCTGGACGAACCCAATGGCATCAAAAACTGGCGATGGATGGACTTTTAGCACTGAAACTCTAGGCCCTAAGCATTCAAGGCTTAGAATGGAGGACCCAGGGATCGAAATCATCATTCACCAAAGCCTGGCAGTTCAGGGAACCAAGAGATTGGTATCTCGGGTTCCTGAACAACATGAAGGGCTCGAGGGAAACACTCGGAACATATGCGGAGAATCTGCCATTGAGACAGGAAATGAGAAGGGAATGGAGCCCAATCACCCATTAGATGGGGGTGGGGGTCCTATCCTCATCCCTCTTCAGAGAACCAACGAGAATTCTGAAACCAGTACTGTATAAACTATTATGCATTTCAAATAGAAGACATATCCACAGGACGCAAAGGGGAAGAACTTCGATTGCCCAATATTCATCACTGCAATTGCAGCATTCCATTTCATTGCATCGTCTCACACTTACATCAACCATGAAAGGGAATATAAGAAGCAGAGAGGTACAAAGCAGAACCGGGATTGTCCGGCTACATATGATAAATCGAGAAGAAAACTCGCTAGATTACATCAAAGAAAAGGAAAGAAAACATGGGGGAGGGCGGAGCATTGACTCCTCTCCCTCCCCGGAGCAGCCCACCTGGAGCCTTTCCTTCTTCTTTCCTGTCAGATCTTCTCTTCGCTTCTTCGATTGCCTTTTCCTCGGGCTCTCTCTTTCTCTTTTTGGGTTTCTGGCTATCCTCTCAATATCTGCCCCTCTTTTTTGTATTCGCTTCTGATTTCTATCCTCTTCTATTCGCCCCCCTTCGTTTCGTCGAAGGAGTGGGTTTATATAGACCCTGTTCACATCAATGGCACTCGGCGTGCCTACATCATTAGTTCCCGGCGCGCCCATTCGAAAGGCTTCCCGGCGCGCCTCCTTTGGAGGGGCTTCTCGGCGCACTCCCTTGGAGGAGCTTCCCGGCGCGAGGGGCATCAAGCCCATCCTTAATAGCACATTAACAGGCCCATTCCTTTCTTTGGCCTTGTTAATTCCTTTGATTGCATCAGCACTGACGAGGGCTGACTCATCGGCTGACATATCTTGTCGGTTGGGCTTCTTTCTTGCTCGTTCGGGGATGACCCCGAGTATCTTCCGAGATCTTGTGTCTCGTTTCAGTGGTTCTCTATTAGAGCCGGCCGTCTCTTCTTTTCTTCTTTTCTCCTTCTATTCCTGAAAACAAGATAACAGAAATAAGTCATTTTGTCAGAAATAAAGGTATTTTAGGGTTATTATTATTGTTTCATCGCTGCCATTATTATTATCTTTATTTTAGGCGTCAACAAATGCCCCCCACCCGTAGGTGGCGCGAATGAGGGACAAGTGAGCGGGACCTGCGGGTGCAACCCCCATCTGAGAACGCGTCTTTTTATTCTTCATTCATGCGAACATGCAGGCACTTATTGATCACACGCATATCTAGATGTATATAGGATAGCTCCCTTGTTTTAGGGATAGGATAAGGATGGCATCCATGATTTATGGACGGAGTGCAGCTCACGAAGCACAACTAAGGGGGGTGCGCATACGTAAAGGGGATGCCGCGTAGAACGCATGCATAGCATAAATCACAATCCACACCCATGACTATTCCTCCATAGCGTGAAAGTGCAATCATATAGGTAGTGAACCCTAGTCATAGGGACGTGCAGACGCTCTAAGTAACACTAGAGGATTGGCTTATCACCTACGCACACATTCAGGGATCTCGATTTTTGGTAGTTTTGCACACCCCCCTCGTTGATTCTTGATTTGAGATTTCACTGTTCGGCGCGAGTTTCCTCATATGTCTCAATGGGGATTCCCGGCTACTAAGATTCATCCCTTTATTGGCAGTGTTTTTTATAGACTTCATCATTCGGCACGAGTCTCCTCATGTGTCTCAATGGGGATTCCCGGCTATTAGGATTAGTCCTTTTGTTCATAGTGGCATAATGGATTTCACCGTTCGGCGCGAGTCTCCTCATATGTCTCAATGGGGATTCCCGGTTACTAGGATTCGTCCTAGTATTATTCACAGTGACATAATGGCTTTCACCGTTCGGCGTGAGTCTCCTCATGTGTCTCAATGGGGATTTCCGGCTACTAGGATTCGTCCTAGTATTATTCACAGTGACATAATGGATTTCACCGTTCGGCGCGAGTCTCCTCATGTGTCTCAATGGGGATTCCCGGCTACTTGGATTCATCGTAGTATTATTCAGAGTATTATCATGAACTTCACCGTTCGACGCGAGTCTCCTCATGTGTCTCAATGGGGATTCCCGGCTATTAGGATTTGCCCTTTTGTTCATATATATATATATATATTTTTTCTTAGGGTGGGTAGGTTACTTTTCCCTCACGGTCACCCTTTATGCGAGTGTAGAGATTTAAGCATCCAAGAAGTGTTAAGAAGAATTTAAGATGTCCCTATGACTAAGGACCATAGCTCATACCGTGTGTGAAGTGTGGGAGTTTCGTCTATGGCGTATTCTGTGAAATGCGCACGCAACGTGACCACGACTCTTTCCCCTGGCCGCATGCACTCACCGGGAATTGGCTTTTCATCTCTTAGTATGTGACGTGGCGCACACAGTCGTAGAATCTGGATAGCGTTATTTTAGCAAGGGAAAGCGGTCATAGAAATTTGAAGGAAGGCGTATTAACACTATACTTCAGGCAGACACACATGAAAAACATGCAAGCAAGCAAACCATGTTATTATTATATATTTTTTTTCTCTTTTATTTTTTTTATTTTGTTTGTTTTGTTTATTTTTTTTATCTCTTTTTTTTTATTTTGTTTTCTTTCTTTTCTTTTTTTTTGTTTCTTTCTTCTTCTTTTCTCTTCTTCCTCTTCTTCTTCTTTTTTCTTGTTTTCTCATCTCCCCCTTTTTTTCTTTTTTTCTTTTTTTTATCTCCTTTCTTTTTTTTTCATCTCTCTTTTTTCTTCTTTTCTCATCTTCTTCTTCTTTTTCCTCTTTTTCTTTTATCTTTAGAACTCAGTGAATACATCCTTAGGTCGACTCTCTTATAAGTGGACGACCGATGCCATGGTGACAGGGAGAAGTTGTCACATGTTGTGACGAATCCCTGGAGGGACCAAGGGTTGGCGTGGAACCAAGGGGCCTTTTTGTTCATTGGTTAGGATAACAATTCCAAGCCAATGGTAGGATATTTGTTGTCTTAGACTGAAGGTTATGATGTTGGGTGACTTGGCTTAGACATATGGTCGTGACACCAAGGCAGAATTTTTTTTTTTTAAACGGCTTAGGCAAATTGCCATGACGCTATACAGCTTGGCTTAGGCGGAAGGCCGTGACGCCAAGGTAGGATATTTAAACGGCTTAGACGTATGGTCGTGACGCCGTACATCTTGGCTTAGGCGGAAGGCCATGACGCCAAAGGTAGGATATTTAACGGCTTAGACGTATGGTCGTGACGCCGTACATCTTGGCTTAGGCGGAAGGCGATGACGCCAAGGTAGGATATTTAACGGCTTAGACGTATGGTCGTGACGCCGTACATCTTGGCTTAGGCGGAAGGCCATGACGCCAAGGTAGGATATTTAACGGCTTAGACGTATGGTCGTGACGCCGTACATCTTGGCTTAGGCGGAAGGGTAGGATATTTAACGGCTTAGACGTATGGTCGTGACGCCGTACAGCTTGGCTTAAGCGAAAGGCCATGACGCCAAGGTAGGATATTTAACGGCCTAGACGTATAGTCATGATGCCGTACAGCTTGGCTTAGGCGAAAGGCCATGACGCTAAGGTAGGATATTTAATGGCCTAGACGTATAGTCATGATGCCGTACAACTTGGCTTAGGTGAAAGGTCATGACGCCAAGGTAGGATATTTAACGGCTTAGACGTATGGTCGTGACGCCGTACAGCTTGGCTTAGGCGAAAGGCCATGACGCCAAGGTAGGATATTTAACGGCCTAGACGTATAGTCATGATGCCGTACAGCTTGGCTTAGGCGAAAGGCCATGACGCCAAGGTAGGATATTTAACGGCTTAGACGTATGGTCGTGACGCCGTACAGCTTGGCTTAGGCGAAAGGCCATGACGCCAAGGTAGGATATTTAACGGCTTAGACGTGTGGTCATGATGCCGTACAGCTTGGCTTAGGCGAAAGGCCATGACGCCAAGGTAGGATATTTAACGGCTTAGACGTGTGGTCATGATGCCGTACAACTTGGCTTAGGCGAAAGGCCATGACGCCAAGGTAGGAATATTTAACGGCTTAGACGTGTGGTCATGATGCCGTACAGCTTGGCTTAGGCGAAAGGCCATGACGCCAAGGTAGGATATTTAACGGCCTAGACGTGTGGTCATGATGCCGTACAGCTTGGCTTAGGCGAAAGGCCATGACGCCAAGGTAGGATATTTAACGGCATAGACGTGTGGTCATGATGCCGTACAGCTTGGCTTAGGCGAAAGGCCATGACGCCAAGGTAGGATATTTAACGGCCTAGACGTATGGTCATGATGCCGTACAGCTTGGCTTAGGCGGAAGGCCATGACGCCAAGACAGAACAGTAGGTTTCATCATCGCTACTAGATTTATACTGATGTAAAGAAGTCCATAAGTTTCATCAGAATAGACGTAAGGTCTAATCTGGGTAAGTTTCATCCTCTTTTTTTTTTCACAGGTGGGACATGAGGATATATACGGGTTTCATCGTCGGTGGCACATATAGAAACATGCGGGTTTTGTCAGGATAGACGTAAGGTCTATTCCAGATAGGTTTCATGTCAGTCCAGACGGATGGTCTGGGTCAAAGGTGAAAGTTTCTTGTTGACTGACTGGACGAAAGGTCCAAGCTAGAGGCAGAAGGGTTTCTTTTTTTTATTGACTGACTGGACGAAAGGTCTGAGCCAGAGGTAGAAGGGTCTCTTCATTCATCGATTGGACGGAAGGCCCGTGCCGCAGATAAAATATTAATGTCGACCCGACGGGACATCAGAGTCAACAAACCTTGCTTGGACTGTATGTACAGAACAAGGGCAGACGTAAAACATCATTGTCGTACTGATGCCGTGTCAAAATGGCTAACCTGGAAGAGACAAAGGGTCTGGGCTAGGGCAGAGGTAGCTGTTGACTTGACAGACTTGTCAAAGTCAACCAACTTAGCAAGGGCGTGAGGCCATAAGCCAAGGAAGGAATATAGGATAGGTGTTGACTCGACGTCCTGTCGAAACCAACGAACTCGGCAGAGGCGTGAGGCCTAAGCCAAGGGCAAAATATAGAATAGGTGTTGACTCGACGTCTTGTCGAAGTCAACGAACTTGGCAAGGGCGGGAGGCCAAAGCCAAGGGCAGAATATAGGATAGGTGTTGACTCGACGTCCTGTCGAAACCAATGAACTTGGCAGAGGCGTGAGGCCTAAGCCAAGGGCAGAATATAGAATAGGTGTTGACTCGACGTCTTGTCGAAGTCAACCAGCTTGGCAAGGGCGTGAGGCCATAAGCCAAGGGAGGAATATAGGATAGGTGTTGACTCGACGTCCCGTCGAAACCAACGAACTTGGCAGAGGCATGAGGCCTAAGCCAAGGGAGGAATATAGGATAGGTGTTGACTCGACGCCTATCAAAATCAACGAACTCGGCAGAGGCGTGAGGCCTAAGCCAAGGGCAAAATATAGAATAGGTGTTGACTCGACGTCTTGTCGAAGTCAACCAGCTTGGCAAGGGCGTGAGGCCATAAGCCAAGGGAGGAATATAGGATAGGTGTTGACTCGACATCCCGTCGAAACCAACGAACTTGGCAGAGGCATGAGGCCTAAGCCAAGGGAGGAATATAGGATAGGTGTTGACTCGACGCCTGTCGAAATCAACGAACTCGGCAGAGGCGTGAGGCCTAAGCCAAGGGCAGAATATAGAATAGGTGTTGACTCGACGTCTTGTCGAAGTCAACCAGCTTGGCAAGGGCGTGAGGCCATAAGCCAAGGGAGGAATATAGGATAGGTGTTGACTCGACGCCTTGTCGAAGTCAACCAGCTTGGCAAGGGCGTGAGGCCATAAGCCAAGGGAGGAATATAGGATAAGTGTTGACTCGACGTCCTATCAAGGTCAACGAGCCCTTACCCTGATAGAAGGTTTAAGGTAAGGGTAAATCAGATGATAAACGCACTAGAGGCCCAGACCCAGGGCTAAGTATTGATGTTGATCTGATAAAAAGTCAGATTCAATGAACCCTGCTCAGACGGAAGGTCTACAACAGGGGTAGAATGTGCAGATAAGGATGTCAACCCGACATCATGTCGAAGTTGACCAACCTAGCATAGACGTGAGGTCCAAGCTGAGATAGAATATGGATTTTGACCCATGGAGGTATCGGGGTCGACAAACCTTGTTCAGACAGAAGGTCTAATGCCAAGTGAAGGAATCTTTTGTTGGTTCATTTATTTGAGTTTATTAAGTTTATTGAGTTTGTTGAGATGTTTGTTTATTCATCATTTTTATTGGGCCTCTTGGGCTTGTTGAGTTCATTGAGGCTTATTTCTCTTCTTTTTTTTTATTAGGTTTGTTTGGTTTATCGAGCTCATTAGTCGACTGAATTTATCAGGATTTATTTGGTTTGATGATGTTGGTTGAGCTCATTGTGTTGATTATTATTATTTTATTATTTTATTATTTTTATTATTTTATTATTTTTGTTTGTTTTTTGTTTATTTATTTTTTATTTTTTTATTTGATTTTTTTAATTTTTAATTAATTTTTTATTTTATTTTTTAATTAATTTTTATTTATTTTTTTATTTATTTTTTTTAACTTGGCCCAGTGGGACAAAAAGGGTTTTATAGACCCAGACGGGTGGGATAAACTAGCTTGGCTAGGACGGAGTGTCTCGAGCCAATGAAAAGGGCTTTATGGGGATAGTCCGGTGAGACTGGTGGGATTATTTTCAGAGCTCGACAAGGGCGGAGTGCCTCGTGTCAAGGGACAGGTTTGTATGAGCCCAAGTTGGGCAGGGGGACTGAGACAACAGTAGTGGAAAGCCCCGTTGGGCCAATGCAGCGGGTGTTGAGATATTTGGTGTAATTGTTGCCCGAATGCCGGAAGCTAATGAAGATGTGTTGGCCGGGGCCCAGGACCCGTATCAAGGGTAGATGGTCAATTCCGGTGGGACAAATGGGAGATATCCCTATAGGATGGGAAGATGGCGATGCGCCATGCATCCCAGTGGGCCATTTTATGTTAATAATAATAAAATCATCCCAGTCTACATAAACGGGACGGACATTTTGTTCTCCCTTGTTACCTCGGGGCTCGTCCCCATTCTTTTTTTTTATTGACCAAGGCGGGGATGTAGGAGAGCGCTCACCTCCTCAGGGACGGGATGAGTAGTTCGCTCCACCACATAAGCCCCACAATGGTATTTATATTTAGTACAAATTAGGATATAGAGGGAGTGTCGGTTCCCTCAATAGATATGGCCATCATGATCTTTTCATTTCTCTCTCTTTTTTTTTTGTGCCTGCCCCCAGAACAGGCTCTCTCTTTTTTTTTTCTTCTCTTTTTTCTTCTCTTTTTTTTCTCTTTTTTTTTACAACCCCTCGAGCTGTGAGATAATGCTCAAATGCTGGCTTTTAGCCGAGTTTGCGGGGGATAGCAAGGCCAGTGACGCCACGTGAGACTGCTTGCCTGAAGACGGGCATTTGGTGAGGGCGTGGCGGATCCACCTTATATTCGCCCATTTGCAGTTCACCTTTCTTGATCGTGCTTTCGATGATGTCCTTGAACACGTAGCAATCCTCGATAGGATGTCCCGCTACTTGGTGATACGGACAAAAGCACGAGTTATCTTTTCTTGCGGAGTTGCTTGATCTCTTTGGCTCTGGAAGCACCACTTTACCGCATTTTAGGGCCCACTCAAAGAGAGCTGAGGTCATATCTTTTGTAAATGAATAGGGCCTCATCATTTTACCCCTTAACGAGGACCCTTGTGTGTCTGGCTTGGTAGAAGTGATACAAGCAGTCTCTGCTTTTTCCTTCTTCTGTCGCTCGAAGGCTTCAAAGCTTGGAATGCAAACTTCTTGTGCCGGCTGCTTATCAGCTGGTTTGTAGTTTTGACCCAAGCTCGTGGAGGATGGGCAAATCCTTGCAATGACCGCTTCAGCTTCAGTTGCGAAGTCATTTAGACTTTCAAAGGTCGTGACTTCGAAGTCAATGACCCATCGTAGAATCTCTAATTTCATATTCTCTTTACAGATTTGGACAGATTCACTGTAACTTGGTGGGTGCCTACACCTTTCACGCAGGCTCCTCCATCTGCTTATGTTGATGTGACACCAAAATGCAGCAATATAATATGAACCCCTCGGACTTAAATGTGCAAGCAATACAACAAGTTGGCAGCGTCACACTAGCGGACTCACTCGCGTTGGCACACTCGGGTCCGTAGGTGGACCGGCGATGGTGGTGAGGGTCCGAAGTTGGACCTCGAGGCTCCAAGGATTTGACCAGCTAGGGATAGACCCCAATGGGCCAGGGATGCCCAATGTCAAGGGTGGCTGGCACACCGAGGGCGTGGGATGTAATGTCACACTCACAACTCACCCGCGGTGGCACTTGACTAAACGGAATGTTGGAACGAGCTCTCTCTCACCGTCGACGGCACATCAAGGGATAATACTAAACTAAGCAATGATAATAAACCAGCAGAGGAGAGTGGACCGAAGCTCACCTGATCGGTGTGAAGACACCGATCCCGGCCGGAGACGAGGGCGAGCGGGGAAGTGTGGGTTCCCCACACACTGCGCCGATGAAGCTTGAATCCTGCTTAATTAGTTACATTCACTACACCTCTCACAGGAGGGTGAACTTGGGGTGGGGATTTCACTGTTACAATCAAACACTACCTCCGCACAGGGAGGGGCGCTAAGCCGGCCAGGCGAGGAGGGGAGATAAGCTCGATCGCGCCGACGGAGCACCTGGCCGAATCTGCCCGGGTCTGGGACAGCAAGAGAGGGGGTCGATGTAGTCGCCGCTGTGAGCTCTCCCGGACTCAGAACTTGATGAGACTTGCGCCAAAATGTTGCTGACGTACCCAGGTATGACTGTGATTTTTGGTGGACGGTTCCAGCGTCGCCACTGGTCGGAGTGGACCCTGGAGCAGGCACTCAGCGTTCTGTTACAGACTGGTCCAGGATGTTGCAGCTGCTTGTTGAAGGTGCCACGATCACTCCCGAAGTCCGAATGAGGCGAGACCAAGTCGAGGACGTCCGTGGATGAGTCTTCTTCGAGCAGCAAGCAAGAACAGCACCAGAGGATGTCGGGACGGTGAGGAGGCGTCCGTTGAGTGAGGCACTTCCTGGGCAGGACATAAACAGACTGTCTGCGCGCCCGGGGGAGAAAAAATGGAAAAGGCACTTCCTGATGCCGAATGGGACGCCGCTTGTTGGTGCTGGTGGAAGACTTGTGGTAGCAGCTCTCGGTCAAGTGGCGCCTCCAGAAGTTGAAGGATGTGTCCGTGAGGGCTTCTGCACTGTGGCTCTGGTCCGGATTCTGATCCTGGTTGCGCAGTCGGATGAGAACGGACGCCACGCACTGTTCCGAAGTCGGAACGCAGCAAGACCACCTCGGTTGCGAAGAAGACTCGCAGACCTTTCCGGCGATGTATGGTGCACCTCCAGACGATGTCGGATCACTCCGGAGCAGGCTCTGCAAGTCGGGCTTCTCCTGCTGGCAGCGAACCAAGGGGGCAGAACACTCTGTGGTGATTGTGGAGGGGCCTTGGGTGGAAGGTTAATGGAGGTGTTGAATGGAGGCCTAGGGAATGGGAAGGGTTGCTTTGGGAAGGGGAAAGGGTGTCTAGGAGAATGGATTCTCCCTTGAGAATGTGAAGGGGTTGTATGGGGAAGGGGAAAGGTTGCTTGGGAAGAGGGAGAGGTGCCTAGGAGAAAGGGGTTCCACCTAGGGGTTTGAGGGGGAGTAAATGGGAGGTATGGGGAAGGGGGAGGGGTCTTAAATAGGGGAGAATAGGGAGGAGAGAGAGTGAATTTCGAAATTTAGAGAGAGAGAGAGAATGAGAGAGCTAGAGAGAGAGAGAGAGGTGCACTTATGCTCAAATATTCAATACTTCATTAGCTCCAAATGGGGGGGATTGGGGTCCTATTTATAGGAAACCCACAATTTAACAAAAGACCCTGAGTTTTTGACTAATGACAATAAAGCAAGGGGGAAGGGGGGTGCCCATGGGCCTAGCCCACTTAATTGGGCACAACTGACTCATTAACCACTCTAATGACAATTAACCTAGGTATATGACTCTTTAACCTAGGTACTTGACTCAATAAAAGGGAAATTACATAATCTATGACTCAAGAAAATATAAAAATTACAAGTCATGATTAAGAAAATGCCGCGAACATGATGACGCATAGCTGGCAAGCAACGGGACCTCGAAAGAATGAGGAGTGGTAGGAGATGTCCTCATCATACCCCCGGGGTGCGGAGAACTCGACTCTGTCGAGTATGGGTCCACTGGGGTAGCGGTCCTCCAAAGTAGCTCCGGGCGAACCACGACCTCCAGACTCAACCCTGTGTCTGCGACTAGGGGACGGCTCTTCATCCTCTCAAGGTGGCTCAGGCGCACCCTCTTGCTGGCGATGGAACCCTGCTTGCCTAGTATTGCCTCCGTGTGCACACGTCGGGCTCTCAAGACTATTTTGTGGGAGCTCTCCGGGGTGTCCCTCTCAAAGGAAGGTATAGGCTCAAAGCACTCACTAGGATCCACCGCGGTGCCCATATAGGGTGCCAGGTCAGCCACGTGAGAAGTGGGGAATATCCCATACCCCATTGGTAAATTCAATCCATAAGCTGTGTTGCCAAAGTCACTAGGAACAGGAAAAGGTCCAAGTCCTCGTGCCCTCGAATGGGAGGTGACCCTAAGGTAGGGCCACTCCGATGCCATCATCACCAAATTGCCTACTTGGAATTCCAAGTGGCGCTCGCGAGCTCTTATCCGCTCTTTGTGAACCTCACCACTCATTGCGAATTGCTTGCGTGTATGCGTATGCCATGTACTATGATGCGGTGTGGGTGTGAAAAGCTTGGTGTGTAAAGGTGGACCGGGCCAACCGTAAATTGACCTATCATGTTGTGATGCCATGTGGACCTTGATGAACTTGGGTGGGCCGGGGCAGCCACAAGTGGCCCTATCATGCATGGGCTTTATAACAATGGTTGGAGGGCCATGGTATCTATAGGGGAACCTATCACACAAAGTAGTGATGAATGTCGGGGGGCCCGGACATCCGTAGATGCTCCTACCATGCATATGATCAATGATGAATGAGGTAGGGCCGTTATACCCGAATATAGACCAATCATGCATCCTACTTGGCATGTGGGTGATATGAATGAGTGGACCCGACTTAAGAATCATGCCAAGTAGTGATGTATGCCAATACTTATGCACTTTTGTACAAAAGATGTCTCCTATGTGTGGGCTTTTAGACTTCCATTGGAATGGGTCAAAGGAGTCTAGGAAGGTGGATATCCTGAAGTGGGGCACTTCCTCACTCCCTAAGTGTATATTACCCAATGTCATGGCGATCATGGTGTAATCTGAGTCTTGGGAGAGGTGGGCTTGGTCCAACATAGTGGGTGATGGTAGGAAAAGGTGGGTGGTGGGTGAGGTGGTTAGGCCACATGGGTATCCGTACTCCCATTGGAAGCGGTCAAAGGGATCATTGTATGGGTTGCCTAGAGAGAGGAACTCCATGTCCTCAAGGTTCCCAAATAGTGAGTCATCCTCCTCCAAGGTAATTGGGCCAAGGTCTCTAGTGGGTTGGCAAATCAAATCAATTGGAACCTCAATGGGTGGGGAGTGGGCCACGATGGGTTTCTCATCCTTGGGGAGAAAGAGGAGGATTTCACTCGTATAATGGCCACAAGTGTAGATGGAGGTGATGGAACTGGTGGTGGGGTATGCTAGGAAGATGGTGCTAGACTCCAATGGTCCTATGGCTAGCATATTGGTCAGGTGGACTTGCCATTGTAAGTAGTCCACTAAGTCCCCTAAGTCTTCCACAAGATAGGAGGTTTGAAGTGTGACATGGGAAGACTGGGTGGGCACAATGTGGGCTTGATATCCCAAGGGTGAATGGTAGGGTGGTGAGCTAGGAATGGTGGGGCCCCGCTTGAGCCATTGGAGTATGGACTCATTCATGGTGACAATGTGCGGCTCATGAGGACCCGGACTAGGAGGAGTGGGTAAGTTTTGTGGCTCCTCCTCCTCAAAGGTGTAGGCTTGGGTTGGGCTTGATCGGGGAAGTTCTTGGGTTGGAATTGGGGTCGGGGGTGGAAGATCAGTTAGCTGAAGAGGTTTGGATTGGGGTGCATAGGTCTTTCTAAGATTGGCCCTCATTTCATCCCAAGATTCAATGGGTGCTTCCCCTTTGACTTCTCTCAAACCTACAATGTCCTCCCATTCTTTCCTAGCTTGGCGCCAGAGCAAACTCTTGGCATAGTTGACTTGTATAGGCCCTGATAGAGTGAACCGCCCAAAGTGTAAATCTATGGAGTCCTCCCACTCTAGATATATACTAGGGCGGGTTCCATCAAACACAAAGGCTTCTAATGGGCCTAAGAGTGGCGAATATGCCAAGTATGAGGTAGTCATGATGGAGGACAAGGGTGATGCATGCAATGGCCCTAGGACAAGACTTAGTAGAGACAAGTCTAAAACTTGCTCTGATACCAATTTGATGTGACACCAAAATGCAGCAATATAATATGAACCCCTCGGACTTAAATGTGCAAGCAATACAACAAGTTGGCAGCGTCACACTAGCGGACTCACTCGCGTTGGCACACTCGGGTCCGTAGGTGGACCGGCGATGGTGGTGAGGGTCCGAAGTTGGACCTCGAGGCTCCAAGGATTTGACCAGCTAGGGATAGACCCCAATGGGCCAGGGATGCCCAATGTCAAGGGTGGCTGGCACACCGAGGGCGTGGGATGTAATGTCACACTCACAACTCACCCGCGGTGGCACTTGACTAAACGGAATGTTGGAACGAGCTCTCTCTCACCGTCGACGGCACATCAAGGGATAATACTAAACTAAGCAATGATAATAAACCAGCAGAGGAGAGTGGACCGAAGCTCACCTGATCGGTGTGAAGACACCGATCCCGGCCGGAGACGAGGGCGAGCGGGGAAGTGTGGGTTCCCCACACACTGCGCCGATGAAGCTTGAATCCTGCTTAATTAGTTACATTCACTACACCTCTCACAGGAGGGTGAACTTGGGGTGGGGATTTCACTGTTACAATCAAACACTACCTCCGCACAGGGAGGGGCGCTAAGCCGGCCAGGCGAGGAGGGGAGATAAGCTCGATCGCGCCGACGGAGCACCTGGCCGAATCTGCCCGGGTCTGGGACAGCAAGAGAGGGGGTCGATGTAGTCGCCGCTGTGAGCTCTCCCGGACTCAGAACTTGATGAGACTTGCGCCAAAATGTTGCTGACGTACCCAGGTATGACTGTGATTTTTGGTGGACGGTTCCAGCGTCGCCACTGGTCGGAGTGGACCCTGGAGCAGGCACTCAGCGTTCTGTTACAGACTGGTCCAGGATGTTGCAGCTGCTTGTTGAAGGTGCCACGATCACTCCCGAAGTCCGAATGAGGCGAGACCAAGTCGAGGACGTCCGTGGATGAGTCTTCTTCGAGCAGCAAGCAAGAACAGCACCAGAGGATGTCGGGACGGTGAGGAGGCGTCCGTTGAGTGAGGCACTTCCTGGGCAGGACATAAACAGACTGTCTGCGCGCCCGGGGGAGAAAAAATGGAAAAGGCACTTCCTGATGCCGAATGGGACGCCGCTTGTTGGTGCTGGTGGAAGACTTGTGGTAGCAGCTCTCGGTCAAGTGGCGCCTCCAGAAGTTGAAGGATGTGTCCGTGAGGGCTTCTGCACTGTGGCTCTGGTCCGGATTCTGATCCTGGTTGCGCAGTCGGATGAGAACGGACGCCACGCACTGTTCCGAAGTCGGAACGCAGCAAGACCACCTCGGTTGCGAAGAAGACTCGCAGACCTTTCCGGCGATGTATGGTGCACCTCCAGACGATGTCGGATCACTCCGGAGCAGGCTCTGCAAGTCGGGCTTCTCCTGCTGGCAGCGAACCAAGGGGGCAGAACACTCTGTGGTGATTGTGGAGGGGCCTTGGGTGGAAGGTTAATGGAGGTGTTGAATGGAGGCCTAGGGAATGGGAAGGGTTGCTTTGGGAAGGGGAAAGGGTGTCTAGGAGAATGGATTCTCCCTTGAGAATGTGAAGGGGTTGTATGGGGAAGGGGAAAGGTTGCTTGGGAAGAGGGAGAGGTGCCTAGGAGAAAGGGGTTCCACCTAGGGGTTTGAGGGGGAGTAAATGGGAGGTATGGGGAAGGGGGAGGGGTCTTAAATAGGGGAGAATAGGGAGGAGAGAGAGTGAATTTCGAAATTTAGAGAGAGAGAGAGAATGAGAGAGCTAGAGAGAGAGAGAGAGGTGCACTTATGCTCAAATATTCAATACTTCATTAGCTCCAAATTGGGGGGATTGGGGTCCTATTTATAGGAAACCCACAATTTAACAAAAGACCCTGAGCTTTTGACTAATGACAATAAAGCAAGGGGGAAGGGGGGTGCCCATGGGCCTAGCCCACTTAATTGGGCACAACTGACTCATTAACCACTCTAATGACAATTAACCTAGGTATATGACTCTTTAACCTAGGTACTTGACTCAATAAAAGGGAAATTACATAATCTATGACTCAAGAAAATATAAAAATTACAAGTCATGATTAAGAAAATGCCGCGAACATGATGACGCATAGCTGGCAAGCAACGGGACCTCGAAAGAATGAGGAGTGGTAGGAGATGTCCTCATCATATGTAGTCCCTGACGGACTCATTATCATTTTGTTTGGTCATTTGCAGCTCAGCCTCAGTGACTTCTTCTTTGGCCATCTGTGTATCCATTGTTTGCTCTGCTTTGGTCTTATCCCTTGTGGCTGGACCCACTGATCTTGAATGTAGGGTAGTTGGCGGCATATGAGGCCTCATCGATGTCTTTGTCGGATACATTTTAGTTGCCCCCTGACTTGCCCAAGGGAGTGTGTGTTGGGATGATTGAGGGAGGATGCCCCCTGAATGATCATGTGTTGTTCGGGGCATTGATGACTGCGCTGATGCTTCAGATGAACTAGAACTGTCTTGCGATGCCTCGCGTTGATGCCTCGGCAATCGTGACGTATGTGGCTTTATGTTCATTTCATTCAGTTGCCCTTGTAGCATTTCAATCTCCTACTGCTTCTGGTGGAGTAGTGCCATTATTGTAGGGTCTTGTAGGAAGGGACTGGGAGCTCTACTGCCCCCTGCCTCTGATTTGTGCAGAATGGATTTCCTCTCGCCGTCATTGCTGGCCATAGGTAGCTTCTTTGGGACAAACCCCCTCTGTTCTATGCCTCTGGGCGGAGGAGGAATATGGCACTGAGCCTCCTTATTAGCTGGTGAGTGCTGCTTTGGCATCCTCCCAGACCTGATAGACTGAAGAGAAGCAGAAGCATTGGCTGGAACTACTTCCTTCGGCACAAAGCAAATTTCTTCATCTTTTTCATCAACGGTTTGGGCCTCACTGGAGGATGCTGACAATGTGTTGCTGGAGAACATAAGATTCCTCCTTTCAGTATTTATATTCTTATTTCTCTTTCCCTTCATGGTCGGCCCTTGCCCCCACAGTGGGTTATTTGATGCATTCAGCTTTCCTGCTTTTTCTTCAGCTCTTTCTGTTAATTGGTGAGACTCGCTGCCTATTTGAGGGGTAGGCTTCTTGAGTAGCATAGGCTGATTCTTTGGCTGCTCATGGTTACCAGGCTCATGTGTAATGGCTTGTAGCTGTGGGTTAACTTCTTCATGTGCCCACAATGGGGTTTGTCTCTTCTTACTGTCCATTGGCCTTTTAATGATTGTGGGTAGAGTGGGATGGGCCATAACTCCGTAAACCTGGGCTTTTGGAGGTAAGCGAGGTACCAGTCTTATTTTCCTTCCCGTTGACACGGCTTGCCAATTTCTTTGTTCTTTTTCATGCTTAGGAATATTGTCTTCATAGGTGTGCTGGCTACAAGCCTCTGGCATTTCTTCAAGCAATTGTTGACATATAGATATCATATTGACTGACGCCCTTGGCACAGACATTTCATGCGGGTGTGGGGGATCAACTTTGTATTCCCCTATTTGTAGCTTACTCCTTTTTATTAAGCCTTGGACGATGTCCTTGAATATTTGACAGTCTTTAATAGGATGTCTGAGGATCTGGTGGTAAGGGCAGAAATTCGGATCATCTCTTCTCCTGGCATCATCAGGCCTCTTTGGCTTTGGCAGGATGACCTTGTCATGTTTGACAACCCACTCGAACAATGTTCGAGTCTTGTCTCTTGGGAAGGCATAGGACTTCTTTTCTTTATTCCGGTGTGGAGGCATTTCTTGACATTCAGCAGGCCCATTTAGAGGAGAATGGTGCACCCATTTCTGCCTTTTTGCCGCGACGCTAATAGCGTGTACAGCTTTCAACATCGGCCTCTTATTAATTTGTTTAGCCTGATGGTTTGAGCTGATAGAATCTAATGGATATCTTGCACAGAAGTTTTCAATCTCTGTTGCAATATTAATCAATCGGTCAAAAGACCAGACTTCCGTTCCAATTAACTTTTCCAGGACTTCTTTCTTCAGATTTTGTTTACACATCTGTACTGCATCTTCTAGATGTAGAGAGTACCGGCATCTCATACTAAGATCCCTCCATCTTTTGATATAGTCTGCAGCAGCTTCATTATCTTCTTGCTTGGTTGCCAACAGCTCAGCCATGGTCACCCTTGCCTGTGTGACATGGAATCTTTCTATGAATTTTCGCTGCATATCCGGCCAGTTGTTGACAGATCCAACCGGCAAGCTATCATACCATTCAAAAGCATGTCCCGTTAGAGAACACCCAAAGAACTTCAATAGGTATGACTCATCTATCGCCAAGTCACCCAGGACTGTTACATAGTGTGCAATGTGTTCCTTCGGGGAGCCCTGCCCATTGAATTTGTCAAACTTAGGAATTTTATTGATGCTAGGCGGCAATCTCTTAGTAACATGGTAGGCCGGATATGGCACTTTATACATGTCGAAGGGGGCGTAATTAGCACTACCCCTTTTTGCTAGCCTCACTTCAACCATCTTTTCCACCATTGATTTATTCACCACGACTGACAGTGCTGATTCAGGACAGAGGTGGGTGGGCTGCATTTCTTGTGTGGCTGGAGTTGCAACATGAGACGGCGGAGGTTTTGACAAGGGAACCTGCCATTGCATTTGAAGAAGCTTCAGTTGCTGGCTGGAGCGACTGCAAATGATCCTGGGGAACAACCCAACTCTGACCGTCAGTTTGCAGAACAGTCTGTGAAAGAGCAGTTGAGGGGTTAAACCCTCCCAGCGATAGGTCAGTTTGTGCCCCCGGTTGCTTGGGTGCCACATCCTATTCAGTCTTCTCTTTTAGTTGCTTCTTCAGCAGTTCTACCTCCCGCTGATATCTTTGCATGGCTATTAGGATGGTAGGGTCCATAGCTATTTTGCTGGTAATGGTCTCAAGTGTTTCACCAAAGCCGCATCCGGATAGGGGCACCCCTTCTTCTTCAGATGCCATTATTTTGGTGCCGAGAGTAGTGTTGTTTTCATCGGTAGCCTGTTTGCCCTTAGAGGTCTGCAGTAACCCAGCTTCATTTTTGCTTTGTCCTGTCACAAGATCTTCTCTTTCGGTAACCTTGGCTAGTTCTTCTTGCCCATTTAGCAGGGCGTCATGCCTGTCCATCACTCCTGTCATATTACACGCGAGGACTTGCATTCTTCTTTCATGCTTTTTAACTCTCCTTCGGGACTGGCGAGGGAAAGTTGGCCCTTCATTTGTTAGAACTCTTTTCATTTCTTCCCTCTGTGAAAGACTTTCAAAACTTCTGAACTCAGCTTGTTTTTTCTCTTTATCTATCCCAACAGGTGATATCTTATTTTTTCATTCTCCTTCAGCCTTGAAGGCATGGAGTGACCTTTGTCGGCCTATGACGGGACTTCCAAGGTCATGGAAGTATTCCCATACCCTCTTAACCATCCCCTCTTGACTGTACTCTGAAGAGATAACAGGAGGCAGCGTCCAGTCTTGGGCGGGTGGCATGTATGCTAATCGTGTCAGCTTGGCAACTTGGTTGAGGTTCTTTGAGTTTTTGGAAATATCAGCCTGTCTTGTACAGACCCTGGCAGTGAGTGGAGGAGTTGTGGCTATGACTTCTTCCTCATTCATGACTTTATTATCCCTTCTCTTGGGGGCATCAGCAAAACTGTTATAATCTTGTAGGGTTGACATGACACTCCGGGTCTTCTTGGGAACCCACATTTGCTTGTGTCTTGGCAATTTTGAGGTTGGCTTCTCTTGCTTGCTATCATCATTATTTGCCCTCCGGCTAGCCAGCACTTGGAAAGCATTATGGGTAGGAATGGTCGGGATGACCTGATCTGGCAGAGCTCTGGCATTGCGGCCGTTGAAGAAGATCCGAACGCCCCCAATCATCATGGACTTCCCAGATGTAGAAAGTCGACATTGGGAAGCGGTAGAGGCTCTTCCTCTTCTGAAGTTCTTTTTGCTGCCCCCAGTGGGCCCCTTCTCATGTGCTTCAATCGGGCTGGTAGCATGGTGAACATAACAGCTCACGGTCACTGGATTCTTGAGTAGGGATTTCCTGTTCTTATCCTCGCTTTGACAAGAAGCAGCTTTATCATCCTTCAGCTCTACAGGCTTCGGATTTTCTTTGCTCAGAATATCCACGGACACAACTCCCAGGAAGTTGGGGCAGCCAACGACCGGAGGAAAGTCACCGAAAGTGGTGGGCGAAGCAGAGGATGCGCTTCTTTTCGCCTCGTGATGGACGAAGTAGGACACGACCTCCGGAGCATTTCTTCATCACCTGGCTTATCTTGGCGCCGGGAGCTTCCTGGACTCTTCCCTTTTGGCTACGCTGGGAACCTCCATCGCAGTTAGGCATCCCGACAACAGGCGGCATCGATCCGAACGACAGAGGTATCGCCAGGTAGCTTTCTTGAATATGTGCATCGACCGGCTGCTGGTCAAAGCATACAGACACGATTCCAGCCGTCATTGTAGCTTCTTGGAAATAAAGAAAGCGCACAGAATCAGAAATTTGAGGGGGGCCCGCTGGGCCTCCTATTTTTGGCGTAGAGATGAAGGGAGACTCAGTCCCACCGGGCGTGCCAGACTTGTGGGAACGCGGATTTTATCTTATTTATTTTATTTATTTATTTATTGATTTATTGGCGTGCCAGTCACATGTGTGACGATTTCATTGTGCGCTCGATCTGACTTGGTCAGTCGATTGTGAGTGATCGCGTCTGGACCAGAAGTCCGTCATACCATAAAGGTTATGACGTTAATTACGCCCTTCCTAAGAAGGACAACCCTTGATTAAACGCCAAAAATAGGAGGCCTCGAGAGGCAAACATATATTCATGTGCGCAAATGGAACTTCATACCGGAGCCAGTGAGGCGGGCAAGATAATAACATCAACCATAGATACAGATGATATCGTTAAGTCAGCGGTTCAAAGACCGGGCTTAGGGAGGAAGGGAAAATTTCAGTCACAGGCATACTGGGCCGTGGCCATGATGGGGGTTCAAAGCATCGATCGATATTTCGACATCATTTCCCCTTTATCTAGATTGTGCCCAGGGGGAAATAGACTATCACCCACGGAATGCCGGGATGAAAGCCGAAAGAGAGAAGTGCTGAACTTCCCGAACCGCATATCTGCCATGGGGCAATGTTTGATATTCCCTGTAGAAGCCGACGGAACTCATGCAGTGGCAGAGCCCTCCCAAGCTAAAGGGGTTATTCATGAACCCGATGCGGGACGACGAAAAGTGAGCGAACGCTCAATGTTGCGCCCTCGCACGCGGATCGACCTGCGCGGTCAGGTCGCGGGGATCGGCGGGGTTCCGGACGCTCAAGTGTACATAGGTTCCCGGCGCAAAGGCAGAATGGCCGGGGTTCCGGACGTGCCAACTGGAGAGCTTCTCGGCGCGAAGGGGAGATGGCCAGGGGTGTTCTCGGCCTGGTTGAAAGGAGGAGGAAGAGGCTCTCAGCATGGCTGAAGAGGAGGGGGAGCTCTCGGCGCGCTGACAAGAGGGCCAAGGAGGGGTTCTCGGCGTGAGGGTTCCCGGCGCGCTCAGGGCCGCGCCGGGAGCCATGGCGCCGAGAGAGTGTTGGTGTTCTGGCGCCGTGAGGACCCGGAAGGGGTTCCGGAGGCTCTTTTTTGGGTTTCTTGGCGATTCAGGACAAGCCAGATAGGTTCTGTGAAGTCAAAGTGGATCAGTTCATCAAATCTGAGCAGGATTAGATTTGGGCTTTATAGAAACATCGGGCTCCAGGGGGCATTCGGGAAGATCATGGTGCAGAGAATCCCCGCCACCAGTGTGCAAAGTCCTGGGGACAGCTTAATATTGACTTTCGTCATCCTGGGAGAATTTTGACAGCACCTCCCCTAGACTTAGCATTTGCCAGGGGATGATAGACGATCACCCACGGAGTGCCGGGATGAAAGCCAGAAAAAAGGGGGTATGGGACCCCTAGCCCGTGTATGTGCTTGCAGCACCAGCTTGATATCCTTTTTGAGGCCATTGAAGCTTATGCAGTGGCAGAGCTTCCCTGACTCGTAAGGTTATGTAGGGGAGTTATCCCCAATGATGTTTATCCCCGATTAATATTCCCTTTGAACTCCTCAGAACGCATATAATAACATGGCTCTTTGGGTTCGTAAGGTAGCAGAGAAACCCGGATCAGGAACGAAATATGTAGGGAAGGTCCTCCCCATTACTGTATTTCCTCAGGACATGTATGATGGTCTCTGAACATCCCCTAGGCAGATGTGTAGGGAGATCGAAAGGTTAAAAATGATGGTGCAGAAGTGGGCCTCTGACTGTGTTTCATTGGCCGAAGGAGGGATCTCGGCGTGGCTTTCTATTGGCCAAAGAGGGAGCCCTCGGCATGATTTTGCATTGGCAAAAGGGGTTCTCGGCATGGGCTTAGTCGGCCAAAAGAGGGGTTCTCGGCCAGGGGCTTCCCGGCGCGCTCGTCACCGCACCGGGAAGCTGGCGCCGAGATGCACCAAGCCGGGAAGGCTAGGTGGAGAGGGATTTAACGGCCAAAAGGGGGTGTTCTCGGCGCGGGTTCCTCGACCAAACAAGGGGGTCTCGGCGTGGCTCCAAAGGCAAAAGGAAAGGGGGAGGCTCTCGGCCAGGGGCTTCCCGACGCTCTCGTCACCGCGCCGGGAAGGTGGCGCCGGGAAGCTAAGAGCTGGGGGGTTCACGTGGAAGTGGCCTGAAGAGATTTTTTTGTCGGTTTGCTGAAGAGGGAGGTCTCTCGGCAGCGTAGTTCTCGGCGGGGAAATTATCGCGCCGAGAAGGTAAAAAGGTTAAGGATTTCAGGGCTTGATTACGGCACTCTGTTTTGGGAAGTTTCTCAGATTCTAGCTCGGATTGAGACCGGATTTGGAGTACAGGATGGGGTTTCATGGATGCCTCTGGTAGAGGGATGCCAAGGGAGCCGAGAGACCAAATCAGGAGACAGACGAGAGATCATCATCCGGACCTGAGAAACTTTCTCTGTTTGCCGTCAGCCGTCTGGGGGATCAAGAGATGATTGTCTCTGATCCCCTGGACGAACCCAATGGTGTCGAAAACTGGCGATGGATGGACTTTTAGCACCGAAACTCCAGGCCCTAAGCATTCAAGGCTTAGAATGGAGGACCCAGGGATCGAAATCATCATTCACCAAAGCCTGGCAGTTCAGGGAACCAAGAGATTGGTATCTCGGGTTCCTGAACAACATGAAGGGCTCGAGGGAAACACTCGGAACATATGCGGAGAATCTGCCATTGAGACAGGAAATGAGAAGGGAATGGAGCCCAATCACCCATTAGATAGGGGTGGGGGTCCTATCCTCATCCCTCTTCAGAGAACCAACGAGAATTCTGAAACCGGTACTGTATAAACTATTATGCATTTCAAATAGAAGACATATCCACAGGACGCAAAGGGGAAGAACTTCGATTGCCCAATATTCATCACTGCAATTGCAGCATTCCATTTCATTGCATCGTCTCACACTTACATCAACCATGAAAGGGAATATAAGAAGCAGAGAGGTACAAAGCAGAACCGGGATTGTCCGGCTACATCTGATAAATCGAGAAGAAAACTCGCTAGATTACATCAAAGAAAAGGAAAGAAAACATGGGGGAGGGCGGAGCATTGACTCCTCTCCCTCCCCGGAGCAGCCCACCTGGAGCCTTTCCTTCTTCTTTCCTGTCAGATCTTCTCTTCGCTTCTTCGATTGCCTTTTCCTCGGGCTCTCTCTTTCTCTTTTTGGGTTTCTGGCTATCCTCTCAATATCTGCCCCTCTTTTTTGTATTCGCTTCTGATTTCTATCCTCTTCTATTCGCCCCCCTTCGTTTCGTCGAAGGAGTGGGTTTATATAGACCCTGTTCACATCAATGGCACTCGGCGTGCCTACATCATTAGTTCCCGGCGCGCCCATTCGAAAGGCTTCCCGGCGCGCCTCCTTTGGAGGGGCTTCTCGGCGCACTCCCTTGGAGGAGCTTCCCGGTGCGAGGGGCATCAAGCCCATCCTTAATAGCACATTAATAGGCCCATTCCTTTCTTTGGCCTTGTTAATTCCTTTGATTGCATCAGCACTGACGAGGGCTGACTCATCAGCTGACATATCTTGTCGGCTGGGCTTCTTTCTTGCTCGTTCGGGGATGGCCCCGAGTATCTTCCGAGATCTTGTGTCTCGTTTCAGTGGTTCTCTATTAGAGCCGGCCGTCTCTTCTTTTCTTCTTTTCTCCTTCTATTCCTGAAAACAAGATAACAGAAATAAGACATTTTGTCAGAAATAAAGGTATTTTAGGGTTATTATTATTGTTTCATCGCTGCCATTATGATTATCTTTATTTTAGGCGTCAACAACACCTCACACAGGAGGGTGGACTTGGGGTGGGGATTTTTGTATTACAAGTCAAACACTACCTCCGCACAGGGAGGGGCGCTAAGCCGGCCAGGCGGGGAGGGGAGATAAGCTCGATCGCGCCGACGGAGCACCCGGCCGAATCTGCCCGGGTCTGGGACAGCAAGATAGGGGGTCGATGTAGTCGCCGCTGTGAGCTCCCCTGGACTCAGAACTTGATGAGACTTGCGCCAAAATGTCGCTGACGTACCCAGGTAGGACTGTGATTTTTAGTGGGCGGTCCCGAGGTCGTTGCCGGCGGGGACGGGCTCTGGAACAGGTCCCTTACGTGTAGAAGCAGACTGTTCCCAGGGACAGCAGCGGATGGCCGAAGTCACCATGGCAGCTCCTGAAGTCCGAATGAGGCGGGACCAAGTCGAGGACGTCCGTGGATGAGTCTTCTTCGAGCAGCAACCAAGAAAAGCACAGAGGATGTCGGGGCGGTGAGGAGGAGTCCGTTGAGTGAGGCACTGTCGGGGCAGGACCTAAACGAACTGTCTGCGCGCCCGGGAGAGAAAAAATGGGAAAGACACTTCCTGATGCTGAACGGGATGCCGCTTGTTGGTGGGGGTGGAAGACTCGTGGTTGCAGCTCTCGGCCAAGTGGCGCCTCCAGAAGTTGAAGGATGTGGACGTGGTGGAGGTTCGAACAGCGTGGCAGAATCTGGCCGCAGCAACTACCTGATATGAACAGTGACTTAGAGAAGCTACACCGGCCGCTCCCGACCTCTGAATCACGAGCCGTTGGAGTTTCTGGAATCTTGGTCGAGTCTACTTCACAGCGAAACTGACGAAGAAGCCGGATGAGGTCAGAGGAGACCGGGGGACCCAAAACGGTGCTGACAGGTCAAAGCAGACTTGGGGAAGCAGCTTGGAGCAGTCGGAGGAGAAACTCTATAACTCTGTCTCATGGAACCCAAACGCAGTTCCGCTTCCTGATCCTGGAAGAGGACAGGACGTGGAAGAACTTTGATGAAGAGGCCTCGGCTTGGTTCTGCTAGGGTTGGCCGTGGCACAGCTTCAAAACCGATTCTGGTACTCTGCAGGGGGAGCCCAACGCAGTCAGGGGAGAATGGCTCTCCCGGACAGCCCCGAACTCGGAATGGGATGAGATCGCCTCGCTTACGAAGAAGACTCGCAGACCTTTCCGTCGATGTAGGCCACGCCCCCAGGAGCTTGGGAAGAGGTCGTGGGCAGCACTGCAACTGGCGGCTGTTCTGCAGGTCTTCAGCTGTATGCAAATGAGAAGGGGGAAAAGGGTGGAGGGGTGGTTCCTTTGGTGGAAGGAGAGGGGAAATGGTTGCTTTGGTGATGGGGAATGGTGGGAGGTGGCAAGGGGAGGTGATGCAGGACAGGACTGAAATGGGCTAAGACCTACGAATGCAACAAGTGCGGCCAGCACTCGCACGCCAAAGGTAAGCCGGGCGGCTGACCTCCGTGCCGTTCCTCCGGGTGGAGGCGTCTCTCAACAAGAAATCCAAGCCCACAGCCGTCCCTATGAGGGAAGCGTAGGGATCTCAGTGACTAAGGAGCCGCCGTGCGCCTATGGGAATCTAGTCCGAGCTCGGCGCTCGACTAGGGCCACGGAATGGGTGCTCTCAACTCTCAACCACGCGGTGACTAGCAAAAGAGCTAGGATCCTATACGCACTCACGCTGCATGCTAGAGAGTATACTAGTAAAGCAAAATGCCAACGGTGAGGAGTATTGCACGTACCTCCACGCCTAGGCGTGGGGAAGGAACCCCGGCCGAGACCAACAACCCCGGTACACGAAGACGAGCAATAGTACAATCTCAATCACAAATGCCCACCCCTCGCAGGGAGACAACAGGCTACACAAGGAGATCCGGGGCTGTCGATGCACGGGTTGACGGGCAGCACTCGGTGAAGGGCTGGCCGCGAGGAGGTCCCGTGCGGGGGGTCGGCAGATTCGCAGCACTGCGTGACTCGGCGGTGGAAGCTCCCACGACCTGCTCCGACGTCCGATTGAAGCGCCGTCAGCGATGGCGCGCAGCTAGGTCACGGGAGGAAGCCTCGGTCAAAGGGCGCGCGTAGATCCCGTCCGTGGAAGCCGGGGGCGCACCTGCAAGTCGTGACTGGATTCTGCTCCCAGAACTGCGTGCTCGAGCGGGAAAAATAATAAGAAATGGATCCGGAGGGCGAACGGGGCTCCGCTTGTTGGAGGACGGAGAGGACGCAGAGCAGCAGGTCCCGCCTGAAGGGCTTGATCATATCTGATCGTGGCTGAGAGCAGCAGGCTCTGAAATCCGCTGGTGGTTCTGGCACCGGTTGGGCAGGGCAGACCTGCGTGACTTCACGGGAACGGATGCCACGAGCAGCTCGGATGTCGGAACGACGCGAGGTCGGCGGCGTTGGACAGAGGACGGGGAGAGGTACGATCGGTGAAGATCCCGCGCCCAAACTCGCAGACGTCCGTCCTGTGGTATTTTTTTAATGGGGCGAACAGAACCAGGCCCGCAGGGAGAGGGGCCCTGCGCGCGCTCACGAGAAAAATTGCCACGGGCGGTGCCGATCTCTGAATGAGGCGAGACCACCTCGCACGCGTCGGCGACTCGTAGCAGAACCACACAAAAATGGGCTGGTCGCCCAAGATCCTCACGAACAGGGGGTGGTCATCGCTGCTCTTGGATGGGAAATCCGGGCGCACCGAACTAGAACTTGAGAAGGGATAGAAGAGAAAGGGGCCCTCGGCGTCGCACCGAGGGATGGGGAGTCACACCCCGGGCTTGCTCCCGTCGCAGGAGCAAGGAGGAACAGTGGATGGGTCGCAGCCACCTTCAGCAAAAACGTTTCAATTCTATTCAATAATTCCAAAAGAAAAAGATACAAGCTTTTATATCGGGGGGGGGGGAAGCTAGGGTTTCTCCTTGCCACATGGGAGGGGGGGGCGCAACTGGAAGGGGGGGTGCGACCCAACCCTTCCCCATTCAAGGGGGGGTGCGGCCATCCCTCCTCCAATCAAGGAGGGGATCAAGGGGGGGAATGCCCAAGGGGGGCAAGGGGTGAGGTGGAATGTGGAAAGGGGGGGCGCCCAAAAAGGAAAGAGGAGGGCCAAGGGGGGGGAAGGTGGCGCATCCACCATGGATGAGGGATGCGCCCTCCTCCCTAAACCCTAACCCTAACCCTAATCCAATCAACTATGGGCCAAGCCCAAGCCCAATAACAAAAGCAGATAGCCCACTATTCCATACACATAGTCTGATAACATAAAGAACTAGATAACGTGTCCACGCAGGGACTAAACCTAGGCCCAACATGGCCTCAAATGAGAATGAAGATCCACTAATAGATGCCGTAGTCGCCTAGCCAAAGAGATGCTGGCGTGCTTCGTGTGCTCCGTCGAGTGATGCGGCGCGTGTCCTCACCAATTCTCCCTGGGTGGGAAGAACTCGACCCCGTCGAGTAAGGGTCACGGTCGCTCAGGTAGCGATCCAGCAGGTCCGGGTCGATCCTCTCCAGCTCTCCACGTGTGATCCAGGCGTCGTCTGTCGCAGGGCGCCCTCTCCAACGCACTAGGAAGCGTTGGTATGCTCCACTCCTGGTCGTGGTCACCTGCTCATCTAGTATACAATCTATATGCTCGCGTGTCTGTAATGGGGCTGGAAGAGGTGGACGCTCCGAAGGTGTAATACTCTCAACAGGAGGGGAAGGCCCAAAAAGCTCACTGGGAATCACCGCGGGATCCCGATATGCCACCAGATCTGAGACAGTGAACGTCGAACAGATCCCATAGTCGTCTGGCAGCTCAATCTCATACGCATTCGACCCGATTCGCTTCAAGACTCGAAAGGGTCCAGCACCGCGGGCCTGGAGTTTCTTCACGGCCCCCGAAGGAAACCGTTCAGGTCTGACCCTGATCATGACGTACTCTCCCTCTCGGAACTCACGGGTGCGTCGATGCGCATCAGCTAACTCCTTATAACGTGCGTTGTTGGCCTCCATATGATGACGTACATGCTCATGCAACTGCCTAATATGCTCTGCAAAGGACTCAGCTGACTCAGAAACACGGGCCTGGATGGGAGATGGAACCAAGTCTATCGGCTTCCTAGGTCTATGACCAGTAACAATCTCAAAGGGACTCAGACCTGTAGACCTATTGACCGAGTCATTATATGCAAACTCTGCTAGAGGTAGAACCAAGTCCCAATCCCCGACACGGTCACGCACTAAGCACCTAAGAAGATCCCCTAGACTCCTATTGACTACCTCCGTCTGACCATCGGTCTGGGGGTGATAGGCGGTAGAGAACTTCAACTGGGTGCCCATCATGTGCCACAGGGTTTTCCAGAAATAGCTGGTAAAGCGCACATCCCTATCAGACACTATAGTACGTGGAAGCCCAAACCTGGAGACACAGTGAGTAAAGAACAGACGGGCAACTCTAGAGGCGTCTGAAGTCTTGGAACAGGGAATGAACAAAGCCATCTTAGAGAACCTGTCTACCACCACAAAAATGGAGTCATGCCGACGGAGGGTACGCGGCAAACCTAACACGAAGTCCATGCTAATGTCCTGCCATGGACTGTCCGGGATAGGGAGGGGAGTATAAAGGCCGGTGTTCTGCTTCCTCTGCTTGGCCATAGCGCAAGTGCGGCACTGAGCCACGATGCGAGTGATTACGCGAAAGTTCGTCGTTTAAAACACGCGTATAACAATCTTAAAACCGCACTCGCACAAAATGATCAAAAGAGAATGTAGTATTAGGACAAGCACGGGTCGAATCCACAAGGAAGAAGAGATTTTTAGAGTTAAAAACTTTGGACTCCTTTGGAAAATATTTGTGATTTGATTGTTTGAAGAAAAGTGATGAAACAAAGAACGATTCTAACACTTAATTAAAAACACCTATGATTATGCTCCTATGCTATAGAAATTAATTGCATGAAGTGAAAAGAAGAGATAGAAGAAGGGGGTAGAGATGGAAGAAGATCAAGAACTAGATTAAAAGAACAACTCTCTTCATTAACTTAAAAGAAAAGGTACATGAAGTGCAAGACAAGCTTACAACAAAGAGGTGACAAGATTACAATGAAGTAACATAACACAAAAGCAATGACAAAAAGAGGGGCCTGAGATGTGAAGATAGTAGTAGCAATGGTGATGACGTCGTCGTCTCCTCCTCGCCGAGCCTTGGAGAGGATCGCTCCGCCTTGAAAGAGATCACCGTGTACACCGGGAGGAAGTCGCCTTTGTCGTTGAAGTTGCCTTTGGAGGGTGAATAACTTTGAACCCAAGAGGAATTAGGTGATGCCCAAGAAGAAGAAGTTGAAGAGGAGGGAGATAGGAAGAACTTTGATGAAGAACTCAGATAGAAAAGAAGAGCAAAAGAGCTTCAAAATAGAGAAATAATAGAAACTAGCACATCGGATGAACAGTGAAATCACAGGACAGCAAGTTGAAAAACGAGAAATAACTTCAAAATCAGAAGGAATTAGAAGCTGAGAAAGAAGAAGAAGTTGTAGAAAACGTAAAAACAAAGAACTTTCATGAAGAAATCAAGAGGAGAAAATGACTAGAAGGGTGAGAAACAAGGGGAAGAACAGAGAGAAACATTGGTTCACAGATGAACAGGACAGCACAGTGAAAAATACGAAATAGTTTGAAAACCAGAAGGAATTAGAAGTTGAGCAAGAAGAAGAAGTTGTAGAGGACGTAAAAACGAAGAACTTTTATGAAGAACACAAAATGAGAAAACGAACTTACATGGGAGAAACCGGAGGCCTAAGGTTGGGAGAGAAAGAGGGAGAGTGAAAGATTGCTAAAAAAAAAGACTTCTTTCCTCCTCCTTACCATGGGCTATTTATAGGGAAAGTTTGGTAGATAGAGGGTGGAGATTATATCAAAAGGAGATGAATGGCTGAGATTCAAATGGAATATGATGCATGGGGAAGAGTAAAAGTAGGTGGGCACCCCCTTTCTTGGACTTTAGGCACCCCATTTCCCAAGGCTCATCATGTCTCTCCTTTAATTCAAACTTTGAATGTCCTTTTCCTCCTTTCCAAACTTAAAATTTGGATTCCTCCTTTTCAAACTTTGAATTCGAAATTTTGAACTTTCCTTTCCCTCCAACCAAAATAATTTGAATTCTTTATTTGACTTGGTCAAAATGGTGATGACTCTTTTGCCCCCGGCTTCTTTTGTAATTACCTTCGGTGTCCTACACACACATAATTGTATTTTAGTCCATAAAAATTACCACAATGTGCACATCAATCTCAAATGCTCATGATTATGTAATGGAGAATTAATGCTCATGGTCCTCAACTTTAATTTATTATTAAATAAGACAATCGAATTAACCAATTTACGTGAAAGCTCCAATTTAAATGCGGAGTTGAGGTTAACTATGAAATATACATAATTACCTAATTATGTGTGCATAAAATGGTGCACATGCAATGAATTGTCATAAGAAATGGACACTTATCACACCCCCTAACTTACTCATTGTTAGTCCCTTAGCAATGCTAATAAATTGAATTTTAGGACTAACAAGAGTTTGCAAAATTCATGCTCTCATGTCCAGTTATCCTTTCATAGAATCAACCAAAGATTAGGAATCTGGAATCATCAATGCGCACTAGCCTTATGTAGGAACTTAATAATACATGATTAAGAATATAAATTAAAGCTCAATAGCACTTGTGCATGTGTAACTACCAAATCCACAGCTTAGACAATTGCATCCCCCATTCGCTATTCCAAGCAAATGCCTTTCAACCCTGCACCTCTTAGATCAGAGCATTAAGTATATTAGCTTTTTGTCTGCCTTATTATTTTGTCCCTTTGGGATCTTTTATACCACACATGATGCTGCACTACCCTTCACTGCTCAACGTGAATCTCGACTCTTGCCTTTGGAGAAGCAGGCCCAGTTTCGCAGATCCAGGTTCCCTTTTCCATTTTACGCGAACCTCAACACGTCTTAGGTGAAGTAGGCCCGATTACTAAGATTAGGGGCATTTTTCATGGTGTTTTTTTTTCTTCTTTTTTTTTATAGTGCCATTGCACTTATTTGATAGACAATTTGGCAGAAAGCTTTGTATAAAGATCTCGTTTCTTAAGAAGTGCAGAATATCAGACAATATACCTAAAATAGCAGAGGGCTTGTCTTGCTTGTTTCATTAGTGTGTAATGTAAATTTTTTTTTTTAGTGCACATGAACTTTAAAGAGATTCTTACATCAATTTTCCATGGCTAGATTGACTAAATTTTCCATCATCTTTCTCCCTAGCCTTTTCTATTCTAGAATTACTTTTAATTTAAGCATGACTCATGAAACTCAAAATGGGGTTTACATCTTTTTATGATGACATGCAAGACAGAACTATATGCATCATGAAAATATTTCTCTCCCCCCAACTTGAATGATATTATCCTCAATGGCATGTAGAATATATGAACAAGACAATGCATACATGAATGTTTGGGAAGGAAAGGTACAACCTGGGGTGCGTAGACGTGGCTATTTTGGCAGGCAGTTTTAGAACGACTTCTTCCAGCTCCTACAAACATAAATGAAAATGACTCACTAGATTTTTTGAAGAGAAATGGTTGGGTTACCTCCCAACAAGCGCTAAGTTTAACGTCTTCAGCCAGACAACATTCTTGTATTTATCATGGGTCACTCAGTGGGATTGATTCCTTTGATGGAAGTTGTGTGTTCTCCAAGTAGAGTTTGAGACGCTGACCATTGACAGTGAAAATTTGACCATTTTTAGGATCTAGAATTTTAACAGCACCATGATCAAAGGCTTTGAGCACAACAAATGGTCCATCCCATCTAGACTTTAATTTTCCGGGGAATAAGCGCAACCTTGAATTAAAGAGCCAAACTTTTTGATCAGGTTGAAATGATTTTCTCACAATGTGTTTATCATGGAAAGCTTTGGTCTTGGCTTTGTAAATCTTGGCATTTTCATAGGCTTCATTCCTCAACTCCTCCAACTGATTTAGTTGTAGGGCCCTATGAGATCCAGCTTGGGCTAAGTTAAAATTGAACTGCTTAATAGCCCAATAGGCCCTATGCTCAAGCTCAACGGGTAGGTGACAAGCTTTCCCAAAGATTAACCTATATGGAGACATGCCAATGGGAGTTTTGTATGCTGTCCGATAGGCCCAAAGAGCGTCATCCAATCTTTCAGACCAATCCTTCCTATCGGGCCTAACAGATTTCTGTAGGATATTTTTGATCTCCCTATTGGATGTCTCCACTTGGCCACTTGTTTGGGGATGGTAGGGAGTGGCAATCTTATGAGTGATCCCATATTTTCCGAGAAGACCTCGGAATTGGGCATGAGTGAAATGAGAACCTCCATCGCTAATGATCGCCCTCGGACATCCGAACCTTGAAAATATATTCTTTCGGACAAACTTCATGACAACTTTGTGATCATTAGTCCGGGTGGCAATGGCTTCAATTAATTTAGACACATAGTCGACTGCCACAAGAATGTACTCATGTCCGAATGATGGTGGAAAGGGCCCCATAAAATCAATTCCCCAAACATCAAAGATTTCGACCACTAGAATGGGGTTGAGTGGCATCATATCCCGTTTGCTCATGTTTCCAATGGCTTGACACCTAAGACAAGTCTTGCTAAATTCATAGGCATCTTTGAAGAGAGTGGGCCAGAAGAATCCACTTTGTAACACTTTAGCGGCTGTTTTCTTTCCCGCAAAGTGTCCCCCACAACCTAAAGTGTGACAAAAGTTCAGAACGCTTTGTTGTTCCTCCTCAGGGACACATCTTCTAATTATTTGATCCGGACCTATGTGGAACAATTCAGGATCTTCCCAGAAATAGTGCTTAATTTTGGCAAAGAAATGTTTTTTTTCATGTTTAGACCACCCATTAGGAATTTGTCCCACAGCTAAGTAGTTGACAATGTCTGCAAACCATGGGACTTGACTATGGGTTATGGACAAGAGGTGTTCTTCTGGAAATGAATCATGCAAAAGAGCATTATCAGTTGTGAGAATTCGAGAAAGATGATCGGCAACTTTATTCTCAGAACCTTTTTTATCACGGATCTCAAGATCGAATTCTTGGAGTAAGAGGATCCACCTAATGAGTCTAGGCTTGGCATCCTTCTTGGAGAACAAATATTTGAGAGCTGAGTGATCAGAGTACACAATGACTTTTGCCCCTAAGAGATATGATCAAAAATTTTCAAGGGCAAAGACAACAGCTAACAGCTCCTTTTCTGTGGTGGTGTAGTTAAGCTGAGCATCAGCGAGGGTGCGACTTGCATAATATATCACCACCGGACACTTGTCAATTCTTTGGCCTAGAACTGCCCCGATAGCATAGTCGGAGGCATCACACATGATTTCAAAAGGTAAAGACCAATTGGGAGATTGGAGAATGGGTGCCTTGGTCAAAGTCTCTTTAAGGGTATTAAAAGCCCTTAAGAAAGCATCATCTAGATGGAATGGGGCATCTTTGGCCAAGAGAAGAGTTAACGGGCGGGCAATTTTAGAAAAGTTGCTGATGAACCGGCGGTAGAAGCCGGCATGGCCAAGGAATGAACGGATTTGCTTCGCCGAGGTTGGAGGAGGAAGATTAGAAATGAGGTCAATTTTTGCCTTATCTACCTCTATACCGCGTTCAGACACAATGTGGCCCAAGACTATGCCCTCTTGAACCATGAAGTGGCTCTTTTCCCAACTAAGAACAAGGTTTGTTTCAATACATCGTGCAAGCACTTTCTTCAAATTTTCTAAGCAATTTTCAAATGACTCCCCAAACACAGAAAAATCATCCATAAAGATCTCCAAGAATTCTCCTACCATATCGGAGAAAATGGCCATCATGCACCTTTGAAAAGCGGCCGGTGCATTGCAAAGACTGAATGGCATTCTCCGAAAGGCAAATGTTCCATATGGGCAAGTGAATGTGGTCTTCTCTTGGTCTTCTGGATAAATGGCCACTTGATTGTACCCAGAATATCCATCTAGGAAACAAAAATATCTTTGGCCTGCCAATTTCTCCAGAATTTGGTCAATAAAGGGGAGTGGAAAATGGTCCTTTTTGGTCATGGCATTGAGTTTCCTATAATCAATACACACTCTCCATCCCGTGGTGGGCCTAGTGGGCACATCTTCTCCTTGTTCATTTTTGACCACTGTGAGTCCCGATTTCTTAGGAACCACTTGAGTGGGACTCACCCATTGGCTATCCGATATAGGATAAATAATTCCTGCATCGAGCCATTTGAGAACCTCCTTCTTCACCACCTCCTTCATGTTTGGGTTCAACCTTCTTTGCATTTCCCGACTAGGTTTGGCATTGTCCTCTATGTAAATGTGATGCATGCAAATAGACGGACTTATCCCCTTAAGATCGGCCACTGTCCAACCTATGGCACCCTTGTGAGTCCTAAGGACTTCTAGGAGAAGTGTTTCTTGGGTAGGGGTTAGATTGGAAGCTAAGATAACAGGAAGGGTTTGATCGGGGCCTAGGAATGCATATTTGAGGGAGTTCGGAAGGGGCTTAAGCTCAAGCTTAGGAGGGCTTTCAAGTGATGGAAGGGCTGGTTCATCTTGTAAAGTTGGAAGTGGTTCAACCTTATGCCAACTGCTACTATGATGTGGGGAATCTTGAAGAGCATTGACCTCTCTTATTTGACCCATGCCCAGATCGTCCTCAATAATTTCATCATAGATGTCTATGAAGTGACATTCTTCATCTAGGTCCAAATATGGGGAGGCTTTGAACACATTGAGAGAAACTTTTTGACCTCCGAATGAGATGTCCATCGTCCCCGTAGCACAATTAATGTTGGCTTTGGCAGTAGCAAGGAATGGGCGGCCTAGGATGATTGGTGTATGACTTAGCTCCGAGGAGGAGGCCATGTCAAGAATGAGAAAATCAACGGGGAAGTAGCAATCATGAACTTTCACAATCACATCTTCTATTAAACCTCGAGGGGTCTTAACTGAGCGATCGGCCAGTTGAAGAATGACGGGGGTTGGCTTGAGTTCTCCTATGTCAAATTGATCATAAACAGAGGTGGGTAAAAGGTTGACACTAGCTCCTAAGTCGAGGAGGGCTCGGTCAAAGGTTACACCACCTATATTACATGAGATGAGGGGAGCACCGGGATCCTTCAACTTTCTAGGGAGATTATTCATCAAGACCGCACTAACATCCTCGGAGAGCCAAATTTTCTTAGGGGTCGACTTGGGCCCTCTTCTTGGAGTGCAAAGCTCTTTGAGAAATTTGGCGTAGGCTGGAACATGTTTTATGGCATCTAGAAGTGGAATATTGATGTGAACTTGTGAAAAGAGTTCCATGAACTCCTCATTTTGGGCCGGCCTAGTCTTAGTGGGCTTGGGTTCTAGGGCATTAGGAAAGGGGACCTTAGGTTGATAGAAATTTGGATCTTCATGGGCCTTTCCTTTCCCTTTAGGATCTCCCCCCAACTTATCTTGAGTGCAATCCTCCTTGCTTGCATTCTCATTATCTTGATTCTTTTCTATGGAATCTTTCAACTCCTTTCCATCCTTATATGGGTCATCTAACATATTCCCACTCCTCAAAGTTGAAATAGCCTTGACATTTTCAAATTGTGGGCCTTTAGGTTGGGCTTGTGGGATGGGTTGAGGTAGGAGGCCTGATTGTGGAGGAAAACCCGGGGGTTGGTTTCTTGGGTTGGCCACAGGTTGACTTGGAAGTTGACCCACTTCTCTTCTCATTGTAGCTTCCGCCAATTGTCCTATTTGACTTTCCAACTTGGAAATGGATTGTTGTTGATTCAAGATGATTTGTTGGAGTTGATTGAATTTATCTTCAAAGTTGGATTGAGGCGGAGGTTGGTAAGTGGGTTGACCTTGATTAGATTGAAAATGTGAATAGCTCATAGGAAGGAATTGAGCTTGTGGACCTCTACCAAATGGATTGAAGTTGTTGGGTTGGATTTGAAATTGACTTTGCATGGGTTGCTTTTGGGCTTGCTGAATAGAGGGGTTGGTTGCTTGAGGTAGAGATTGTTGGGATTTCCAAGAAAAGTTCGGGTGATTCCTCCAGCCCGGATTGTATGTGTTTGAAAATGGGTCATTATTGGGCTTAGAGAATCCTTGGGCTGCAAAGACTTGCTCCTGGATGGCAGGGGATAATTGAGCCGCAGTTGGACACTCCGTGATGTGATGGGATGGGCTTGCACATAGAGTGCATGCCTCATGTGGAGTGATAGATTGACCCGAGAAGGAATGGGATGATGGTTGGCAAGAAGGGTCTTTCAAAGTCAAGAGTTGGTCTAACTTTTGAGTCAGAGTCTCTACTTTATCCAACTTTTGAGTGATGAGACTTATGTCCAATCTTGGTTCAAAATCACCTCGGGCCTTGACCTCATATAATCCGGCCCGCTTGGAGGGCCCAATGGATCTCTCATAGGATGATAAAGAAGCATGATTGATAGAATTCTCACTCAGCATTTCAAACAAATCATACGCCTCATCCTCGCTTTTGCTCATGAATGCCCCTCCACATGATGCATCTACCATTTGTCTAAATTGATCAGATAGACCCTCATAAAAAGCTTGGACTATTTGCCATTTGGACAACCCATAGTGAGGGCACTTCCTAAGCAATTCCTTGAGTCTTTCCCATGACTCATGCATTTGTTCCCCTGGAGTTTGGGTAAAACCCGTGATTGCCCTTCTCATGATATTGGTGCGGCCTATAGGGTAGAACTTCTTCAAAAATTCTTGTTGCATCTCGGCCCAAGTTCTCATTGGCTTCCCTATAGTGCCTAACCAATATTTAGCCTTATCCTTAAGAGAGAATGGAAAGAGGGTCAATCTAAGGGCATCATCCGAGAAATTTTGGATTTTTACCGTGGAACAAATTTCCAAAAATTCATCAATGTGCTTGTAGGGGTCCTCATTGGTATTTCCATAAAATGAGGGGAGCATTTGAATTGTGCTTGACTTGATCTCATAATGGATGGCTTGATTTTGAGGAATGTAAATGCAAGATGGAGGTTGATATTGGTTGGGAATGAAGTAATCCTTCATTTGCTTTGGAGGATTGGGATTTCCGGCCATGATATTTTGGTGGTGAGGTCCTTGATTTTCGGCCATAAGATCTTCTTGGAGATCGTCTCTTGGATACAAGACTCTCTCAATTTCCTGAATGGGTCCTAGTAGGTTTGGATGTTGAGATCTTCTACCTTGCATGAACTAGGACAAAGAGAGAGAGAGAGAGATGACAGAGATTTTTTTTATAATGATTTTTGTTTTTTTTTTAATTTTATTTTTCTCTTTTTTTTATTTTGATACAAACTAGGACGAAGAGAGAGAAGATGAGATTTTTTTGTTTTTATTTTTTTGTTTTTGTTTTTGTTTTATGCAAACACAAACAAGTTATCACACAAATTACTTAATGCCCTAGATGTGACCTAGACCTACAAATTGAGTTTCACAAAATTGCTAAAGTAAAACTTAAGTTCACCCTCAATGTTTCCACCGGCCAGGTAAGGGGTGGGGTAGTGGGAGGTTCCCCCTACTTTCGTAGGGACCTAATTATGCCAAACCACTAGCCCGCTTAAGGCGTTTGCCGTCCGACCGTCTTGCCTTAGGCACCGGTTTTCACAAGAGGGTAAACCTAAATAACACAAGAACCACAGTGTGAACCTAGGGTCAATGTCTACTGAATTTTATTTAAGGTCTAGGTCATGCAAAGATGCAAGGGAATTATGGTTTGTGGGCTAAGGAAGGGTGATGAAATCCCCACCTTATCTTGTTTATGGGTGTTGCCCTTAGAATATTTTTAGAAATGATATGCAACAAACCAAGTTCAAACAAGGGGTTCTATGCAAGCATGGAAATGCATGAGCATGCTTTTGAAAAAATTAGAGTACTCACCTTGCCTCCCGCAATCTTCAATAATGCAATTAACAATAATTAAACAACAAGGAAAAATAAATTCTATCCTAAATGATGCATGACCTAAAACATGGAAGTGTGGGTTCTACTCTTGCAATGAACATTTTTATTGAAGTTCAAGTGATACTTTTTTTTTGTTTTTATTTAATGAACCTATCTAACCACAAGATATGAAATGTAGAGAAATGAAATTGAAATGAAAGAGAAAAAGTTTGGATACTTACTTGAAAAGTGTTCCCTCGTTCCTTTTTTTTTTTGAAATGAATGACTAAATCACAAAGATGAAAGAAAGAAAGGTAAACTTACCTCTAATTTTTTTGAGTTTTCAAGTTGCTTTTTCTCCCCTTTTTTTTCCTCTTTTTTTTTCTGAATTTTTTTTTCACCTGTAAAAAAAAAGAAAAAAAAGAAAAGAGAACTTTATTAGTACACTATATACACAAGGAAAATAAAGTTCTTAAATCAAAAATCATCATTCTTCCCCGGCAACGGCGCCAAAAATTGATTACGCGAAAGTTCGTCGTTTAAAACACGCGTATAACAATCTTAAAACCGCACTCGCACAAAATGATCAAAAGAGAATGTAGTATTAGGACAAGCACGGGTCGAATCCACAAGGAAGAAGAGATTTTTAGAGTTAAAAACTTTGGACTCCTTTGGAAAATATTTGTGATTTGATTGTTTGAAGAAAAGTGATGAAACAAAGAACGATTCTAACACTTAATTAAAAACACCTATGATTATGCTCCTATGCTATAGAAATTAATTGCATGAAGTGAAAAGAAGAGATAGAAGAAGGGGGTAGAGATGGAAGAAGATCAAGAACTAGATTAAAAGAACAACTCTCTTCATTAACTTAAAAGAAAAGGTACATGAAGTGCAAGACAAGCTTACAACAAAGAGGTGACAAGATTACAATGAAGTAACATAACACAAAAGCAATGACAAAAAGAGGGGCCTGAGATGTGAAGATAGTAGTAGCAATGGTGATGACGTCGTCGTCTCCTCCTCGCCGAGCCTTGGAGAGGATCGCTCCGCCTTGAAAGAGATCACCGTGTACACCGGGAGGAAGTCGCCTTTGTCGTTGAAGTTGCCTTTGGAGGGTGAATAACTTTGAACCCAAGAGGAATTAGGTGATGCCCAAGAAGAAGAAGTTGAAGAGGAGGGAGATAGGAAGACCTTTGATGAAGAACTCAGATAGAAAAGAAGAGCAAAAGAGCTTCAAAATAGAGAAATAATAGAAACTAGCACATCGGATGAACAGTGAAATCACAGGATAGCAAGTTGAAAAACGAGAAATAACTTCAAAACCAGAAGGAATTAAAAGCTGAGAAAGAAGAAGAAGTTGTAGAAAATGTAAAAACAAAGAACTTTCATGAAGAAATCAAGAGGAGAAAAGGACTAGAAGGGTGAGAAACAAGGGGAAGAACAGAGAGAAACACTGGTTCACAGATGAACAGGACTGCACAGTGAAAAATATGAAATAGTTTGAAAACCAGAAGGAACTAGAAGTTGAGCAAGAAGAAGAAGTTGTAGAGGACGTAAAAACGAAGAACTTTTATGAAGAACACAAAATGAGAAAACGAACTTACATGGGAGAAACCGGAGGCCTAATGTTGGGAGAGAAAGAGGGAGAGTGAAAGATTGCTAAAAAAAAAAGACTTCTTTCCTCCTCCTTACCATGGGCTATTTATAGGGAAAGTTTGGTAGATAGAGGGTGGAGATTATATCAAAAGGAGATGAATGGCTGAGATTCAAATGGAATATGATGCATGGGGAAGAGTAAAAGTAGGTGGGCACCCCCTTTCTTGGACTTTAGGCACCCCATTTCCCAAGGCTCATCATGTCTCTCCTTTAATTCAAACTTTGAATGTCCTTTTCCTCCTTTCCAAACTTAAAATTTGGATTCCTCCTTTTCAAACTTTGAATTCGAAATTTTGAACTTTCCTTTCCCTCCAACCAAAATAATTTGAATTCTTTATTTGACTTGGTCAAAATGGTGATGACTCTTTTGCCCCCGGCTTCTTTTGTAATTACCTTCGGTGTCCTACACACACATAATTGCACTTTAGTCCATAAAAATTACCACAATGTGCACATCAATCTCAAATGCTCATGATTATGTAATGGAGAATTAATGCTCATGGTCCTCAACTTTAATTTATTATTAAATAAGACAATCGAATTAACCAATTTACGTGAAAGCTCCAATTTAAATGCGGAGTTGAGGTTAACTATGAAATATACATAATTACCTAATTATGTGTGCATAAAATGGTGCACATGCAATGAATTGTCATAAGAAATGGACACTTATCAGCGAGCAACATCCCTCTTCAAACTAGGCCAATAGAACCTATGCTCAACGGCCTCAATGGTCTTGTTTCGGCCGAAATGGCCAGCAAGACCCCCTGCATGTAACTCCCAAGTGAGAAAATCACGAACAGACGTCTGTGGGATGCACAACCTACCACCCTAGAATAAATAACCCTCCTGAAGGACAAACTCACTATAGTCACGGGAGGGGCCTGACTGAAGGGCAGCATGGATGGGACCGAAGTCCGGGCAATCGACATAAGCCTCTCTCAGCCTCTCCAATCCCACCACCTCTACTCCCATGGTGGACAACATCATCATCCGCCGACTCAGCGCATCGGCCACCTTATTCTCGGCCCCTGCCTTGTGCCTAAGCACAAAGGTATACTCCTGAAGGTACTCCACCCACCGACTATGACGCACATTCAGCTTCTTCTGAGTGTGGAGAAACCTCAAAGCCTCGTGATCAGAAAAGAGCACAAACTCCTGGTGTAGGAGATAGTGCCGCCAATATCTCAATGCCTGGACGACTGCATAAAACTCCTTGTCATACGTGGAATACCACAGTTTGGCATCGTTCAGCTTCTCGCTGAAAAAGGCAATGGGATGAGACTCCTGACTTAAGACTCCCCCTATACACACTCCAGAAGCGTCACAGGTGACCTCAAACACCTTAGAAAAATCAGGTAAGGTAAGAACAGGTGCCTGGGTCATGCGCTCCTTGATGCTCTGAAAGGCCGTGGCTGCAGCCTTAGTCCATGTGAATGCCCCCTTCCTAATGCAATCCGTGATCGGGGCAGTGATGGAACTGAAGCCACGAATGAATCGACGATAGAACGTCGCTAGGCCATGGAAGCTCCGAACATCGTGGAGGGTGCGGGGCTCCGGCCATTCCTGAATGGCACGTATCTTCTCCGGATCAGCGGAGACCCCATCGCGAGACACTATGAACCCAAGGAAGGAAACCTGATCGGTCATGAAAGCACACTTCTTCGGGTTGGCGAATAAGCTCTCTCGCCTCAGAACAATGCAGACCTGCCTGAGGTGGTCTAAGTGGTGCTCCCTTGTGCGGCTATAAATAAGGATGTCATCGAAGTAGACGACCAAAAAGACCCCTATCATAGGGCGCAAGGCCTGGGTCATCTTGTCCCGGGCTCTTCATTGCCTAACCTCCCTCACTATAGGATGAGCCCCGCGGACCATGCCGAGTTGCAGAGGCAGGTCGAGGAGTTGATGAGTAGGGGATCCCTCAGGGACAGCAAAAGCCCTTGCGCTGTCCCCGCTTTGCTAGCCCCGAAGAAAGATGGCACATGGAGGATGTGCATCGATAGCCGTGCGATCAATAAGATCACGATGAAATATCGTTTTCCTATTCCCCGACTGGATGATTTGCTAAATATGATGTCGGGAGCCACTATTTTTTCTAAAATTGATCTTCGAAGTGGCTATCACCAGGTTAGGATCAGGCCGGGAGATGAGTGGAAGACTGCATTCAAGACCAAGGATGGTCTGTATGAGTGGTTAGTGATGCCTTTTGGGCTATCTAATGCCCCGAGTACATTCATGCGGTTGTCGATCTCATGCTGGATGTCACGCATAGGTGGAAGGCCTCCAGGGAGGTCCTCCGGAAAGATATCAGAAAACTCGCGTAGAATCGCAGCCAACTCGGGGTTTAGCTCACCCTCGGACTCTGAGATGACATCACTCACCTCTCGAACAACAACAGCAAAGAGGGGACTACCACTAGTGAACTCTCTCTCCATCTCACGGGGACTAATCATCATCAACCTCCTAGTGGAAGGCTCCCCTAGGGTGAGGGTAGTGGAGGTGGCAGTAGCAGGCACCAAGGGTGGGGTAGGAGGGTCGGCCTTCCCCTGACGAGGGGTGTTCGTGGCACTGGGGCCGGCTGGCCCGCGAACGGCAGGCTCCCTAGGCTGGGTGGGGTGAAGAGTGATCCTATGGCCAGCATGGTCGAAGATGCAAGTGTTCGACCGACCATGGAGGGTGGCATCCCTATCGAAGAGCCAAGGCTACCTAGAATAATACTACCCACCTCCATAGGTAGCACGTCACACCAAATCTCACCCTGGTAGGTCTGAAACTGCAATGGCACTAGACAACGAAGCCTAACCGGGATAGAGGTAGAATCTACCCAGGATACCCGATATGGAGCAGGGTGGTCCACCGGTGTCAACCCAAGACGAGTAACCGTACCGGTGGATATAGCATTAATGCAGCTCCCACTGTCAATGATCACCTTGCAGGCCTTCCCTCCAAGCCTACAAAAGGTGTGAAAGATGGTGGTACGACGCCAGTCGTCACTCACCTGGGGCTGGGTAAGGATACACCGGACTACCCCTAACTGCGCATCGCCCTGATACTGAATACTAGGGTCACCGTCCTGCTCTCCCTCAAGTAACTCATCGAAGAACTCCTCCGCCAACTCCTGGTCGGCCTCATAACTGACTGGCAGAAGCTCAGCCGTGGGATCAGTGGGTGAGGGGTCCGTCACTACAAGCGACTCTCTAGTGGGGCATTTGTTCGCATAATGGCCGACTCCACCACACCTATAACAATTGTTACGCGCCCCTGTGCTAGGAGATGCTCCACCAATCATCGGCCCCTTCCCCTTGTCATCATGACGGGCCGGGGGTGGTGGTAGTTGGGGTCGGGTAGGGAACGCGGGAGGCTGAGGGCGTGAGGTGGGGTAAGGAGGTTGCTGGCGAGGGGGAGGGAGAGTGTCCCTCAGAAAGGGAAGGCGAGGCCTAGGAATAGTGGGGTCCTGGCGAGGTGGTTCCGAGGGCCGAGCCGTCGGAAACTGACTGTAGGAACTGGGAGTGGTGCGTGGGTCGAACCCCCGTTGACTGGTGGTCCCCTGACGCTGAGTAGGAGTGAACTCCGCCTCAAACTGCTCTAGCTCCATAGCGACCTGGTACGCGACCTCTAAGGTGGTCACATTACGGCGAAATAACTCATACTGGTAATGGGGCCGTAGACCACGATGGAAACGAGAGACGGGCATGGCGCTCTCCTCCGTGACTCCGCATCGCAAGAAATACTCATCAAACTCAGCGATGTACTCGGACACGGTCCGATCTCCCTGGGTGAGGCTCTGCCATTTGTCAATGAGCCTCTGGCGATAAGTGGCGGGGAGATACTTTTCTCGGAGTTTGACTTTCATCTCACCCCAAGACTCGATATGGGGGTCCTGACGCTGAAATATCAGACTCTCCACATTCCTCCAATACGTCTGTGCTCGCCCCAGTAACTTCATTTTGGCAAACTTAACTTGCCGGTGGTCCGACATCTCGACCCACTCAAAATACCGGTCCATGCTAGCCTCCCAATCTAGGTAGATCTTCGGGTCCAGGGACCCGTCAAAAGTGGGAGAGTCCGCACGAACGGTCCTAAGGGCCCGATCGTCCTCGTCATCCCTCTGTGGTCGGTGACCACGGTGGCGTTGGCCATTCCCCTCATAATCATTGTCGGATCCGTAATCCTCAAAGTCGGGGACTCGTGGCCGTCGCTCCTCAGCCCGATATGGTGGGGCCTGGGCAGCCGCCGCCTGTGGGGCACGATCAACTCTAGGGGGGTCCTGATGGGGCACTTCCTCTACCCTCCCTATCCGCCCAAGCAGACCCTGGATGGATCGGTGAGAAACCTCAGCGCGGTCCTCTATGGCCTTGAGTTGGCCCTCCAGACGGTTGGTCAGGTCCTTAGTGGCTTGTTCAGAACTAGCCAAGCGCTCCATGATCTCGGCCATGAAATCCTCTAGAGAAGGGCCTCCTTGGGTGTTACCACGTGGGTCACCCATGGTGTCCGGGCGATGGTAATGGGTACCACCCCGAGTGGGCATGCAAAGGGACCTAAATGGAGACTCACTAAGACCTATATGGGTGGACACATGCTGAATGGAATGCAAGACTCAACCCTAGACGCAAACCTATAGGGTCTGATACCACTTTGATGCGGGACAGGACTGAAATGGGCTAAGACCTACGAATGCAACAAGTGCGGCCAGCACTCGCACGCCAAAGGTAAGCCGGGCGGCTGACCTCCGTGCCGTTCCTCCGGGTGGAGGCGTCTCTCAACAAGAAATCCAAGCCCACAGCCGTCCCTATGAGGGAAGCGTAGGGATCTCAGCGACTAAGGAGCCGCCGTGCGCCTATGGGAATCTAGTCCGAGCTCGGCGCTCGACTAGGGCCACGGAATGGGTGCTCTCAACTCTCAACCACGCGGTGACTAGCAAAAGAGCTAGGATCCTATACGCACTCACGCTGCATGCTAGAGAGTATACTAGTAAAGCAAAATGCCAATGGTGAGGAGTATTGCACGTACCTCCACGCCTAGGCGTGGGGAAGGAACCCCGGCCGAGACCAACAACCCCGGTACACGAAGACGAGCAATAGTACAATCTCAATCACAAATGCCCACTCCTCACAGGGAGATAACAGGCTACACAAGGAGATCCGGGGCTGTCGATGCACGGGTTGACGGGCAGCACTCGGTGAAGGGCTGGCCGCGAGGAGGTCCCGTGCGGGGGGTCGGCAGATTCGCAGCACTGCGTGACTCGGCGGTGGAAGCTCCCACGACCTGCTCCGACGTCCGATTGAAGCGCCGTCAGCGATGGCGCGTAGCTAGGTCACGGGAGGAAGCCTCGGTCAAAGGGCGCGTGCAGATCCTGTCCGTGGAAGCCGGGGGCGCACCTGCAAGTCGTGACTGGATTCTGCTCCCAGAACTGCGTGCTCGAGCGGGAAAAATAATAAGAAATGGATCCGGAGGGCGAACGGGGTTCCGCTTGTTGGAAGACGGAGAGGACGCAGAGCAGCAGGTCCCGCCCGAAGGGCTCGATCAGATCTGATCGTGGCTGAGAGCAGCAGGCTCTGAAATCCGCTGGTGGTTCTGGCACCGGTTGGGCAGGGCAGACCTGCGTGACTTCACGGGAACGGATGCCACGAGCAGCTCGGATGTCGGAACGATGCGAGGTCGGCGGCGTTGGACAGAGGACGGGGAGAGGTACGATCGGTGAAGATTCCACGCCCAAAATCGCAGACGTCCGTCCTGTGGTATTTTTGTAATGGGGCGAACAGAACCAGGCCCGCAGGGAGAGGGGCCCTGCGCGCGCTCACGAGAAAAATTGCCACGGGCGGTGCCGATCTCTGAATGAGGCGAGACCACCTCGCACGCGTCGGCGACTCGTAGCAGAACCACAAAAAAATGGGCTGGTCGCCCAAGATCCTCACGAACAGGGGGTGGTCATCGCTGCTCTTGGATGGGAAATCTGGGCGCACCGAGCTAGAACTTGAGAAGGGATAGAAGAGAAAGGGGCCCTCGGCGTCGCACCGAGGGATGGGGAGTCACACCCCGGGCTTGCTCCCATCGCAGGAGCAAGGAGGAACAGTGGATGGGTCGCAGCCACCTTCAGCAAAAACTTTTCAATTCTATTCAATAATTCCAAAAGAAAAAGATACAAGCTTTTATATCGGGGGGGGGGGGGGAAGCTAGGGTTTCTCCTTGCCACATGGGAGGGGGGGGAGCAACTGGAAGGGGGGGTGCGACCCAACCCTTCCCCATTCAAGGGGGGGTGCGGCCATCCCTCCTCCAATCAAGGAGGGGATCAAGGGGGGGAATGCCCAAGGGGGGCAAGGGGTGAGGTGGAATGTGGAAAGGGGGGGCGCCCAAAAATGAAAGAGGAGGGCCAAGGGGGGGGGGAAGGTGGCGCATCCACCATGGATGAGGGATGCGCCCTCCTCCCTAAACCCTAACCCTAACCCTAATCCAATCAACTATGGGCCAAGCCCAAGCCCAATAATAAAAGCAGATAGCCCACTATTCCATACACATAGTCTGATAACATAAAGAACTAGATAACGTGTCCACGCAGGGACTAAACCTAGGCCCAACATGGCCTCAAATGAGAATGAAGATCCACTAATAGATGCCGTAGTCACCTAGCCAAAGAGATGCTGGCGTGCTCCATGTGCTCCGTCGAGTGATGCGGCGCGTGTCCTCAGCAGGAGGTGAGGGAGGAAGGAGGGGCGGAGCTAGCAGGGGAGGGGGGGTGATTGCGCAAATGGTCAAGGGGGGGTGGAGGTGGGGAGATGGGGGCACAAGTGGCTTGGGGAAATGGGGAGGGTTCCCTTCGATTTGGGTGGAGGGTTAATGGAGGTGCTAATGGGGGCCTAGGGAAGGGGAAGAGTTGCTTTGGGAAGGGGAAAGGGTGCCTAGGAGAATGGATTCTCCCTTGGGAATGTGAAGGGGTTGTATGGGGAAGGGGAAAGGTTGCTTGGGAAGGGGGAGAGGTGCCTAGGAGAAAGGGGTTCCACCTAGGGGTTGGAGGGGGAGTAAATGGAATGTATGGGGAAGGGGGAGGGGTCTTAAATAGAGGTGAATAGGGAGGAGAGAGAGTGAATTTCAAATTTGGAGTGGGGAGGAGAGAGAATGGGGTTCGCCCCCTTTAGTGAGAGAGAGAAGAAGAGAGAGAGAGAGATGCACAAATGCCTTGGCAAATTTTTACTCAAATATTCATTAGCTCCAAATGGGGGGGGGGGTTGGGGTCCTATTTATAGGAAACCCACAATTTAACAAAAGACCCTGAGTTTTTGACTAATGACAATAAACCAAGGGGGAAGGGGGGGCGCCCATGGGCCTAGCCCACTTAATTGGGCCCAACTGACTCATTAACCACTCTAATGACAATTAACCTACGTAGATGACTCTTTAACCTAGGTACTTGACTCAATAAAAGGGAAATTACATAATCTATGACTCAAGAAAATATAAAAATTACAAGTCATGATTAAGAAAAAAATGCCGCGAACATGATGACGCATAGCTGGCAAGCAACGTGAACCTCGAAAGAGTGAGGAGTGGTAGGAGATGTCCTCATCATACCCCCGGGGTGCGGAGAACTCGACTCCGTCGAGTATGGGTCCACCGGGGTAGTGGTCCTCCAAAGTAGCTCAGGGCGAACCACGACCTCCAGACTCAACCTTGTGTCTGCGACCAGGGGACGGTCCTTCATCCTCTCATGGTGGCTCAGGCGCACCCTCTTACTGGCGATGGAACCTTGCTTGCCTAGTATTGCCTCCGTGTGCACACGTCGGGCTCGCAAGGCTATTTTGTGGGAGCTCTGCGGGGTGTCCCTCTCAAAGGAAGGTATTGGCTCAAAGCACTCACTAGGATCCACCGCGGTGCCCATATAGGGTGCCAGGTCAGCCACGTGAGAAGTGGGGAATATCCCATAACCCATTGGTAAATTCAATCCATAAGCTGTGTTGCCAAAGTCACTAGGAACAGGAAAAGGTCCAAGTCCTCATGCTCTCGAATGGGAGGTGACCCTAAGGTAGAGCCACTCCGATGCCATCATCACCAAATCGCCTACTTGGAGTTCCAAGTGGCGCTTGCGAGCTCTTATCCGCTCTTTGTGAACCTCACCGCTCATTGCGAATTGCTTGCGTGTATGCGTATGCCATGTACTATGATGCGGTATGGGTGTGAAAAGCTTGGTGTGTAAAGGTGGACCGGGGCAACCGTAAATTGACCTATCATGTTGTGATGCCATGTGGACCTTGATGAACTTAGGTGGACCGGGGCAACCACTAGTGGCCCTATCATGCCTAGTCTTCATAACAATGGTGGGAGGGCCATGGTATCTATAGGAGAACCTATCACATAAAGTGGTGATGAATGCCGGGGGACCTGGACACCCGTAGATGCTCCTAACGTGCATATGATCAATGATGAATGAGGGAGGACCAGCACATCCAAATGTGAGCCAGTCATGCATTGGGCTTAAAGTGTACGTGACATGTATGACATGACTAGGCTTACTAGCCCTACCAAATGATGCAAAAGGTAGTGGCACATGCATTCCCATCCAAATGGTTTCTCCCATGTATATGGATTGGTGTGGGAGTTTCCACTCATAGGGGTCAAAGGGGTCAAGGAAAATGGAGTGGGCTTGGTCCAATAAGGTTGGATGGGGTAGGGATAGGTTGGTGGTGAGTAAGGTGGGTGGGTATAGGAAGGGATCGAAGGGGTCATGGTAAGGGTCACCTAAGGAGAGGAACTCTAGGTCCTTTTGGTCCTCACAACTCCTTGATGGCGGATTCTCCTCCTCTAGTAAAGTGATTGGGCCAAGGTTTTTGGTGGAATGGTCGGCCATGAATGGAGGACTAGATGTTCTACCCGAGACAAGCAACTCTAGTTTGTGAATAGCATCGGGCCCGTCGGGTGTAGGGAGGAGTAAAAGAAGGTCACTAGTGTAGCAACCCACAGTGTAAATGGAGGAGATTGATCCGACGCATAGGTGTAGGAGGTCAAGGCTCCTAGGTCGGTCGGTTATTGTAGACATCATGCCAGTTAGCTCCATTTGCCAAACTATACCCTTAAGAAGATCCCCTAATGTTTCCACTTGATAGGATGATTGGATTGTGGTGTGATAGGTGGATAAGGGTACAATGGGAAGGTTTTGCTCCATGGGTGGGTAAACATAGGACACGATGGGGTGAAGTGGTCTCTCCTTTAGCCATCTAGCTAGGGGCCCCTCTATGATTACGGTGCTACTTGTGAAGGCTTGTGGCTCTTGGGGGTCCAAGCTATGTGAAGGGGACATTTGTGGTTCTTCCTCACCATAGATATGAACTTCGGTTTCCTCAAGGATGGGGATGGGTTCCGGACTAGCATATACTCCCATGTGGATGGTTGTGGTCTCCTCTCTCAAGGGAATGGGAAGGTCTATTGGGGGTGGGGTGATGATGGTTGGTGCATGGTGTACCCGGGGTGGTGAGTGAGGCCGAACTAGGGTTGGGGTTGGGAGTGGAAGTAGCGGGGGACTAGGTTTGGGTAGGATAAGAGTTGGAAGTGGAAGGTGGGTTGGGTGTGTAACTTTGGATTGGGGAATGGTGGCTGTCACGGGCCTAGGTGGAGGGGTGGACATGGGGTCCACGTGGGTTTGAGTGGTGAGGGTGGAGTGAGCCATGATGCTTCTTCCACCTGGGAGGGGAACTTCTCGGCCTAACCCATGACACTGTGATTCATATTCCTCTTCCCAATCTAGTGGAGCCTCATAGTCTTCGGTCACCTCCTTAAGTTCCTTTTGGAAAGGGGTGGAAGGAGGATTTTTGGAACTTTGTGGGGTGTGGGTTTGATGGAGAATTTTGGGTTGGGTGGTGGAGAAAGGAGGAGTGGGAGTGCTCCTCGGGTTATGGTTCTCAAGGTAGGAGTGGGAAGGTTGGGGAGTGAAGATTTTCCTAATCTCAATCCTTATCTCTTCCAACAAATCTAGGGGTCCTTTGGGTGGTGGGGTTTGGGTCCTAATAGAGGTTTTGGGTTGACGGGGAGGGAAAGGGGGAGTGGGAGTGCTCATTGGGCTATGGGTGCTTGAGTTGGAAGAGTGGGACGGTTTTGGAATGAGGATCTTCCTAAGTTCTACCTTCATCTCTTCCCATGAGTGAATGGGCTCTTGTCTCTCAATCCCCCTTCGAATCTCAAGCTTTCTCTATTTTGTCTCGCCGAAGGGACCAAGGGTCGTCTTGGCGATGCACACTTTTCTTTCCTCGGTCATGTAGTAGTGGTGGAAGTATCTATCCATGGAGGTCCCCCATTTCCTATATGTGTGAGGGTTTCGGGACCCATCGAAGTGGGGCAACTCTGGCCCGATAATGAAGTAGTCATCGGGGTGCCTGGTGAGATACATGGTTTGGATGCTCGGATGACCTCAATGCAATGTGCCCTAGGACAAGACTTAGTAGAGACAAGTCTAGAACTTACTCTGATACCAAGTTGATGTGACACGACCCCTCGGACCTAGAATTGCAAGCAACACAACGATTTTGGCAATGTGACACAAGTGGATTCACTCGCGTTGGCACACTCGGGTCCGTAGGAGGACCAGCGATGACGGTGAGGGTCCGAGGTTGGACCTCAATGTTCCAAGGGTATGGCCAGCTAAGGATGGACCGAATGGAGTGCTCTGGCGCCAAGTTAGGAAAGAATGGGAGAATATTTTAGGATTGAGAGAAGCCAAAGGGGAAGCACCCATTGAATCTTGGGATGAAATGAGGGCCAATCTTAGAAAGATCTACGCACCCCAATCCAAACCTCTTCAACCAACCGATCTTCCACCCCCGACCCCAACTCCAACCCAAGAACTTCCCCGACCAAACCCAACCCAAGTCCACCTATGTTCACCACCCCGAGAGTTACAAGATGACCAACCAAGTCCCCCCACCCATCCCTCCATGAGAATTGTAATTTTAGGGGAACCCCTCATAGAGTGGCTAAAGCAAAACCTCCTCCTCCGCGTCACACGCTCCTCCATGGATAACCACAACCCAATCGTGCCCACCCCACACCTCCACACAACCTACCATTCATTCTACCTTGTAGGGACCCTGAGGGACTTGATTAGGGGAGTACTACGGCAAATAGAGGTGACAAACCTGCTGGCCTTAGGGGAAAGCGACACTGGATACCTTAGTTTCTTACACACCTCTGTTGGATCCATCACCTCTATTTACACTAAGGGTCCTTGCACAAGCAAGCTATTATTGATCTTGCCCGAACCCGAAGAATTTTGCCAAAACCAACCCTATGACCCCCACCTCCCTCAAGAAAAGGGCACCCCATCTAGGGAGTCAACCTTGGTGATTGTCCCACTAGGTAACGAGTGCACAGTCCGCACTAGGCAGTGTGTGACTTGGAATACTATAAGTCTAGAAATGGAAGAAGCATCCTTCCCCACAAGCCAAGCCCACCTACATCCTTGTGACCTATTCCCTTGGGAGCCCCAATGCCAACCTGGCCACTTTCCCTCCTTCACCATTGCCCACCCCTCATCCAATCCCAAGGGCCATTTCATTATACGCAACCAGGCCCATTGCTCCCACACCACTACATGCCTAGTAGGCCTCAAACTGATCCCTTGGAGCGAGCAACACCCACCACTCACACCCTTCAATTTTCCCGTTGACGAGGTCCCAACCTACATTAGGGAATCTATGGAATGGACTTTCTTGATCCATGGGATTGAAAACACCCCCTTCACCAAGGGCCTAACCATACTTGACCCATTTGATCCCTCCGCATGGGAACCCCCAAACCTGCCATCCTTGTCCCATTTCTCCAAAGAATTCCTAAGCCTCGCCCCTTGCCGAGACCATTGCGCCAAAGTTGAACCAAACCCCTCCTTGTCAACACCCACGCTTTGGAAGATAAGATTCAACGTTTGGGTAGAGTGGCATGGTAGGATCACATTTGGGTGTCCTGGACCCCCTATAGAAGTCAACATTGTTAGGAGACACATGCATTTTAGGATCACATGTGGATGCCCCGGTCCTCCAACCTTCCGTAGAGAACCTATGCATGATAGGGCCACGTTTGGATGCCCCGGACCCCCAGTCTTCACCCACCTTGATAGGAAACCTAAGCAAGCTAGATCCACCTATGGTTGCCCCGGCCCCCCTGAGTCCATGAAAGTCTTCATCACATCTATGCATGATAGGTCCATGTACGGTTGCCCCGGTCCACCTTTGCATGCTATCCTCCGTCACACCCACTCACCGCATCATGATCCATGGCATGAGCATACACACAAGCAATTCTTGACGAGCGGTGAGGTCCACAAAGAGCGGGCAAGAGCTCTCGAGCACCACTTGGAATTCCAAGTAGGCAATCTGGTGATGATGACATTGGAGTGGCTCTACCCTAGGGTCACCTCCAATTCGAGGGCACGAGGACTTGGACCTTCCCAAGTTCCGAGTGACTTTGGCAACCCGGCTAACGGGTTGGACTTACTAATGGGTTTTGGGATTCACCCCATTTTCCACGTGGCGGATCCGGCACCCTATATGGGCACCGCGGCGGATCCTAGTGAGTGCCTCGAGCCTTTATCTTCCTTTGAGAGAGACACCCTCGGAGAGCCACCAAAAATCAGCCTGAGAGTCCGACGTGTGCACACGGAGGGAGTACTAGGCAAGCAGGGTTCCATCGCCAGCAAGAGGGTGCGCCTGAACCACCTCGAGAGGATGAAGGACCGTCCCCTGGTTGAGGACGCAGGGTTGAGTTTGGAGGTTGAGGCTCACTCTGAGCTGCTTGAGAGGACCACTTCCCCGGTGGGCCCATACTCGACGGAGTCAATTTTTTCGCACCCCGGGGGTATGATGAGGACATCACCAGCAATTTCATTTGATCGAGGATCCCGATGCTCGCCACCTATGCTACATCTTGTTCACCACTTTATTTCGAGTCATATGATGTAATTTTTATTTTCTTATCATGTACTTTTCCTTTTATTTGAGTCCAATACCTAGGTTAGGTAGCTATTTACCTAAGTCTTATGTCATTATGTGTGTTATTGGGCCCAATTATATGGGCTAGGCCCAGGGGCGCCCCCTTCCCCTTGGTTTAGTGTTAGTAGTCCAAAAGTCAGGGACTTAAGTTAAATTGTGGGATCCCTATAAATAGGACCCCAATCCCTCATTTGTAAGCTAATGAATTGTTGAATGAAAATTTTGAGTTGAATATTGAAACCCCTGTGCTCTCTCTCTCTCTCACTCTACCTCTCTAGCTCTCTCTCTATTTCTCTCTCTCTCTCTAAAGGGGGCGAACCCCATTCTCTCTCCTCCTCTCTCTAAATTTCAAAATTCACTCTCTCTCCTCCCTATTCATCCCTAATTAAGACCCCTCCCCCTTCCCCATACCTCCCATTTAATCCCCCTCCAACCCCTAGGTGGAATCCCCTTCTCCTAGGCACCTCTCCCTCCTCCCAAGCAACCTTTCCCCTTCCCCATACAACCCTTCATTTTCCCAAGAGAGAATCCCCTCTCCCAAGTAACCTTTCCCCTCCCCAAGGCAACTCCTCCCCTTCCCAAGGCCACATTAACCAACCCCACATTAAACTCAGTTCAAATTTCCCTCTCCCTCCAAGTCACTTGCGCCCCCCCTCTCTCTCTCACCCTCCACCCTTGGTCGCAACCCCCTCCCCCTCCACCTGCTAGCTGCGACCCAGCCCTCTTCTCCAGTCTCTCCACCACCTCTATCCACCTCCATCCAAGCCCCACAGCCATTAGCCCTCTCCCCATTGCAGCCCCTTCACCCCTCCCACCACTATCAACTTCATTCACCAACCTACTCTATCTAGTTCGCAGGCAGCAGAAGAAGCTCCACTTGCAGAGATTGCCCTGGTGCTGTCCCACATCATCTGGAGGTGCACCATACATCGCCGGAAAGGTCTTCCAGACTTCTTCTCAGGCGAGATGGAATCGTCTTGTTCCGACTTCCCTACAGATCTTGGTACCCATTCTCGTCCGACTGCACAACTGGGACCAAAACCTGGACCAGAGCTGCAGTGCAGAAGCTACTACGGCCACACCCCTCAACTTCTGAAGGCCCCAATTGGCCCAGAGCTGCTACTACAAAGCATATACCATCACCCACAAGCGGCATCCCGTTCGGCATCAGGAAGATCAGTTTCCAATTTTTCTCTCCCAGGTGCGCCGAACAGGCCATCAGGGTCTTGTCCTGACCCCCCCTCACTCAACGGACCTCTCCTCACCACCCCGACGTCGTCTGGTGCCCATCTTGGTTGCTGCTCGTAGAAGACTCGTCCACGGTCTTCCTCGACTTGGTCCTGCCACATTTGGACTTTGGGAGCTGCCGTGGTGACTTCATCCATCTGCTGCTACACCCAGGGAGCATTCCAAATCTGATCGCAGGGACCCTGTTCCAGAGCCCGTCCTGGCCAGTGTCGACTTCAGAAGCGCCCACAAAAATTCACAGACGTACCTGGGTCTGTCAGTGACGTTTTGGCGCCAGTCTTGTCAAATTCTGAGTTCGGAGGAGTTCACAGCAGCGACCACTCCGACCCCCTGTTCTGCTGTTCCAGACCGGGACAGAATCGGCAAGGTGCTCCATCGGCGCGATCCAAGCTAATCTCCCCTCCCCGCCTGGCCGGCTTAGCGCCCCTCCCTGCGTGGAGGTAGTGTTTGCTTGTACCCTACTCTCCCCACCCCAAGTTCCCCCTCCTGCGTGAGTAGTGCATGTATTAGCAGGTCATCGGCCGAAGCTTCATCGGCGCGGCGTGCGGGTAGCCCACGCTTCCCCGCTCGCCCTCGTCTCCGGCCGGGATCGGCGTCTTCACGCCGATCAGGTGAGCTCCTGGTTGCACTCCTCTTGGTTAGCACTTCTTGCTTAACTAGTATTGCTTCTTAGTTCCGTCGGTGGCGAGGGAGTGCCTGATCCAAAATCAATCAAATCGAGTGTCCACCGCGGAGCGAGTTGTGAGAGAGCCACTACATCCCACGCCCTTGGCGTGCTGGCCGCCCACGGATTTGGGCATCCCAGGCCCATAGGGGTTCAGCCCAAGCTAGTCAAATCCTTGGAAAGGCGAGGTCCATCCTCGGACCCTCACCACTATCGCCGGTCCACCTACGGACCCGGGTGTGCGCGACGCGGGTGAAGCCGCTTGAGTGGGTCCGCCGTTCGGTTCGATTGCTTGTAAATCTAGGTCCGAGGGGTCGTGTCACATCATCTTCTTCAAGAACGGGACCTTCACCCTCAGTAATTTGCTAGGCCTTCGGTCGAAGCACCGGTACTACCAGTTGGGCACAATGGTGCCAACGCCTCAGCAGCGGTTGCCCGAACCCCGACAGCAGCCGGGTTCGGCACGCCCCCAGTCGAAGCTCACCCATGAGCCTCCAACACACCTGTGCCGGAAAACCGCATGGTACAACGCCAAATGATCGAGCGAATCATCGAGATAAAGCTCGCCCAGTACGGGGAAGGGGTGGCCACTATAGGCCTCTATAGTGTACCCTACCCGCTCCATCACCAGTTGAAAAATCTCCCTCTGGAATACGGCAAGCCCCTGAAACTGTAAAAGTTTGGCGGGCAAGGATCTCCACATGAACACTTGGCCTATTACGTTACGGCCATGGGCGAGCTAGCATTGGATGAGTGATAACTCCTCCGCTACTTCGCCACTTCACTTATGAGAACGGCCTTTCAGTGGTATTACCACCTGAAGCCCAACTCAGTGATCGACTGGGCAGATCTCTAGAAGAAATTCCTCGACCGTTTCCAGACGGTCGAGCGTAAGATCTCCCTGGTCGAGCTCTATTCTCTCCGACAGAAGAAGGGAGAGAGCGCCCTTGACTTCATCAAGAAATGGTGAGACCTCAGCATGAGGTGTATCAATCCGCCAGTCCAGGAGGGCGCCATCACCATATGCCTAGAGGCTTGGCCGCCGAGGTCAGCGAAAAGCTCCTCGGCACCAATATCAAAGGATTCGACCAACTCAACTCAGCAGCCACCGAAATAGAGATGTTCTTCTCCGATAACCCGAGCTATACTTCAGCTAAGGGTAAGCAGACGCGAGAGCGCTAGCCCGGCAAGGAGGTGAACATTATCGAGTTCACTCCCACCGCTAAAGCCAGCAAGGAGGGCGAGTCAAGCGACTCCGACAAGAAGCCAGCAGACAAGCCAACCGCCCCTTCCTTTTCGGAGCTTATGAAGACACCCTTCTCCTTCAAAAAGGAACACACAAAGATGCTCTTCGACCTCTGCATGGCCAAGAAGATTATCGAGCTTCCAGAAGCTCGCAAGCTGGATGATGCCAAGAAAATGGATGACCCTAGCTATTGCCCATATCATCGCATGCTAGGCCACCCACTTGAAGATTGCGACGTCTTCAAGACTCGGGCATAGAAGTTGATCCGAGATGACCTCATTAAAATAAAGAGTGGTCTCGTCGATCCCCCACAGCCACATGCGTGGTCCAAGCCAGCCAAGATAGCGCGTGTGGTTCACTACTCGGCTAATGTGATTCACATGATGGTCGCATTCTCTCTCTCTGACATCTAAGCAGAGGAGCCCAGCACCAGCCAAGGCGAGCATTCACTGTGGTATCCGGGGTGGAGACTTGGCATGATCGCATACCTCTCTCCTTTCGGAAAGAAAGGACTAGGCGGCTCTTTGATGTCCTCGTCGAGAGGGGGCAGATCATGCCCCGCGATCCGCCGGTAGACTACACCCAATGGGACTTTAGTCATCCCTAGTACTGCCCTTTGCATGCTAGAATCTGCCACATGATCGAGTCCTGTGAGGAAGTGCAACACCTAATCCAGGAACAGATCCTGCGGGAGCAGATCGATGCTGAAGAGAACTCTATGGCAACTCTAAGGCTTCGAGAAGCTGTTGAAGAAACCCTGAGCATTGCTAGAAATGCACCAGATCGACCAGATCCTCCTTAGGCAAACGGGCACGGGCTGTCTTATCGACACGTCCCGGAGTGGCTCGAGTTTTGAACTGATAATCGAGAAGCTCTCGCGCGGTTGCGAGACCGTAGGCGGCGGGATGCCAATCAGAAGATTGAGCCGAGTGAATTCTCGATTAACGTCATCCATTCCCCTGCCACCTCAACTCATCCGGATACCCAGGCGCCAGTCACCAGTCGGCCAGCTCCTACCACCCCGGCCTCGCAATGGCGGCCTTGGCAAGAGCTGGAGTCTCTTCCATTTGCTATGGAGGATACCGCTAGGCTACTCCTAGTTCTTCTTGGCCGAGAGGATGTCCTGGTGAGTGAGACGACGTTGGGCACCCCAAGTTCCTCTCGCTCCCCTCATACCCTACCTCCATCTCTGGTATCAGGAGATAGGAAGGGGAAGCAAAAGTAGGGTGAGTTTCCGACACGATCGTGTTGTGTCTCCCCGGCTGGCGAGCCCTCTCCGCATGCCCTACAACTCAGCCCAGATCATAGAGAAGACCTCTTCGGGGCCATCAGCGACTCTGGCCAGTAAGTCGAGCCCTCCATCATAAGGCCCGATCGACGTACGAAGTTAGAATACCCTCACAAGGATTTCTCTACTCCGATCCTAGCACCTCTCCCTCCTACTCCCCTGGAGGCGGCCATTGCCAAGAAACAAGAGAGGAATAGAAGGAAGAACCTCAAAAGGCGGCTTAAGAAACAAGCGGAGCAAGTAACTACCTTATAGTTGCCAACCGAGCTAATGCCTCTCCAAAGGATGCAATGGCTCATCGACGACCTGGAGGAGTACATCCCCCCTCGTCCCATTGGTGTTCTCCCACTCGATAGCTACATCCTGTGGGAAGAAATGCAGAAGTGAGCCCGCCTCCGAAGCTGGGTCCAAGAGATGATCCAGAAAATCAAGAACGGCGAAAGGCTCCTCATCCCAGAAGAACTCTCCTTAAACTATAAAAACAAGGAGATCACAACAGAGCAGCTGGAAGAAATGCTTCAGGGCTAGACCTGCAACATGGTGGCCATTCCATCCCCTGATAACATCAACGCCTCCCGACGAGGCGAGCCAGTGGCCTCCCAAACCAAACAAATGATTACTGCCCCGCTCGGGCTACAACCAGCTCTGAAACACATCGGCCACGGCAGGGGTCGTGGTCGAGGACGTGGTAGAGGTCGCGAAAGGTTCCCCGAGCTACCTCTCCACCCATCTACCTTCTACCCGGAGCGAATTATCCTCTTTCGAGGGGAGGAACCCACCCCCATTCCAGAGGTAGAAATTCGGAAGGGCCCCAGCATCTTTGATCCCTCCAGCACAGAGGGGACCTCCACCAATGTTCCAGCCCCTGCTCCAGTTTCGGTTGCTTTCGTAGATCGAGCAGGTCCGTCCGACAAGGATGACCCGGCTTGCCAGCCACTCACAGAAGAGCCATCATTGGCGCCCCTGTTCCAGGAGTCAACAGGTGATTAGAATCAGTCCGATCCCAGTGGCAAAGGCAAGGCGGTGCAACTTCCCGACGGGGAGCAGTGCGGCAGCCCATGGAAGGCCCAGCCCGACATACTACCATCATTGGAGGATGCTCGAGCTCGAGCTGACCGAAAAGTCCTCCACCAGATGAATCGGTTTCTCGCCAGCATTACAATCTGGGAAGCCATTGCTTGGAGTAAAGAGCTAAGAGAAGCTCTCATCAAGATACTCCAGGAACCTGAGGTCTATGAAGCACATGCTGCGAAGATGAAGGTGGCAGCATATAAAGCTTTCACAGCCACCGTCTCCTTCACGGAGAAAGACATGTTGCTCTCTCCTCCGTGTCACAATCAGCCTCTCTACATGATAGGGAAGATCAATGGGCATGAAGTAAATCGGATCCTGGTGGATGCCGGTGTTGCTGTCAACATCATGCCGCTGAAAACATTCAAGACTCTATATCTGACCCCATACCTCCAGAAGGTTCAAGCGGTCAAGATATCTGGCTTCAACCAAGACACCAATGATGTCCTTGGTCGGGTGGATGTCGACCTGGTACTTGATGATTTCACCTCCAAGGCGACGTTATACATCATCGATGCCAACACTTCCTACAAGGTGCTACTAGGCAGACCCTGGTTGCATGAAAATTGGGTCATCTCGTCAAATCTCCATCAATGCATCAAGTATGCCAAGGGTGGGGAACAACATACGGTCTTTGCAGACCTGTCCCCATTCACTCCAGTAGAATGTAATCTCACCGATGCTGCACTCTACTTTGGGGGAATCAGTTCTTACCCTGTAATCAAGAGCAAAAGCAATGGATGGCTCTCGGAGGAAGATGAGGATGATCTCTTCTTTGTTGATGAGGAGAAGGCCAAGCTTCATCGGCTACGCCTCGCCTCCAAGTTAGCTCCAGATTACCCTGAAAGGCGTAAAATTGACTTCGAGGCTAATCTCATTAGCCGAGCCATCGACAGGAGCATATGCTTGCTGACATATTGTATACGGATCTCCTTTGCATCAGAACAGCACAAGGTCGAGCCGCTTACAACATTTGACGTTACCTTAAGGTGACAACGCAGAAATAAGAAGAAGGCTAACAGGGATAAGCCCATTGTCTTCTACAAAGGAGACATGGTCCCTCAAGCCCCACTAGATGACGACTTTGGTTGGTCCAAACGAGCCGATGATACCCCTGAAGCAGTCCAAGTACTGGACGACCTGCCACCGCATATTCAGGATATGTGTCTAAAGCAACACATTCCCCAATGGCAAGGTTCCGCACAGCGCAGGTATTTCCGCCAGTTGTGGACCCTTTCCCAGGTCCGAGGGTAACCCCCATCCTTTCATAAGGATACCAGGGGACTTGGCTACGACCAAGACCCAGCCTTCCGTGTCCACTACATGGTCAACGTCGTAGGCTTGACACAGCCAGTCGATGACCAGGCTAAAGTTGAGGCAAAATTCAACAACTCCGGGGATGAGGAAGAGGAGATCCTGATCTCAATCCCTGTCAAAGCCAGCACTCCAGTCCAAGCAATTGAGGAATCCTCCTCTCCTCCCTGCGAAAATATCAGGGCTGAGGAAGCTCCTCCTGCCACCCAGCCTGTCGAAGGACTTAGTTCGGTAGACTCTCCTGATGAGGGAAGTGTCCAGAACACTAGCCATGAAGGATTGTCAGCTTTAGCAGGCAACTCCAAGCAAACCTCAGCAGCACCAGTTGACAACCACTGCCAAGAAGCTAGCGGTCCAGACCAATCCTTGATGGATTCCAGCAACAATAATTTGCCAGTCCCATCGACGTCAACCAGTGGCTTCGAAAATCAAGAAATACACGAAGCCGACACCGATGATGAGCATTTCGTCGACTTCCAACCTGCTCCTCCCGAGGTGGAGGACGGTGCCCAAGCAACCGTTGACGAGCCCGTCGAAATCAACTTGGGTGAAGATGGAGCCCACCAGCCAATGTTCGTCAGCGCTCTCCTTACCGAAGTAGAGAGGCGGGTGGTGAGGACACGCGCCGCTTCACTCGACGGAGCACACGGAGCACGCCGGCATCTCTTTGGCTCGGCGACTACGGCATGGTTTAGAGGACCTTCTTTTACATGATGGCCATACCAGGCCTTGGTTTAGTCCCTGCGTGGACATGTTTATTCTTTATTGTGGACCTTTGTAGGCCATTTGGAGCAAATTAGGCTTTAGTTGGACCATTTTATGCTTATTAGATAGGAGATAGGGCTATTGGGCCATTTTTTTTGGTTCAATCTCTGGCCCATATGGGCTGGCCACCCACTCCCTTGCTTAGCCCACCTAGGGTTAGGGTTTTGGGCGCCCAACTCTTTTCCCTCCTCTTGGAAGGTGGCAGCCGCCCCTCTCCTAGATTATAGGAAGAGGGGTGCGGCCCTCCCCCCCCCCCCTTGCCTTGTTGCGCCCCCCCTTTTCCCCATGCCATGTGGCGCATCCCCCTCCCCTCCCTCTTGGCTAGGGTTTCAACCCTAGCACCTCCCCACCCCATATATAAACCTTGTATTTTTTCCTTTGAAAGATAATGAAGAATTAATTTGTGAGAAACCTTGTGCGCAGCCACCACCAAGGAGAGGGCGACCTTCTCCATCCTTCCCCAAGGGGTGCGACGCCCCTCTCTTCCCCTATCCCCCATCTTCTTCTTCCTCCATCTCCAACTCCTGGGTGCGACTCCCTTGAGAAGGAGGTCCTGGTGAGGTGAGGATCGTGCTGTGAAGCGAGTCTCTTCATCCCATGTCGGAGAGAGATCCAAGCGGCGAGACGACGTCAAGCTCGGTGGCGTTCAATCCAATCTCGGATGCACCTGCTCTGCCTGCAAGCTAGGGGTCCAAAGATCACGTCGGTACGAACCCTCTCTGTGGGCAAACCGTCTGGCTTTCTTCTAGACTTTTCTTCCCCTACAAGTCCCCCTTCCAACCCCACCGGCCTTGTCCCAAAACTCGAATCACAGAGGAAGTTGTCTTTGTAGACACTTTCGTCGCGCAGGCTGCTCCCGGGACAGACTCGCCTGTGATCAGAGTCGCCTTGGACACCCGTGTGCACCCCCGTTCCTTCTCCGATCGACCACAACCTCTTCACATAAGTTGTTCCCCTCCCTGTCCCCGAACCATTCATGGTGGTTTCATCCCAAAACTCCATTGGGGCTGAAACTTCCCTTTGTGGCTACTTTCGGTCCTCCTCTGGGCGCTACAGTAACCCGGCGGGACAGATCCGCAGTACCCTCCAAAGGGACCACCACCTCCCCTTACTGGAATGGCCTGAAAATTGGAGGGCTATCTCCACACACACCACTCCATCTCCAGTGGCCGCCCCTGGTCAGAATTCCATCCGCACCCCTACGCCCTCATATCCCATCTCGGGTTCACAGACCTGACTGCCCTGAAGTGCAGGCTGCGACCCCCACTTTCCACCCCACCCACGCCCAAATCCTCCAAGGCACCGCCCCCGCTACCTTGGTCATCTGTTAGCCCTACCTGTAAGCTACCCACCAGAGAAAACCCCATCCCTAAATCTGTCCGGAAGCCTGCGTACCGACTGTTCTCCTGGTCTCTACCGGTGTGGGCAGACAGGCAGTCCGACTGCACGCCAGGTGTTTGACGAATTGCCACGGTCACCATCGGCCTCGACTGCAGTTCTCCTTCCACGGGCGCCTGTGGGACATCCCCACCAGCGCCCTCGCTGAATTTCGCAGGTCCAGGACGTGATTAAGGGCGCTTACCGGAGTCGCCCCCGGGCTGTTTGGCGGGCTTGTGCAGGTTGGCCAGCAACCTGTCCCCTCCTTCCGAACGCACTCCAGAGGCTTCCCCGAGGATCGGCGACATCCTTCTTCTTCCCGGAGGAGCGACCCCACGACAGCAAGGTACCGGGGACTCCTGCCACCTCAGCCCCTCCAGAGGTGGACGTTCTTTCAGCAGTTCGCAGAGCTACCCGGGACCTCCTCGCGGCCCACCCCTTCACCGAGTGCTGCCCGTCAGCCCGTGCATCGGCAGCCCCGACTCCTCTGTTTGTAGCCTGTTACCTCCCTGCGAGGAGTGGGCATTTTGGGTCAATTGTGTATTATTACTTCTACGTGTATCGGGGTTGTTGGTCTCGGCCGGGGTTCCTTCCCCACGCCTAGGCGTGGAGGTACGTGCGACGTTCTTTCCCTTGGCATTTGCTTTGCTAGTATGCTCTCGATTATGCAGCGTGCGAGTGTAGGATCCTAGCTACATATTCAATTCACCGTGGGTTTTGCGAGTTGAGAGCACCATTCCGTGGCCCTAGTCGAGCACCGAGCTCGGACTAGACTCCCATAGTTGCGCGTCGGCTCCCTTTGCCGCTTTGATCCACTCGTTTCCCTCATAGGGACGGCCGTGGACTTGGGTTTCTTGTTGAGAGACGCCTCTCTTCGGAGGAATAGTACGGAGGTCGATCTCTCGGCTTGCCTTGTCACGTGTGAGTGCTGGCCGCACTTGGTCTTCATAGTAGGTCCAGTCCCTTTTTAGTCCCGTTCCGCATCAAATTTGGTATCAGAGCTTAGGGAACCAGTTTGTTCTAACAAATTGGGGTCTTAGGTCATTCGAGTCTTTAGGTTCTCTAGGGTGCAATTGAGGCCTTAGAGTTATCTAGGTCGCATTGAGTCTCTTAGTTCATCTAGGTAACCCACCATTGCATTGTAATGTTAGGTTTGTGTCTAGTTAGAGTTTTGTCCTTGTCTCGTTGAGTCTTGCATGTCCAGCTCCGCGCCAACCCCATGGTGGTTCCTCGAGCCCACATGTCAGGTGAGTCATCCCTATTGGTCCGATTCGATGCTCTTATAGTACGACCTCTAAGTGTCGCCCCTACCACTCAGTCGTCGGGAGACCCGACCCCTATACCGATGACCGAGTCATTCCAGCGCCCTGTCATGTCCACTGCCATCCTACCTAATGGGATGCATACGGAGATCGACTTCATCAGTAGGGTGTCGTCTAACTGTGTCTCACAAGACATTGTTGAGTCACTCTCCAAGACTGGGGAGATTGTTCTCCGTGATGGTTTAGCTTTTATCGAGTTCCAACGGTGGTTTGGCCCCGTTAAATATTTCGATGGCGCTTGGTGCAAGATCAGCACACTTGCTGGTCCATGCATCATTTTAGGGCAAACTTGGTTGGAGGAAAGAAGTGCGACCATCGACCTGGATAGGAGGACCTGCACCCTACACCCATCTCACCTTCCCGGTGAGTTTGTCTTCCATGACGGCGTTACGCCGACCACCTCCATGTCATCACCTGGGTTTGTTCCAGTGAGTTACGAGGCTGAACAGGAGTTGATGGAGGAGTACCTAACTGAGGTTGAGGAGTTAGGGAGTGACCCCCCCCACATCATAGAGGACTCAGTTTCCACTCCCGAGAGAGAGGCTTCACCCTTAGACCCTCATATAGAGACATTCTTACCTTCCGAGGGTGAACTGGTCATTGGAGAGTCTTTAGCTAGCTGGCTAAGGGAGGGTCCACTTCTAGATGTCTCCATTCCTTGCTATACACCCATGGGACCAGCCCTCCCAATAATACCCCTTAACTCCTTTCACACCACTTTTCGGTCCTTCTGCTTTCTTGAAAATGTGAAGGACTTCCTTAGGAGTTTAGATTATCAATGGGAGTTGACTTATATGTTGACCTTAGGGTCTGACCAACCCTATAGTCATAGCTTTACACTCCCTGCTTTGGGGTCTATTACCTCGGTCTACACCATAGGACATATCACATCCGAGGTCCTTTTATTATTTCCCATACCCGTGGAGGTTGATTTTGTCCCCGCTTATGGTTTCACGGTCCCGAGGGAGGAACCTTTCCTTCCTCATGAGCCTCTTGCCCCATCCATGAGAGTGCCTGAAGGTGATTATCTGCACCTGGACGAATGTCGCACATGGGCAAGTATAGTGAAGGGACCTGTCGGGAGGGGTCATCATTTCTTTGACCCATTCGATCCCCTCCCTAGTGAGCCTCTCGACCCATATTCTTTTCCCCACCTTGTCGAGGAGGTCCGCTATCATACACAACCTAGGCCTTCTAGTCAACACCTCACCTTGCAGGCATCCAGATGCCCGAGCTTAGGAGGCCAGGGACGCATGTCTCTCTCTCATGTTTCTTCATGTCCACCATCATATAGGGGTTTGTCTCATATAGGGAATGTCATGAGTGAGTTTGGGCAATTTAGTCCCCATGAGTCTACCACATTCCGTAGGACACCCATGCATGATAGATACAACTTTGGTTGTCCTGGTCCTCCCCACGTTGTCAAGTCTGGTAGGTGTCATAGGCCTATTAGATCCATATTTGGATGTCCAGGACCACCCCTGCATTCATATAGGTATGAGTCCACACAGCTAGTTCGGAGTCTACATCATCATCACCATCTTGAGGCCAGCAACGCACGATATGAGGATTTAGCTGATACGCATCGACGCACCCGTGAGTTCCAAGTGGGAGAGTACGTCATGATCAGGGTTAGACCTGAATGGTTCCCTTCGGGGGCCGTGAAGAAACTCCAGGACCGCGGTGCCGGACCCTTCCGAGTTCTGAAGCAAATAGGGTCAAATGCGTATGAGATTGAGCTGCCAGACGACTATGGGATCTGTTCGACGTTCAATGTTTCAGATCTGGTGGCATATCGGGATCCCGCGGTGATTCCCAGTGAGCTTTTTGGGCCTACCCCTCCTGTTGAGAGCATTACACCTTCTGAGCGTCCACCTCCTCCAGCCCCATTACAGACACGCGAGCATATAGATTGCATACTGGATGAGCAGGTGACCACGACCAGGAGCGGAGCCTACCAGCGCTTCCTAGTGCGCTGGAGAGGGCGCCCTGCGACAGACGACACCTGGATCACACGTGGAGAGCTGGAGCTGATCGACCCGGACCTGCTGGAGCATTACTTGAGCGACCGTGACCCTTACTCGTCGGGGTCGAGTTCTTCCCACCCGGGGAGAATTGGTGAGGACACGCGCCGCTTCACTCGACGGAGCACACGGAGCACGCCGGCATCTCTTTGGCTCGGCGACTACGGCATGGTTTAGAGGACCTTCTTTTACATGATGGCCATACCAGGCCTTGGTTTAGTCCCTGCGTGGACATGTTTATTCTTTATTGTGGACCTTTGTAGGCCATTTGGAGCAAATTAGGCTTTAGTTGGACCATTTTATGCTTATTAGATAGGAGATAGGGCTATTGGGCCATTTTTTTTGGTTCAATCTCTGGCCCATATGGGCTGGCCACCCACTCCCTTGCTTAGCCCACCTAGGGTTAGGGTTTTGGGCGCCCAACTCTTTTCCCTCCTCTTGGAAGGTGGCAGCCGCCCCTCTCCTAGATTATAGGAAGAGGGGTGCGGCCCTCCCCCCCCCCCTTGCCTTGTTGCGCCCCCCCTTTTCCCCATGCCATGTGGCGCATCCCCCTCCCCTCCCTCTTGGCTAGGGTTTCAACCCTAGCACCTCCCCACCCCATATATAAACCTTGTATTTTTTCCTTTGAAAGATAATGAAGAATTAATTTGTGAGAAACCTTGTGCGCAGCCACCACCAAGGAGAGGGCGACCTTCTCCATCCTTCCCCAAGGGGTGCGACGCCCCTCTCTTCCCCTATCCCCCATCTTCTTCTTCCTCCATCTCCAACTCCTGGGTGCGACTCCCTTGAGAAGGAGGTCCTGGTGAGGTGAGGATCGTGCTGTGAAGCGAGTCTCTTCATCCCATGTCGGAGAGAGATCCAAGCGGCGAGACGACGTCAAGCTCGGTGGCGTTCAATCCAATCTCGGATGCACCTGCTCTGCCTGCAAGCTAGGGGTCCAAAGATCACGTCGGTACGAACCCTCTCTGTGGGCAAACCGTCTGGCTTTCTTCTAGACTTTTCTTCCCCTACAAGTCCCCCTTCCAACCCCACCGGCCTTGTCCCAAAACTCGAATCACAGAGGAAGTTGTCTTTGTAGACACTTTCGTCGCGCAGGCTGCTCCCGGGACAGACTCGCCTGTGATCAGAGTCGCCTTGGACACCCGTGTGCACCCCCGTTCCTTCTCCGATCGACCACAACCTCTTCACATAAGTTGTTCCCCTCCCTGTCCCCGAACCATTCATGGTGGTTTCATCCCAAAACTCCATTGGGGCTGAAACTTCCCTTTGTGGCTACTTTCGGTCCTCCTCTGGGCGCTACAGTAACCCGGCGGGACAGATCCGCAGTACCCTCCAAAGGGACCACCACCTCCCCTTACTGGAATGGCCTGAAAATTGGAGGGCTATCTCCACACACACCACTCCATCTCCAGTGGCCGCCCCTGGTCAGAATTCCATCCGCACCCCTACGCCCTCATATCCCATCTCGGGTTCACAGACCTGACTGCCCTGAAGTGCAGGCTGCGACCCCCACTTTCCACCCCGCCCACGCCCAAATCCTCCAAGGCACCGCCCCCGCTACCTTGGTCATCTGTTAGCCCTACCTGTAAGCTACCCACCAGAGAAAACCCCATCCCTAAATCTGTCCGGAAGCCTGCGTACCGACTGTTCTCCTGGTCTCTACCGGTGTGGGCAGACAGGCAGTCCGACTGCACGCCAGGTGTTTGACGAATTACCACGGTCACCATCGGCCTCGACTGCAGTTCTCCTTCCACGGGCGCCTGTGGGACATCCCCACCAGCGCCCTCGCTGAATTTCGCAGGTCCAGGACGTGATTAAGGGCGCTTACCGGAGTCGCCCCCGGGCTGTTTGGCGGGCTTGTGCAGGTTGGCCAGCAACCTGTCCCCTCCTTCCGAACGCACTCCAGAGGCTTCCCCGAGGATCGGCGACATCCTTCTTCTTCCCGGAGGAGCGACCCCACGACAGCAAGGTACCGGGGACTCCTGCCACCTCAGCCCCTCCAGAGGTGGACGTTCTTTCAGCAGTTCGCAGAGCTACCCGGGACCTCCTCGCGGCCCACCCCTTCACCGAGTGCTGCCCGTCAGCCCGTGCATCGGCAGCCCCGACTCCTCTGTTTGTAGCCTGTTACCTCCCTGCGAGGAGTGGGCATTTTGGGTCAATTGTGTATTATTACTTCTACGTGTATCGGGGTTGTTGGTCTCGGCCGGGGTTCCTTCCCCACGCCTAGGCGTGGAGGTACGTGCGACGTTCTTCCCTTGGCATTTGCTTTGCTAGTATGCTCTCGATTATGCAGCGTGCGAGTGTAGGATCCTAGCTACATATTCAATTCACCGTGGGTTTTGCGAGTTGAGAGCACCATTCCGTGGCCCTAGTCGAGCACCGAGCTCGGACTAGACTCCCATAGTTGCGCGTCGGCTCCCTTTGCCGCTTTGATCCACTCGTTTCCCTCATAGGGACGGCCGTGGACTTGGGTTTCTTGTTGAGAGACGCCTCTCTTCGGAGGAATAGTACGGAGGTCGATCTCTCGGCTTGCCTTGTCACGTGTGAGTGCTGGCCGCACTTGGTCTTCATAGTAGGTCCAGTCCCTTTTTAGTCCCGTTCCGCATCAGCGGGACTATAAGTAACTCCTGCTCGAATAGAAAGATTGCTTCGCCTGGACGTACAAAGAGATGCTAGGGCTAGACCCCTCCGTAGCGGAGCACGAGCTAGCCATTTCTCCCTCAGCAACTCCAGTCAAACAGCCACAGCGGTGCATGCGCCATGAGATGGAACTCTAGGTCTCGGCCTAAGTCAACAAAATGGCGGAGGTCGACTTCATCGAGCCGTGCATCTACCCGATCTGGCTCACCAACATTGTGACGATCCGGATCCCGGATACCAGATATACCCGATAGGACTACCGGATACACCTGATACCACTTGGAAGCCGCGAGGCCTCCCAAGAGCGGTAAAGCTCCGAAGGGATAAAAGGATTGTCGTGTAGTACATTGAAGCCACAGAGATAGTACAGTAAGCAATTAGATTTCATTAGATCAGTTTGCTAAAGTAGCAGAAATAAAATTACTTTTTAATTAACAATTTCAATTTAACAATTGTACCAGAGTCCAATCCAAGAAATTAAAGACAAGTACAGGCCACAGGAAAAGAACGTACACTGAGGTCGGGGAAAACTCGATGCAGGTACCGCTGGCAACTACAGACGCGCCACACCAGGAACCACGAACAGAGATGACGCCACCCACCTGAAAAGTAGGGGTGAGTCTCCAAATAGAGACTCAGTAGGGGTCACGCGGATCCCCACTGAGAAACACACAGTACACGGAACAGAAAGCAACAGTAGTAGCAAAGCAGAAAAAGCTACACTACCAAGCTGTAAAAAGAACGTGAACAGCAGGAGTAGGGAACATGCTAAGAACAAGGGAAAGCTAAAAGAAAAGGGAAAAGCGAGGCCGTAAAACTCAGAACACGGCCACCGAGAGGAACTCGGCTCCCTAAGCTACTCCAAGCAGCGACAGAAGGGCGACTCTGATCTGACAAAGTCAGGAGTTACCGATCTGTCGACACGACGCCGGGCCTAAGATGAAGACCTGCAAGGACAGACAAAAGTCTAGAAAAGATCTAGACAGACAACAAACAGACTCGACGACACACACGACTAGAACGTAGTGCACGCAACACAACACTGACCTCGAGTAGGGCCACGAGAGGGCAAACTCGAAATGGTCACGGCGCACAAGAAACGCAAAGGTCACGTATCACGTGACGGAAGCACTTCCTCATCAGAAGAATAGCCAGCTGCGTCCACTGATGTCTTATGCTGCGCCACGAGTGTCTCGCCCACGGTACCGCCAAAGTCACGGCAGAGTCATAGACACGCCCTGAACCAAACAGGAACTAAAACAACAAGTAACTCGTTAGGGTCACGCCCATCGACGTAAGTTCTTAGCCCCTGACTACATGTGCACACACTGGCTCTTGCCTAAGCCAGGCCCTCTAGCTAGTTTTCTCCCTCGGTAGGATGCTACCGCTGGACGGGAGCCCACAGAACTAGCTTACAAACCGTATTACGGGAACTACCCTTTCCACCACTCCGAGGTGGGTCAACACACTGGATCACGTGCGTCGAAAGGCTACGACTAATGGAGGTTCACAAGACACAGGACTCATAAACACAAGTGCTAGAGTACAGACAAGCTAGAACGCACTATCGCACGTACTACTAGGCACTAATGGCAGTACGACTACTGCCAACAAACTCAGGACTAGGCAACTAGACCTACTACATAACGATCCTTGAGTCGGATGACTCAAAGGTAAGATCGTCACTGACAGCGGAACAAGCCGCCAATCGGTCTAATCCTAAGCCACGGGAAATGACGCTCCATAGAAAATGACTCACGGAGACCTGAGGTAACACCGAGGATCCTCAGCACGCCTGGACACATGGATCGAGGTAAGATGACACCTCGAGGTATCCAAAACCAAAGTGGTGCGGACACCAGGGTGATCACGTGACACGTCGGCGAACCGACGGTGCCATACGCGGAGCGCCAAGTGGACTACATCGGCATATCTTCAAAAGGGGGATAATTTGGCTTGAATTTGGACCTTTTTTGGCATTGAATTGGGCTTGTAAATGGTATTGTATATGTAATTTGCTAATGGACTGGTTGTAAGGCTCCTAAAGGGCCAAATTGTTAAAGCCCCTTAAGCATTCCATAAGAAGAAATGGCCTTGGTCCATTTCTAATGGATCCATAAGCCATATGGGCTTCCTTCCACATGGGCTATCTAGATTGGATAATCTAGAGTGGGCTCTCTTCATTCATGGGCCTTCAAGGGTGGAATGGCCTTAAGCCATCTAGGTTGGAATGGGCTTGGTTAAGCCATGGACCAAAGTGGCCCATTCAAGACCCAATGAAGGGGGCGCCCTCTTTTTTGTTGGTATTAGGCTAGCTAGTTTGATTTTCTTCTTCAATTACCACATGGAGCATTCAAATGGCTGCTGGTCAAGTTCCACATGGCTGCCACCTACCATCTTTACCTTGAAATTCAAAGGTAGGTGAGCTACCATGTCCCCTTGTCTCGCTTTCCCTTTCACCAAGTCCCCCTTTCATGATCCATGCGCACCTCCCCCTCTCCCTTCTTGTAACCAATGAATTCCCCTCCCCCTCCCCCTTCCATTTCCCTATATAAGGGCATGTATAGTGTTTATGCAAAAGGGAATGAAGTTTTGTTGAAAGAAAAGATCATTAGAGAGTGATTCTCTTTGTGTGTTCTTGGGTGTGACTCCCATTCAGCTGTCCTGGGACTGGACAGAACTGGGTCGTGAGACTCGACCCCGTATCACCCTCTTCCTCTTATCTTCTTTTTTCCACAAAAATTATTCATGCTACCTCTGCAAGTTAGCAAACTTTCAGCTTTGGTTTCGCATCGATCGGAGTTTGTGAGCAACGATGGCGATTTTTATCATGGAGGCACGCAGATCGGTTCCTGAATACTTCCCAGAATTGAAGTTGACTGTGTATTAAATTCTCCAGCCCAACCCCGACGCCATCTGAAGTTGGTTCTTGAAGAGATATCGTAGTATTTCAAGTCCTCTTTGTGTTACCGCTGATTTTACCTCGATCCGTGACCGGTGATGATCATGAAGGCAGTTCTCGTGGGATCGCACGGGCTGGTCTGAGCAGGCCCAGCTGAGAACTAGAATCAACTTTCAGAGCCTGCCCCACTTCATCCGTCCAAGATCCGTGTGAGGGATCTTCATAGTATTTCTTCCTATGGACGTCGCCTACCCTCTCCCACAAGGAACTCCCCGATCCGACATCGGAAACCATTTTCCCAACATTTTACCGTGTTTCTATGCAGTTCTGTGAGCACAAAACCAGAACCTCAGAAGATTCATCATTGCGCCCAGATCTGAAGACATCTATTCGCGATCTTCGGAGTGAAGATACTACATCCAGTCGCCGACATTCTCCAACAAACAGAGCTCCGATCGGGCATCGGATCCAGCCGTACCAGCCTCCGCAAGCTTGATGCGCAGGGTGACCAGCGCGAGCAGAACCGGGTCGGCTTTCCGTTGGCGTACCCGAGCGGCTCCGGCACGCGTTCCTCGCCTCCTGTGAGTGTGGCCCATCAACCCGGGTTCCAGCAACCCTAAAGTTATTGATTGTAGCCCGATACCTTCCTGTGTGGAGTGGGCCAAGCTTCTGAAATTGTAAAGTTAATCTTGTGTGTATTGGGGTTGTTCGAAAATCGGCCGGGAATTCTTCCCCACGACTAGTCGTGGAGGTACGTGCTCATTCCGATCCTTACATTTGCTGTTTAGTATGCTTTCTATATTGCTGCGTTTGTGAGAATAGGGCCGTTAGCTAGTTCCAAATTCACCGCGATTGTGAGTTGTGAGTGCCCGTTCCGTAGCTCCAATCGAGCACCGAGCGCGGATTAGCACCCTAGACGACGGTGGTTTCTTAATCGCCGCGATCCCCACGTTTCCCTCGCAAGGGACGATCGTCGGGCTCAAGAAAGTTACTATTGAGAGACGTCTCCACCCGGAGAATACCACGGTGGTCAGCCGCCCGGCTTGCCTTAGCGTGTTAATGCTGGCCGCACTTCGAGTCCGTCGTTGGTCTTAGCCCGGTCGTCATCCGTCCCGCATCAACTTGGTATCAGAGCGGGTTGAGTCTAGGGTAGGCTTTGCATAAGTCTTGCATGCATCATGGTCTAAGTCGAGTCTAGAACCATCATTACTTTCAAAACAAAAAAAAGAGTGTTTTCAAATTACATTTCACCCAATAGCCCGGTATATTAAAAGGCGTTGCCCGAACATTAGGTTATGCCTATCGGGAAGGTAGCGTACTTGCGCGAGTGATCTTCGGATTACTTATCTCCGCCATGTACCGGATATTGGTTAGGTCTACGTGCATCATTTTTTTGCATTAGTGAGTGTTTGCATTAGTCGGTGTCTTCTAGTTCGTGTAGTCCTATAAGAGTCAGTCAGTCTTGTCCAAGTGTCGGCATGTCTAACATGTAGTTCCCCAATTTCTCATGGAGTCCCAATCACCTGGGCGATATGACCGTTGGCCCACCCATGGGCTTGGCAACCATCCTCTCCGCTTCTGTAGGCCTGAAGCCTCAGATTTTTTTGGCTCCAATGACCCGGGCATCTACCTCAAGTGGGAGGCCACCATGGACACCTACTTTGATTGTTATACTATGTCTGAGGCAATGCAATTCTCTTTCGCCAAAGAGCGGCTTCTTCATGAGGCTGTTGAAAAGTGGGATTACATCGAAAGAATGAGAGAGGTTCGGGGGCAATGGCCCATCAAGTCATGGTGGGACATGAAGAGAGAGCTTAGGAAGGTCTACGTGCCCCAACCGGTCACCTCCAACCGGCCCCACCCAATCACTTCCATCCAAGTGGGTTCTAGTCGGAGGCAAAGAGTCCCACACGTAGATGAGCCAAGACCCAATCCTAAGACGGTTGACTACGGGTGAGACCACCATGATATCCCTATTCCAACCCACTCCGTTGCCAAACTTATGCAAATGATTTTGGACCGGTTGGATTGGGTGGATAGGACACGTACTCCTAGTGAGGTACTCCTACCCGAGCCTAAGAAGGTCATCGCCGGTAGTCTTAACCCGGCCCCGTCAATGGGGTCCCCAAGCCCTCTCCTCATTATGGAGATCCCTCCTTCATCACCCGTGAGTGCTCCATTGCCATCCTCTCCTTCCGAACTTCATTCAGAGCCATCTTGTTTGGAGCCACCTCCACCCGAGCCACCCGTGTTTCTTATGGGAATGCTTTTCATCACCGAGCCACTCCTTAGCTGGCTCAAAGATGGCTTGGTCCCACCTCCCTTCCCATCCATGGACCCCACACTACCTCTAGTGCCAAGTAACTCATTTCACACCACCTTCCGGTCTAGTCACTATGTGGATTCATTGGACGACCTTCTTAAAGGGTTAGACTGGCAGTTGGCATTTACGCACTTGTTGGCCCCAGGCTTCGACCGACCCACCGGTCGTAGCTTCACCCATCTCACCTTAGGGTCCATTACCTCTGTATGCACCGTGGGTCATGTTACCACGGAGGTTCTTCTACTCCTCCCGCTACCGGTCGAGCCCGACTTCACTCCTTTTATCCCGAGGGAGGAGCCCTATCTTCTATACACTGTCCCATCTACCACGATGGATGGAGGTGACCATCACCTTCATGAATTTCAAACATGGGACTATGTAATGGAGGAACCGGGGGGTCACACATTCTTTGACCCATTCGACCCCTTCTCTAGTGGGCCTCGTGCTCCACCACTTCCCCTCTACTTTGTCAAGGAAGTCCCCTACCACTCTCTTCCCACTCGGGCCAATCAAATTCCACATAGCAATAGGTCCGATTATTGGGAAGCATGGCATGCCTTACCTACATGTAGTGGTGATGAACCTCTTAGCCCACCCACACCCATATCTGATAGGAAGTCCTTGCATGCATGGTGTCTTTTTGGGTGTCTAGGAGTACATCATCCTACCTACCTTTGGTTGCATCTAGTGTATGCATGGCACACATTTGGGTGTCCTGGTCCGCCATCGTCCATGCGTAGGTCAGACTAGCCATAGGTTTGTCTAAGGTCATGTGTGTGTGTTTGTTTGTCTCCCTCGTTGTTCTCTTTCATGCATATGGTTTGCATTAAGTCATGTCAATAAAAGGCCAGTCAAAGCACGTATAAGGAGGTAGCCAATGCATGCTACATATCCGTGGATTCAAAGGGAGAGTACATCTAGATCAGGGTCATACCTGACAGGTTTTCGCCCGGAGACCGAAAGCCACTCTAAGTCCATGATCCCCACCCTTTCCGAGTTAAGAAACAAGTGGGTCCGAAAGCGTACGATATTGAACTACCGAACGACAATGGTGTCAATTCGACGTTCCATGTTTCCTCTGGTAGCATATTGGAACCCGCGGTGATCCCTAGTGAGTCTCGAGCTTTATCTTTCTATTGGGAGTGACCCCTCACCCAAGAGTCCACCTTTCCAGCCTCAACGCATGCATATAGATTGTATACTGGATGAGCAGGTGATCACCACAAGGAATGGCGCATACCCACAAGTCCTAGTGCGTTGGCGAGGATGCCCCACGATGACCAACGCCTTGATCACATGCGGAGAGTGCAAGCTTCGGGACCCTTACTAGACGGGGTCGAGTTCCTCCCACCCGGGGAGAATTGGTGCAGACACCAGGGCGATCACGTGACACGTCGGCGAACCAAAGGTGCCATACGCGGAGCGCCAAGTGGACTACATCGGCTTATCTTCAAAAGGGGGATGATTTGGCTTGAATTTGGACCTTTTTTGGCATTGAATTGGACTTGTAAAGAGTATTGTATATGTAATTTGCTAATGGGCTGGTTGTAAGGCTCCTAAAGGGCCAAATTGTTAAAGCCCCTTAAGCATTCCATAAGAAGGAATGGCATTGGTCCATTTCTAATGGATCCATAAGCCATATGGGCTTCCTTCCACATGGGCTATCTAGATTGGATAATCTAGAGTGGGCTCTCTTCATTCATGGGCCTTCAAGGGTGGAATGGCCTTAAGCCATCTAGGTTGGAATGGGCTTGGTTAAGCCATGGACCAAAGTGGCCCATTCAAGGCCCAATGAAGGGGGCGCCCTCTTTTTTGTTGGTATTAGGCTAGCTAGTTTGATTTTCTTCTTCAATTACCACATAGAGCATTCAAATGGCTGCTGGTCAAGTTCCACATGGCTGCCACCTACCATCTTTACCTTGAAATTCAAAGGTAGGTGAGCTACCATGTCCCCTTGTCCCCCTTTCCCTTTCACCAAGTCCCCCTTTCATGATCCATGCGCACCTGCCCCTCTCCCTTCTTGTAACCAACGAATTCCCCTCCCCCTACCCCTTCCATTTCCCTATATAAGGGCATGTATAGTGTTTATGCAAAAGGGAATGAAGTTTTGTTGAAAGAAAAGATCATTAGAGAGTGATTCTTTTTGTGTGTTCTTGGGTGTGACTCCCATTGAGCTGTCCTGGGACTGGACAGAACTGGGTCGTGAGACTCAACCCCGTATCCCCCTCTTTCTCTTACCTTCTTCTTCCACAAAAATTATCCGTGCTACCTCTGTAAGTTAGCAAACTTTCAGCTTTGGTTTCGCATCGATCGGAGTTCGTGAGCAACGATGGCGATTTTTCTCGTGGTGGCACGTAGATCGGTTCCTGAATGCTTCCTAGAATTAAAGTTGACTGTGTATTAAAGTCTCCAGCCCAACCCCGATGCCATCTAAAGTTGGTTCCTGAAGAGCAATCGTAGTATTTCAAGTCCTCTTCGTGTTGCCACTGATTTTACCTCTATCCGTGACCGGTGCTGTTTGTGAAGGCAGTTCTCGTGGGATCGCGCGGGCTGGTCTGAGCAGGCCTGGCTGAGAACTAGAATCATCTTTCAGAGCCTGCCCCGCTTCATCCGGCCAAGATCCATGTGAGAGAACTTCATAGTATTTCTTCCTCTGGACGTCGCCTACCCTCTCCCACAAGGAACTCCCCGATCCGACATCGGCAACCATTTTCCCAACATTTTACCATGTTTCTATGCAGTTCTGTGAGCACAAAACTAGAACCTCAGAAGATTCGTCACTGCGCCCAGATCTGAAGGCATCTGTTCGCGATCTTCGGAGTGAAGATACTACATCCAGTCGCCGACATTCTCCAACAAACAGCGCTCCAATCGGGCATCGGATCCAGCCGTACCAGCCTCCGCAAGCTTGATGCGCAGGGTGACCAGTGCGGGCAGAACCGGGTCGACTTTCCATCGGCGTACCTGAGCGGCTTCGGCATGCGTTCCTCGCCTCCTGCGAGTGTGGCCCGTCAACCTGGGTTCCAGCAACCCCAAAGTTATTGATTGTAGCCCGATACCTCCCTGTGTGGAGTGGGCCAAGCTTCTGAAATTGTAAAGTTAATCTTGTGTGTATTGGGGTTGTTCGAAAATCGGTCGGGATTTCTTCCCCCACGACTAGTCGTGGAGGTAGGTGCTCGTTCCGATCCTTACATTTGCTGTTTAGTATGCTTTCTATATTGCTGCGTTTGTGAGAATAGGGCCGATAGCTAGTTTCAAATTCACCGCGTTTGTGAGTTGTGGGCACCCATTCCATAGCTCCAATTGAGCATCGAGTGCGAATTAGCACCCTAGACGACGGTGGTTTCTTAATCGCCGCGATCCCCACGTTTCCCTCGCAAGGGACGATCGTCGGGCTTAAGAGAGTCGCTGTTGAGAGACGTCTCCACCCGGAGAATACCACAGTGGTCAGCAGCCCGGCTTGCCTTAGTATGCTAGTGCTGGCCGCACTTCAAGTCCGTCGTAGGTCTTAGCCCGGTCGTCATCCGTCCCGCATCAGGTTGTTCAGAAATCGGTCGGGAATTCTTCCCCACGACTAGTCGTGGAGGTACGTGCTCATTCCGATCCTTACATTTGCTATTTAGTATGCTTTCTATATTGCTGCGTTTGTGAGAATAGGGCCGTTAGCTAGTTCCAAATTCACCGCGATTGTGAGTTGTGAGTGCCCGTTCCGTAGCTCCAATCGAGCACCGAGCGCGGATTAGCACCCTAGACGACGGTGGTTTCTTAATCGCCGTGATCCATACGTTTCCCTCACAAGGGACGATCGTCGGGCTCAAGAAAGTTGCTGTTGAGAGACGTCTCCACCCGGAGAATACCACAGTGGTCAGCCGCCCGGCTTGCCTTAGCGTGTTAGTGCTTGCCGCACTTCGAGTCCATCGTAGGTCTTAGCCCGGTCGTCATCCGTCCCGCATCACAAAGTCTTGGACTGGACAGAACTGCCGAGACACACACACAAGGTCACCCGTCAACCACTGGGTCACCCTAGGTTGACCGGAACCCAACAAAGACACGCAAGCACAAACCCTCTTGGCCACCTCAGAACACGGTTACAGCCCTCATAGGATATCGGGTGATGTCCACGTGACAATGGGTGAACCATAAGGTCGATCCAAAATACCGGAAACCAAACCACCGGTAAACCACTCTCTGAGCATAGGCTATCCGTCACTCGGCCGCTAGGTCAACCAAGCAGTCAAGGAGGACTCGCCACGCAACCAGAGGCAAAGACACTGGCGGTCCTAGATTAAGTTGCTCGGAGAAACTATAGCAGTCAAGGAATAGACCGCACATAATTCACCCGAACCGACCGCTCTAGAGAACCACCGGACAGACAAACCAACACTAGCAGTCCAGGATAGAATAACTAGAAACACCGCCCTAACTCACGTAGACAACCGACATGAAACAGACAGGACATACGGAGACTTGGGGGAACTCCGACACCCTCAAGGCACCTGGACACACAAACAGAGGCCAAATCGTACCTCTAGGTGTCCAGAACCACGTCTCGAGCCGGACAAATCCATCGAGACACAGGCAAGGTCGCATGTCGACCATTGGATCACACCGGGTCGACCAGACCAGAGCAATGACTCTAACACGACACCGGGAGAAGCCATCACGGCCAACCGATAAAACATCGGGGATGAGTGGTTCAGAATGGACCACTCAACAGGATGACGGTCCGAAACTGACCACACAAAGGGGTTGAACAGACGTCCGAATGGGAACACACGTGCGGCTCACCCCTAGCCGTGCGGGGGAACAGACGGCTAAGACAACACCGCACAAAGGCTTGTGCGGTCCACCTCGGGCCGCACAACAGCCACCGGCACCAGGGATGTACGGTTAGCTACTAGCCGTACAAAAGGTTAGGCGGCCAGACCCCAGCCGCACAGCCCAACAATGGTCCAAACCGAAGGGGAAAAATGGTTCAACCCTGGCCGCACCTGAGTTATACGGTCTCACGATAGACCGCATAACCCTCGCTGCGCGCCAAGCCGAACAGAGCGCGCCGAGCAGATGAACGGTCAAGACAGGGTCACCCATGAGGATAGACGGACCTAGTCCGACCGCTTAACTCTCACGGCGGGCAAACCATGGGTTCGGCCCAACGGAGGCCATTCCACGCCCCATTCATTCCGATACGAAGGGGATACAACCCTGGACCTGCTGGCAATCACATAGACTCCGTCCGGAGTCAAAACGACGCACAGATCGCGAGAAACGGGCGATTCTTACGAAATCACCCAAAAAGGGTTTCCGGACTTCCCGGAGCCCTAGGGGTCAAACGGGACCACCAAATGAAAAGAAATCAGTGACTATGGAACGCTGACGTCCCAGGGAGTCCATTGACAGTAACTGATCTAAAAATGGTTGCCATTTTCCGGCGAACCCTACAAAACCCAAAAATCATGGTTTAGGCTAAACGAGCCCAAACTCGACCGTTTCCACGCCGAACGACGTGCAATGGCAGGGAAAACGGGCAGGGAGAAGTGGTGATCCGTCACCCTACCTCCACCGAAGAAACCGTACCCCGAAGGGACTAAACCACATCGAAAACCGTGCCACGAGCTCAAACGTCAGCTTTGAATCCACCGTTTGGGATCGCACCGAAATTGCTCCATCCTCGCCCCGTCGCGCACCCAGCCAGCTCCACAGCATCCCCAGCACTCTCCCCAAGGTCCTCCGTCTGTACCCGGAGTCGAGAAGGTGAAACGAGAGAGAAACGAGAGAGAGAGAGGGCGGCGGCGTGAAATGAGGAGGAGAGAGGAAAGGAAAAGAAATAGAAAAGAAATTAAGAATTTTCCTAATTTCTGAAAAATCCAATTTTTGGCCCTATCTCAGAAAAATACGTAAAAATAGTCAAAATGATTGGCTCGGAGAGTACATCATCGCTGTAGCATCCTCGAATCGATGAACTGACAACTAAAGTCACCGTAGGGTTCCGTAACTAGTACGAGAGAAAAACCCACACGGATCGTAAAACTCAACTCGGAAGCCACAAAAGTGACCCGAAACTCACCGAACAGATCCGAAAGATCCAATAAAGATCCAACAAGACCTACTAAGGATCCAGCAAAGATCCGGGACATTACAAACATAGTCCCAGTAAAGAAGAAGAATGGTCAAGTCCGCATCTGCGTCGACTTCCGAGACCTCAACAAAGTATGTCCAAAGGACGACTTCCCAGTTCCAATCACAGAAACCATGGTTGATATGACCATCGAACATGAAGCCCTGTCTTTCATGGATAGGTCGTTCAGTTATAACCAGATCTGGATGTCCCTCAAAGACAAGAACCACATAGCTTTTGGATCCCCCAAAGGGATTTTCAACTACAAGCGCATGCCCTTCGGTTTGAAGAATGCCGGTGTTACTTACCAGAGGGCCATGACCAAAATATTCGACGAGATGCTGCACAACATCATCGAGTGTTATGTCGATGACCTCGTCATCAAGACTAAAAGGCGCGAAGACCACCTACATGATTTGCGCCAGGTCTTCGACCGACTCCGATAATATGGGCTCAAAATGAACCCCATGAAATGCGCCTTCGGTGTATCCAGTGGCAAATTTCTTGGCTTCGTCGTTAGATACCGAGGAATTGAGGTGGACCCCTGCAAGATCGAAGTGATCCAGGAGCTTCCACCACCCAAGAACCTCACAGAGCTCAGGTCTTTCCAAGGAAGACTGGCCTACATTCGGAGGTTCATCTCCAACCTCTCTGATCGATACGCACCTTTCAACAAACTGATGAAGAAAGATGCCCCATTTACATGGGACCCACAATGCCAGACTACTTTCGAGCAAATCAAGGAGTACCTCCTTACTCCCCTAGTCCTGGGGGCACCAGTCAAGGGTGAACCCCATATACTCTACATCGCTGCCATGGACGCTTCGTTAGGAGCCCTGTTGTCATAGATAAATGAGGAAGGTAAAGAGTAGACGCTCTATTACCTCAACTAGAAATTGATCAACGCTGATTATCGCAACTCCCCTATGGAGAAAGTATGTTTAGGTCCGGTATTCCCTGCCAAGAAGCTGCGGCACTATCTCCTGGCCCATCGGGTGGAGCTTATATCTAAGGACGACCCACTCAAGTATCTCCTCAGGCAGCCCGTTCTCTTAGGCCGATTGGGAAAATGGGCTCTTCTGCTAATGGAGTATGATATTACCTACGTCCCAAGAAAAGCAGTCAAGGGACAGGGCATGGCTGAATTCTTGGCATCCCATCCAGTACCGGACGACTCACCTCTCAACACGGAGCTCCCTGACGAGGAGTCCCTTGCTGTCCAGTCATAACAACCAGTTGAACAGAGCGGAGATGTCTTTCATTATTGGCAGTAAGATGCCCTCACAGCAAATGTACCTTGCTGGAAGCTCTACTTTGATGACGCTTCCCAGGGTATTACCCGGAACAATCAAGACTCATCCATTATGGCGAGTGCTAGCATCGTCTTCGTGACTCCTCAGGGTGGAGTTTTGTACAACTCATGCGCCCTCATGAAATCCCTGACCGACAATGAAGCTGAGTATGAAGCTCTGATCATCAGGCTTCAGATGGCTCTCGACATGGACATTAAATGCCTCAAAGCCTACGAGGACTCCCAGCTCGTAGTCCGGAAAGTCATCGGCATCTATGAAGTGCGGAAGCTGGAGTTGGTTCCGTACCACGTCGCCGTCACCAGACTAATCCGGAAGTTCTATTTCTTTGAAATAGATCATGTTCCAAGGAGCAGCAACGCCCAGGCAGATGCCCTGGCCAAATTGGCTGCGGCCATGAAGCTCCCGCCCAAGGGTGAGGTCGACATCACTATCTAGCACAAAAGATCGATGCCGAGTTCACTCAAAGATAACGCCGGTCTCACTGTCTACGAGGTCCATGACCTCGACCAGAACACTCTTCCAGAGGAAGAAGATTGGCGTGAGCCTAACATCAAATTCAAGCAAGGTTGGCTCCCTCCTGACCGAGCTCAAAGGGTCCAGCTACTCTACCGGACGACCTCACATGAGTTGATCGGCGACTCCCTGTATAGGCTTGTCCACGAGAATGACAAGTCGGTTCTTCTAAGATGTGTCTCCCCAGCCGAAGCTCGAGCCATCATGCAGGAAGTCCATGCAGGACTATACGGTGCTCACCAGACCAGAGACAAGATGAAGAACAACATAAAGCTCAGAGGCTTCTAAGTGCCAACTATGTACGCGGACTGCACTCAGTATGCCCGTACGTGTCATCAATGCCAAGCCTTTGGCCCGGTACCCAGAAGACCTCCCAATCCGCTGCGTCCCACATCCACCACCTGGCCGTTTGCCGAGTGGGGTATGGACATTACGGGACCCTTCCCGCCATCTTCCAAGGGCCATAAGTACATCTTGGCCGCCACCGGCTACTTCTCTCGCTGGGCGGAGGCTCTTCCCCTACGAAGGTCACCGACGAAGTGGTCGCCAGATTTGTCTGGCATAACATCGTCTACCGATTTGGTACTCCCAGTCGCATAGTGTCCGACAACGGAACACCATTCAAGAATAGGGCCGTATACCAACTAGCGGCCAAATTCCTTGTCGACTAGAGAACCTCTTTGGTCTATTATCCCCAAGCCAATGGCTTAGCTGAAGCCTTCCACAAAATCCTCTGCAAACTTCTGGCTAAAATCGTTAGCCACCGAAAATGCGACTGGGGCGAAAAGGTGTTCGAGGCGTTATGGGCCTATCAAATAGTCTACAAGACCCCTACGAGATGCTCACCATTCTCTCTCATCTACGGAGCAGAAGTCGGCATCCCCATCGAGATCCAGTTAGCATCCTACCGCGTAGCGGTTCACACCGGCTTTGCCGGCCCAGACGCAGATGAATACCAGAGAAGGCTAGAGGAGCTTGCCAATCTACAAGGCAAACGGCTCGAAGCATACAAACACCTGCAAGTATACCAGGCCCGCATGGCGCGCGCCTATGACAAGCTCGTCAAATAACGAACCTTCAAGCGAGGTGACCTTGTCATGATCAAGGAAAAAGAGGTCATGGTGGGACGCTCCAGTGGAAAATTGCAACCTAATTGGCGAGGTCCATACACCATTCATGATGTCTACGAGGGTGGGGCATACACGGTTGTAGACCACAAGGGTAATAAGCCGTTCCCACCTCTCAACGGTAAACACATGAACTTATACCACGCCCCAGAGCACGAGTTCGCGTGCCATCTAGACTAAGGTGCGCACCTCAGCCGTCACCAGTGACACTAGTCCCCCCTAAGGGGCGGGACCAGCCACCTCTTCCGGTCTTTCCTCCCAGTGAAGCAGTAGGGCCAGCCAGGCCCTCCCAGCACCACCCCTACGCACGTGTAGAGGTTGGCCTCCGAGCTTCGTCCCCGCGATCGCAAGAGCCAGGACACCTAGCACCAGCAACAATTCAGCCGTCAGGCTCCCAGGTAAGTAAAAAAAATGGGGTTAAAAATAGAGATACCCCGGCGGACTCGGTCGCCCTCTTTATAAGGAGGCGACTGGGGACAAAAAGGCCAACAACTCGGCTAAGGTGAAAACCCGAAAGGGCGCCTTAGGCAAAATCGGGCAACTCTTCGGTGTGAAAACCCACAAGGGCGCACCGAAAAAAGCTAAGGGGGGCCGGCTCTGGCGAAAACCCGAAAGGGCGGTAGAGCCAGTAATGAGAAAAAAAATCTCTCTATCCACCAGTTAGGGTGACTATCCACCCACCTCTCAACAAATCATAGGCCCCTCCAGTCAAAACATGCCAGTCCCTAACCAATACATGTCTCTAATTCATTGAACCTGCTTTTCCTAGTTAGGTTTATATCACCCAAGTTGGCTCATTTTACACTCGACCCCCGCTCCGTTGTAGCGGGCCCGCATACCCTAGTATCCACACGTTATCCCAGTCATTTATCCTAGCGAACCTCAGTCTCAGCCAATTCCTAGACTCCCTTCGTTCAACGACTATACACCTTAAACACCTTCAACCCAGAACCTCCAGTCGCCAGTTCATCATGGTTCACCACCATGATCCCAGTCACCATTTCAATGTTTATTGATTCCCTGACCCACCAGTTATTACTCCCGTCATAGTCTACCAAGATATAGTGACCCTTGGGGGCCATGACTCAGTACCCTGCAAAAGCCCCCACCAGGGCGACAACGATATCAAGTCTTCAACAACACAAACCTCAAGTCACGTCCGTTGTATGCTACGGACGATAATCCCCAGATTCGAAAAAAAACAACAACAAATGATAAAATATGGGGTTAAAAATAGAGATACCCCAGTGGCCTCAGTTAGCTCCCTCCACAGGACTACAGAGGGCAAAAAATTGCCACCAACCCAACTGAGGTGAAAACTCGAAAGGGCGTCTCAGGCAAAATCGGGTAACCCCTTATTGACACCCGTTTTTTGCCGATAAGTCGAGTCGTTCCTTGTACTCCCATTTGTTGATGCCTCGAGTTGTCCATCACTCGTTGGGGCTATTTTCAGGCGTGCTTTGGGCCAGTTTTATGGGTAGCCTCCCTCCTTGGTCAGGTCCAAGTTGATTCAGGGCTTAACGGGCCTTGGTTTCGGTTGATTGGGCTTTTCCATGAGTTTCAACGCCCAAGTGAATGTACGGTTCATACCTGACCGCTCAATCCATGTGCGGTTGATCGTGGGCCGTCCATATATTTTGGAGTAATTTGGTTAAATTTTTGAATTTCCACCGACAAGCACTTACGCGGGCCTCTCCTAGTCGTTCAACTTGATGGACGGACGGGTTGTGATCGCTCATATCTCAGAGTCCTGCGCTGAATGATTTTCTCAGATAATTATCTAATTACCTTAGCTATTTTTGATTTTCCACCGACAAGGCTAGAACGGTTAGTCTTTGGCCGCTCTACCTTTGAACGGTCGAATATGAGCCGTTCATCTCTGAGAGTCCAATGGCGAAGGTTTCGGTCAGTTCAACAGATAATTTGGATTATTGATGATTTATTTTGAATTTACACTAACAGGGTTGGACGGCCAGTAGATGGCCGCCCATCCAGTTGAGCAGTCTATCGTAAGACCATTCATCCCGTCGATTGTTGAATTTCAACCGATTTTTATCCCTTTTATCCGTGGTTAAACCCTCAACTTTGTCCTCGGTTTTCTCCGTGGATTCTCAACCAAATCGGATGAGATTTGATCCTAACGAAAGCTAAGGATATTATCTTCACTTTATCTTTTGATATCTCGGATTAATATCCATTGGAAACCCTAATTTCGGGGCTGGCTTTAGGTGCTCTATAAATAGACCCTAAAGGTCGGGTTGGAAAAGGAGGAAGATTTTGGTCGACGGCGAAGCCCTGCCGCATTCTTGAGCAACCTAGCACCAAGGAGGGAGGCTTTCTACATCCATATAAGCCTCCGGTTTAGGGAGTAGTCGAGTTTTGAGTCTTTTGCGTTTGATTGATTGTGTCCTCTTCGTCATTGCATGCACTACTTTCATGACTTTCTCTTCACATTTTTCTTCATCCTCATTACCATGCACACATCCACCCACGTTTTTTGACACCCTAGGGGTTTAAAATACCCCAGGTATCCCCCTTTCCACTTAGTCACGTTCATTCCTCATTATTTTGACATTTACTACACCATTTAGTTCTAATCTAGGTTGTTTCTTTGTGTCTTCACGTTATTTTTGCAGGTCAGCAATCCCTAGCACGAGGCCCATCCCCTCTGGCCGGCTAGAGAGGGTGGAGGTTGGACGCCTTTGCGACTTCTGACTCGGTGGTCTTGCGCGGTGCTCTACGGTCCGTTCGAGAGGACGTGCGGTGCCGATTGGACCGTCCATCGTCTTCCTGCGGTCATGACAGAACCATTCAAAAGCCAGGAGTCCTTCATCCCGCACCTTCTGTCGTGCCCTTAGGCGGTCTATCGTAAGACCGTACAACCTATAGACGATTCTCCCTGAACCGCCCATCTTCCAGCGCTGCAGCTAGGCGAGTGTCTCTCCCTCTTTCCAAGGCACGGCGTGTTCATCACATCCGGCGCTTTGGTGGCGTTCACGGTTTGTTATACTTCCCCTTTTCCTTCTGTCTTCATCTGTTTCTCATGTTGGATATGGTAGAATAGACATCGGGAAGACACTTGGATGGAACGGAACGGGAGGAGAAAACATATCGACACCGTTCTTTTGTGGCGATCACGGTGGGACACCTAGTGCCCATCGTGCATGTAATTTGCTGACCCCTCTTTCGTTGTGTTAGTCCCCTTTTGGAGTGATTGCAGGTTAAGTTGCATTTTCTGCCTTTTGGAACGTGAGCGGTTCTCACAGAGCCATTCACCGTTTGGGCGGCTGATCATCCACCGTCCTTCCCTGCGAACGGCGCCAGTTCTCCTGTGAGCGTCCTGTCATAGACGGCCTCCCATAGACCGTCCAAACCGCCGGACGGCCTGTTGCTGGCCGTCCATCTTTCTGGCACAGGTATGCTTCTGGGTGTTCTAGTTGTAGGTGCACGGTTTCTGGAGATCCGTCCCAGAGTTTACGCGGCTATTCACAGACCGTTCTTCCTGGTACGCTTCTCATCTATGCCGTCCGTCATTTCCAGCACTCTGTGATTCCTATGCAGTTATTCTGTCGTTCTGTTGCACCCTGGCTTATACGGTTCTGTACAGACCGTCTGTCCCTTTGAGCGGTCGCATATGGACCGTCCTTGTGGTGTTACCGTGCATCATTATTTCATTTTTGATTGTCATATTTCATGATATTTGATCTCCTTGGTGCCATTTATTGATCTTCCCCCTGGTTATATGTTATTGCTGCCTACTTATTTTCATCCTCGCATGTTTATTTTGGTCATTGGTTGCTAGTTTCTAGGCTAGACTTTGCATGCACTCCGGTGCACATAGGACTCATGCATTTCATTCACATCTAGTTGCATTCCTACCGAGGTAGGGTTTTCCTCTCGTCTCCATACTCCTTGGAGCCAACTAGGGGACCTTGCCGAGGACCTCCGTAAGCCCCCGTGAGCCGTGGATTCCCACACGGACGCCGGGCGGGTTGTACCATACCACCTCCCAGTCTAGGGTCTGCATTCGTGCGAGAGAGAGTCCTTTAGAGTCTGCCAGTTCTCCATTCTCACCCTGTTTAGGTACCTTGTGGTCGAGTGAATTCCCATTTTAATTAATCCACTAAGGTACTAAAAGATAACTTATAAAAATCTTCGCGCATCACTTGGAATTTGTGTGGGTAATTGGCTGATTCTTTTCTCATCTCTCTTCTCCATTGTAGGTTGCATAGTGTCGTCGTTTGCATCCTTTTGTCAGATTAGGCTTATTTGGTCTAGTTCATCTTCGTGTGTTTCTATTTAGCTGCATTTGTCTTAAGTTCATTCCCATCCTTATATTCATTTGAAGTTCACTGTATAAAGTCTCCATTTTCCCCATGGAGCACTTCTCCCCTGTACCGTATTCCTATACTTCTCCATCTTCTTACCCCCGTGTGGATTCCTCTTCCCATGCGGGCCCATCTCCTTATTCCTCCATTGGACCCTATTCTTTAAACGGGCCTTCTTACCCCGCCCGTGCTGCTTAACCCAATCAATCCTCATTCTTGCATACATGATTCCTCCAGGCCCACGCATTCCTCCATTCCTGGAATGGGCTTTCCTTCTTCTCAGGTTGGGTCACCTTATCCGGCCCATCATCATTACCCTGGTCTAAATTCATCATCTCTTGCTCAGGCTAGTTTATACCCTTCTCGGATTCTTCCTACCGAGGAGATGTTCACTCAGGCCCAACACCAGCTTGATGAATTACAACGCCGAATCAACCCTCAAACTTCTTCGGACATCCTGCTTGCCTTCCAAGGTCTTCAGCTTTCACCACGTTCACAGATCCCTACTTATCGTCGCTACGGTGGAATCGGTGACCCCTATGTCCATTTGAAAAATTTCCTTTATGAGTCGGCCCAGTTCCAGCATGATCCACGCGTGATGGCCTATTTGTTTGCCGTATTTTTAGAGGGCTCGACCAAGGATTGGTTCATCACATTGCCGCAAGAGCAGGTGATGAATTTTCAAGCCATTCAAGCAAGATTTATTCAGCAATACCGAGACCAGGTGGGGCCCAGATATTCTATGGTTGATCTGGCCCAGGAGAAGATGAAGCCCCGCGAAGAATTCTCCATGTTTGCCGACCGCTGGCGTCGCCTAGCCGCGTAAGTCCTGGGGCATATTCCAGAGGGCGAGCAGATCAAGATGATTATTTCTAACGCAACGCCCGAGCTCAGATGCATCTTAGCCCTGAACGATATCACTTCATGGCAACAACTTTACAGTCGATCCCGCTTCATTACCCAACAACTCCTAGTTTCCTTTGACCATGAGTCCCCTCCACCTTCGCCTTCCACATACCCCTTTTCTTCCCCATCCACCACGAGTCCATCCTCCACTACATATCCTTCCATGAGTCGACCGTCCGCTCCCCCACACCCCTATACTTCCATGTGCTCCACCGCATACCAACCCTCCACGAGTCAGCCCTCCGCTATCTCATTTCGCCACACCTCTCCACTTCCAGTCAAAGAAACACTACACCCAGAGCGGATAGATGTCGTCCATTACATTCCCACTCCCTCCACGCCTCCACATCATTCTAGCACTCCGCCTTTACCTACCCAATCCCCCTTATCTACGCAACCTCCGTTACCATCCCCACTACCTTTTCACACCCCTCGGCATCCGCCTTGCCCGAAGCTGGCTTCTCACTCTTTGTTGTCGGAATCCTTTACAAATGTTTTCAGGGCTTTGATGGCCACCCATGCGTTGCAGCTCCCCCCGGTTATGCCTTGCCGACCCGCGGTCGAGAACTTGTTCCAGTTCTGTGAATTCCATCGTCAATAGGGGCATGTGGTTGAGAATTGTCCTGAGTTCCGAGAACTTGTTTACAGTCTGGAACACAAGAAGATGATCGATTGGGCTACCGTGCGCCAAGTTGTTTCAGATCTCAGCAGCAAGTAGCAGCAGCAGCAAGCCGTGCCGCCTAAGCAACCGTCTCCACATCACGACCAGGGGCACCCTGGTGTTTCTTCAATTAATGAGGTACCTGCTCCGTTGTCCACTTCTTCCTCTATCTCATCTCCTCCACCACCTTCACCTATTTCAGCCTCCGCTCGGGCAATTTCTCCTTCACCCTCTGTTTCCACCACCACTCCTGTCCCCAACGTCTCTCGACGTGTTGCAAAGATACGCCGAAGAGCGCCACCACCTGCCACTTCTTTCACTACGCCACTACCTTCTTCTCCTCCTGCTTCCCCACCCCTACCTTCACCTCCTTCCTCTTCACCTTCACCATCTCCATCAACCACATCACCCCCTTTGCCACCGCCTTTTTCACCCCCATCTTTGCCACCTCCATTGGCCACATCTCCATCATCACCTTCTCCATTTTCCCCATTACCGTCATCACTACTGTCTTCATCACTTCCCCTCGTGATAACCCCTGTTCCGTCACCCTCACAACCATTCCCGCGACCGATGCCACTTCTTTCGCCATCGTCCTCTGAGCCCGAGCGGGCCGACCCTAAACCCATACCTCCACTTTTGCCTTTACCTCCACCCATGCCCATCATCATCAGTATTTCCCCATCGCTTGCACCATCGCCACCCGCGCCCTTCAAACCTCCTCCTTCTCCACTCCTCCTTCCACCACCTCCCACTTTGCGGAGCAGGTACACGCTACCTTTAGTGCCCCTCGGGTCTGGTCCCCAGGGAGATAAAGAGCCGAGCCAGGCTTTGATTATGCATTACAAGCTTCAAGATTGCATTTCCCGCATGCCGGTCCAAGTCCTGGTTCCTGGCCATTTTAGGGGTAATGAGCCTGCATTTACTACGAGAACTGTTGCAAAGAAGTGTTCCCTTGTGTTGGTCCCAGTTTCTTCAAAGGCGAGGCCGGGAGCAATCTCTTCGCTTGCCGGGAAGTTCATCATTAATGCTGTTATTACCTCGCGCTCGATTGCTGTTCAGTTCACTGGCCGAGAGGGGTTCTCTACTCAGATTATGCTAACACATACGGCCGCCTGGAGCCTGATGGATTCCCTATTCAAGGGGTAATTTACCACATCTTTTGCACTTTCCAAGGACATTCTGTACTTGCTGTGCAACTTACCTCAATTTATTAGCATGCCGGCCACGTCAACGCCGCGCGTGACTCTCCCTCAGTTTTATCCTGCGCTTCTAGCAAGGGAGTTATGCTTCATGCCCGATTGCCGAGTGAAGTTGCCGAATCTTATGCCTCTAGTGCCGAATGACAAAACTCCACTACTTCCTGATGCTCATCCCAAGGAGTTGACTGTTCTAGAATGTCCTTCTGAGGTCAGCACCGCGTAGCTAGGGGCAACCACCCCGATGAAATTGCATGTTCACAGTCGGGCCAGGCCGTCTGTCAGATGGACTCGTTATTTGAGAAAGTATTGCAAGACAAGAAGCCTGAAGGTCCGAGCCCGCGCCAGGCGGCGTTGTTTCAAGAAGATTGCGACTAAGAAGAGGCGGCGACGTAAGTTCAAGGGCCGTCAGTTGTGTACTCGGGGGTCCACTGCCTCATCTCCTTCTTCCATCCATTCATCTTTTTTGTTGCTCAGTTCTTATCCTTGGGTGGTGTACCTTCCACCACCTGGTCATATTTCTACCATCTCTTCCTATTTTCACCATTCTAGGCCTCGGCCTATGTCCTCCTCTTCCTCTGAGCCAGGGGCATCCTCTCGTAATTTTTCTCCCCGGATACGTCCGGATTCCGCTTCTCATCCTTGTTCCCCGGTCCTGTTGGGGATTCCTTGTGCTCATTCCCCGACCTTATCGGGTGGCTTTTCTAATCTTTCCCCAACTATGTCGGGTGGTTCTCATTCCTTTTCCCCGACCTTGTCGGGTGTTCACACATTTTCTTCCCCGCCCCTGGCGGGTGATTGTTATTCCTTTCCTCCGACCACATCGGATGATCTTTTTCTTTCTACTTTATCTTCACAGTTATCTTTTCGTCATCTTTCTGTTCTTTCCGTCTCACCCTTTCAGGGTTCTTACCCTTTTTCTTGCTGTTTTCGAGGCTTTAGCCCACCTTGATCTCAGTTAATCACTGGTTATTCTGTACTTGGTTCCTTGTTATCAGGGCCTCAGTGCCTTAACGAGGGAGTTCAAGCCCTCATCTCTCTTCCTTTTATCCCTTCTTCATCTAGTTTGATGTCTGCCGCTCCTCCATGTCAAGGAATATCTACACATTGCTATCTTTTTCACCCTTTTATCCAGGCAAGCAAGGAATATAAAGCTCGTGCCAATCAGAAGCTCGATGATCATGTTCGCTTCAGGATGCCGATTTCCGCGTCATGGATTTACAAAGGTATTGTTATTGTATGCAAGAATATGTTATCATTGCTATTACTCTTATTACTCCTGCACATGCTTATAACATTGGTTCCTCAACATGGTTGAGTGGCTTTAGTTGAATTTGCTTAATTAGTCAATTACAAGTTAGCTTCTGCAGCATCCTTAGGCTGGTGATAGCTTAGCGCTGGGAGTCTAGTTCTTTTCCCGATTGTTGAGGGTGACCTTTGAGTATGGATTTTTCACACTTCACGGCAAACCATAGCCGATCTCTCTAGTGCAACATCGTTGCTGCTTTGGCCATACTTTGGGTATGCACAAAGGTCTTTTCTCTTCTCTACTTGGCCAAGTGCAGGGGTAAGAGATTGATGGATAACATGACTAACCTAGGCGGTCCCTAATACGCGAGAGGTCTCGAATAGGGGCAGTCTTGACCCTCAAAAGTGAACTTTCATGCTATATCTGGCTAATAAGGGCTACCAAAATGAGAAAATGAATCAATATGCAAAATTATGAATCAAAGGCATGGCAAGAAGGGCAGTACAGTTCCTCGCGGGACGTCATGAGCCCGGTCACATGCGTGCCTGATAAATATAGGTCTAAAAATCAAAGACACAAAGTCCCGGCGCAACAGACCTACTCTTTGAGGGGTAGTGCCCTAGAAGGAAGTCGAACCTTGATATCTCCCATCCTACATAAGGCTTGTCTCTAATTATTCTTCCACTTCTCCCTCTTAGGCTGGGTTGTATCCCTGGTATGGTCTTAGTAGGGGCACCGTTCTTTAGAGACAGTTGGTTGTGGTAAAGCCCTGCTTAAGGGAAGCCTTTAATGAGAGGGGTAGGAACGACGATCCCTAGCCAGTAGTTTAAGCCCGTCTTGGGTGCTGCAGATTGCTATTTCAAAAAATCTAAAAAAAATAAGATATTATCAAAAATTCAAAAAAAAAAGAAGAATGAGGTATTTTCAAAAAAAATCCAAAAAATAAGATATTGTCAAAAGTCTAAAAAAATAAGATATTGGCAAAAAAAATCCACAAAAATGAAATATTATTCAAAATCCAAAAAAATCATAAAATTACAAAAAATGAGCCAAAAAATGTGTCTTTTTGTTTTCCTTTTCATGCATTCGGATTTATATTGAGAATGGATACGTAATCTGTTTGCTAAGTGTGCAGGTTACAGGTACTCAAGCTTTCCTTACTCCATATTTTGTTCTATCTATCTCCTGTCCACATCTTTGATCTGTTATTTTCTTCTTCAATCCACTCTCTCGATCTATTCTGAAGCTTGTGTCCTTCTCAGCTTTATCTCATTATCTCTTTATGAAAGGGCTTTACCTCACGATTTTGAACCTGGCGGTTCTGCTTCATTTTGATCTCGAGTTTTGATTGAAGTGCGTATTTGTTCATGTCTTGTGTCCCGTCGTGTCCTTGTATCGTGCCCATGTCCCACCGTGTCGTCCCACACGTGTTGTTTTGTTCCTCACCACATGTTGTTAGTTGTCTTGCACATGTCGATGGTCGTCTTTCCATGTTCCATGTGTTGTCCCAACCATGCGATCTGTCATGTTCTTATCCCAACCATGTGTTGTCCTGCCGATTGTTGTTTTGTCACTCCATGTTCATGCATACGTATTATCTGTTTATGCCGTTGCTTATGTGCTTGTTCGTCTTGTTGTGTTATTTTTCTATTCATCATGTTATGTCATGTTATTTGTCGTTCAGTTAATCATTGTGTTATCTCTGCTATGTCTATCCCATTTGTCTTATTCATGAAAAATCCATAAAAATCATAAAAGAAAATCCAAAAAGTGCCGTTTCGCCTGCACAGGTAAGTTGATGTGTAGTGGACAGCGGATCTAGAGGGGAGGGGTGAATAGATCAACCCCACTTTTCGTAATGCGGCCCTTTAATCAGCTAGTTAAAATGAATTACAGCGGAATAGAAACTAACTTCCAAGAATGCTATGATTCACTTAGCAAGATAAGCAAGATATATAATAATTTGATCCTAAGCATGCATCTAGAACGAATCAATCACACAAGCAAACCACACTAGACAGGATTTTTAAGGTGGTTCGGACTGAATCCTCAGCCCTACGTCCACCCCTCACCAAAACCCGGTGAGGCTTCACTTGTGCAGCGCACAGAACCGCAAATCGGAAACCACCGATTGCCTTCCTACTCACCACCTGGTAGGGACGTCAACCGCAAATTGGAACACCCTCCAATTGCCTTCCTACTAACCACCAGTAGGGATGAATCACACTTTCAATGTTTAAACAATAATGAAAATGAAACAAATGTGAAGGAACTAAAACAAGAGATTGAGTTATGAGTGAAAATGAATTGGCCCTTGTATGAAATATTGATCAGCAACAAGGCTCCTCTTGACTTCAACTCAATCTTCTTGATTCACCCTTGATTGGATGAATGTTCTTCATGGAGTACTGTTCACGTGAACAGTACCTCTTCCTTCAATTCTTTTCTCTTGATCTTCTCTTTGAATTTCTTTGAATGAATGAAGGAGATGATGAAGCTACCTTGAACCTTGATTGCTTCTTTAGCTTCTAGGAGTTTGAATGCTTGAAATATCACCTTGGATGAGCTTGAAAGAACTTGAATGGATGAAGATGATTTCCCTTGAAGAATTTGAATCAAACCGGCTTCCTTGGATCACTTTGATAGCCTTGCTTTGATGTAATCTTCCTTGAAGATTGCTGGCTTTGATTTGAGCTTGATTCCCCTTTGATTGGATGAAGAACACCTTCACGAACTACTGTTCACGTGAACAGTAGCTCGTCTCCAACCTCTCTTGCAGCCACCCTAGATCTCACAAGAAGCTCTTTGAAGCATTAGATTTTCCATCCCCTCAAGTGTTGGTTTTATAACCCTTGAATGGTCCATAGATGCCCCCTAGACCAGATCCACAAATCATGGAAGATTAGGTAAGATTTGATTAAACAAATCCATGGAAAGAGGCTAGCCACGAGGTGGATTTCGAGGTCAAACAAGGCTGCATCGGGGCTGGCGGTCGACCTAAGGCTCCTGGCGGTCGACCGCCACTGAAACACATACAACCGGGCGATCCCTGGGAAAACCGGTCGACCGCCACTGGCTGGCGGTCGACCGCCAGCTGCCAGACCTACAGCTGGGCAGTCCCTGGTGGGGCGGTCGACCGCCCCTGTGCTGGCGGTCGACCGCCAGCTGGGCAGAGCCCGAGTCACCCCGGTTCAGTCTGTTGGCCGCACCAGCTCCGTCGCTTGAGTCCGTTAGCCGCCCGTTCATGTTTGTGGCATCGACCTTGATTGTTTTGAAGTTTTATTACTGAGTCTTCAAGCAATTTTTTTTTCCGGGGGCTCCGCCCCCGGAAACCCCCGCAAGGGGCGCTGCCCCCTTGACCCCCGCGACCTGACCGGGCAGGTCGATCCGCGTGTGAGGGCGCAACATTGAGCTTTCATGTGCATTTCTGTCATGAACAAAATATCACATATGTCAGTCATAAGAGCGTGGAAAATAACAATGACTAATAGTGTTAAGCCATTATCAAAACCAAGAATACACAAAACTCATATGACTATAGAATGATGTCGAATGACCCATGTGACCACAGAATGACTCAAATGACCTCAGGGACACAACATAAGTCAGGTATGGCCTTCTATCCTTATCACCCTTATTGCATTATTATATGGTACTATAGTATACTATCTCGAGAACCAGTTGGTTATCGACGTGTTCCAAGATCTGATGTTCCCCTTTAACAAAAATGATGATGATCCAGGTTCACATGTTTAATCTTCGGATAGGCCGTTAGGTTGGGATGTCATGGGGTGGATGGTTCTATCCTGCACGCCGTGGTTGCGGATGGTATCTTGACTCTGATTTTCCCAGCCTAGCAATATTATTCTCAAATATTTTATATTTTGATCTTTCTTTACATTCGTTTTAATGATTTCTTTTATTTTAGCCCAGCATGCATCATACGCATCTTTCTGAGCTTTCATAACCCATGGTTTGCTTGAAGAATGTCCCATCAGTGATGGTTAGCTGTGCGTTTAGTGTTTTGTGTAAGAGGAACTAATTCCACTCTGAGTTGGAAGGTTCTCTTTGGTCGATTCGCTTGGTTTGGTTGATTGAGAGGTCCCCGTCTGGAGCTTTAGCCTGTTTCCTTTTCTTTTACTGCCTGCTTTTGGCCTCCTCATTAGACCGCGGGATTGTGTCCCTCATGAGGTTGGTCTTGTCGATTTATTTCATTTTAGTTTAGTCCCTCCAGACAGGTGTCACTTTTTGGTTTTATCATTCCTTGCGTTTGGTTCAGAGTTTTTCGGAAGATTCTTATCGCTTGTTGGTAAAAAACGGGTGTCGTTTTACCTTAACGCCCACTTTTCTGGTCCACTCCGCTGCATTTCCGCTTCATCTCCATGTTCCATGTCACTTCCGCTTCACCTCTGCTCGCTCCCCTGCCAAGAGGACGTTAAGGAGGGGCATCTGTTGACACCCGTTTTTTGCCGATAAGTCGAGTCGTTCCTTGTACTCCCATTTGTTGATGCCTTGAGTTGTCCATCACTCGTTGGGGCTATTTTCAGGCGTGCTTTGGGCCAATTTTATGGATAGCCTCCCTCCTTGGTCAGGTTCAAGTTGATTCAGGGCTTAACGGGCTTTGGTTTCGGTTGATTGGGCTTTTCCATGAGTTTCAATGCCCAAGTGAATGTATGGTTCATACCTGACCACTCAATCCATGTGCGGTTGATCGTGGGCCGTCCATATATTTTGGAGTAATTTGGTTAAATTTTTGAATTTCCACCGACAAGCACTTACGCGGGCCTCTCCTAGCCGTTCAACTTGATAGACGGATGGGTTGTGACCGCTCATATCTCAAAGTCCTGCGCTGAATGATTTTCTCAGATAATTATCTAATTACCTTAGCTATTTTTGATTTTCCACCGACAAGGCTAGAACGGTTAGTCTTTGGCCGCTCTATCTTTGAACGGTCGAATATGAGCCGTTCATCTCTGAGAGTCCAATGGCGAAGGTTTCGGTTAGTTCAACGGATAATTTGGATTATTGATGATTTATTTTGAATTTCCACCGACAGGGTTGGACGGCTAGTAGATGGCCGCCCATCCAGTTGAGCGGTCTATCGTAAGACCGTTCATCCCGTCGATTGTTGAATTTTAACCGATTTTTATCCCTTTTATCCGTGGTTAAACCCTCAACTTTGTCCTCGGTTTTCTCCGTGGATTCTCAACCAAATCGGATGAGATTTGATCCTAACGAAAGCTGAGGATATTATCTTCACTTTATCTTTTGATATCTCCGATTAATATCCATTGGAAACCCTAATTTCGGAGCTGGCTTTAGGTGCTCTATAAATAGACCCTAAAGGCCGGGTTGGAAAAGGGGGAGGATTTTGGTCGACGGCGAAGCCCTGCCACATTCTTGAGCGACCTAGCACTAAGGAGGGAGGCTTTCTACATCCATATAAGCCTCCGGTTCAGGGAGTAGTCGAGTTTTGAGTCTTTTGCATTTGATTGGTTTTGTCCTCTTCGTCATTGCATGCACTACTTTCATTACTTTCTCTCCATGTTTTTCTTCATCCTCATTACCATGCACACATCCACCCACGTTTCTTGACACCCTAGGGGTTTAAAATCCCCTAGGTATCCCCCTTTCCACTTAGTCACGTTCATTCCTCATTGTTTTGACATTTACTACACCATTCAGTTCTAATCTAGGTTGTTTCTTTGTGTCTTCACGTTATTTTTGCAGGTCAGCAATCCCTAGCACAAGGCCCATCCTCTCTGGCCGGCTGGAGAGGGTGAAGGTTGGACCCCTTTACGACTTCTGACTCGGTGGTCTTGCGCGGTGCTCTACGGTCCGTTTGAGAGGACGTGCGGTGCCGATTGGACCATCCATCGTCTTCCTGCGGTCGTGACAGAACCGTTCAACGGCCAGGAGTCCTTCATCCCGCACCTTCTGCAGCACCCTTAGGCGGTCTATCGTAAGACCATACAACCTATAGACGGTTCTCCCTGAACCGCCCATCTTCCAGCGCTGCAGCTAGGCGAGTGTCTCTCCCTCTTTCCAAGGCACGGCGTGTTCGTCACATCTGGCACTTTGGTGGCGATCACGGTTTGTTATACTTCCCCTTTTCCTTCTATCTTCATCTGTTTCTCATGTCGGATATGGTAGAATAGACATCGGGAAGACACTTGGAAGGAACAGAACGGGAGGAGAAAATATATCTACACCCTCGGTGTGGAAATCCGCAAAGGCGGTAAAGCTGGTAAAGAGAATAAAAAAAAACACTCTCTCCCTCTCTACTCCTCACTAATAAAAGCCATCGACTGCAACATCCCGCCGACGGCGAGCTCAACATCACTCCACAACAATGGTGGCCACTACACCCCTGAGGGTCGGTCATCGTTAATTCCAGTCCCAGTGTTCGGCTACCCACCTCAGCGGTCAGCCGACCAGTTCCAGTCCCAGATCCAGCTCCAGCCCAGGCCTCCGGCTACAACACCTTAAACGGTCAACCGACCAGGCCCCAGTCCCAGTATCAATACCAGTTCCAGTCTCAGATCCTACTCCAATTCCAGCCTCCGGCGACAACACCTTAAACGGTCAGTCGACTAGGCCCCAGTCCCAGTCTCAATACTAGTTCCAGTCTCAGACTCAGCTCTAGTCCCGGCCTCCGGCTAGAGCACCTCAAACGGTCAGCCGGTCAGTCCCAACCCCCATTCTAACACCAGTTTCAATCCTGGTCCCGGTCTTCGGCGACGTCACCATGGTAGTTAGTCGGCCAACCCCAGCTTCAACCCCACAGACCAAACAATTCTAGCAATACAGGCTGAAGCACCCTCATAGGTCGGTCCCCAGCCTCCGGTCTCCAGTCATACAGGCCATCACACCCAGACGGGTCGGCTCCTAGCCCTAGTTCCCAGCAATATAGGCCAACATCCCATTTGGGGTTAGCCTCCAGCATCTAGTACCCAGTACCCAGTCTCCAGTACCCAGCACTCAGCCCCAGTACCTTGCATTCAGCGCCCAGTATCCAGTGCCCAGTCCCCAGTACCCTGTGCTCAGGTCTTCCTGTGTACCCAGTATCCGGCAACCACTACCTAACACTCAGTCTCCGGTCCAGTGCTCGGTTCAAGTACCCAGTTCCCTATCACCAGCACCAGCACACAGAATCAACCACTACTAATAGTATGTTGTCGCCAGCGCCTGTGCCCAGCATTGTTCTACATGAAAGAAAAGGATGGGACAACACAAGAAATGACAAAAGAAATCCAAAAATTTGTCATTCATACTATATAAAAGGAACCCAAGACATGCCCTTGGGGTAACAAGAGATACGTATAGGCGGACATATAGCATGACAAAAGAGGGAGGGCGACACAGCCGAGTCATGGCTCGCTCCTCTCCAACACCGACATGCGAGACTGAGCAGCCGTCAGCTCTGCCTCAAGAGTGGACAAAAGCTGAGCGCTAGCCTCCACCGTGCTCCCGGCCTCTCACCACTCAGCTCTCACATGCTCCGTAGCCAACCGCTGCTCCTCCCAGGCCTTTCTCAAGGCCTTCGCCCTGCTCTCGGCCTCCTCCAGCTGAACAGCCCAGTCTCTGAAGAGTGACTCAGCCACATCGGCGCGAGCCCTCTACTCGGCTATGGCAGTCGCCAGCCAGTCCAATTGCTCCCGCTCCTCTTGGAGGGCGGCCAGCCTCTGAGCCCTCTGCTCCTGCGCCTGACGAAGCCACAGGTACTCTACCCATACTCCAGGCAGCCCGGCCATCCAAGGCTCCCGCGAGAAGCCAAGAACGTGGTAGCCTCGGGTACACTCTGTCAGACGCTGCCTCAAGTCCTCCGGAGAAAGAAGGGGTCGCTCTGAAGGTACCCCCGTGCTCGCTGAAGTAAGGGGGCACTGATGCCAGACAGATGACGACCGGGCTAAGACGTACGATGGACTCGATGTGCGGCCAGCACTAGCACACTAAAGGCAAGCCGGGCGACTGACCACCGTGGTGTTCTCCGGGTGGAGACGTCTCTCAACAGCAACACTAGGTAGCCCGATGATCGTCCCTTGCGAGGGAAACATGGGGATCGCAGCGGTTAAGGAACCACTGTTGCCTAGGGTGGTGTAGTCCGAGCTCGGTGCTCGATTGGAGGTAAGGAACGGGCACTCTCAACTCACATTCACGGTGATTTGTAGCTAGCTAATGGCCCTAATCTCACGAACACAGCATGATAGAACATATACTAAATCAGCAATGTGAGAGAGGAACGAGCGCATACCTCCACGACTAGGCGTGGGGAAGAATTCTCGGCCGAATCCAAACAACCCCAATATACATAATTGTTAAATTTACAATTTTAGAACCTGATGCCCACTCCACGCAGGGAGGTATAGGGCTACAAATACCAATTTTGGGGTTGCTGGAACCCGGGTTGACGGGCCACACTCGCAGGAGGCGAGGGACGTGAGTCGGAGCCGATCGGGTGAGCCGAATGGAAGTCGACTCGGTTCTATCCGCGTGGGTCACCCTGCGCAGCAAACTTGCGGAGGCCGATACGCCAAGATCCGATGGCGGATCAGAGCACCGTTTCTTGGAGAACGTCGGTGACAGGACGTAGTTTGTCCACTCCGAAGGGTGTGAACAGATTCTTTCAGATCTGTGCGCAGCAGCGACTGAACTAAGCTTCTAGTTTTGTGCACCCAGAACTGCACAGTAAGACAATTAATTAAGGGAAAATTGGTTGCCGATGTCGGATCGAGGCGCCGTTTGTGGGAGCTCATTGGCGACGTCCATAGGAAGAAGTAATCCAAAGATATCGCACAGATCTGGACCGGATGAGGCGGGGCAGACTCTGGAAGTTGGCTCTGGTTCTGAGTCGGGTCTGCACAGATCAGCTCGCACGATCCCACGAGAATCGTCGCCACGATCAGCACAGATCTCGGATTGAGACAAGATCAGCGGCAGCGCAAAGAGGACTCAAAATCCTACAATAGCTCCAAAAGGCAGCTCCTGATGGCTTGAGAGGAGATCAGGGAAAATTTGTAATCAGGAAACTCCAGATCTGGACAGTAGGTTCGGGCAGATTTGCGCGCCGTCACGAAAAGAATTGCTACCGGCGTTCCAAAACTCCGATCAACGTGAAACCACCTCTGAAATCTTTCTGACTCATAGAAGTATCACTAGGAATTTTAGTGGAAGTAGATGAGAAGAGGATGGGGGAGGATAGGGGGCGAGTCACACTCCCAAGATCAGTCCCGTCACAGGACTGGGCAAGGCATCACACCCATGGGGGGGGGGGAAAGAGAATCACTCTCTTAACTCAAATTTCTCTCACAAAAACTTCATTAACTTCTTCACTGACATTATACAAGTGTTTATATAGTGGTTTGGCAAGGGGAGGGGGCTGGGATGTTCGATGGAACAAGGGGGAAAGGGAGAGGGGTGTGCCCCTTTGACTAGGAGATGGAGAGAGGGGGAGACAAGGGGACATGGACTCACCTACCTTCACCCACCTTTGAAATTCAAAGGGGAGGGGGGGGGGTAGGTGGCAGCCATTCTTTTGGACCAGCAGCCATTTTCCATGTTCCCTTGTGGTAAATGAGAGAGGGAAGAAAACAAAACAAAAAAAATCAGCCTAATACAAACAAAGAAGGGGGCGCCCCCTTCATGGGCCAAGAATGGGCCAAGTTTGGTCCATGGCCACCCCTTAAGCCCATTCAATCATATGGCTTATGGCCTTTCTAGCCTAGATGTCCCATGAAAGAAGGAAGCCCAATTGGGCCTTACATGGCTTATGGATCCATCATGATGGTCCAAGGCCACTCCTCCTTAATGGATTCTAAAGGGGCTTTAAACCAAATGGCTTTTAAGAGCCTTACAATCAGTCCAAAATGAAAACCCAAGTACAAAGACACATTACAAGCCCAAATTCAATGTAAACAAAGGCTAAAAGTATCCAAACTCAAGCCAAATTGCCTCCATTTCAAAGGAAAGCCGATGTAGTCTGATTGGTGCTCCGCGTATGGTACCGTCGGTTCGCCGATTCGTGCTACTCGCTCGCTCTGGTGTCCGCACCAATTCTCCCTGGGTGGGAGGAACTCGACTCCGTCGAGTAAGGGTCCTGTGGCTGAACTCTCCGCATGTGATCAAGGCGTTGCTCATCGTGGGGCATCCTCGCCAACGCACTAAGAGGTGTTGGTAGGCTCCATTCCTTGTGATGATCACCTGCTCATCCAGTATACAATCTATATGCTTGCGTTGCTGCTGGAAGAGGTGGACTCTCGGGTGGTGTGTCACTCACAATAGAAGGATAAAGCCCGAAACTCACTAGGGATCACCGCGGGTTCCGATATGCTACCAGATTAGAAACATGGAACGTCGAGCTGACACCATAGTCATCCGGTAGTTCAATAATGTACGCATTTGAACCAACTTGTCTCGTGACTCGGGAAGGGTGGGTATCGCAGGCCTAGAGTTGCTTTACGGCCCCAAGAGGAGACCGTTCAAGTATGACCCTGATCATGATGTACTCTCCCTTTTGAACTCACGGGCATGTAGAATGCATCAACTAACTCCTTATTCGTGCATGGCTTGCCTTTTATTGGGACACGACTTAATGCAAACCATATGCATGAAAGAAAACAAACTGTAGAAACAAACAGACACACACGTGACCTTAGACAAACTTATGGTTAGTGCAACCCAAACATATGCAAGGTGGGTCAGGACACCCGAATGTGTGCCATGCATACACTAGATGCAACCAAAGGTAGGTAGGATTATGGACTCCTAGACACCCAAAAAGACACCATGCATGCAAGGACTTCCTATGAGATGTGGGTGTGGGTGGGCTAAGAGGTTCATCACCACTACATGTAGGTAAGGCATGCCATGCTTCCCAATAATCAGATCTATTGCTATGTGGAGTTTGATTGGCCCGAGTGGGAAGAGAGTGGTAGGGGACTTCCTTGACAAAGTAGAAGGGAAGTGGTGGATCACGAGGCCCACTAGAGAAGGGGTAAAATGGGTCAAAGAATGTGTGACCCCATGTGATGGACTCCCAGATGTCACGGTCCCAATTGTTGTCACCTTCATCCATTATGGTAGATGGGACGGTGGTCTCATAGAGTAGATATGGCTCCTCCCTCGGGACGGCAATACCGTAAGAGGGGTCCAATGCAACAGAACCTCGGTGGTGATAGGACCCAAGGTGTATAACGAGGTAATAGACCCCAAAGATGGGAGCATAAAGCTATGGGTATAGGGTTGGTTAGACCCTAAGGCCAATGTATATGTCAGCTCCCTTTGACATTCTAAACTCCTTAATAGATCCTTTACACATTCTATGAAGCAAAAGGACTTGAAAGTGGTGTGATAGGAGTTAATGGGGACTATTGGGAGTATTGGCTCCCAGGGTGGAGAGTAAGGTGGGGTAGGGACCAAGCCAGTCCTAAGATAGCTAAGAAGTGGTTCGGCTACGAGTAGCTTTCCCGTTAAAAACACGGGTAGCTCTGGCTGAAGTGGCTCCGAATATGATGGCTCCGGATGAAGTTCGGAAGGAGAGGATGGCAACGGAGCACTCACGGGTGATGAAGGAGGGGTCTCCAAGATGGGGAGAGGGCTTAGGGACTCCTTAGATGGGGCTGGGTAAGGGCTACGGGCTATGGCCTCCCTAGGCTCGGGTATGGCTATAATCGATCTCAGAGGTGGGCAAAGGGAGACCAACGATTCAATATAAGTACATCTCCTATCCACCCGATCCGAAATCATTTGCACAAGTTCGGCAACGGTGTGGGTTGGAGTAGGGAGATCATGGTGGACTTGCCCATAGTCAATCGGCCTAGGCTTGGGTCTAGGCTCATCTATGTGTGGGGGTCTTTGCTTCCGACTTGGACCCACTTGGTTGGAAGTGAGTGGGTGGGGTCGGTTGGAAGTGACAGGTTGAGGAACGTAGACCTTCCTAAGCTCTCTCTTCATGTCCCACCATGACTCGATGGGTCATTGCCTCCTAACCTCTCTCAAACGTTCAATGTAGTCCCACTTTTCGATGGCCTCATGAAGAAGCCGCTCTTTGGCGAAAGAGAATTGCATTGCCTCGAACATAGTATAACACTCAAAATATGCGTCCATGGCGGCTTCCCACTTGAGGTAGTCACTCGGGACCTTGGTTCCATAGAAGTCCGAGGCTTCGGGCCTACGGATGTGGTGGGGTTGGATTCCCCATCCTTGGTGGTGTCGCCACCATTCATATGAACTAGGCGTTTGGGAACCCATCGGACTCGGGGAGCTAATGGATGGCCATGCCGACACTTGGACACGACACTAGACACGACCCAAAAATATGATGTAAAGTTGAAATGAGACTCAACTAAACACCGAGACATGACTATGTTGGAATGCACTAACTAGGAACCTAGACTTAAACCAAGACTCAGTACGTGGCGGAGCTAATCGATCCGAAGATCACTCGCGCAAGTGTGCGGCCTTCCCGATAGGCGTAGCCTAACGATCGGACAACACCGTTTAATATACCGAATATTGGAATGCAAATGCAACCTTAGACTTAGATGACCCTAGACTTGAACTGACGCTCTGATACCAATTTGATGCGGGATGGATGATGACCGGGCTAAGACGTACGACGGACTCGATGTGCGGCCAGCACTAGCACGCTAAATGCAAGCCGGGCGGCTGATCACCGTGGTATTCTACGGGTGGAGACGCCTCTCAACAGCAACACTAGGTAGCCCGACGATCGTCCCTTGCAAGGGAAACATGGGGATCGCAGCGGTTAAGGAACCACAGTCGCCTTGGGTGGTGTAGTCCGAGCTCGGTGCTCGACTGGAGCTAAGGAACGGGCACTCTTAACTCACATTCACGGTGATTTGTAGCTAGCTAATGGCCCTAATCTCACGGACGCAGCATGATAGAACATATACTAAATCAGCAATGTGAGAGAGGAACGAGCGCATACCTCCACGACTAGGCGTGGGGAAGAATTCTCGGCCGAATCCAAACAACCCCAATACACATAATTGTTAAAATTACAATTTCAGAACCTGATGCCCACTCCACGTAGGGAGGTATAGGGCTACAAATACCAATTTTGGGGTTGCTGGAACCCGGGTTGATGGGCCACACTCGCAGGAGGCGAGGGACGTGAGTCGGAGCCGATCGGGTGAGCCGAATGGAAGTCGACTCGGTTCTATCCGCGCGGGTCACCCTGCGCAGCAAACTTGCGGAGGCCGATACGCCAAGATCCGATGGCGGATCAGAGCACCGTTTCTTGGAGAACGTCGGTGACAGGACGTAGTTTGTCCACTCCGAAGGGTGTGAACAGATTCTTTCAGATCTGTGCGCAGTAGCGACTAAACTAAGCTTCTAGTTTTGTGCACCCAGAACTGCACAGTAAGACAATTAATTAAGGGAAAATTGGTTGCCGATGTTGGATCGAGGCGCCGTTTGTGGGAGCTCGTTGGTGACATCCAGAGGAAGAAGTACTCCAAAGATCTCACATAGATATGGACCGGATGAGGTGGGTAAGACTCTGGAAGTCGGCTCTGGTTCTGAGTCGGGTCTGCACAGATAAGCTCGCGCGATCCCACTAGAATCGTTGCCATGATCATCACAGATCTCGGATCGAGACGAGATTGGCGATAGAGGGAAGAGGAGTCAAAATCATAAAATCTCTCCGAAAGGCAGCTCCTGATGGATTGAGATGAGATCTGGGGAAATACGTAATCAGGAAACTCCAGATCTGGACAGCAGGTTCAAGTAGATTTGTGCGCCGTCACGAAAAGAATTGCTACCGGCGATCCAGAACTCCGATCGACACGAAACCACCTCTGAAATCTTCCTGACTCGTAGAAGTATCACTGAAAATTTTGGTAGAAGTAGATGATAAGAGGATGGGGGAGGATAGGGGGCGAGTCACACGCCCAAGATCAGTCCCGTCACAGGACTGGGCAGGGCATCACACCCATGGGGGGGAAAGAGAATCACTCTCTTAACTCAAATTTCTCTCACAAAAACTTCATTAACTTCTTCACTGACATTATACAAGTGTTTATATAGTGGTTTGGCAAGGGGAGGGGGCTGGGATGTTCGATGGAACAAGGGGGAAAGGGAGAGGGGTGTGCCCGTTTGACTAGGAGAGGGAGAGTGGGGGAGACAAGGGGACATGGACTCACCTACCCTCACCCACCTTTGAAATTCAAAGGGGAGGGGGGGTAGGTGGCAGCCATTCTTTTGGACCAGCAGCCATTTTCCATGTTCCCTTGTGGTAAATGAGGGAGGGAAGAAAAAAAAATAAAAAAAATCAGCCTAATACAAACAAAGAAGGGGGCGCCCCCTTCATGATGGGGACATCCCTTACCCTTTCACTCCGTGGGGTCCTGCTACTCGCCACTTTGTTCGCCATCATTTTCTGAGTCTTGCCATGTAATTTCCACATTTTTCTTGAGTCATAATCATGTAATTTTGCCTTTTATTGAGTCTATTATCTAAGTTAGTTAGTCATTTACCTAAGTCCATGGATTCATTAAGTGGTTTAATAGGTTAGTGGGTTGTAGGCCTTAATGGGCCATTTCATTGGGCCTGGCCCATGGGCGCCCCCTTCCCCACCCCTTGGTCTTCTGTTATTAGTCCATTTTCCAGGGACTTCTATGTAATTGGGGATTCCCTATATATAGGACCCCAAATCCTCATTTTGAAGCTAATTGATGAATACATGAAAATTGAAACCCACTTGAATCCCCCTTGAGTCTTCTCTCTCTCTCTCTAGCTCTCTCTCTCTCTCTAGTTCTCTCTCTCTCTCCTAGGGGCGAATTCCCCTCTCTCTCCTCCCTCTCTCTCTCTAAATTTCGAAATCCCCCTCTCTCTCCTTACCCTTGCCACCTCACTTGCCACCTAGGTAAGTCTCTTCACCTCCCAAGATCCCATTACTCTCCCCATTACTCATTCCACCTTCCCAAGGAACCATTCACCTTCCCTAGACAACCCTCCCTATTCCCCACACATCTTCCCACGTCCAAGACAACCTTTCCTCTCCCCAAGGAGTCTCTCCACCTCCCTAGGTCGTCCACCCCCTTCCCCTCCCTCCTATGGTAGACCCCCCCTCCACCCTCTCCACCCTCCCATTGCCTTGGCCGACCCCTCCACCCTCCCCTCTCCAAACTTCGGCCTCCACTCCCCTCCACCCTCCTGCACCTCCAGACCACCAGCTCCGCCCCTCTCATCATTCTCCCACATTCCACCCCCATCTACCATCACCTTCAACCCTTCCCCATTGCTAAAACCCCATTCCCTTTCACCAAGTTCCACTACCACCCCTTTGCTTAGCCAAGTCTGCAGGTAGCAGAAGAAGGCACGTCTTGCAGAAGCTTCCCCGAGTTCATACGGAGACACCTGAGAGCGTACCTTACCTTTCTGGAAAGGCCTCCCTGTCCTCTTCACAGGCGAGGTGGAATCACTCCATTCCGAGTTCGTGGCCGACCGTGAGAGCTGTTCTACCCCGACTGCGCCAGACTCCACCTGCAGAAAGCCTGAACCCGATTGGAAGCTGCTTCACGACCAACGGCGAAGGAATCAGGCTGAAGTTTCTTCTTCAAGTTTCTTCCTCCATCTGTCCACGACCAGAAGCATGAGGTGTAACTTAATTCGGCATCCGAGACCCAGAGTTACAAACGTTCTCCCTCGGTCGCGCGGGTCTGCCTCCTACAGTCTGCAGCGACCAGTGCCTACTCTTCAGGGCACACCGACCGTCCACGGCCTCAGATTGCAGCCCCGTTGACTCCTACTGAAAGCCACCTCAACCACGGAGACGACTCCACCAGTTTCGTGCCATTCGGAGTTCTGGAGTGCCCGGGACAGCGTCTGCAACCTGCTGCTACAGAACCAGAACCCCGCGGTGCAGCCTCTGCAGAGAATCAGAACCAGAAAGAGCAACGTGCCAAGATCAACCAAGGCCGAACCAGACTCGGGTTTATTCATCAAAGTTCTTCTCCTCTCTGCCCTCTTTCAGGATCAGAAGGCGGATCGACATTTGGACACCGTGGAACAGAGTTACGAATTTTCTCCCTTGCACTGTCCAGGTTTGTTTCTTCAGACTGCAACGACCAGAGTTCATTCTTCCCAGGACCCAAGTCACCACCGACCTGGGATCGTCGCCCTGCCACCTCCTGCTGAAAGCTACTTCAACCACGAAGACAGCACCGCTAGTTTTGTGCCATTCGGAGTTCGGGAGAGTTCACCACAGTGTCTGCAACCTACTGTTACAGAACAGGTCCGGCCAGAAACCACACTCGCTGCCTCGGTTCAGTCGCTGGTGTTACCAGTCCCTGGCTCCAGAGGCCGCCCAAAAATTCAGACATCACCAGCATCAAGTCAGGGAACTCCAGGAGTTGGAATCTTCGAAACCGGAGTTCGGACTAGCTCGGGACGGCGGCAACAGCGGCTTCCCGTCCAGAATTCCAGCCAGCTGCACCAACTCCCTTAGTTCTTTTCTACCCGTTTTGGCCCACCCTCCCCTTCCCGCCTGGCCGGCTTACCGCCCCACCCTGCGTGGTGGTAGTGTTTACTGTAATTATTCAATTCCCACCCCCGAGACCACCCTCCTGTGCGAGGTGTAGTGCATGTACTCTTGAACAGGTTGTGAAGCTACATCGGCGCAGTGTGCGGGGACCACACTTCCCCGCTCGCCCTCGTCTCCGCCCGGGATCGGCGTCTTCACGCCGATCAGGTGAGCTCTTGGCCACTCTCCCTTGCTGGTTTTTACTGTTGCTTAGCTTAGTATCGCTCTTAGTTACCGTCGGAGGTGAGGCGAGTGTCCGATCCGCAATTCAATCCAATCGAGTGTTCACCGCGGGGCGAGTTGAGAGAGAGCCATTACATCCCACGCCCTCGGCGTGCCGACTACCCGTGAAATCGGGCATCCCTGGCCCATTGGGATCTATCCCTATCCGGCCGACCCTTGGAGCCGCAAGGTCCAAACTCGGAGCCTCACCACCATCGCCGGTCCTCCTACGGATCCGAGCGTGCTTCCGCGAGTGAAACCGCTTGTGCGACGTTGCCGACTCATAGTGCTGCTTGCTATCCTAGGTCCAAGGGAGTCGTATCACATCAAAATAGTTTAATTGCCCTCCGCTGCATATTGTGTCACATCAAATTGGTATCAGAGCAAGTTTTAGACTTGTCTCTACGAGTCTAGTCCATGGGCACGCTTGCATTAGAGTCCCCGACAGACCGTCCCATGCATTGTCCACCACCCACTATCAATGAGTCTACGGACCAAATGATCCCACTCCCAATCATATCCCTTGCATACCTACCCAATGGAGAGCCTACGGAAATCGATTTTATTGACTTGGAGTCTGATAATTGGGTATCCCCCGATATCGTAGCCTCTCTTTCTAGGACCGGATAAATTGTGCATGACGGAGACCAAGTCTTCGTTGAATTCCATAAGGGTTTGGGAAGACCACATACTGTGATGGAGCTTGGTGTCAAATTGGCACTTTGGCGGGCCCTTGCATAATCCTAGGTAGGAGATGGTTAGATGAAAGGAATGCCAACATTGACCCGACACGTCGGACTTGCCTAGTGCATCCGCCACACCTTCCGGGAGCCTTCCGATTCAACAACACCCATGTCCTCTCCCATCCACCGGAGTCCCCTCCTTGTTCACCACCCCGTGTGCATCACACACCGGCTAGCAACACCCCATCATCAAAAGACCTCCCCACCCCGTTGGCTTTAGAAGAAGTAGTTACCCCTACCCAAGGGGAACTTGAGGAGGTGATTGAAGTCCATGAAGCACCCCTTAATTGGGAAGAAGAATATGAGGCACAATGCCAAGAGTCGGGTCGAGGGGAACCTGACCCCATCAACCTACTCCCACCCCAACCCACAATTTCCCATGAAACCCATACTCCACACTACCCCTTAGCCCCTATCACTACCCCTCAACTTTCCCCTGTAAGGGACACTCCACCCATGACTGGCCAACCCAAGCCACCCCACCCAACCCATCTTCCACTATCAACCACAACCCTACCCCAACCTAGGCCTCCACTTCTTCCCCTACCGATCCTGAATCAAATTTCCCTTTACCTTCCACCCCGGGGGTACCATACACCTACCCTCATCACTCCACCTTCAAAAGACCATCTCACTTCCTTGGTAGAGGAACCCATGACTCCCACACCCGACATCATAGTGGTGGACACCCTAGAACCACTCCCCACCTTGGAGGAAACCCTTGCCCAACCCAAGGAAAGAACTTCACCTTTTACACCACCCTCTCTAAATAGGAGTGAACTTTTCATAAGTGAGCCCCTGGCTAAATGGTTAGAAGAAAATCCGGTTCACCCTATCTTGTCCCATGTTTGCCCTCCTATGGAACAAAACCTCCCTATAGTACCCTTACCCACCTACCACACCACAATCCAATCATCCTATCAGGTGGAGACACTAGGGGACTTTCTTAAGGGTATAGCTTGGCAAATGGAGCTAACTGACCTGTTGACCACTGTAGCCGACCAACCTAGGAGCCTTGACCTCCTACACTTATGTGTCGGATCCATCTCCTCCACTTACACTATGGGTTGCTACACTAGTGACCTTCTGTTATTCCTCCCTACACCCGAGGAGCCCGATGCTCTCCACAAATTAGAGTTACTTATTTCGGGTAGGATGCCAAGCCCTCCATTCATGGCCAACCAACCCGCCAAGGACTTCGATTCAAATACCACATTTGAGGAGGAGGACTCCCCATCATTTGAAGACCTTGAGGAGATAGAATACCGCTTCCTTGGTAACACATTCCATGACCCCTTTGATCCCTCCCTATGGAAGACATTGAACCCATGGGACCTAGCCGCCTTACCCACCACCCACTCCCTCCTACCCTCATCCACCATGTTGAACCCAACCCACCCATTCCACTACTTAGTTCACACTATGAGAGCCATGACCAAAGGTGACATCCACCTAGGAAATGAGGAATCAACCCATCCCAAGATGTCCACTTTCTGGGACCCCTTCGAATCCCATGAGTGGAGACCCCCAAACCAACCCTCACCAAAAGATGGGACCATCTTGATAGGAATGCATGTGCCACAACATTTTACCCCATCCGGTAGGGCTAGTCATCTCATTTGTGTCACATACACACTAGGTCCAGTGCATGGCAGGTTCACATTTGGATATGTAGGTCCACCCCTATTCATCATCCATCTTATGCAAGTTAGGAGCATCCATGGTTGTCCGGGTCCTCCATCATTCATCACACTCACTCACAAGGGGGACACCTATGGATGCCCCGGTCCCCCCAAATTCTTCAAAGACATCATAACATCACTACATGATATGTCTACTTTTGGTTGCCCTGGTCCCCCTTTGCATACCACATACTTCCCACCCCCACCGCACCATCACTCAAAGCATTCTCATTCAAGCAAGCATCCAACTATGGGTAGTGACAATCATAATAAGCGGGCTAAAACTCACGGGTGGCACTTTGAAATCCAAGGAGGTAACCTCGCGATGGTGGCATTGGAACGACTCTATCTTAGGGCCACCTCCAAATCGAGGGCACGAGGACTTGGACCTTTCATGTTCCAAGTGGCTTTGGCAAACCTGGCTTATGGATTAGATTTACTAATGGGCTATGGGATATACCCCAATTATCATGTGGCTGATCTGGCACCCTACATGGGCACCGCGGTGAATCCCAGTGAGTGTTTTGAGCCTATGCCTTCCTTTAAGAGGGACACCCCGGAGAGCTTCCACAAAATAGCCGTGAGAGTCCGGCGTGTACACAGAAGAGCAATACTATGCAAGCAGGGTTCCAACGCCAGCATGAGGGTGTGTCCGGGCTGCCTTGAGAGGATGAAGAGCTGCCCCAGGTGCAGGTTGAGTTTGGAGATTGCGGGTCATCCTGAGCTGCTCCCCCGATGGGCCCTTAACTCGACGGAGTCGAGTTCTCCGCACCCCGGGAGTATGATGGGGACATCCCTTACCCTTTCACTCCGTGGGGTCCTGCTACTCGCCACTTTGTTCGCCATCATTTTCTGAGTCTTGCCATGTAATTTCCACATTTTTCTTGAGTCATAATCATGTAATTTTGCCTTTTATTGAGTCTATTATCTAAGTTAGTTAGTCATTTACCTAAGTCCATGGATTCATTAAGTGGTTTAATAGGTTAGTGGGTTGTAGGCCTTAATGGGCCATTTCATTGGGCCTGGCCCATGGGCGCCCCCTTCCCCACCCCTTGGTCTTCTGTTATTAGTCCATTTTCCAGGGACTTCTATGTAATTGGGGATTCCCTATATATAGGACCCCAACTCCTCATTTTGAAGCTAATTGATGAATACATGAAAATTGAAACCCACTTGAATCCCCCTTGAGTCTTCTCTCTCTCTCTCTCTAGCTCTCTCTCTCTCTCTCTAGTTCTCTCTCTCTCTCCTAGGGGCGAATTCCCCTCTCTCTCCTCCCTCTCTCTCTCTAAATTTTGAAATCCCCCTCTCTCTCCTTACCCTTGCCACCTCACTTGCCACCTAGGCAAGTCTCTTCACCTCCCAAGATCCCATTACTCTCCCCATTACTCATTCCACCTTCCCAAGCAACCATTCACCTTCCCTAGACAACCCTCCCTATTCCCCACACATCTTCCCACGTCCAAGACAACCTTTCCTCTCCCCAAGTAGTCTCTCCACCTCCCTAGGTCGTCCACCCCCTTCCCCTCCCTCCTAGGGTAGACCCCCCCTCCACCCTCTCCACCCTCCCATTGCCTTGGCCGACCCCTCCACCCTCCCCTCTCCAAACTTCGGCCTCCACTCCCCTCCACCCTCCTGCACCTCCAGACCACCAGCTCCGCCCCTCTCATCATTCTCCCACATTCCACCCCCATCTACCATCACCTCCAACCCTTCCCCATTGCTAAAACCCCATTCCCTTTCACCAAGTTCCACTACCACCCCTTTGCTTAGCCAAGTCTGCAGGTAGCAGAAGAAGGCACGTTTTGCAGAAGCTTCCCCGAGTTCATACGGAGACACCTGAGGGCGTACCTTACCTTTCTGGAAAGGCCTCCCTGTCCTCTTCACAGGCGAGGTGGAATCACTCCATTCCGAGTTCGTGGCCGACCGTGAGAGCTGTTCTACCCCGACTGCGCCAGACTCCACCTGCAGAAAGCCTGAACCCGATTGGAAGCTGCTTCACGACCAACGGCGAAGGAATCAGGCTGAAGTTTCTTCTTCACGTTTCTTCTTCCATCTGTCCACGACCAGAAGCATGAGGCGGAACTTAATTCGGCATCCAAGACCCAGAGTTACAAACGTTCTCCCTCGGTCGCGCGGGTCTGCCTCCTACAGTCTGCAGCGACCAGTGCCTACTCTTCAGGGCACACCGACCGTCCACGGCCTCAGATTGCAGCCCCGTTGACTCCTACTGAAAGCCACCTCAACCACGGAGACGACTCCACCAGTTTCGTGCCATTCAGAGTTCTGGAGTGCCCGGGACAGCATCTGCAACCTGCTGCTACAGAACCAGAACCCCGCGGTGCAGCCTCTGCAGAGAATCAGAACCAGAAAGAGCAACGTGCCACGATCAACCAAGGCCGAACCAGACTCGGGTTTATTCATCAAAGTTCTTCTCCTCTCTGCCCTCTTTCAGGATCAGAAGGCGGATCGACATTTGGACACCGTGGAACAGAGTTACGAATTTTCTCCCTTGCACTGTCCAGGTTTGTTTCTTCAGACTGCAACGACCAGAGTTCATTCTTCCCAGGACCCAAGTCACCACCGACCTGGGATCGTTGCCCTGCCACCTCCTGCTGAAAGCTACTTCAACCACGAAGACAGCACCGCTAGTTTTGTGCCATTCGGAGTTCGGGAGAGTTCACCACAGTGTCTGCAACCTACTGTTACAGAACAGGTCCGGCCAGAAACCACACTCGCTGCCTCGGTTCAGTCGCTGGTGTTACCAGTCCCTGGCTCCAGAGGCCGCCCAAAAATTCAGACATCACCAGCATCAAGTCAGGGAACTCCAGGAGTTGGAATCTTCGAAACCGGAGTTCGGACTAGCTCGGGACGGCGGCAACAGCGGCTTCCCGTCCAGAATTCCAGCCAGCTGCACCAACTCCCTTAGTTCTTTTCTACCCGTTTTGGCCCACCCTCCCCTTCCCGCCTGGCCGGCTTACCGCCCCACCCTGCGTGGTGGTAGTGTTTACTGTAATTATTCAATTCCCACCCCCGAGACCACCCTCCTGTGCGAGGTGTAGTGCATGTACTCTTGAACAGGTTGTGAAGCTACATCGGCGCAGTGTGCGGGGACCACACTTCCCCGCTCGCCCTCGTCTCCGCCCGGGATCGGCGTCTTCACGCCGATCAGGTGAGCTCTTGGCCACTCTCCCTTGCTGGTTTTTACTGTTGCTTAGCTTAGTATCGCTCTTAGTTACCGTCGGAGGTGAGGCGAGTGTCCGATCCGCAATTCAATCCAATCGAGTGTTCACCGCGGGGCGAGTTGAGAGAGAGCCATTACATCCCACGCCCTCGGCGTGCCGACTACCCGTGAAATCGGGCATCCCTGGCCCATTGGGATCTATCCCTATCCGGCCGACCCTTGGAGCCGCAAGGTCCAAACTCGGAGCCTCACCACCATCGCCGGTCCTCCTACGGATCCGAGCGTGCTTCCGCGAGTGAAACCGCTTGTGCGACGTTGCCGACTCATAGTGCTGCTTGCTATCCTAGGTCCAAGGGAGTCGTATCACATCAAAATAGTTTAATTGCCCTCCGCTGCATATTGTGTCACATCAAATTGGTATCAGAGCAAGTTTTAGACTTGTCTCTACGAGTCTAGTCCATGGGCACGCTTGCATTAGAGTCCCCGACAGACCGTCCCATGCATTGTCCACCACCCACTATCAATGAGTCTACGGACCAAATGATCCCACTCCCAATCATATCCCTTGCATACCTACCCAATGGAGAGCCTACGGAAATCGATTTTATTGACTTGGAGTCTGATAATTGGGTATCCCCCGATATCGTAGCCTCTCTTTCTAGGACCGGATAAATTGTGCATGACGGAGACCAAGTCTTCGTTGAATTCCATAAAAGGTTTGGGAAGACCACATACTGTGATGGAGCTTGGTGTCAAATTGGCACTTTGGCGGGCCCTTGCATAATCCTAGGTAGGAGATGGTTAGATGAAAGGAATGCCAACATTGACCCGACACGTCGGACTTGCCTAGTGCATCCGCCACACCTTCCGGGAGCCTTCCGATTCAACAACACCCATGTCCTCTCCCATCCACCGGAGTCCCCTCCTTGTTCACCACCCCGTGTGCATCACACACCGGCTAGCAACACCCCATCATCAAAAGACCTCCCCACCCCGTTGGCTTTAGAAGAAGTAGTTACCCCTACCCAAGGGGAACTTGAGGAGGTGATTGAAGTCCATGAAGCACCCCTTAATTGGGAAGAAGAATATGAGGCACAATGCCAAGATTCGGGTCGAGGGGAACCTGACCCCATCAACCTACTCCCACCCCAACCCACAATTTCCCATGAAACCCATACTCCACACTACCCCTTAGCCCCTATCACTACCCCTCAACTTTCCCCTGTAAGGGACACTCCACCCATGACTGGCCAACCCAAGCCACCCCACCCAACCCATCTTCCACTATCAACCACAACCCTACCCCAACCTAGGCCTCCACTTCTTCCCCTACCGATCCTGAATCAAATTTCCCTTTACCTTCCACCCCGGGGGTACCATACACCTACCCTCATCACTCCACCTTCAAAAGACCATCTCACTTCCTTGGTAGAGGAACCCATGACTCCCACACCCGACATCATAGTGGTGGACACCCTAGAACCACTCCCCACCTTGGAGGAAACCCTTGCCCAACCCAAGGAAAGAACTTCACCTTTTACACCACCCTCTCTAAATAGGAGTGAACTTTTCATAAGTGAGCCCCTGGCTAAATGGTTAGAAGAAAATCCGGTTCACCCTATCTTATCCCATGTTTGCCCTCCTATGGAACAAAACCTCCCTATAGTACCCTTACCCACCTACCACACCACAATCCAATCATCCTATCAGGTGGAGACACTAGGGGACTTTCTTAAGGGTATAGCTTGGCAAATGGAGCTAACTGACCTGTTGACCACTGTAGCCGACCAACCTAGGAGCCTTGACCTCCTACACTTATGTGTCGGATCCATCTCCTCCACTTACACTATGGGTTGCTACACTAGTGACCTTCTGTTATTCCTCCCTACACCCGAGGAGCCCGATGCTCTCCACAAATTAGAGTTGCTTATTTCGGGTAGGATGCCAAGCCCTCCATTCATGGCCAACCAACCCGCCAAGGACTTCGATTCAAATACCACATTTGAGGAGGAGGACTCCCCATCATTTGAAGACCTTGAGGAGATAGAATACCGCTTCCTTGGTAACACATTCCATGACCCCTTTGATCCCTCCCTATGGAAGACATTGAACCCATGGGACCTAGCCGCCTTACCCACCACCCACTCCCTCCTACCCTCATCCACCATGTTGAACCTCTAGAAGTGGAAACGAAAGAGCCCCATGCACCTCCAGAAGTATCCTCCATCTCAGTCCCTTCGGCGGAGGAGGCCCCAGAAGAAGAAGAGCCTGAACTCTCCTCTGTCTCCATGATGAAACTCCAGCTACCTGAAGAGCCTGAAGAAGTCTCCAAAGAACTTCTGGAGGTGGTGGAACTAGAAGCCCTGTGGATCAATAAAACAATAGGGTCAGCACACAACCTGACCTCATATAAAAAGAGCCATCTAGTCAAGGGTTTCGGGCAAGAAGCTCACCAGCCGGGGCACTCCCCTCAGAGATCCTCTCTATGTCGATGATCTCTTCATCTTCTCCAGCCGGAGTCACCACTGTAGGCTCTCCCCCTGCCGCTCCGACTAAGTCACGAGGAAGCTCGCCCTCCTCTAAAGGGGAGGGAGTACCTATGACCAACATAAGTCGAGACAACGGATGACAAAGGTGGGAGGGGCGGCCCCACCGAAGGTGGTGGTAGTGACCCCGACACAGCTCCAGCAACAAGGGTGGCCAGGCCACCCGTCACTCTCGGCTAGGCCTCAAACGTGGGGAGCTCCACTGACGGTCTAGTGCTCACTAGCTCTTGGACCATCTCCAGGGTAGTATTCTGGTCCTCACCTGGTAAAAAAAATCACAAACTAGTAAGCAACCTCAGTCCGCCAAACGCCAGACAAAAGGGGCACAACTCTCCTTAGAATGGCTCGACACTTACCAGAGCCATCTTGGGTGGCCGCATGTTCTTCCTCCTCGACGGGGGTAGGCACCTCATCTCTTGCCTAGGGAGGGGCCATGGCCCCCGGCATCCCTGCCCTCTCTGCATAAAGTACATGGCTATGTTAGTTTCCACAAGCAAGCACGGCCATAAATAGAACATTTCCAGTCCCAGGGGCTCTACCTGGCTGGATTTCTTTGGAGGCCTTCCATGACTCAAAGTCAGGGAACGTCATGGCGTTGGGGCCAGTCTCATCCATCATGCGGAGAGCCTCCTTAATGTCGAAGTTGCACTCGGCCTCATCCTCTGGCAAAGGATCGGCCTCCGGGGGCGGTGAAAAAGCCGCCTCCCCCCCAGCCTCCAGCGGAGCTGCCAGAAAACCAGTCAGTCAATTCAAGGTTAGTCAACCATAATGGCTAAACTGACAAAAGACAAAGGGTGGATGTGGCGCTTACTCAAAGCCGATTTCTCCTCTATATGCTCATCTGCCCGGAGTCCTTGAGAGGACTCGCCAGCCTCCACCACTCCGGCATCCACCCAGGGTCGCTTCTGCCTAGGCTGAAGACCCCCATACCCGCTCCCAGAAGATGCCTCCACGGACGGATGATCTTCCCCTACTAGGGAACCTGCCAAAGAAATACATCAATAGACAACATCTCAGTCATATGCACAAAAAAGTAAGACTGAGACAATATAATAAAGAAAGTGTCTCACCTGAAGCCACAAAGGGAGTCAACGACAGAGGAACTAGTTGCTCCGGCTTCAATCCCAGCACTTGGGCAGCCTTTGCAACTACCTCCATGACATCTCTCAGCGTGTAGGCACGCTCGATATGAGTGACGAACTCTACCGATCCGGCTGACCCAATCGCATGAGTGATGCGACGCCTCCAGTCGCTGACGGTAGTATCAGCAAAGCTGCCCTCTGAGAGCACCCTATCTAGGGAACCCTTCTTCCTAAAGCCGCAGTCAGCTTGGAACTGGGTCCACCAAGTCCTCGGCGTCTTCGACCGTGACACCCTAACACCAGCACCTGCAGGCGCCGCCTGCACCGCCCTCAGGGGCTTGAGGGCCCCACCATAACCCCGCGATGATGAAGCAGCTCGACCGCCTCGGGGCCACTACTGTGCTAGTCACTCCACATCCCGACAGATCTGGGAGAAGCGAGTCCTCAAGTACTCATCATCCAACACGATAGGAGGTTGATCCTCCCGCAGAAGCCGGCTCTCCTAAGCCTTCCGGATCGTCGATGCCTTTTGGCGATACAGATGGCTGTGCTCAAACCACCACCTGGTGTAATGGACGTCAAACCTCCCGCGGTGGTCTAACCCCAACATCGGTAACTGCTCCGGCTCCCCGCGATAATAGAAGTCCCACCAAGTAGCTGCTAACAGGTGGCTGTCCTGACCCTTACACAACCGGCTCGCCAAAGGGAACTCCTGGTTTGGCGGAATCGTCTGGTCGTACCCAAAGTTTTGGGCAAACTGGTGCAGGTAGTAAGGCTCCAGAATGCTCATAGTGGACCGGTACAGTGCCAACACCGCCGGTCGGGTGCTAATCACCCACTCTGTGTACAACGCGGCATCCGGCTCTTGCTGGTAAGGAAGGGCACAGGCCGCCCCGCCGCCTGAAGGCACCAGAACCAGGTGAGAGTCCCTCGAAGCACCGTCGAATGGGAGCCCATCCTCACCTATGCCAGGAAAGTAAGATAGAACCCTCCTAGCTCCCTCCAACTACGCCACAACATCTCTATTTGGCTGCCCTGTGAAGCTGAACAGCAAAAGAGCCGCTGGGTTCGCCACCGTCGCCCGCGTCACCAGCCCAGGAAATAGTAAATTGGCCCACATACTGAGGTAGTGGGTCTGCAGAAGCAAGCTCCGCTCGCGTGGTGCAGGATGTGCTGATGTTGTGCCCCGGCTTGTTTTGACGAAGATAATGTGAGCTGGAGACAAAGTGAGGTATTTTGTGTGATCTGTAAGACACTATCGTTGATGAATTTGAATGTGTGTGATTTGCATTGAATGGCTCTTGTCCAATGAGAGTTATGTTGATAAGTTGTTGAATGACTTCATTGAGCTAAGCATAGTATTGTTACATGTTAAATGGACTTTGAATTGGTTGTCATTTGGCTCTTAATGACAGTGTGTGTGAATCAAGTTCAGATATCTCTTGATTTAAGTTGATTGTCATTTGACTGAACTTGGGACTAACATTGATATTTTTAAAATGTGTGGAACCCATGTGTGTGATGGTTGAACAACTCTTGTGATCTAAACTTGGAGTGGCAATATATCATGTTTGAATCTATTGTGCACATGGTTGCATTTTTCTCAAACTAACTTGCAGGTTGTCTGAAGGGCAATGAAACTAGAATGCTAGATATTTCATAAGTGTGGACATTAATGTTTACATACATTTGAATTTTAGATATTGTAGGTTCAAGGTGCACCTCATCCTTTGGTCCCATGGTAAAATTGATGGTTGAATGAATTTTTATGTGACTTAATAGAGTTGGTTCATTTATTGAGTTTTTGGGGTTTAATTCATTGATTATTTCTTTTTTCTGGTCTAGAGCTACAAGAGTCGACTCCCAGAGTCGACACTTGTAGCCCAGTCTGCTGTCTGAAGACAGCAGGCTGCAAGTGTTGACTCTGGGAGTCGACACTATAGATGCTATGCGATTTTTTGGCGCAGACAGAACAAGGGCTGACTGGGCGGTTTTTCACGAAAACAGATCCCAGGCTGAAATGAGTCGACTCTGAGAGTCGACTCTTTCAACCAGAGTTCAATTTTTTTTAACTGGACAGAACACTCACGTACGAGTGTCAACTCTAAGAGTCGACACTTGTCCGGAGTGTCCTTTGTCGGGTCTGCCGTTTTGGTTTCGAACCCCATGATTTGTGGTCCGATTTCCATGATATTTTACCATTCTATCCTTAGGGTTTCTACCATTGATTGGGTGTTATTTTAAGAGATTTTCGTAGGGGTATTCATGTCTTTTTGCTTTGTTTTCTCATGGGTATATGTATGCTGCGAAATGCATCGACTGAGAATAATCTTGAGGGGCTAAAGTTTTTATTCTTGCAGGAAGAGGAGAGGGAAAGGGCGACACATACTTGCTGAGGAGGAGAAAAGGGCCGCCGAGGACTGCATCTCACAACCCCAAGCTCGAATCTGGAGGCGAGCCGCCGCTGCTCTCCACCGGTTATCTGTTTGGGGGCTTTTCTTCACGGAGCCGGCCACTTCCTCTCATAGATCATTCATTCTAGTGCACCCTTTCATGTATCTTTGAGTTGTAATGAAGATCAAAGGGGGAATATCTAGTTCTTAACATCTTATTTCCATTTGAGCATAGCTTGTTATCCTTGGATTGGGCTTTGTATTTCCATATAATCCTTTTTCATAGACGATTTCGGAGCATCATCTCCGTTGGCGTGATCTCTCGTCGTCGTGCGAGGACACGCGTGTGTGTGGGGCCGTTGAGCCCGTGTGTGGTGTTTTCACTGCCGTCGTGCAGTGGTTGTTAGTGGAATCCTCTCGAGTTGAGATGGGTGGACGTAGGAGGGCACTCTGGTGCGTCCGAACCACTTAAAAATCCTTGCGTTGTGGTTTGCTTCTTGTGAGTGTGTTGTTCTATTCTGTCCGTCTCATTTACAAGTGTGATGCAGTGAGGTGAGCGTTCATACAAATTGTCCGCTCCTTAATTTTTATCTGAGTGGTTCATCTATCTTCGCTGGAGAGTTATAAGTGATTGGTTGATTGTCATTTAATTAATTTACATCAATCTGAATTTAGAGAGCTTCATCACTTCATATTAATATCTCTGCATTTTATCAAGGAAGTTTTATTGTTGCTCTATCATCTCTGTGATCTAGTTTTTAATTTTGTCAAAAAGGGGGCGCAATCAATTCACCACCCTCTTGATTGCATTCCTAACCGGGCCAACAATTGGTATCAGAGCCTCGGCTCTGTCTTATTCTAAAACCTAGCGGTTTAGAGTGATCTGTTAGGAATGGCTAACAAGGGGTTAATGCTCGAAGGGCATTCTATTCATAGGCCTCCCTTCTTTGATGGTACCAATTACACATATTGGAAGCATAGGATGACTATTTTCCTTCGTGCTCAAAGCCATGAAATATGGACCGTTGTTAACAACGGCCCACATACTTTGCCGGAAGATGAGACGAAGTGGAATGAAGAACACATTAAGAAGTCCACTGTGAACTTTAATGCTTTAAATATTATTTAGTGTGCCATTAACCTGACTGAATATGCTCGTGTGTCTATGTGCAGGAACGCAAAAGAGATGTGGGATAAGCTAAGGTTTATTTATGAAAGTACTTCTGAAGTCAAGGAAACGAAGGTGAACATGCTTATCCGGGACTACGAGCTATTCCATATGAAGGAGGAAGAGAATATTTTTGAGATGTTTGCACGTCTCATGGAGATAACCAATGGATTGAAGGCACTCGGGAAGGAATTCAAGGACATTGATTTGGTCAGGAAGGTGCTGAGGTCTTTGTCACCAAGTTGGCACACCAAGGCAACGGTGATAGAGGACTCGAAGGATCTTTCTACTCTTAGATTGGATACACTCATAGTGTAATGCCGTGGATCTTGGTAGGTCTTGCTGGATCTTCATTGGATCTTTCGGATTTGTTTCGGTGAGTTTCGGTTCGCTTTTGTGGCTTCCGAGTTGAGCTTTACGAGCCGTGTGGGTTTTTCTCTCGTACTAGTTACGGAACCCTACGGTGAGTTTGGTTGTCAGTTCCTCAACTCGTGAATGCTGCAGCGACGATGTACTCTTCGAGCTGGTCGTTTCGACTATTTTTGCGTATTTTTCTGAGATAGGGCCAGAAATCAGATTTTTCATAAATTAGGAAAATTCTTAATTTCTTTCCTATTTCTTTTCTTTCCTCTCTCCTCCCTTCTCATTTCGCCGCCGCCGTCTCTCTCTCCCATTTTCTCTCCTCTCGAGCTTCCTCGGCTCCTGCTGCAGACGGAGGACCTAGGAGCGAGTGTTGGGGATAGGGTGGAGCTGACTGGGTGCGCGATAGGGCGAGGATGGAGTGGTTCTGGCGCGATCCCGAACGGTGGATTCAAAGCCGGTGTTTGAGCTCGCGGCGTGGTTTTCGACGCGGTTTAGTCCCTTCGGGGCACGGTTTCTTCGGTGGAGGTAGGGAGACGGACCGCCACCTTGTTCTACATGTTTCCTCTATTTCCGTGCATGATTTGGTGCTCGTCGGGGGAGATCGGGCCAGTTTTGTGAAAACCGTGGTTTTTGGGGTTTTCAGGGTTCGTCGGAAAACGGCAACCATTTGTGGTGTGGTTAGTGTTGAATTGACCGCTGGGATGTCTGGATCCCATCCATGCTAGTTTCGTGTTGATCGGTCGTCATTCGAAGCCGGTAGGAGTCCGGGAACCTCGATGATTCGTTTAGGGTCGATTTGTTTAAATCAACCGGATCTTGCGTTTTAGTGCTTGCATGTGGGCTTTTTAGCCTCCTAGAGTTGTTTTTCATCGTCTAGCTTTGTTTCCCCTGCTCTTCGGCGTGAATGGGGCGTGGAACGGCTTGATTTGGCCAATCCACTATTTTCCCGCCGTGTCCGGTGTAGCGGTCGTTTCAGTGACCGCCAGAGGTCCCTGACGGCCCTACGATAGACCGTCACAGCATCTGGGCATTTTTAGTTCTTCGTGGTCTTGGGAGTATGACGGCCCAGGGGAGGCGCGTCACAGCTCTCTGACGCGTCCGGGGTGATGCGTCACGCCTGTTTTGTTATTTAGCGTTTTGGTTAAGGCGGTTCCTCTGACGCGCCTGCCCTAGTGCGTCAGAGTCTTGTAACGCGCCTGGTGTAGGCCGTTATGTTGCGTTTGACTTAGAGTTTGACCGTTGTGGTGATTTATGTAACGGTGGTGTCCCCGTGCGTCACAGCGTTGTAACGCGCTTGCTCCAGGCCTTTACGTGCTATTTTGGCCGAGTTGGGTGGTTGTGCCGTTGGCTCTAACGGCCACGCCCTCGTGCGTTAGCCTTGTGTAACGCGTCCGTGATGGACCGTTATTTGCCTTTCGGCCATTGTTTTCTTGACTTGAGCCAGTTGGCCCAGACGCGCCCACCTTGCTGCGTTAGGCTGTGTAATGCGCCTGGGCTAGTTGCGTTACGTGGTTCGAGTTATCATTTTTGTCTGAGGTCTGTTGGCCCTGACGGCCCGGGTCGGGCGCGTCAGAGCGGTGTAACGCGCCAGGTGTAGGCCGTTACGTGCCTTGTGTGTTTTAGATGTTGGTTAGGGCGGTGTGTGTGACGGCTCTCCTCCTTTCTGTCACGTTACTGTAGCGCGTCTGTTGTAGACCGCCACAGTTGGAGTGTAACAGCCTAGCGTTAGACCGTCACATTCGAGTAACGATCTAAGGGTGGTGCGTTACCGTCCTTCTGCTCTGATTTTCGTGGTTCTGATTTCTGACTGTCTTGGCTTATCCTTGTGGTCTGCCCGCTTTCCCGTGGATGTCTCCTGACACCCTATGAGGGCTAAGACTACGTTGTGAGGTGGCCAGGAGTCTTCTTGCTTGTGGTAGGATTCTCTTTCCTACTGTTGAGTCGTCGTTGTTTGGTTCCGGTCAACCTGGGGTGACCCAGTGGTTGACTAGTGACCTTGTGAGGGTGTCTTGGCGGTTCTATCTAGTCTGAGACACTGGTTCTGGATGCTTCGAGGTATTGTTTTACCTCGATTTGCATGTCCAGGCGTGTCTGAGGGCCTTCGGTGTTCCCTCAGGTCTCCGTGAGTCGTTTCCTGCGGAGTGTCATTTCCTCTGGCTTATGATTAGACCGATTGGCGGCTTGTTCCGCCGTTTGTGACGATCTTGCCTTTGAGTCGTCCGACTCAAGGATCGTTACGTTGTAGGTCTAGTTGCCTAGTCCTGAGTCTGTTGGTAGTTGTCTTGCTGCCTTGGTGCTTCGTAGTACGTGCGACAGTGCTTCCTTGCCTATTTGTACTACAGCCCTTGTTTCGGAGTCTTGTGTTTTGTGCGCCTCCGATTGTTGTTGCCCTAAGGCCTTTGAGTTGCCGACCCGCCTTGGATGGCGGAGGAGTGTTCCCAAGATACGGTTCGTAAGCTAGTTCCGTGGGCTCCCAGCCAACGGTAGCGTCCTACCGAGGGAGAAAACTAGCTGGAGTACCTGGCTTAGGCAAGAGCCAGTGTGTGCACACGTGGTCAGGGGCTTTGGACTTACGTCGACGGGTGTGACCCTGACCGGTTACTTGATGCTGTTGTTCCTGTTTGGTTCAGTGCACGTGTCTGCAACTCTACTGTGGCTTCAGCGGTATTGTAGGTGAGACACTCGTGGCGTAGCATAAGACGTCTATGGACGCAGCTGGCCGTTGCTCTGGTGGGGAGGTGCGTCCGTCTATGACGCATGGCTCTCCACTGCTCTTTGCATTTCTTACGCGTCGTAACCTTTCCGAGTTAGCCCTCTCGTGGCCCTACTCGAGGTCAGCGTGGCGTGCACGACTTTCTAATTGTGGGTGTGTCTTCGAGTCTGTCGGTTGTCTGTGTGGGTCTTTTCTAGACCTTTTTGTCGGTCCTTGCAGGTCTTCATCTTAGGCCTGGTGTCGAGTTGGCAGATCGGTGACTTCTGACTTTGTTAGATCAGAGTCGCCCTTCTGTCACTGTTTGGAGTAGTTTGGGGTGCCGAGGTTAGTTCGGTCGCCACTTGTCTGGCGCGGGTTCATCCCCTTTCGTACTTGTTCCCTACTCGTACTCCCCGTCTATTCTCTACTACTTCTAGAGTAGCTTTAAAGCTTTGTAGTGTAGTTTTCCCGCTTTGCTACACCTGCTGTTCCTCCTGTTGTTTTGTCGTTCCGTGTTACTGCGTATTTTTCAGTGGGAATCCACGTGACCCCTACTGAGCCAGTGACACGAGGCTCACCCCTACTTTTTAGGTGGGGTGACGTCGTTCGTTCTACTTCCGTGTGGTTCCTGGTGCGCTTGCTCTTAGCGTGTCGTTGTGGCCAGCTGGTACCTGCGTCGGGCTTCCCCCGACTTTACGGTACGTCTTTCTTTTCTGTCGACTGTATTGTGCTAGACTTGCTGTCTTTAGCTTTGGACTTGACTCTGGTGTATAATTGTTTAATTAAAACTGTTAATTAAAAAGTAATTTTATTTCTGCTACTTTAGCAAACCGATTTAATGAAATTTAATTGCTTCTATTATATCTCTGTGGCTTCAATGTACTCTACACATGCCTTTATCCCTTCGGAGCTTTCCCGCTCTTGGGCGGCCTCGCGGGTTCCAAGTGGTATCACGTGTATTCGGTAGTCCTACCGGGTATACCTAGGATCCGGGTCGCTACAGGTGGTATCAGAGCAGTGTTCTGAGATGTTCGGAGTTCTTTTCTGAGCTATCGGAGCATTGTTGTGTGAAGTACATGGGAATCTTAGATATATAGTATCCAGAGTCGTGAAAGTCCAGTACAGTCTTCAACTGGCTTGGGTGTTGCGATGATTTATCGCGTTGTTTTCTTCGTATGTTGTCTTGTGCGTGCTACTCTAGCACTGTACGAGATGGTCCTACTCTCGTCAGGTTGTGACGAGGTGTTTCTTTTTCATCGTTGTGTTTGTTTTGATCAAGTTGTACTTGGCAGTGTTCGCCGGAAGGCTTGAATCTGCAGTACGTTGCGAGGTTTTCTCCGTATGTTGTTGAGGTTGCTATTGACCTTTAGCCTTGGTCTGATGACCGTACACGTTCTCACGTTGTCTTGGTCGTCCCAGCTTGTGTCTGTTCAGCTCCTGATGTGTTCTGCTTCTGTTGAAGTGCTCGATTAGATTCCGTGTTAGAGAAGTTGCTCAGGCAAGCTAGGATTTCCCTTTCCTGGTGAGCTTTCATGGTTGAGCTTGTTGCTTCTCGTCCCTTCTGGTGAAATCTTTTCGAGATTTGCGTTGGAATTGCTGTCTTAGTGATGCCTTTGTCCTGTGTCTGCTTAAGTGTGGACAGCTTTGTTCTGAGCCTGGTCTACTTTTTGCTATACGGTTGCTTGGCTTTGGACTCCATAAGGGTGTTAAGAGCTGTTGTGTACCGTATTTGTCGTGCCGTGTCCAGCGGCCGATGAATTGTGAAAGCTCATTTATCGTTTCAGGACGTGAAGGTAAGCTGAGACTAACTCTTTTCCTTGTGCTTTGTGATGAAGCTGGTACTCTTCTCCTGTTGCACTTGGGCTCTTGGTGATCGGTTGTTCACGAGATCAGTACTTGTGGCGTGTTATTTACGATCTTCATAGATTGTGAAGGCATCTGGTGTGTGCTGAGATGCGACTACCGAGGTTGTTCTGATGCCTATGTGCGTTGTTGAGTGTGCAGCTAAAGCCTGTGAGTTAGCTACTCACTGGTCGAGGGGTTTGTTCTTCTCGATGTGACTTCATCTTGCCTTCCTGTGCCTCGATGTCGTCTGTTGCCGTGCTGTTGCTGGTGATTTTCTGCAGTTAGCATTGGCATTTGTGAGTGTTAGGGAATTTGTCAGCATTCCTGCTGATTGAGTACCCTCTACTCTGCATTTCCTTTTCTTAGGTGTTGTGCTCTCGAGGCGTGTTCGTAGTCCTTGAGTTGCGTTCCCTGAGATTGTCGTTTCTCGTTGTGGTGGGTCTCTCCTTGGTGAGCAGTCTGATGCGTGACCCATCCCTTATGGTCATGTGCTCAGCTGTTCCTGTGCCTTGATGTGACCCTGCTTGTAGTTGTGTTCCATGATTCTGTGTTCCGTGCGGAGCCAAAATTCTGCAAGTGCTGCTATTGCTGTTGGTGTTTTGGCACTGTTTCTCTATGATTTTGTGCTTCTATTTTGGACCAGGTCTTGTTGGTTAGCCTTGCTGTACTCTTTTTCCTTAGAGTTAGCTTGCGACTCGATCAGATGTAATATCTGAGTGAGGACTGACTTGGTTGTGCCTGTGGTCCAGTGTTGTCATTGGTGTCCTGTGTGCCAGGTGTTCCCTGTTGCCTTTGGCACTGGAGCCGATGATGTGGTTGAGCGGTCAGCTGTGAGGACTGTGTCTCCTTGTGTAAGCTGCTGCTTGCCGTGATGCGGTTGTGGCAGTCGTGTCTCTTTCCCTGCGAGACGTGAGCGACGTTGCCTTGTTTCGGAGGTGTTGGACTTGTGTTCACTTGGGTGCCGTGCTCGATCCAGAGCATGTGCTCGTGATTATAGTCTGACGATGTTCCTCTGAGCTGCGTTTTTCGAGATTGGTGTTGTTTCCGTGGTTGTGTTGTTGGGTTATTCTTCCCTATTTCTCCTTTGTTAGGCCTTAAATTTCGAGGATGAAATTTCTTAAAGGAGGGGAGGATGTAATACCCTAGATCTTGGTAGGTCTTGCTGGATCTTCATTGGATCTTTCAGATTTGTTTCGGTGAGTTTCAGTTCGCTTTTGTGGCTTCCGAGTTGAGCTTTACGAGCCGTGTGAGTTTTTCTCTCGTACTAGTTACGGAACCCTACAGTGAGTTTGGTTGTCAGTTCCTCGACTCGTGAATGCTGCAGCGACGATGTACTCTTCGAGCCGGTCGTTTCAACTATTTTTGCGTATTTTTATGAGATAGGGCCAGAAATCAGATTTTTCAGAAATCAGGAAAATTCCTAATTTCTTTTCCTATTTCTTTTCTTTCCTCTCTCCTCCCTTCTCATTTCACCGCCGCCGTCTCTCTCTCCCGTTTTCTCTCCTCTCGAGCTTCCTCGGCTTCGGCTGCAGACGGAGGACCTAGGAGCGAGTGTTGGGGATGCTGTGGAGCTGACTGGGTGCGCGATAGGGCGAGGATGGAGTGGTTCTGGCGCGATCCCGAACGGTGGATTCAAAGCCGGTGTTTGAGCTTGCGGCGTGGTTTTCGACGTGGTTTAGTCCCTTCGGGGCATGGTTTCTTCGGTGGAGGTAGGGAGACGGACCGCCACCTTGTTCTGCACGTTTCCTCTGTTTCCGTGCATGATTTGGTGCTCGATCGGGGGAGATCGGGCCAGTTTTGTGAAAACCGTGGTTTTTGGGGTTTTCAGGGTTCGCCGGAAAACGGCAACCATTTGTGGTGTGGTTAGTGTTGAATTGACCGTTGGGATGTCTGGATCCCATCCATGCTAGTTTCGTGTTGATCGGTCGTCATTCGAGGCCGGTAGGAGTCTGGGAATCTCGGTGGTTCGTTTAGGGTCGATTTGTTTAAATCACCCGGATCTTGCATTTTAGTGCTTGCATGTGGGCTTTTTAGCCTCCTAGAGTTATTTTTCATCGTCTAGCTTTGTTTCCCCTGCGCTTCGGCGTGAATGGGGCATGGAACGGCTCAATTTGGCCAATCCACTGTTTTCCCGCCGTGACCGGTGTAGCGGTCGTTTCAGTGACCGCCAGAGGTCCCTGACAGCCCTACGATAGATCGTCACAGCGTCTGGGTGTTTTTAGTTCTTCGTGGTCTTAGGAGTGTGACAGCCCAGGGGAGGCGCGTCACAGCTCTCTGACACGTCCGGGGTGATGCGTCACGCATGTTTTGTCGTTTAGCATTTTGGTTAAGGTGGTTCCTCTGACGCGCCTGCCCTAGTGCGTCAGAGTCTTGTAACGCACCTGGTGTAGGCCGTTACGTTGCGTTTGACTTGGAGTTTGACCGTTGTAGCGATTTGTGTAACGGTGGTGTCCCCGTGCATCACAGCGTTGTAACGCGCCTGCTCCAGGCCGTTACGTGCTGTTTTGGCCGAGTTGGGTGGTTGTGCCGTTGGCTCTAACGGCCATGCCCTCGTGCGTTAGGCTTGTGTAACGCGTCTGTGATGGACCGTTACGTGCCTTTCGGCCATTGTTTTCTTTACTTGAGCCAGTTGGCCCTGACGCGCCCACCTTGCTGCGTTAGGCTATGTAACGCGCCTGGGCTAGTGCGTTACGTGGTTCGAGTTACCATTTTTGTCTGAGGTCTGTTGGCCCTGACGGCCCGGGTTGAGCGCGTCAGAGCGGTGTAACGCGCCTGGTGTAGGCCGTTACGTGCCTTGTGTGTTTTAGATGTTGGTTAGGGCGGTGTGTGTGACGGCTCTCCTCCTGACCGTCACTTTGCTGTAGCGCGTCTGTTGTAGACCGCCACAGTTGGAGACTAACGGCATAGCGTTAGACTGTCACATTCGAGTAACGGTCTAAGGGTGGTGCGTTACAGTCCTTCTGCTCCGATTTCCGTGGTTCTGGTTTCTGACTGTCTTGGCTTATCCTTGTGGTCTGCCCGCTTTCCCGTGGATGTCTCCTGACACCCTATGAGGGCTAAGACTACGTTGTGAGGTGGCCAGGAGTCTTCTTGCTTGTGGTAGGATTCTCTTTCCTACTGTTGAGTCGTCGTTGTTTGGTTCCGGTCAACCCGGGGTGACCCAGTGGTTGACTAGTGACTTTATGAGGGTGTCTTGGCGGTTCTATCCAGTCCGAGACACTAGTTCTGGATGCTTCGAGGTATTGTTTTAACTCGGTTTGCGTGTCCTAGCGTGTCTGAGGGCCTTCGGTGTTCCCTCAGGTTTCCGTGAGTCGTTTCCTGTGGAGTGTCGTTTCCTCTGGCTTAGGATTAGACCGATTGGCGGCTTGTTCTGCCGTTTGTGACGATCTTGCCTTTGAGTCGTTCGACTCAAGGATCATTACGTTGTAGGTCTAGTTGCCTAGTCCTGAGTCTGTTGGTAGTTGTCTTGCTGCCTTGGTGCTTCATAGTACGTGCGATAGTGCTTCCTTGCATGTTTGTACTATAGCCCTTGTTTCGGAGTCTTGTGTTTTGTTCGCCTCCGATTGTTGTTGCCCTAAGGCCTTTGAGTTTCCGACCCGCTTTGGATGGCGGAGGGGTGTTCCTGAGATACGGTTCATAAGCTAGTTCCGTGGGCTCCCAGCCAACGGTAGCGTCCTACCGAGGGAGAAAACTAGCTGGAGTACCTGGCTTAGGCTAGAGCCAGTGTGTGCACACGTGGTCAGGGGCTTTGGACTTACGTCGACGGGCATGACCCTGACCGGTCACTTGATGCTGTTGTTTCTGTTTGGTTCAGTGCGCGTGTCTGCGACTCTACCATGGCTTCAGCGGTATTGTAGGCGAGACACTCGTGGCGCAGCATAAGACGTCTGTGGATGCAGCTGGCCGTTGCTCTAGTGGGGATGTGCGTCCGTCTGTGACGCGTGGCTCTCCACTGCTCTTTGCGTTTCTTGCGCGTCGTGACCTTTCCGAGTTAGCCCTCTCATGGCCCTACTCGAGGTCAGCGTGGTGTGCATGACTTTCTAGTCGTGGGTGTGTCGTCGAGTCTGTCGGTCATTTGTGTGGGTCTTTTTTAGACCTTTTTATCGATCCTTGCAGGTCTTCGTCTTAGGCCTGGTGCTGAGTTGGCAGATCGGTGACTTCTGACTTTGTTAGATCAGAGTCGCCCTTTTGTCACTGTTTGGAGTAGTTTGGGGTGCCGAGGTTAGTTCGGTCGCCACTTGTTTGGCGCGGGTTCTTCCCCTTTCATACTTGTTCCCTACTCCTACTCCCCGTCTATTCTCTACTGCTTCTAGAGTAGCTTTATAACTTTGTAGTGTAGTTTTCCCGCTTTGCTACACCTGCTGTTCCTCCTGTTGTTTTGTTGTTCCGTGTTACTGCGTGTTTTTCAGTGGGGATCCGCATGACCCCTACTGAGCCAGTGACACGAGGCTCACCCCTCCTTTTCAGGTGGGGTGACATCGTTCGTTCTGCTTTCGTGTGGTTGCTGGTGCGCATGCTCTTAGCATGTCGTTGTAGCCCGCTGGTACCTGTGTCGGGCTTCCCCTGACTTTACGGTACATCTTTCTTTTCTGTCGACTGTACTGTGCTAGACTTACTGTCTTTAGCTTTGGACTTGACTCTGGTGTATAATTATTTAATTGAAACTGTTAATTAAAAAGTAATTTTATTTCTGCTTCTTTAGCAAACCGATCTAATGAAATTTAATTACTTCTGTTATATCTCTGTGGCTTCAATGTACTCTACACATGCCTTTATCCCTTCGGAGCTTTCCCGCTCTTGGGAGGCCTCGCGGGTTCCAAGTGGTATCACGTGTATTCGGTAGTCCTACCGGGTATTCCTGGTATCCGGGATCCGGGTCTCTACACATAGGGTCTTTAATGGCCTATGAGATAAACATCAAGAGGACAGAAGAGGATACCAAGAAGAAGAAATACATAGCACTGAAGGCAAACCCCGAAACTATCTCAAGTCAAGAGGATTCAATGGACAACACCGATGACGAAGAAGTTGCCATGATAACAAGGAAGGTCAGACAGTTTCTACGGGAAAGAAGAAAATTTGGTGGAAAATTTAGAAAATGGAAGAGGCAGGCCAAGCAGAAGAATGATCCATCCAAAGCGGCTGAGATCATGTGCTACGAATGTAAAAAGATGGGGCATATGAGAGGTGAATGTCCCGAATTGAAGAAAAAGGTCAAGAAAGACAAGGGCAAGAAGCCAAGGGCCATGAAGGCCACTTGGAGTGATGAGGACGAGGATGAGCCTTCGTCAGAAGAAGAAGAAGACATCGAGGAAATTGTGAAGAACTCCTGCCTTATGGCTCAGGAAGACGAGGTGCAGGTAAATTCTGACCCTGAACTCATTACTAATGATCAATGGGAACTTGCCTATGAGGAGTTGTATGAAAACTACAAAAAGATAAGGAATGAAAATAAAAACTTGATAAAGAACATTCATGAAATTATTCATTCAACTAACTCCTGCAATAGATGTAGTTTGTTTGAATTGCAAGTTCAAAAATTTAAAACTGTCAATGAGTCTCTAGAATCAAAATTGGTCATGTTTGAAGATGAAATTGCTTGTTTAGAAGTAGAATAACAGAATGCATTCAAAGTTAAAGAAGAAATTCAAGAGAAAAATGAAATGTTGAAAAAGGACTTGGAAGAGATGAATGACAAAATACATGAATGTGAAAAAATCAAAGGAGAGTTGAAGAGTAAAACTGAATTGCTGGTTACAGAATTGAATGATTTGAAGAATGCTCATGAAAAATTGTTGAAAGCAAAGGAAAATTCAAGCTTCATGCATGGCAACAAAAATCAAGTTCATTATAGCATCAAAAATTCACAAGTTCATGGAGAATGTTCAAACACACACACCAATGCACAAGCTGTTTATTCTCGATTCCCCTCTACCTCTAAGAGTGTAAATAAAAGAAATAATTTTGGTAGGAAAAGACCCACTTGTTTTTATTGTGGGAAAGTAGGGCATGATATGTACATATGCCAATTGATGAAGTATGATGATGATCTATTTTTCAGCAAGTATGGTCGGAATTCTGTGAATGCTAACATCAAGGGACCCAAGTTTGCTTGGGTACCCAAATCAAAATGAGCCTGTTTGCTTATTGGTGCAGGTCTGCGTGAAGGCGACAGAAAATAAGTGGTACCTGGACAGCAGATGCTCCAGGCACATGACAGGAAATAAAGACCTTTTTGTAGACCTAGCAGAGAAAAATGGTGGAACGGTAATTTTTGTAGGACAGGATAGAGGTAAGATTTTTGACATTGAGAGAATTGGTAAGGATCTCAACCATCGCATCAAGGATGTTTTACTTGTTAGAGGTCTAAACCATAATTTGCTTAGCATTAGTCAACTTTGTGACAAAGGTCACAAGGTTATTTTTGAATCTTCTCACTGTTCCATTGTTGATGCAAACACTCATGAAATCAAATTCATAGGAGTGAGGAGTAACAACACATATCATGTTGATTTCAATGAAATTGCTTCTGAAAACTTGTGCTTAGTTGCTAATAAAAATGATGATGTTTGGTTGTGGCATCGCCGTCTTGAGCATGCCAGTTTCAATGTTATTAGGAAGTTGAATAGAAATAATTTAGTTAGAGGTATTCCATGTTTAAACTTTGAAACATCAAAAATTTGTGAAGCATGCAATAAAGGAAAACAAACCAGAACTTCTTTCAAATGCAAAAACATTGTTTCCACAGAAAATGTCACGCCCCGATGCGGAATATCGGGACGCAAGCGAGTCGTAAACAAGCGTGTCAATCAGAGCGTGTATAAATTAATTTCTAACAATAGAAATGAATGGAAAAATGATAATTTTATTATATCAAAATGAAGTTTACAACACTAATTGATAAGCCATAAAGGCAAACTACAAACTTACAATCCAAAATACATCATCCTTGTAAAAACACTAATGACCTACATAAACCTAGGTAAAAGGAAAATCACTCTCTCACTCTTGTCCATTCTCTTGATCATTTTCATTCCCTGCAACAATTATCCAAAACGTAGGGTGAGCTAAAAGCTCAGTAGGATTTTATATCTCTAAAAACCAGGCAATCTTTAAGTATTAGCAATTTAAGCAATTTTTGAAGTTGTATCGAGAAGTGTATAAACATGAATGGAATTTCCAAAAAATCGGGATAACAAGATATCAAAAGAAATTTTCAAGTAATGAATTTGACAAGTAAAGACTTTTCATGTAATTTAGCCGTTTCATGCAAGTCAAGTAAATCATGTAAACAAGTAATCAAATACCAATAACGAAATGTGGAATGCCGTATCAAGTAAATCTATCATGCACTTCGGTGCAATGCCACACCGTGGTCAATGAACTCCCACGGGCACAAGTACTTTCGGGCGCTCCTCCCAAGACCAAACCGGGCCCCATTAATGCTAGGCATTGAGTCATATGGATCAAAAGATCCCAAGTACGTCTAGACATCCACTTTAATGTATATGGCCAATGAATTTTAAGAAATATGCTATTGTAAATAAGTACAGATCTGGCAAAAATTTTAGAAGTTACAAGAGAAGTGGATAATAGTTTTGAGGCATAATGTTTAACGACATTAAGTCGTGGAATTCAAAAAAATGAACGGCAAGTAGGATGAAAGTTTAAGTGAATATGATTATTTTAATACCATAATTTGAATCTGGTGTAGATTTGCATGATCAATATTTAGACATGTTTCAAGACAATTTTTTTTTATACTGGGGATTTATTTATACATCAATATACTAATTATTTGATAAGAAATAGATTTAATATGAAAAAAAAATCTTATCTTGCTAAAAATAACCTTATCATGCTGTAAATAATTTTCATACTTCAATTTACTGATAACATGATAAAAATAGATTTTTCATGCTGGAATTAATTTTTATACATTTATTTCTTAATTATTTGATAGGAAAAATAGGCTTATCATGTAAAAATAGTTTCAAATAATTCTAACATGCTGTCAAATAGTTTTCATATCTCAGTATGAATAAAAATAATTTTATCATGCTGGAAGTAATTTTTTTCATGCTAAAAATAATTTTCATGCACTAATTTACTAATTATTTCATGAAAAATAGGTTTAACATGAAAAAATATTTTTTTATAGTAATATGATAGAAAATATTTTTATCATGCTGAGAATAATTTCAATATATCAATTTTCTGATAAACAGATTTTTAGACGCTGGAAATAATTTTCATTCATTAATTTACCAATTATTTGGTAGAAAATAGATTTTTCACGCTGAAAAATAGTCTTTAATTAGGTTTGTCATGCTGAAAATAGTTTTCAGATTTCAGTATGAATAAAATCAATTTTTTCATGCTGGAAGTAATTTTTAACATGCTGTAAATAGTTTTCATACATCAAATTACTAATAATATGGTAAAAATAGGTTTTTCCATGGTAAAAAATTTTTATTCCACAAAAATAAATTTTAACATGCTATAAATATTTTAACATGTTAATATGGATTTCCAACATTTTTGGTTACTATTTATGAACGCGTCCAGGAGTCTGGACGTTTTTTGTTGACACGTTTAAGCGTCTGGACGTTTTATAAAAAAATATTTTTATATTTTATATATTTTTATTGAGGCGTCTAAGCATATGGACGCCTTTAAAAGTTTATTTTAATAATATTATATTTTTTTATAGAGGCGTCTAAGCATATGGACGCCTTCTTCAAATTATTTTAATATTTTTTTTGAATTTTAGACGGAGGGCAAGAGTGTGTCTGAGCGCGTCTTATCTGGAAGACATGCTCTTTTGATACGTACCGATGGCTGGACGCCTTCTTCAAATTATTATAATATTTTTATTTTAAAATCTTGATCGGTGTAAAAGTGTCTGAGAATGCGTCTTATCGAGGAGACGCGTTCATTAACGCGAACTGAGTTTTAACAGCCACGGTTTTCTTTAGAAAAATATGAACACCCATCAATAAAATGCTAATAACTTGATCATTTCTCAATGAAATTTAGGGAAACAAGTCTCAATGGAAAGAGCATTGAAAAATACACAAGATAGCATGCTTTAATTGAAGTTTAGCCTGAGAGACACCTACCTTTGAGCGGATTTAATGAAGAAGTAAGAAAATCCCCAATTTGATATGAAAACTCTTAATTCTCCAAATCTTTCCATCAAATCTCCCTTAATCTTCTGAGTAGCATAGCCTAGGCCACCAATGATGATTTGAGGGTCGAATGAGGCTCTATTTATAGCCAAAACTTGGCCAATTTTGTCAAAATTTCTTACCTAATTTCACCAAACCCATTAACTCCGAATTAGAAGAAAATTCATATTTCTCCTCTTAATCTAACCTCAATTTGGTGTGAAATCAATGTAAAAACGGCTGGTCTAAAGTTATAAGTTAGGTATGTGTTGATTTTTGAGTCAATCTTCTAGAAATGAGGTTATTTTAATCCCTTAAATGTCATATTAAACACATGTTACGAATTTAAGGTTATTTATCCTTTATTAAATCCTTTAATCCATTAATCTAACCCATTATGGATTATCCAATAGGCCAATTATGATCCTACTCCATTATATGGACTTTTATTGGGCTTACTATGATTTATCTAAGGCCTAAAGCAATTAATTTTCTATTTACTTCAAGTAAATTCAATAAACTAGCTTATTTCATATGGTAAAAATATAATTTGATTATTTCATGAAAACTTTAATTACATAATGAAATTGAAAATTTTATTTCTCATTTTTAATCATCAGGTTTCTACAGAAAAACCCCTAGAGTTGTTACACTTGGACTTGTTTGGTCCCACCAGGACTCATAGTCTTGGAGGGAAACTTTATGTTTTTGTGATTGTCGATGATTTCTCAAGATATGCATGGGTTTTGTTCTTAGCTAACAAGAGTGATGCATTTAAAGAATTTGTTGATTTCTGTGTGAAAGTTCAAAATGAAAAAGGGTATACCATTCAGAAAATTCAAAGTGACCACGGGAGAGAATTTGAAAATTCTGAATTTTATGAATTCTGCAGGAAGCAGGGGTACAAGCATCAATTTTCAGCACCAAGGACCCCACAACAAAATGGAGTGGTCGAAAGGAAAAATAGAACGCTTGTGGAGATGGCACGTACAATGCTAGCGGAGAATGGTCTTCCACGGTATTTATGGGCAGAGACAGAAAATATTGCCTGCTATATCACCAATCGGGCAATGGTAAGACCTATCCTTAAGAAAACTCCTTACGAGCTGTACAAAGGTAAAAAACCCAACATATCTCATTTTAAGCCATTTGGATCGATTTGTTACATCTTGAATAATGGTAAAGATAATTTGGAGAAATTTGATACTAAAAGTGATAAAGGGATTTTCCTCAGGTATTCATTGACATCTAGAGCTTATCGTGTTTACAATTCTAGAACTCTTGTTGTCGAGGAGAGTCCACATGTTGTAGTTGATGAGTTTACTTTGAGAAAGTCAAATGATGATGATCATTTTATTGCTACAGGTGAAGGTGAAGTTGAGAAAGAAGAATCGAGCAAATAAGGTGAGGCAAGAGGTCAAGAAAAAGAAAAGGAGAAAGAAAATCAAGAGGAGCAAGTACATCCGACACTTCCACACCAATGGGCTACGGATAAGGATCATCCCCTAGAGAATGTAATCGGCGGTGTGGATGATAGAGTGCAAACACAGGCTTCATTCAGGGAAGTTGAAATTCATGATAATTTTGATTTACTTTCCAGCATTGAGTCTAAATCTTTAGATGATGCACTTAATGATAATTGTTGGGTTCTAGCCATGCAAGAAGAACTGCACCAATTCTAGAGGAATCATGTGTTGTTCCTCGTGCCCCGGCCTGATGATCATCCCATAATCAGAATTAAGTGGGTTTTTCGAAACAAACTTAGTGAAGACGGGGTGGTTGTGAGTAATAAGGAAAGATTAGTAGCTAAGGGCTACTCTCAAGAATTTGGTATTAATTTTGATGAATCCTTCACTCCTGTGGATAGATTGGAGGTAGTAAGAATACTTCTTGCTTATGCATGTCACAAGAACATCAAGATTTTCCAAATGGACGTGAAGAGTGCCTTCCTCAACAGGGTTATCAAGGAAGAAGTATACGTGGAGCAACCATCGGGCTTCGAGGATGAAAAATTTCCAGACCACGTGTACAAATTGGACAAGGCATTGTATGGGTTAAAACAAGCTCCCCTGGCATGGTATGATCGCTTAAGTTCATTTTTGATTGATAATGGCTTCAAACGAGGTAATATAGACCAAATGTTGTTTACTAAGACTTGTGATGAGCATGCACTACTTGTACAAGTTTATGTAGACGATATAATTTTTGGAGCCACAAATCTTAAAATGAATGATGATTTTACTCAACTCATGTAGGGAGAGTTCGATATGAGCTTGATGGGCGAGCTAAACTTCTTCCTGAGGCTACAAATAAAGCAACTGGACGATGGTATCTTTATCAACCTGAAGAAGTACACACAAGAAATTTTGAAGAAGTCTCAATTAGAAAATGCCAAGCCATTTGCTACACCCATATCCACTTCACTTAAGTTAGAAGATGATAAAGGTAATGTCGTGGATCAGAAACTTTTTAGGGGTATGATAGGCTCATTATTATATCTTACTACTAGTAGGCCTGACATACATTTCAGCGTGTGTCTCTGTGCAAGATATCAATCTTGTCCCAGGGAATCTCATTTGTCGGCCGTGAAAAGGATTTTCAAGTATTTAAAAGGTTCAATTGATCTTGGTTTGTGGTTTCCTAGGAATAATTCATTTGATTTAATTACTTATACTGATTCTGACTATGCTGGGTGTAAAATAGATCGTAAGAGCACAAGTGGTCACTGTCAATTTCTAGGGGGCTGCATGGTCTCATGGGCCTCAAAGAAATAACATTATGTGGCTTTATCAACTGCTGAAGCCGAATATGTGGCTGCAGGCAGTTGTGCAGCCCAGGTACTCTAGATCCAACACCAGTTGTTAGATTTTGGTATTACTTTGAAAAAGACTCCCATTTTGTGTGATAATACTTTCGTGATTAATTTGTCCAAAAATCCTGTCCAACACTCTCGCACAAAGCGCATAGAAGTTAGACATCATTTCATTAGAGATCATATAAATAAAGGTGACTTTGAATTGACTTTTGTAGATACAAAAAATCAACTTGCTGATATTTTTACAAAACCTTTGAATTCTGATCAGTTTTGCTTTCTTAGGAGAGAATTAGGAGTGTGCAGATTAGATAGTTAAAATCTTTTTGAGTTGCTTTGTACATATTCTCTCAAAATTTCAATTAAAGCAATTGTGCATACTAGTTTATTTTCTTGCACATAAGGAGATTTTCCACTGCATCTAAGTTTCAATACTTTCTGTTTCTGCATAACACTTTGAATAACATTTGATCCTCTTTCATAGCTTCATTCTCTTGCATCCGCGTGTATATAACTTCATACACTCTATACTAATGCATGCATGAATGCCATGATTATTCGGTATATCAAATGCCGATTACGGAAGGTTGGATTATGTCCAGCTGGAAGTTTTCCCCATGCGTGAAGGTGATCTTCAGACCTACGTTCTCCGCCAAGTACCGGTAATCAACCTATGCGAAAAATTCATCTCAGTGCATGTCTGAGTGTATATAAAATATCACCCTTATTTTTGATTCCTCCTATGACCTTTTCCCTTGCTAAATAAAAATGCATTGGTTCAGACATATTTGTCACATGGCACACATTAAGGGGGATGTTCTTTTTATAATAGTGCATACACTTAGGGGGAGACATGACAATGATTAGACTAATTCATCTATTACATTCAATACAATCTCTCTACATGTGCTCTTTTTGAGATAAATGACTTTGTTTAATAAGGATTTCAGTTTTTCCACTCAACACTTTTGTGAGCTCTTGAATTCCTACATTAACGTCTCGTGTCTCGTGAGGAAAAAGCTGTCAGCCCCACCAAAAATTTCAATAAGTTGATTTGGAATAGAGTAGCCGGGAATCCCCCCCAAGACAAAGGAGGAAACTCGGATCGAAAAGTGACAAATAACCTCAATTCAAATAAGTGACGAAACTGAGTAACCGAGAAATGCCCCTGAAACAAAGGACATAACTCGTGTCAAAAGTTAGTCATCTTGTTAATAATTAAAAAAAAAATTTTTTGGGGCTGTGCGAAGCTACCAAAAGTCGAGCACTATGTATGGAAGTGTAGGAAGGAAAGGTTCTTTCCAGTGTTCCTTATAAAATCTAAAAATCAATATTGTTATGGATTTCATTGCTCATCTTACACTTCTAGCTTGATTATGTGAATGTACCTTATGAATCAGTCATCCTTCATGGTTAATGTAGTATCATCTCTTTGTAAGCACATCCTTCTTAATATTGCTCATGCACATCATGCTCAAAATCGATTGCATCTTTCTTTATCCAATCCTTACTGGACTTGCTTGATACTATATCTTTTTATGGCTGCGTGCCTGCTTGCGTGATCATTTATTTCCTTCATAGGCATCTTACTGAGTTAATTGTACATATGAGGCATAAGAACTTTTTCCATCCTTCCTTCATCCCCTATTTGACTCTGACAAAAAGGGGGAGAAATAAATTTGGTGTATGGGGGGTATGGTGGTTTTTGCATATGACACTGTGAATTGTGAATCGATATTGAAAATGCTGGTTGTAGAATCAAATTCATGCCTTGAATGCTTGGTTGTCAAATTCAATACTCAAAGTTTTGTCTTCGTCAAAAGGGGGGAGATTGTTGTGCCCCGGCTTGTTTTGACGAAGATAATGTGAGTTGGAGACAAAGTGAGGTATTTTGTGTGATCTGCAAGACACTATCATTGATGAATTTGAATGTGTGTGATTTGCATTGAATGGCTCTTGTCCAATGAGAGTTATGTTAATAAGTTCTTGAATGACTTCATTGAGCTAAGCATAGTATTGTTACCTGTTGTTGCGCGGGTTTTTATGCCGGTTAACCGGGGTGAGGGAAGGGATACAGCGAGGAAGGAGAATACGAGAGTTTGATATATCTCGGGTATCCTGCTTACGGTTGCATGCCTCTCACGGCAGTACCAGGCACTCTCCCTTTTAAGGAAAGTCGAAAAGGGTCGAATGGCACGGAAATGTCAGGATAAGAGTTAACCGGACAAGGTGCGGGCGTGGCAGTCAATCTCATGACAATCACTCATGGAACCAAGGTTTGACCGGGGAAGCGCCACCAAGGCGCGGCACGGGGGCTCGGGCGATCGGGCGACACGTGGAGAGAAGAGGTTCCATGGGTGCGAGTGCGTAGGCGATTGCGGGAATCGTGTACTGGACGCCTTTCCCCACCGGCCGCAAGCAACCAGTGTTTATTTACATCGGATTGAATCCGAATACCTTCGTTCCATGCTGAAGAGAAGTCTGTATATGTGTCTGAAGCCGTGGGTAGAGGGCTAGGGGGCATTCAGCAGCTAGGGGTGCGTGTTAGACCGGGGGGTGTTTACTGGGGTTATGGTGTTAGGCACAGATGTCGAGTGGCGTAGATAGAAGACTGAAGGCCAGGACGTGGGTGCGAGAGCACTCATCCAATCGGCGGTGTTGTGCTGAGACATATATTTCTTTACAGGAAAGCTGTAATGTAATGCCCTGGATCCTTGGTAGATCTTTATTGGATCTTTTGGATTTGTTTAGGTGAGTTTCGGTTCGCTTTTGTGGCTTCCGAGTTGAGCTTTACGAGCCGTGTGGGTTTTTATCTCGTACTAGTTACGGAACCCTACGGTGAGTTTAATTGTCAGTTCATCGACTCGTGAATGCTGCAGCGACGATGTGCTCTTCGAGCCGGTCGTTTCGACTATTTTTGCGTATTTTTCGGAGATAGGGCCTAAAATCGGATTTTTCGTAAATAAGGAAAATTCCTAATTTCTTTTCCTATTTCTTTTCCTTCCTCTCTCTTCCCTTCTCATTTCACCGCCGTCGTCTCTCTCTCCCGTTTTCTCTCCTCTCGAGCTTCCTCGGCTCTGGCTGCAGACAGAGGACCTAGGAGCGAGTGTTGGGGATGCTGTGGAGCTGACTGGGTGCGCGACGGGGCGAGGATGGAGTGGTTTTGGCGCGATCCCGAACGGTGGATTCAAAGCCGATGTTTGAGCTCGCGGCGCGGTTTTCGGCGCGGTTTAGTCCCTTCGGGACACGGTTTCTTCGGTGGAGGTAGGGAGACGGATCGCCACTTCCTCCTGCACATTTTCCCTGCTTCTGTGCATTGTTTGGTGCTCGATCGGGGGAGATCGGACCGGTTTAGTGAAAACCGTAGTTTTTGGGATTTTCAGGGTTCGCCGAAAAATGGCAACCATTCGTGGTGTGGTTAGTGTCAAACTGACCGTTGGGATGTCTGGATCCCATTCACGTAAGTTTCGTGTCGATCGGTGGTCATTCGAGGCCGGTAGGAGTCCGGGAACCTCGGTGACTCGTTTAGGGTCGATTTGTTCAAATCGCCCTGATCTTGCGTTTTGGCACGTGCATGTGGGCTTTTTAGCCTCCCGATGTTGTTTTTCATCGTCTAGCTTTGTTTCCCCTGCGCTTCGGTGTGAATGGGGCGTGGAACGGGCCGATTTGGCGTTTCCACTGTTTTCCCGCCGTGACCGGTGTAGCGGTCGTTCCAGGGACCATCACAGTCCCTGACAGCCCTACGACAGACCGTCACAGCGTCTGGGCATTTTTAAATTGTTCATGGCTGAGTGAGCGTGACGGTCATGTCCCTGACCGTTACACTCCCTTGACGCATCCCGACTGGTGCGTCACAGCCATTGCGCCTTTTGTGTTGTGTTTGAGGCGGTTGCTCTGACAGCACTCCCCCAGTGCGTCAGAGTGGCGTAACGCGCCTGCCCCAGGCCGTTACACTCTGTTTGACCGCGTTTGACTATTTTTGTCGGTTCCTCTAACGCGCCTGTCTTGGTGCGTCAGGCTTGTGTAACGCGCCTGTCCCAGGCCATTACATTCCGTTTGGTTGAGCGGGGTGGCTGTGTCTGTTGGTTCTAATGGCCCTGCCCCGTGCGTCACAGTGTTGTAACGCGTCCGCCGTGGACCGTTACGTGCTGTTTGTCTGCGGTTTCAGACTTGGGTCTGTTGACCCTGACGCGTCTGTTCCCGTGCGTTAGGTTGGCGTAACGCCCCTATTGTCGTGGGTTAGGCCGCTGTAACGCGCCTGCCCTGGCGTGTTACGCTGTTCTAGTTTTGGTTTCGAGCGTGTTGGCCCTGACGGCCCCAGGCGGGCCCATCAGAGCTGTGTAACGCGCCTGGTTTAGGCCGTTACATGCCCTGTGCGTTTTAGGCGTTGGTTAGGGCGTTGTCTGTGACGGCTCCCCCTACGACCGTCACGTTTCTGTAGCGCGTCTGTTCTAGACCGCCACAGTCTTGTTCCTCTAGAGTGTAACGGCCTAGCATTAGACCGTCACGTTTGAGTAACAGTCTAGGGGTGGTGCGTTACAGTCTTTGAGTTCCGATTTCCATTGTTTCGGTTTCTGATTGTCTTGGCTTGTCCTTGTAGCCTACCCGTTTTTCCGTGGATGTCTCCTGACATCCTATGCGGGCTAAGACTACATTGTAAAGTAGCCAGGAGTCTTCTTGCTTGTTGTAGGATTCTCTTTCCTACTTTTGTGTGTCTTTGTCGGGTTCCGGTCAACCCGGGGTGACCCAGTGGTTGACATGTGACCTTGTGTGGGTGTCTTGGCGGTTCTGTCCAGTCCGAGACACTGGTTCTGGATGCCTCGAGGTATCATCTTACCTTGGTTTGTGTGTCCAGGCGTGTCTGAGGGTCCTCGGTGTTCCCTCAGGTCTCCGTGAGCCGTTTCCTGCGGAGTGTCGTTTCTCGTGGCTTAGGATTAGACCGATTGGCGGCTTGTTCCGCTGTCTGTGATGATCTTACCTTTGAGTCGTCCGATTCAAGGATCGTTATGTGGTAAGTCTAGTTGCCTTTCCCTGAGTCCGTCGACAGTGGCTATGCTGCCATTGGTGCTTCGAAGTACGTGTCGTGGGGCGTTCTTGCCCGCTTGTACTTCAGCACTTGTGTTTTGAGTCTCTGTGTCATGTGAGCCTCCGTTTGTTGTAGCCCTAAGGCCTTTGAGTTGCCGACCCGCCTGCGGATGGCGGAGGGGTGTTCCCGAGACACGGTTTGTAAGCTAGTTCTGTGGGCTCCCAGCCAACGGTATCGTCCTACCGAGGGAGAAAACTAGCTAGAGAGCCTTGCTTAGGCTAGAGCCAGTGTGTGCACACGTGGTCAGGGGCTTTGGACTTACGTCGATGGGCGTGACCCTGACTGGTTACTTGATGCTTTTGTTCCTGTTTGGTTCAGCACGCGTCTGTGACTCTATCGTGGTTTCAGCGGTATCGTAGGCGAGACACTGGTGGCGCAGCATAAGACGTCAGTGGACGCAGCTGGCTGTTCCTTTTGCGTGGGGGTGCTTCCGTCATGTGACGCGTGACTCTCGGCGTTTCTTGTGCGTCGTGACCTTCCCGAGTTAGCCTTTCTGTGGCCTTACTCGAGGTCAGTGTGACGTTACGTGCACGATGATCTAAGTCATGTGTGCCGTCGTGTCTGTTGTATCTATCTTTTGTCCATCCATGCAGGTCTTCGTCTTAGGCCTGGCGTCGTGTCGGCAGATCGGTAACTCCTGACTTTGTCAGATCAGAGTCGCCGTTCTGTTGCTATTTGGAGTAGCTTAGGGTGCCGAGTTGTCACGCCCCGAGCTTTTATTACAACGGAAGACTCGCTTGGGGAGTGCGAACAGCCGGCATGGTAAGCCTCTTACAAGCAAGAATCAATCAGAGCGCGAGACAATCACACAAGTAAATGCAATTACATAGGATTTAATCAACTTCAACTTCATATCATAATGCTTAATATTCAAAGATACAATCACTAATTTGATTTTCATTCTACTAGACTCAAGAAATAGAAAAATCACATTGACTCAATCTAGACATTATAAACTTCCTATGTCTTCACTCTTGAATTAACAACATTCAATCGCTCTCGGACCCGCTACTTGAATCACCCGAATCCGAATTCGAACTATTCCCATCTTCTGAAAAATATTGGAAATAGGTAATGAGCACACTTGCCCAGTAGGTATCTTCGCATCAACATGAAGGCACTATTAAAGTAATTAACAATTTAGCTTTAAGGAATAAGGTAAAATCATGCGAATGCGAATCGATCACTCGTTTAAACCAAAGTAACAAGATAATCATGTAAGATAGAATGATCAAGAATGAACTAGCAAGAATGTAACAAGAACATGATATTGGCCTTCCATGAACAAGAATGTAACGAGATTGTACTAGCAAGCCACATATTCATCACACTAGTCTCTTTTGAGTACATAGTTCGTGAATTCCTATGGAATATCAAGCAAGAAAGTCATGTCGTGCCGTGGATCTTCACTTACTCTCAGCGCAATGTGACACCATTAGCATCATACCCCATGGTTTATAAAATAGTATGTTTCCAGCAATCAGTCGAGGGGACTAGCATAGAGCCCTTGAACACAATCAGTGCTCGATCGCATCTTCAGTTATAAATTAAGCTACTTCCACGCATGTAACAGTAAAGTATGGCCAAGAATGGAATAAGTTCAATAATTCCATGATAACAATAATCAATGAATGAATGCTTTAATTTGAATATACAAGATCAAGAATGACATTTAAACTATGTTATGCTTATAGAATAAATCGGCAGCATAACGGTATATTTCCTTAACTTTCATTCATTGCATTAAGTCTATTAAGCAATATGATAAGTTCTAGATCATCAAGGTTTGTCTAGAATCATTGAAATATCAACCCTTGGTCAAACCTTGGGTTAACATATACAAGCTATGTAATGGTCGTTTGCTAGGCCGTTACACTATGTAACGCGTCCATAATGGGCCGTTACAGTGACCAGAGTCTAGCATACTAGTTTAGACTCAGTGAAATGTGACAGTCGGGCATTGGGCCGTTACGTGAGCCTGACGGTCCAGTGCAAGGCCGTTACATTACAAGATCCAGAAAATAACGATAGTGTATTCTAGTTATTGGGCTTTGATGGTACAACCAACTCGGCGTCCTAGTGGGAATCCCAGGCTCGCGGAGAATTACGGAGGCCTTGAAACAATGATTTCGTAGTCCATTGGAAGGAATATCCAATAGAGAGGTCCTCATATCCAAGATGGTGTTCCTAAAGTGCAAAGTGTGAACTAATGGCAACATACCGGAATATGTGCCATGTACTTATAGAAATGACTCTATTGACAAAGAGAGATATGTATAATCAGTGCGAAATCATGATGAAAAACTCTGTCAATACAACGTTAAAAAGTCATGCTTTATAATACAAAACTATATAATTTGGCTTCATGAAATTAACGTAACTCAAGTAAAAGTGAGATATCAAAATAGGCAATAACTAATATGAATAATTAAATAACCTTAGAATCACATGATCAGGTTAAAACTTAAGTAACTAGGCTTAACAATAAATAACATTGGCAAGTTATATTCTGTCTTAGGGTTGGCAGAACACAGACTCTCACGGTATGGAGGTGGGGCGTCACAGTGAACGTGACGGTCAGGAATCCAGACGTTACATGAACGTAACGCGTCTGTCCCAGTGCGTTAGAGACAACAGTGAAAATCCAAAACAGCAGGGTGTGTGACGGTCTGTCGTAGGGCCGTTATATGAGTGCGACGGTCCTACGCTGATGCGTTACAATGTCTGCTGACAGAAAACTAGATAAAACATAAAGAGATCGATTCATATCATGTCCATAATTAAAAATACCATGAATATCTAGACATGATAACGTAGTGTAGGCCAACTACATGCTTAGGTATTAATGAATTAGACAAGATACATCTTTGGCATATCTAATTAAGGCTAAGGGATGCATGTAATGCATAGAAGTAGTAAAATCATGAAATCAACGATCTATAATGCATGGAAATCACTTGAACCAGAGGACTTTTAGTCCTATCAGGTTGTTTTTACCGTTCATGAGATAACCTACCTCTTAACTTAGGCTTTTGCTTCTGATTTGGATTGAGAACCCTGCCCTAGATTTCCTTCTTCTGTGACTTTTTCAGCAACTTCCTTGGGCTCTAACTCCACGACCTCTTGACCTAAAGATGTTAAATTTGGAGGGGAGTTAGTCTAAAGTATTGTAAACAAATACTTCTAAAGAGCTTACCTGAGATAATGACTCCTTACCTTGATTCTTTACGCCCAAAAAGTAAGGGTCGCACAGTTCAGAACTATGCTCTATTTATAGAGTTTGGGCTAGGGTTTGAGGATTAGATCGATTCTAGAGTCCTTGTTGGGTCATAATCTAATCTCTAAGAGTCCTCAATATTATTATAACTCTTCCCAAGTCGATCCTTAGTGGATAAGAGTCCAAAGTTTTAATCTTTGTACTTGTTCTTTCTTTTACGGAACTAACAGGATGTAACGGTCTACGGCCAGTGCGTTAGAGGCATGTGACGGTCTCGCGATAGACCGTTACATTACTCGTTCCCAGAGTTCAAAGGAAATCAAACTCTTCAGTGTTTTAGGGTTCATAGAGTGTGACGGTCGCCGACATATGCGTTACATGGCTGTGATGGTCGTCCGATGGACCATTACAGTCAACGTGGATAGAGTTCTAAATTGATCAAACTCTTCTATTCATTATCCGCCTAATTATCTGTATTAAGTTGTATTTATCCTTATAATTCCGAGGATAAGCTTAATAACCTTCTAGAATATGGGCCAAACTAAATGGGCCTGATCTTAAAACCCTTTAGACTTTAATTAAGTGAGTTGGGTTAATTGATTAACACCATTTGGCCTTATATTGATTAATAACTCCAAATTAGTCCATTAATTGCTAATAATGCCAAAAAAATATTAATTAAATTCTGGGGCACTACACCCTCCCCCACGTAAAAGAATTTGGTCCCCAAATTCAATACATGGGTTGTGGAGAGGGTACTTACAGTTGAATAATTTTGGGAATCTTTTCCGCATAGCTGCTTCGGTTTCCCATGTTGCTTCATATGGCCATATTTTCTTCCATTGGATCTTGACCATAGAAATAACTTTATTCCTTAATTGACGCACTTCTCGATCCAGAATCTTTATTGGCGTTTGCTCATATGTTAAGTCCTTCTGAATCTCCAGGTTGTCATAAGTGATAATATGGTCAGGATCATATACATACTTCTTTAGCATGGAGACGTGAAATACGTCATGTACTCCTGCTAATTGTGGAGGTAAAGCCAATCTATAAGCCACTTCACTGACCCTTTCAAGAATTTCAAATGGGCCAATAAATCTAGGAGTTAGCTTTCCTTTAATGCCAAATCTTCGAATACCACGACCTGGAGAAATCTTCAGATATACATGTTCTCCTACTTGAAACTCCAAGTCACGCCTTCGATTGTCAGCATAAGACTTTTGCCTATCTTGTGCCATTTTCATCCTTTCTTGAATGAGTTTTATTTTCTCTGTAGAATCTCTAATAAGATCGGGGCCTAGAAATTGCCTTTCCCCTATTTCATTCCAACATATTGGTGATCGACAACTTTTCCCATATAGAGCTTCAAAAGGTGCCATTTGTATGCTTGCTTGATAGCTGTTATTATATGTAAATTCTACTAGAGGCAAGTGATCATGCCAACTTCCTCCAAAATCAATGACACAAGCCCTGAGCATGTCTTCTACTACCTGATTCGTTCTTTCTGTCTGACCATCCGTTTGTGGATGAAATGCTGTGCTAAAATTTAATCTAGTCTCGAGTGAATGTTGTAGGCCCTTCCAGAACTGTGATGTAAATCGAGGATCTCTATTTGATACAATAGAGACAGGGACACCATGTAGCCTAACAATTTCTTTGATGTATAATGCTGCCAAGATATCCACAGACCATCGACTTTTTATTGTTATGAAATGTGTAGATTTAGTCAATCGGTCTATGATTACCCATATTCCATCATGTCCACCTCTTGTCTTAGGTAATCCCATAATGAAATCCATTCGTATGCTCTCCCATTTCCATTCTGGAATACTTAAGAGCTGTAATTTTCCTGCAGGTCTGAAATGTTCCGCTTTAACTTGTTGGCAAGTGAGACAGCGAGACACAAAATCAGCTACTTCCCTCTCGGGCGGTAAACTAGGTAGTTCGGATGGGAACACGTCAGGGAATTCATTTGCAATAGGAATGTTTGCTAGGATAATTTCCTTAGATTTGGTGACAATGACGGAAGCAAGAAAAACTTCACATCCTTTCGAGATAAGTTTGCAGGCGTGGAGAGAAGATATAATGGTAGGATGCTTCTTGTATTTGATGCCAATAAAAAAAAATCTTGGAAGACTGGGCTTTCGGAAAGATATAATTCTATTTCGGTAGTTGATGTAAGCATCATGGTCTACAAGCCAATCTACCCCTAAAATGACATCATAACCTTTCATATCGAGGCATACTAAGTTTGTGGGGAGATTGTGTCCTTCTACTACCACCTCACAATCGAGATAATACTTGGTAAGCTTAGTTCCAGATCCTAAAGGTGTAGTAATAGCAAGATCTGAAGATAGGGGAACTGATGCAGTTGGTAAGGTGTTGCAAAAGTGGTGGAGATAAAAGAATGAGAAGCACCAGTATCGAATAGCATGAATGCAGGACGAGAACAAATTTGAAGAGTACCTTCCATAAGCCCGTCATTTTGATCCTTGGGCGCTTCTTCTTCATCTATAACTGCATTGAGGCGAGCCTGCCTCCTACGTCCTCTGTTATTTGATTGATCTTTCATAAGGGGGCAATCTGGCACACGATGCTCCCTACTTCCACAGCGCAAACAAGCACCTAGGCGCTTCCAGCATTCTTTAGTCGAGTGGCCGAATTTCTCGCAAAAGGTGCACGCCGAGGCGACTTGCTCCTTCTCTTCTTTAACCTTTTTACTATTCTTTTGGGAACTTCCACCGTTCCGGTTCCTTGATCTTTTCTTGTTATCACGGCTTTTGTATGGTTCCGTGATGCTAAACTTCTTTTATAATACCGATCTGAGCGCCGGCTACATTCTTCTCCCTTTCCTTTCAACCTTTCGACCTTCTCTAAGGTCCTCTCGCACAAATATGCCCTTTGAACCATCTCCGCATAAGTGCGGATGTTCTGTGTCCCCAGTTGCTGAATGAAACCGGGCCGTAACCTGTCCATAAATCGGTTCGCCTTTAATAATTCCATACTAATAAGGTGTGATGCATATGGTGCTAGTCTTGAAAACTGCAACTCGTACTCTGCTACTGACATCATCCCTTGACGAAGGGAGGCAAACTCCATAGCCTTCCTTTCCTTCACATGTTTGGAGAAATACTTGGCATGAAATAAAGTGAGAAAAGCATTCCATGTATGTGGCGCATCGGTCGGAGGTGCCGGAACCGACTTCCACCAAGTACGGGCATCCTTATTCAATTGGAACGTTGCTAGACGGACTTTCTCCTGATCAGTGCATTGTATGACATCAAATATACGATTCATCTCATCGATCCAATTTTCTTCTTCGTCTGGATTGGAAGATCCATAGAAACGCGGAGGATTTAGACTCTGGAAATTGCGATGAAGGTCACCAGCCCTTGCCCCTACACCACCTTGTGCTATAGTCTGCAATGCCTGGGTGAGGCCGGCAACAGTTTGTTGCATACCGTCCCAATCTATACGATGAGCCATTTGGAAAATAGGGTAACTGAGAGAAAACAACAACTTGTTATTTTTCATGAAATTGGAATGAACAGAATAATTCTTAAAGCTAATTAGTTATCTTATCCCGGGTTCTACCCAATCCTCACATGGGTGTGAAATTTCTTCCTTAGTTCATAGGCATGGGTCCTTAAACCTTGGACTTATCCTATGACATGATTCTTTTCCTTAAGTCCTGAGACTTAGGCTCTGATACCAACTTAACAATCACGCCCCGAGCCTTTATTACAGCGGAAGACTCGCTTGGGGAGCGCGAACAGCCGGCATGGTAAGCCTCTTACAAGCAAGAATCAATCAGAGCGCGAGACAATCATACAAGTAAATGCAATTGCACAGGATTTAATCAACTTCAACTTCATATCATAATGCTTAATATTCAAAGATACAATCACTAATTTGATTTTCATTCTACTAGACTCAAGAAATAAAAAAATTACATTGACTCAATCTAGACATTATAAACTTCCTATGTCTTCACTCTTGAATTAACAACATTCAATCGCTCTCGGACCCGCTACTTGAATCACCCGAATCCGAATTCGAACTATTCCCATCTCCTAAAAAAACATTTAAAAATCAAAAAAAATGAAAAATGCAAAGGTCGTCTTATTCAAAACCCCAATTATGACATCTCCCAGTAGGTATCTTCGCATCAACATGAAGGCACTATTAAAGTAATTAACAATTTAGCTTTAAGGAATAAGGTAAAATCATGCGAATGCGAATCGATCACACGTTTAAACCAAAGTAACAAGATAATCATGTAAGATAGAATGATCAAGAATGAACTAGCAAGAATGTAACAAGAACATGATATTGGCCTTCCATGAACAAGAATGTAACGAGATTGTACTAGCAAGCCACATATTCATCACACTAGTCTCTTTTGAGTACATAGTTCGTGAATTCCTGTGGAATATCAAGCAAGAAAGTCATGTCGTGCCGTGGATCTTCACTTATTTATAGAAATAGTACTCCCAGCGCAATGCGACGCCAGTAGCATCATACCCCATGGTTTATAAAATAGTATGTTTCTAGCAATCAGCCGAGGGGACTAGCATAGAGCCCTTGAACACAATCAGTGCTCGATCGCATCTTCAGTTATAAATTAAGCTACTTCCACGCATGTAACAGTAAAGTATGGCCAAGAATGGAATAAGTTCAATAATTTCATGATAATAATAATCAATAAATGAATGCTTTAATTTGAATATACGAGATCAAGAATGACATTTAAACTATGTTATGCTTATAGAATAAATCGGTAGCATAACGGTATATTTCCTTAACTTTCATCCATTGCATTAAGTCTATTAAGCAATATGATAAGTTCTAGATCATCAAGGTTTGTCTAGAATCATTGAAATATCAACCCTTGGTCAAACCTTGGGTTAACATATACAAGCTATGTAACAGTCGTTTGCTGGGCCGTTACACTATGTAATGCGTCCATAATGGGCCGTTACAGTGACCAGAGTCTAGCATACTAGTTTAGACTTAGTGAAATGTGACGGTCGGGCATTGGGCCGTTACGTGAGTCTGACGGTCCAGTGTAAGGCCGTTACATTACAAGATCCAGAAAACAACGATAGTGTATTCTAGGTATTGGGCTTTGATGGTACAACCAACTCGGCGTCCTAGTGGGAATCCCAGGCTCGCGGAGAATTACGGAGGCCTTGAAACAATGATTTCCTAGTCCATTTGAAGGAATATCCAATAGAGAGGTCCTCATGTCCAAGATGGTGTTCCTAAAGTGCAAAGTGTGAACTAATGGCAACATATCAGAATATGTGCCATGTACTTATAGAAATGACTCTATTGACAGAGAGAGATATGTATAATCAGTGCGAAATCATGATGAAAAACTCTGTCAATACAACGTTAAAAAGTCATGCTTTATAATACAAAACTATATAATTTGGCTTCATGAAATTAACATAACTCAAGTAAAAGTGAGATACCAAAACAGGCAATAACTAATATGAATAATTAAATAACCTTAGAATCACATGATAAGTTTAAAACTTAAGTAACTAGGCTTAACAATAAATAACATTGGCAAGTTATATTCTGTCTTAGGGTTGGCAGAACACAGACTCTGACGGTCTGGAGGTGGGGCGTCACAGTGAACGTGACGGTCAGGAATCTAGCCGTTACATGAACGTAATGCGTCTGTCCCAGTGCGTTAGAGACAACAGTGAAAATCTAAAACAGCAGGGTGTGTGACGGTCTGTCGTAGGGCCGTTATATGAGTGCGACGGTCCTACGCTGATGCGTTACAGTGTCTGCTGAAAGAAAACTAGATAAAACATAAAGAGATCGATTCATATCATGTCCATAATTAAAAATACCATGAATATCTAGACATGATAACGTAGTGTAGGCCAACTACATGCTTAGGTATAAATGAATTAGACAAGATACATCTTTGGCATGTCCAATTAAGGCTAAGGGATGCATGTAATGCATAGAAGTAGTAAAATCATGAAATCAACGATCTATAATGCATGGAAATCACTTGAACCAGAGTGCTTTTAGTCCTATCAGGTTATTTTTTCCATTCATGAGATAACCTACCTCTTAACTTAGGCTGTTGCTTCTGATTTGGATTGAGAACCCTGCCCTAGATTTCCTTTTTCTGTGACTTTTTCAGCAACCTCCTTGGGCTCTAACTCCACGACCTCTTGACCTAAAGATGTTAAATTTGGAGGGGAGTTAGTCTAAAGTATTGTAAACAAATACTTCTAAAGAGCTTACCTGAGATAATGACTCCTTACCTTGATTCTTTACGTCCAAAAAGTAAGGGTCGCACAGTTCAGAACTATGCCCTATTTATAGAGTTTAGGCTAGGGTTTGAGGATTAGATCGATTCTAGAGTCCTTTTTGGGTCATAATCTAATCTCTAAGAGTCCTCAGTATTATTATAACTCTTCCCAAGTCGATCCTTAGTGGATAAGAGTCCAAAGTTTTAATCTTTGTACTTGTTCTTTCTTTTACGGAACTAACAGGATGTAACGGTCTACGGCCAGTGCGTTAGAGGCATGTGACGGTCTCGCGATAGACCGTTACATTACTCGTTCCCAGAGTTCAAAGGAAATCAAACTCTTCAGTGTTTTAGGGTTCATAGAGTGTGACGGTCGCCGACATATGCGTTACATGACTGTGACGGTCGTCCGATGGACCGTTACAGTCAACGTGAGTAGAGTTCTAAATTGATCAAACTCTTCTATTCATTATCCGCCTAATTATCTGTATTAAGTTGTATTTATCCTTATAATTCCGAGGATAAGCTTAATAACCTTCTAGAATATGGGCCAAACTAAATGGGCCTGATCTTAAAACCCTTTAGACTTTAATTAAGTGAGTTGGGTTAATTGATTAACACCATTTGGCCTTATATTGATTAATAACTCCAAATTAGTCCATTAATTACTAATAATGCCAAAAAATTATTAATTAAATTCTGGGGCACTACACGAGTTCCTCTCGGTGGCCGTGTTCTGGGTTTTACAGCCTCGCCTTTCCCTTGCTTTTGGCTTCCCTTGCTCTTAGCCTGTTCCCTACTCCTGCTGTTCCTGTTCTTTTTACAGCTTTGTAGTGTAGTTTTCCTGCTTTACTACACCTGCTATTTTCGTTGTTGTTGTTCCGTGTTACTATGTGTTTTTCAGTGGGGATCCGCGTGACCCCTACTGAGCCAGTGACACAAGGCTCACCCCTACTTTTTAGGTGGGGTGACATCGTTCGTTCTGCTTCCGTGTGGTTCTTGGTGCGCGTGCTCGTTGCGTGTCGTTGTGGCCAGTTGGTACCTACGTCGGGCTTCCCCCGACTTCTCGGTACGTCTTTTCTTTTCTGTTGACTGTACTTGCTAGACTTGCTGTCTTTAGCTTTGGACTCGACTCTGGTGTATAATTGTTAAAATGAAACTGTTAATTAAAAATTAATTTTATTTCTTCTACTTTAGCAAACCAATCTAATGAAATTTAATTGCTTATTGTTATATCTCTGTGGCTTCAATGTACTCTACACATACCTTTCATCCCTTCGGAGCTTTACCGCTCTTGGGAGGCCTCGCGGGTTCCTTGTGGTATCATGTGTATTCGGTAGTCCTACCGGGTATACCTGGTATCCGGAATCCGGGTCGCTACAGCTGGTATCAGAGCAGTGTTCTGAGATGTTCAGAGTTCTTTTCTGAGCTATCAGAGCATTGTTGTGTGAAATACATGGGAATCCGAGATATACAGTATCCAGAGTCCTGAAAGTCCAGTACAGTCTTCAGCTGGCTTCGATTTGCGATTCTTTATCACGTTGTTTTCTTCGTATGTTGTCTTGTGCGTGTTGTCCTGGCGCTGTACGAGATGGCCCTGCTGTCGTCAGGATGTGACGAGGTGTTTCTTTTTCGTCGTTGTGTTTGTTTTGATCAAGTTGTACTTGGCAGAGTTCGCCGAAAGGCTTGAATCTACAGTACGTTGTTCGAGGTTTTCTCTGTATGTTGTTCAGGTTGCTGTTGACCTTTGGACTTGGTTTGATGACCGTGCACGTTCTCATGTTGTCTTGGTCGTCCTGGCTTGAGTCTGTTCAACTCCTGATGTGTTTCGCTTCTATTGAAGTGCTCGGTTAGATTCCGTGTTTGAGAAGTTGCTCAGGCAAGCTAGGATTTTCCCTTCCTGGTGAGCTTTTGTGGTTGAGCTTAATTGCTTCTCATCCCTTCTGGTGGAATCTTCTCGAGGTTTGCCTTGGAATTGCTGTCTTAGTGATGCCGTTGTCCTATGTCTGCTTAAGTGTGGATAGTTTTGTTCTGAGCCTGATCTGCTCTGTGCTATACGGTTGCTTGGCTTTGGACTCCATCATGGTGTTAAGAGCTGTCGTGCACCATGTTTGTCGTGCCGTGTCCAGCGGCCGACGTGTTGTGAAGGCTCATTTATCATTTTCAAGACGTAAAGGTAAGCCGAGATTAGCCTTTTCCTTGTGCTTTGTGCTGAAGCTGGTACTCTTCTCTTGTTGCACTTGGGCTCCTGGTAATTGATTGTTCGCTGGATCGGTACTCGTGGCGTGTTGTTTACGATCTTCATAGATTGCAAAGGCGTCTGGTGTGTGCTGAGATGCGATTGCCGAGGTCGTTCTGATGCCTGTGTGCGCTGTTGAGTGCGTAGCTGAAGCGTGTGGGCTGATTACCCACGGGTCGAGAGATCTGTTGCTTCTCGATGTGACTTCATCTTGGCTTCCTATGCCTCGATATCGTCTGTTGCCATGCCGTTGCTGGTGGTTTTCAGCTGTTGACATTGGCATTTGTGAGTGTTGGGGAATTTGTCGGCATTCCTGCTGACTGAGTACCCTCTACTCTACGTTTTTTCTCTTGGGTGTTGTGCTCTCGAGGCATGTTCATAGTCCTTGAGTTGCATTCCCCGAGATTGTTAACGTTTCCCGTTGTCGTGGGTCTTTTCTTGGTGAGCAGTCTGATGCGTGACCCGTCCCTTGTGGTCGTGTGCTCAGCTATTCCTGTGCCTTGATGTGACCCTGCTTGCAGTTGTGTTCCATGGTTTTGTGTTCAGAACGGAACCAAAAATTCTGCAAGTGATGCTGTTGCTGTTGGTGTTTTGGCGCTGTTTCTCTATGATTTTGTGCTTCTGTTTTGGACCAGGTCTTGTCGGTTTGCCTTACTGTACTCTTTCTCCTTAGAGTTAGCTTGCGACTCGATCAGATATGATATCTGAGAGAGGACTGACTTGATTATGTTTGCGGTCTAGCAGTGCTGTTGTCGTTGGCGTCCTGTGTGCCGGGTGTTTCTTGTTGCCTTTGGCATTGGAGCCGATGTTGTGGTCGAGCTGTCAGCTGAGAGAATTATGTCTCCTTGTTTAAGCTGATACTCGCCGTGTATGTCGTTTCGCTTCTTCGATGTCTGTTGTTGGGGTAGTCGTGTCTCTTTCCCCTGCGAGACGTAAGCGACGTTGCCTTATTTCGGAGGTGTCGGACTTGTGTCGTGCTCGACCCAGAGCGTGTGCCGGTGATTATGGTCTGACGATGTCCCTCTAAGCTGTGTTCTCTCGAGATTTGTGTCGTTTCCGTGGTTGTGCTATTGGGTTATTCTTCCCTGTTTCTCCTTTGTTAGTCCTTAAATTTCGAGGATGAAATTTCTTAAAGGAGGGGAGGATGTAATGCCCTGGATCCTTGGTAGATATTTATTGGATCTTTCAGATTTGTTTCGGTGAGTTTCGGTTCGCTTTTGTGGCTTCCGAGTTGAGCTTTACGAGCCGTGTGGGTTTTTCTCTCGTACTAGTTACGGAACCCTACTGTGAGTTTAATTGTCAGTTCATCGACTCGTGAATGCTGCAGCGACGATGTGCTCTTCGAGCCGGTCGTTTCGACTATTTTTGCGTATTTTTTGGAGATAGGGCCTAAAATCGGATTTTTCAGAAATAAGGAAAATTCCTAATTTCTTTTCCTATTTCTTTTCCTTCCTCTCTCTTCCCTTCTCATTTCGCCGCCACCGTCTCTCTCTCCCATTTTCTCTCCTCTCGAGCTTCCTCAGCTTCGGCTGCAGACGGAGGACCTAGGAGCGAGTGTTGGAGATGCTGTGGAGCTGATTGGGTGCGCGACGGGGCGAGGATGGAGTGGTTTTGGCGCGATCCCGAACGATGGATTCAAAGCTGATGTTTGAGCTCGCGGCGCTGTTTTCGGCTCGGTTTAGTCCTTTCGGGGCACGGTTTCTTCGGTGGAGGTAGGGAGATGGATCGCCACTTCCTCCTGCACGTTTTCCCTACTTCTGTGCGTTGTTTGGTGCTCGATCGGGTGAGATCGGGCCGGTTTAGTGAAAATCGTAGTTTTTGGGGTTTTCAGGGTTCGCCGGAAAACGGCAACCATTCATGGTGTGGTTAGTGTCAAACTGACCGTTGGGATGTCTGGATCCCATTCACGTAAGTTTCATGTCGATCGGTGGTCATTCGAGGCCGGTAGGAGTCCGGGAACCACGGTGACTCGTTTAGGGTCGATTTGTTCAAATCACCCTGATCTTGCATTTTAGCGCGTGCATGTGGGCTTTTTAGCCTCTCGATGTTGTTTTTCATCGTCTAGCTTTGTTTCCCCTGCGCTTCGGCGTGAATGGGGCGTGGAACGGGCCGATTTGGCGTTTCCACTGTTTTCCCGCCATGACCGGTGTAGCGGTCGTTCCAGGGACCGTCACAGTCCTTGACGGCCCTACGACAGACCGTCACATCGTCTGGGCATTTTTAAATTTTTCATGGCTGAGTGAGCGTGACGGTCATGTCCCTGATCGTTACACTCCCCTGACGCGTCCCGGCTGGTGTGTCACAGCCATTGTGCCTTTTGTGTTGTGTTTGAGGCGGTTGCTCTGGCGGCACTCCCCTAGTGCGTCAGAGTGGTTTAACGCGCCTGCCCCAGGCCGTTGCACTCTGTTTGACCGCGTTTGACTGTTTAGGTCGGTTCCACTGATGTGCCTGCCCTGGTGCGTCAGGCTTGTGTAACGCGCCTGTCCCAGGCCGTTACATTCCATTTGGTTGAGCTGGGTGGCTGTGTCTGTTGGTTCTAACGGCCCGGCCCCCGTACGTCACAGTGTTGTAACGCGTCCGCCGTGGACCGTTACGTGCTATTTGTCTGAGGTTTCAGACTTGGGCCTGTTGGCTCTGACGCGTCTGTTCCTGTGCATTAGGTTGGCGTAACACGCCTGTTGTCGTGCATTAGGCCGTTGTAACGCGCCTGCCCTGGCGGGTTACGCTGTTCGCATTTTGGTTTCGAACGTGTTGGCTCTGACGCGCCTGCCCTGTTGCGTCAGGCTCGTGTAACGGCCCAACGCTAGACCGTCACGTTTGAGTAACGGTCTAGGAGTGGTGCGTTATAGTCTTTGAGTTCCGGTTTCCATGTTTTGATTTCTGATTGTCTTGGCTTGTCCTTGTAGCCTGCCCGCTTTCCCGTGGATGTCTCTGGACGTCCTATGAGGGCTAAGACTACGTTATAAGGTAGCCAGGAGTCTTCTTGCTTGAGGTAGGATTTTCTATCCTACTATTGAGTGTGTCTTTGTCGGGTTCTAGTCAACCCGGGGTGACCCAGTGGTTGACAGGTGACCTTGTGTGGGTGTCTCAGCGGTTTTGTCCAGTCTGAGACACTGGTTCTGGATGCCTCGAGGTATCGTCTTACCTTGGTTTATGTGTCCAGGCGTGTCTGAGGGTCCTCGGTGTTCCCTCAGGTCTCCGTGAGCCGTTTCCTGCGGAGTGTCATGTCTCGTGGCTTAGGATTAGACCGATTGGCGGCTTGTTCCGCTGTTTGTGACCATCTTGCCTTTGAGTCGTCCGACTCATGGATCGTTAGGTTGTAGGTCTAGTAGACTAGTCCTGAGTCTGTCGGCAGTGGTCGTACTGCCAGTGGGTGCTCTGTAGAGCGTCTGACAGTGCGTCCTAGCTGTCTGTACTCTAGCACCTGTGTTTTAGAGTCTCTGTGTCTTGTGAGCCTCCTTTTATTGTAGTCCTAAGGCCTTTGAGTTGCCGACCCGCCTGCGGATGGCGGAGGGGTGTTCCTGACATACGGTTTGCAAGCTATTTTCCGTGGGCTCCTGTGTGGTAGTAGCGTCCGCTACGGGGAGATAACTAGCTAGAGGGCCTGGCTTGGGCACAAAGCTTGTGTGTGCACACGTGGTCAGGGGCGGTTGGACTGGTGCCGACGAGCGTGACCCTGACTAGTTACTTGTTACTGTGGTACTGCGGTTCTGCTTTCCGTGGGTACTGTTGTTCTTCCTCGGACTCGGAACGGTGGTTCCTTGGACCTGGTTCTGAGAGTGTCTTAGTCCCTATCGGCCCTTGTGACGACAGCATTGATGAGACACTTGTGGCGCAGCATAAGACGTCAGTGGACGCAGCTGGCTGTTCTTTTTGCGAGGAGGTGCTTCCGTCACGTGACGCATGACTCTCGGCATTTTTTTGTGCGTCGTGACCTTCCCGAGTTAGCCTTTCTATGGCCCTACTCGAGGTCAGTGTGACGTTGCGTGCATGATGTTCTAAGTCGTGTGTGTCGTCGTGTCTGTTGTGTCGGTCTTTTATCCGTCCGTGCAGGTCTTCGTCTTAGGCCTGGCGTCGTGTCGGCAGATCGATAACTCCTGACTTTGTCAGATCAGAGTCGCCCTTCTGTTGCTGCTTGGAGTAGCTTAGGGAGCCGAGTTCCTCTTGGTGGCCGTGTTCCGAGTTTTACGACCTCGCTTCCCCCTTGTTTCCCCTACGCTTCGACGTGAATGGGGCGTGGAACGGCCCGATTTGGCGTTTCCACTATTTTCCCGCCGTGACCGGTGTAGCGGTCGTTCCAGGGACCGTCACAGTCCCTGACGACCCTACGACAGACCGTTACAGCGTCTGGGCGTTTTTAAATTGTTCGTGGTTGAGTGAGCGTGACGGTCATGTCCCTGACCGTTACACTCCCCAGATGCGTCCCGGCTGGTGCGTCACAACCATTGTGCCTTTTGTGCTGTGTTTGAGGCAGTTGCTGTGACGGCACTCCCCCAGTGCGTTAGAGTGGTCTAACGTGCCTGCCCCAGGCCATTACACTCTGTTTGACCACGTTTGACTGTTTCTGTTGGTTCCTCTGACGTGCCTGTCCTGGTGCGTTAGGCTTGTGTAACGCGCCTGTCCCAGGCCGTTACATTCTATTTGGTTGAGCTGGGTGGCTGTGTCTATTGGTTCTAACGGCCCTGCCCCCGTGCATCACAGTGATGTAACGCGTCCGCCGTGGACCATTACGTGCTGTTTGTCTGAGGTTTCAGACTTGGGTCTGTTGACCCTAACTCGTCTGTTCCCGTGCGTTAGGTTGGCGTAACGCGCTTGTTGTCGTGCGTTAGGCCGCTGTAACGCGCCTGCCCTAGCACGTTACGCTGTTCACGTTTTGGTTTCGAGCGTGTTGGCCCTGACGACCCTAGGCGGGCGCGTCAGAGCTGTGTAACGCGCCTGGTTTAGGCCGTTACATGCCCTGTGCATTTTAGGCGTTGGTTAGGGCGTTGTCTGTGATGGATCCCCTTGCGACCGTCACGTTTCTGTAGCACGTCTGTTCTAGACCGCCACAGTCTTGTTCCTCTAGAGTTTAACGGCCTAGCATTAGACCGTCACGTTCGAGTAACGGTCTAGGGGTGGTGCGTTGCAGTCTTTGAGTTTCGATTTTCGTTGTTTCGGTTTCTGATTGTCTTGGCTTGTCCTTGTAGCCTACCCGTTTTCCCGTGGATGTCTCCTGACATCCTATGAGGGCTAAGACTACGTTGTAAGGTAGCCAGGAGTCTTCTTGCTTGTTGTAGGATTCTCTTTCCTACTTTTGTGTGTCTTTGTCGGGTTCCGGTCAACCCGGGGTGACCCAGTGGTTGATAGGTGACCTTGTGTGGGTGTCTTGGCGGTTCTGTCCAGTCCGAGACACTGGTTCTGGATGCCTCGAGGTATCGTATTACCTTGGTTTGTGTGTCCAGGCGTGTCTGAGGGTCCTCGGTGTTCCCTCAGGTCTCCGTGAGCCATTTCCTGCGGAGTGTCGTTTCTCGTGGCTTAGGATTAGACCGATTGGCGGCTTGTTCCGCTGTCTATGATGATCTTGCCTTTGAGTCGTCCGACTCAAGGATCGTTACGTGGTAGGTCCAGTTGCATTGCCCTGAGTCTGTCGACAGTGGCTGTGCTGCCATTGGTGCTTCGAAGTACGTGTCGTGGGGCGTTCTTGCCCGCTTGTACTTCAACACTTGTGTTTTGAGTCTCTGTGTCATGTGAGCCTCCGTTTGTTGTAGCCCTAAGGCCTTTGAGTTGCCGACCCGCCTGCAGATGGCGGAGGGGTGTTCCCGAGACACGGTTTGTAAGCTAGTTCTGTGGGCTCCCATCCAACGGTAGCGTCCTACCGAGGGAGAAAACTAGCTAGAGAGCCTTGCTTAGGCTAGAGCCAGTGTGTGCACACGTGGTCAGGGGCTTTGGACTTACGTCGACGGGCGTGACCCTGACTGGTTACTTGATGCTTTTGTTCCTGTTTGGTTCAGCGTGCGTCTGCGACTCTGCCGTGGTTTCAGCGGTACCGTAGGCGAGACACTTGTGGCGCAGCATAAGACGTCAGTGGACGTAGCTGGCTGTTCTTTTTACGAGGGGGTGCTTCCGTCACGTGACGCGTGACTCTCGGCGTTTCTTGTGCGTCGTGACCTTCCCGAGTTAGCCTTTCTGTGGCCTTACTCGAGGTCAGTGTGATGTTGCATGCACAACGTTCTAAGTCGTGTGTGCCGTCGTGTCTGTTGTGTCTGTCTTTTGTCCATCCGTGCAGGTCTTCATCTTAGGCCTGGCGTCGTGTCGGCAGATCGGTAACTCCTGACTTTGTCAGATCAGAGTCGCCCTTCTGTTGCTGTTTAGAGTAGCTTAGGGTGCCGAGTTCTTCTCGGTGGCCGTGTTCTGGGTTTTACGGCCTCACCTTTCCCTTGCTTTTGGCTTCCCTTGCTCTTAGCCTGTTCTTTACTCCTGCTGTTCCTATTCTTTTTACAGCTTTGTAGTGTAGTTTTCCTGCTTTACTACACTTGCTGTTTTTATTGTTGTTGTTCCGTGTTACTGCGTATTTTTCAATGGGGATCCGCATGACCCCTACTGAGCCAGTGACACGAGGCTCACCCCTACTTTTCAGGTGGGGTGACGTCATTCGTTCTACTTCCATGTGGTTCTTGGTGTGCATGCTCGTTGCGTGTCGTTGTGGCCAGCTGGTACCTGCGTCGGGCTTCCCCCGACTTCTGGGTACGTCTTTTCTTTTCTGTCGACTGTACTTGCTAGACTTGCTGTCTTTAGCTTTGGACTCGACTCTGGTGTATAATTGTTAAAATGAAACTATTAATTAAAAAGTAATTTTATTTCTGCTACTTTAGCAAACCAATCTAATGAAATTTAATTGCTTACTATTATATCTCTGTGGCTTCAATGTACTCTACACATACCTTTCATCCCTTCGGAGCTTTACCTCTCTTGGGAGGCCTCGCGGGTTCCTTGTGGTATCACGTGTATTCGGTAGTCCTACCGGGTATACCTGGTATCCGGAATCCGGGTCGCTACACGTAATGGTCAAAGTACAATTGGTGCATGCCACGGGACAACTCCGACGCACTGGTCGGTCCCCGGGTCGATGCGTGATGAACGAACACATATGTGTTTTACAGAGAGCTCCTCCCGTGGCGTAGGCCATGGCCAAGATGCTGAACAGGGGCCTGTGACTGGATGACTGGATGACTGGATGACTGGGAGGATGCATCGATCCGACGTCTGGGCGAGGGTCGATCACGACTCGAATTGAGCGATCAGACATGGCCTCGTGACTGCGAGTGGGCCTGATATCATGGCACGCGTGTGGTTGCAATTGGCAGGCGCGCAAGGGGAAATCTCGACATGAGGGGACGTCCGCCCATATCACAATGTCTCACATACGGTGGGTATTGACTTGTGTGTGACGGCTACATACGGCGTGAGGGGAGTGCGAACGACATACCCCCGACGTATTAGACCGCCGAACAAGTTACCCACACATAATTCTCCTTAGCTCGCTGCTCGGAGCCGCGCTTGAAGTCCTGTGCTTGCTGGGTGCCAGACGATCTTATGTGTCTTGCTGGATTGGATGCCTTGGATGCCCTACCCCTTGAGCTCCTAAGGGGTTTTTATAGGGGAAGTTGAGGGGTCACAAGGGGTTTACGCGAACCAGCTAAGGGGGGTGAGCTGGTCCGCGTAAACCCAAGTGAATAGTGTCACTAGGTTACACAGGTTGAGAGAGAGTGGAAGGGGTTCACGCGGACCAGCCAGGGGGCCTGAGCTGGTCCGCATAAACCCCCCTTGGATGGGGGTTTACGCGGACCAGCCAGGGGGCCTAGGCTGGTCTGCGTAAACCCCCCGACGGGGTTTAGGCGCTCCGATCTTTTTTCTTTTTGAGAAAAAATAAATTTTTTTTTGAAATTGAATGGGGGTTTACGCGGAGCAGCCAGGGGGGCCTGGCTGGTCCGCCTAAACCCCCCCCCCCCAGGGGAGGTTTAGGCGGGTTCGATCCAAGGAGAGAGGGGGGGCGGTCCCCACCCTATTAAATCTGATTTTTGGGTCTCTTTTCTTCCTAATTTAACTAAGAAAGAAAAGGACAAGTGGGTGGAAGGATACGCGGAGCTCGCGGAGGCTTGTGTGCGCATCGACTTGCGAAATCCCCGTGTGCTGCCGCTTCGTGCTCCCACGTCCACGTGTCGACTCCTCGAACCGGTACGGCACACAAACCGCGTTGTAGGACCATAATTGGACGTACCGGGTTGAGTGGGGTCGTGGGACCACCAGGCTGGAGGGAGGGGCGCGGCCCCCAGGGAGTTGGCCCTCCCTGGGGCGGGTGGCCATGCCCCGGTGCGAACTGGCCCTGGGCTGGCCGTAACCCCGAGGGATGGCCCCCGGGGGTCTTCTTGTGTTGCCTGGGGATGTTCTTTGACGGGATTTGAACTCCGGGAGGCTGGCATGGGCCCGTAGGGCCGTTGTTCTTCGAGTCGGAGTAGCCGCTCGCAAGGTGTTCGGGGCAAATGCCCGACACACCCCGGGTTGCCGAATGAGCCGCGTAGGTGGCCGACGGGCCTTGGATTTGGCCTAGGGCCAACGGTAGAAGTCCATAGGGGTTGGGAGGAGGCACCTTGAACCCATGGGCCTTGCCTCGTGTTACGTGCCATGTTGTACGGCGGGTTGGTGGGGTAGACTCGGGTTGGCCCGAGAGCTATGTTCAGTGGCTCGTTGCCACGCGTCTGAGGGTTGGTAATGGCCCCGACTTATTGGGGGGTCGTTGTAGGACCCAATTGGTGTACTGGAACCATGGGGTGGCCCGTGGGTTGGTGTAGAAGGGTTGAAATGCACGCACCCACAAGGTGTTCGGCAGAATACCGAACACACGTGCGTGAGCCGTATGCACGTGCTGCGGGCCTCCAAGGCCTGTGGTTGACTTGCTCGGGTCTCCCTTTGACCTTGGAGGGTTGAATGAAGAGTCTCGGAGTGGGCCCGTGACTCTTTTACTGGATGCCACGTGGCGTGACTTAGCGTCGGGGCGCCCCCGGGTGGTCCCGGGCGGCCATATAGGGTACGGGCAGGGCCCGTATGAGAGTGGCCGGGGTTAACCCCGGACCATTACTTGTGTCACCACGTGTCACGGCAAGTTGGTCGGGACCCCTGTAGGAACCCACAAGGTTGTAGAAAGGGCTGGATAGCCCGTGCCTTGTAGGTGTTCGGGGAAATGCCCGAGCCCTTACTCCTTATTGTTTTAGCTGGGAAATGGTCCGGGTACAACAAATGCCCCCCACGGGGCCTGCGTCGGAGGCGGGGACGAGGCCGTACGGCCCGTGAAACCTTCCTTCTGAGTTGTTGTATTTGTATTTTGACGCTTCATATGTCTTTGTTTTGATGTGTTGTACATGTGGATTTTCTGGTATGCTGACTATTTTTCTGGGTGCCTTGTCTTGCAGCTATGGCACGCTTCGGCAGAGACGGGCGGGTCCCGAGGCGGATGGCTCGGGAGGAGGATCACTGGGTGCAACAGACTGATCGATCGATACGCCCTCTAGATGCACCCGTGATCACCGTGGATGGTATAGAGCAGCTGGACCGGGGCCATATGGTGGTGGCTGAGGGTCCGATTGGTGAGAGGACAGCTGGAGCAGGGGCCTTGGAGGTGGCCAAGATTCTGGAGATGGGAGATTTGTACAGTTACGACTGGAGCGGGGGTTATCCATTGGAGTTCCCCCTGGATCGTCATTTGCTTGAATTCATTCGTGGCTATGTCCCTCCTGGCGTGGAGGAGGGCGACTCGTAGATTTCGGGAGCCTGCCGCCGGCTTGAGCAGGCCATCTTGAGTGGCAGGGACAGCCTGCTTGGTACCACTTTCTGCAGCTATCCGAGCTTTTCAGAGGACTACTAGAGGTAGCACCAGCTTCCCAGTGTTGATTGCCTGGGGTTCTTTGGCATGGCAGAGCAGTCCGGAGTCAGAGTTGGGCCGATTGGCCCCGCTAGCTGGGATTTGCACGGCCACCATCGCACGGAGACGGAGGGAGTTATTGGGTTGGTATTGGAGCCTGCTGGTGTGCAGTACGCTGGAGAGGGCTACGATGACCACAGTATGCTGAATGGAGTCATGCGGCAGACCGTCATTAGCTGGTATAGCCGCCAGACAGTGATCCCGTCACATTACTACCGCCAGGGTGCCACAGAGTGGTTGATGGGGATTGTCCACCACTACCGGGTGTTGCTGGATCGAGCTGGGATCAGGTACGCAGTGACTGCCACTCTGTATGTGTACCTGTGCTACACTGGATTACTGCAGGGCCTGCTGGAGCGTTTCAACCATCGTTGGAACACGGTGGCAACAGTAGAGGGAGAGACCAGCCTTGACTTGTGGTCTTTGTTCAGGATATCTGGCTTGCCGATTATTGGCGAAGGGTACGAGGAGGTAGTGCTGGATGACCTCCACCGCAGTCATACTGACGGACTGGGAAGATACCGAGTGCCTTATAGTTATCGGTATCTGATAAAGTCCTAGAGATATTTAGCTCTCGCAGGGAGAGAGAGAGCCGCACAGACTGCCCGGGTGCCGCTGAATGTGTGGGTTCGCCATTTCTACAACGGGCCGTTTTGCTTTTACCAGGAGTTTGCCAGGGATCAGACTCCGTGGGAGGAGTACACAGAGGTGGAGCTATGCTTTCGGACGTACTCCAGATATGTGTATGCACCGCGGGAGGGGTGGAATCTCCATGGTTTGCTAGACGTGACATATTTTGCAGCGTATCTGGCATATTGGCTGGCGACTTTTGTAGTTCCTCACGGAGAGGATGGGCTGTTGCGAGCCGAGTTGTTGTGGACGGCTTGCTTGTTGGCTGAGGGGCGACAGTTAGCTCTAGCTCCTATTGCACTGGCTAACATTTACCAGGGGCTTGGAGTTCTGGCGGCACACTCAGCGCTGAGGGAGAGGAGTATACTTCTGCCGACCCACTACCTTAGTGTGTGGGCTGGGCTACTGTTCCCGGGACTGGTGACACGAGGTACTGTGGCAAACCCGACGGCACCACTTTTATTCAGCTTTACTGGGTAGCCGAATGGAGATGCAGAGGAGTAGCTTGAGGGGGCCAGGAGGGCCCTTTGTTACCTGCCCGCCCTAGGCTAGAAGGGGCTGCCCTTTGATAGTGCAGCGAGGGACTTTGGCCTCTTTCTGGGGGCTTCAGGTGGAGGGGCAACCAGCGCTCACCCCAATCAGGGGGCGGCCGACACAGGACCACGGACTGAGTGGATACTGAGCACCCGAGCAACTGTGTTGGCATTGCACTGGTCGGTGACGAGTTCCTTGGAGCCGTACTACCCACATCGCTTTACCAGAAACTTCGGGTACGACCAGGGGATTCCGCTGAACAGGGAGTTCCATCTGATGGGCAAGCAGTACAAGGGCAAGGATACCCACCTACTTGCAGCGGCCTGGTGGGATTTCTACTGCCGTCAAGAGTCGGAGCGATTCCCGATGCCGGAGCAGGGACGTCGGGGACGATTTGATGTGCACTATGCCCGGTGGTGGTTCGAGCACAGTCACCTCTACCGATAGAAGGCCTCTGCGTTAAGGAAGGTGGAGGAGAGTCGCTTGCTGAGGAAGGATCTGCCTCACATTGCACTGGATGAGGGGTACTTGAGGACCCGTGTTGCTCAGATCCTTCGAGAGGTTGAGCGGATTGTGGCACAGTGGCCTTGGAGTGGCCGGGGCTCATCTTCTAGGAGCCAAAGCAACGGAGGGGCACTGAAGCCCCTGGGACGGGCATCGGCAACAACGACTGGAGCGAAGATGTCTCGACCGAGGGCACCTAAGGCTTGGTGGACTCAGTTCTTGGCCGATTGCGGCATCCGGGGCAGAGGGTCGCTGGACCGGGAGCTCCCGCACGGGAGCTTCGCTGACACAGCGGTCGATGACTGGAGATGACACATCACCCATGCGATTGGGTCAGCTGGACCTGTGGAGTTCGTGTCCCAGGTTGAGTGCGCACGGACTCCACAGGATATTCGGGAGGCCGTCACGATGGCGGCCTGAGCCTTGGCGATAGGGATGGAGCAGCTGGTGCCTCTACCATTGACCCCCTTTGGGGCTTCAGGTTAGGCTTTGCTCCCTTAGTCTGTTCTCTTTCTTTCATTCTGTAATTCTTAGCTACAGAACTGAGATGTTATATATTGCTGTGTTTGTCAGCAGGTTCTGCGGCGGAGGGTGATTAGCCCTCCACGGGAACATCCTCAGGGAATGGGGATGGAGGTCTGCGGCCTCGGAGGAAATGCCCTCGTGTGGAGGATGCAGTGGTCGAGACTAGTGGGTCGTCTGAGGAACCAAGGACCAGAGAGCAAGTTGAGGAGGAGACGGCCTTGAGTGAGTGTCACCCCGGCTCCTTTGTTTTTTTCTGGTTTAGCCAATATGATTGACTAATTCTATTTTGTTGCACTTGTCTGTCTATCGTAGCTCCACTGGCGGCCGATGTGGAGGTGACCTTTTCGCCCCCTCTAGAGGCAGACTCCCCGCATGCAGAAGAAGCCGGAGGGGAGGTTGACATGGAGGAGCTTATGCACCTGATGAGCGAACCTTTCCCCAACATGGAGGACTTCCTCGACTTCGAGTCGTGGACAGCCACGGGAGGAGCCCGCGCAGGTAAGAGTTTCGAACCTTGGGCATATGCCGCAGCTTTGGTTTGCCTCTGATTATTTGTTGTGACCATCTGGATTATACAGGGGAGGCAGAGGCACCAGGGGCCGGGGCCCTTGCCGGGGCACAGGGTGAAGTGCCTGGCCAGGCCAACGAGCCAGGGCCCATGGTGGCCCATTATTGTCAGGGTGAGTGCCCGACTGCCGTCGAGGGAATCTTCTGGTTGTTGGTGAACTCCTTTTAGCAAGCCAAAATTATTGACTTGACTTATGTTGCTGGTTTGGCAGGCGAGGATGCGGCGACAACCCTGGAGATGATCCGGGAATTGGCGGATGCCGGCCCGTCAGTGGCCCTGCCATCTTTTGGAGATGAGCCCGGACCGGTGACTTTCGTGCCCCCAACCACTATTGAGGACACGTTGGGTAGACCACCGCCGTTGCTGACGAGGGTGCCTCTCCCACCTTTGCCGACCGTAGTGTCGGCCTATACGGTGGGGCTGGTGGAGTCCTCTAGTGTGGGACGATCAGGTATGTAGCTGAGCACTTGATCGCTTTAGGGTGGATTATTTGACTTTCCCACCCGTGCTGAGCTTTGACTGGGATGGATTGCAAGTACCTCTTCCCCTTTGGAGGAAGGAGAGCTCCCTTGAGATACGGACTGGCCATCAGGAGATGAACCTCCCGTCGCAGCTACTGCTGAGGGCGACGAGGAGTTTGTCAACATCGACGGGGTTTCTGAAGGGGACGCCCCTACATGTGAGCTTCTTCCCTAACATTTTTGACTAGGGAGCTATCTTTATGTGAGGCTGGACTTGATAGTGGTGTAATCTGGTTTCTTGATGTATAGGTGCCCCTGATTTTCCCACAACCAGGGGTTCATCGGAGAGCTCGTCTGGCTCTTCAGAGGGTGGCAGCGCCACGATGGAGACTGAGGAGAGCTCGAGCTCGAGTTCTTCTTCCTCTGAGGCCTATTCTGCCGGGGATGCCGAGATGGAGGCGACGCTGGAAGGTATATGCGGCTTCTCCTTGCTTCCGCATTGGCTTTGATACAGAAGTTACAACAGAGAGCTGACATTTTTGTGTTACGTCCAGGACTGGAGTCTGAGGAGGAGCACACGCTGGCTCCCGTCGAGGAGGGTAGAGAGGAGCCCTCCGTCACCCCAATGGCCATTGGGGAGGATCGGGTTGCAGGGGAGTCTTTACCCTCTCCGACTCCGGCAGAGGACATTGCCGTGGTGAAGGAGAGGTTACCTTCACCGACCCTGAGCGGGGAAGTGACAGGCACGGCAGGAGCTTCACCGGGTGAGAGTCAAGACCTTTTTCAGGTTTTTTCACCTTGTCTTGTCATAGGGAAGTCCTGAACATTGTTGATCCGTTTCGTGTTTAATGGGGTTGTGCAGGTCCTTCCGGGGTGCTGGCTGAGATGGGTCACTCTTCTCTCGAGCTGGGGATTGAGTGGCCCACATCCGTTTCACCGCCGTAGGCATTGCTGGATGCCAGTGCAGGTGCAGCCTTACTTCAGCGAGCCCGGGGATACGTAGGGGGTGACCCCCTGCCTTCCCCAGAGGAGCTTCGGCAGCGGCTGTACCACAGCCTCGTATTCCCTCGTGGGCCCTGGATGTCTGGCTTGGCCGGAATCTGGGTAGAGTACCTACGGCTTTGGGAGGCTCAGGAGCAGCGGGCACAGCGACTGGCGGCCATTCGTGAGATACAGGAGCAGTGTGTTCAGCTTGTGTCAGCTGTGACCGAGCAGAGGAAGGTTGCCGACGCGGCCATGTCTCTTGCCCAGGACCGTGCCAAACAGTTGAGCAAGGCGACCAGCAGAGCAGAGGCCCTGCAGAAGGCCTTGGAGGAGCAGCGGCAAGCCGTGGAGCTTGTTAGAGCTGAGTGGCGGACTGCTGAGGCCGGAGCCGAGGCTAATGTTCAACTTGCCTCGGCCTTGGAGGTGGAGCTGGCGACTGTAGAGTCCCGCTTGGCAGAGCTAGAGGGGAGCGAGGCTAGGCTGTGATTGTATCGCTTTCCTTCCCCTTTTTGTTATCTGGACTGTATGTCTTTTTGTTACCCCAAGGGCATCTCTTGGGCTCCCTTTTATAGAGTATCAATGACAAATTCTGGATTTTAGTGTTATTGTTTACTGGGTTGCTCTTCTCCCCAATCTGTGGGATGGGGTTGGATACAAGGGATGGCTGCCACTTACTGTCGGTCGTGCTTGATTGTTTTACACGTACTGGCGTGAGGGGCAGCGGACTGGGTTTTACCCGAAACTGGGGCTGAGATAAAAGACTGGGTGAGGAGAGTGGTGTGACTGGATTTTGGGTACTGGGAACTGAGTGCTGGTTGCTGGGAAGTGAGGAAAAAGCTCTGTGTAGGGTTGGCGTAGGCCCATCAAGACGTGGCGGCCTACTTGGTTAAGGTTGGGAACTGATTCTGTGATATATCAATTGTAGGTTAGCGTTTGAGTGTTGGTTGTTTGTATGTTGTTAGTTGGTAACGTAGCCCTTCTGAACTTGAGAAATTGGGACTGAGCTGGCCGAATGGCCTCAAAAGGTATCACAGCCCAGGGTCGTGATCGGGACTAGTTGGTCCACCCATGGAGGGATTGTGACCGAAACTGGATCTGGGAGCTGGCGGCTAGCCTGTAAGGGCGTGGTAGCCGGTGACCAGGGTTAGAAGCTGGCGGCTGGCTTACGAAGGTGTTGTAGCCGAAGTATCGGGACTGGTGGTTGGCGGCTAGCCTATAAAGGCGTCGTAGTCGAAAACTGGAGTTGAAAGCTGATGGCTGGCCTGTGAAGGTGTTGTAGTCGAAAATTGGAGTTGAAAGCTGGCGGCTGGCCTGTGAAGGCATTTTAGCCGAAGTGCTAGGACTGGGGGCTGGCGTTGGCCTGTAGAGGCGTTGTAGCCAAAGTGCTGGTACTGGAGGCTGGCGGCTGGCCTGTAGAGGCGTTGTAGCTGAAAACTGGAGTTAAAAGCTGACGGTTGGCCTGTGAAGGCGTTGTAGCCGAAACTAGAACTGGAGACTGGCGGCTGGCTTGTAGAGGCGTTGTAGCCGAAACTGGAACTGGAGACTGGCAGCTGGCTTGTAGAGGTGTTGTAGCCGAAGCTGAAACTGGAGTTGGTGATGACCAACCCTCCGGGGTGTGGTGGCCACCATTGTTGTGGAGTGATGTTGAGCTCGCCATCGGAGCGTGTAATAGTCGACGGCTTTGTAAGTGAAGAATAGAGAGGGGGAGAGAGTTTTTTTTTCTTTCTCTTTACTAGCCCTACCGCCCTTGCGGGTTTTCGCCAGAGCTGGCCCCCTTTAGCTTTTTTCGGTGCGCCCTTGCGGGTTTTCACACCAAGGGGTTACCTGATTTTGCCTAAGGCGCCCTTTCAAGTTTTCACCTTAGCTGGGTCAGTGGCAATTTTTGCGCCTAGCCGATTCCTTGTAATGGATTCAACCAGGCCCGCCGGGGTATCTCCATTTTTAACCCCACCCTTTATATATATATATAGGTTGGCCAAACTGAGCAGGAATAATGCAAGATTAACTGGAGATTGAAGGGTTTATGCCATAGCGGCGCAAATGTATTGGAGACTGGCTCTGGGTGAGGTTAACGGCCCACCAAGGAATAGGTGGAAGGTCGTGCTGACTGGTAGGGAGAAGAAGATTTTCTCGTTATCGGCTCTACCGCCCTTTTGGGTTTTGGCTAGAGCCGACCCCCTTTAGCTTTTTTCGATGCTCCCTTGCGGGTTTTCACATCGAGGGATTTCCCGATTTTGCCTGAGGGGCCCTTTCGGGTTTCCACCTCAGCCGGGTTGCTGGCCTTTTTACCCCCAGCCACCCTATTGTGGTGAGGATGACTGGGTCTGCCAGGGCATCTCTATTTTTAACCCCATTTTTTTGTATATATTTTTTTGACTTACCTGTGAGCCTGGCGGCTAGGCTGGTGTTGGTGCATAAGTGCTCGTGCTCCCGTAGTGACGGGAACGAGGGCAAGGGATCAGTCCCCGCTGATGCCTGGCGGTAGTTCTGGGGAGCTGAGCTGGCTGGTTGACTAGGAATTGTAGACTGGAAGGACTGGCCGGTTAGACCCTTCACGGGGGAGGACCAACCTTATTGGTGGTAGCTGGGACGCACGCCTTAGTCCGGCTGGCGTGCGAACTCATGCTCTGGTGCATAATATAGCTTCATGTGTTTGCCGTTGATAGGCGGGAATGGTCTATGACCTCTGTGATCAACGACCGTGTAGGCCCCACCCTCATAGACATTCTGGATAATATACGGTCCTCGCCAATTTGGCCGTAGTTTGCCACTGGAGCACCCTGCCATGACTTCTTTTTCCTTGATCATGACAAGGTCACCTTGCTTAAAAGCTCGATGTTTGATAAGCTTATCATAGGACCGAGCCATGCAAGCCTGGTATACCTGTAGGTGTTTGTAGGCTTCGAGTCGCTTGCCTTCTAGATCGGCGAGCTCTTCTAGCCTTCTCCGATACTCGTCTTCATCGGAGCCGGCAAGGCCAATGTGGATTGCCACACGATAAGAGGCTAACTGGACTTCGATGGGGACAAATGCTTCTGTCCCGTAAGCAAGGGAGAACGGCGAGCAGCCCGTGGGGGTTTTGTAGACCGTCCGATAAGCCCATAATGCTTCGAAGACCTTTTCACCCCAATCGCGTTTCCGGTGGCTGACTATCTTAGCCAAGAGCTTACAGAGGGTCTTGTTGAAGGTTTCCGCCAAGCCCTTAGCTTGAGGGTTGTAGACCGAAGAGGTTCTCCAGTCGATGTGGAATTTGTCCGCTAACTGGTATACGGCCTTATTCTTGATGGGTGTCCCGTTGTCGGACACTATGCGACTGGGAGTACCGAATCGGTATATAATGTTGTGCCGGACGAATCTAGCAACGATTTCGCTAGTGACCTCTCGCAAGGGTAGAGCCTCCGCCCAACGAGAGAAGTAGTCAGTGGCGGCCAAGATGTATTTATGGCCCTTGAAAGATGGCGGGAAAGGCCCCGCAATGTCCATGCCCCATTCAGCGAATGGCCAAGTGGGGGCTGTAGGACGCAGTGGGTTGGGAAGTCTTCTGGGTACTGGGCCAAAGGCTTGGCATTGATGGCATGTACAGGCATAATAGATGCAGTCCACGTACATGGTCGGCCAGTAGAAGCCTTTGAGCTTGATGTTGTGCTTCATCCGATCTCCGGTCTGGTGTGCACCGCACAATCCGGAGTGGACCTCCTGCATGATGGCTCGAGCCTCCGCCATGGAGACACATCTCAGGAGAATTGACTTGTCCTTCTCGTGGATGAGCCGATATAGGGAGTCGCCAATCAACACATAGGAGGTTGCTCGGTGGAGTAGCTGGACCCTTTGAGCTCGGTCAGGGGGGAGCCACCCTTTCTTGAGTTTTATGATCGGCTGTCGCCAATCTTCTCCTTCTTGAGGAGTATTCTGGTCAAGGTTGTGGACCTCATAAATGTTGAGACCGGTGTTGTCTTTGAGTGAGCTCAGCATCAGCCTTCTGTGCTTGATGACGATGTCGACCTCGCCCTCGGGCGGGAGCTTGATGGCCGTGGCCAATTTTGCTAAGGCATCCACCTGAGCATTGCTGCTCCTGGGGATGTGATCTATTTCAAAGAAATAGAACTTCTGGGTTAACCTGGTGACGGCGGTATCGTATGGAACCAATTCTGGCTTCCGCACATCATAGATGCCGAGGACCTTCCGGACTATTAGCTGGGAGTCCCCGTAGGCCTTGAGGCATTTAATGCCCATGTGGAGAGCCATCTGGAGCCCGATGAGTAGAGCTTCATACTCAGCTTCGTTGTTGGTCAGGGACTTCATGAGGGCGCAAGAGTGGTACAAAACTCCACCCTGTGGAGTCAGGAAGACTATACCGGTGCCTGCCGTGGTGGCTGGATCCTAGTTGCTCCGGGTGATCCCTCGGGAAGCACCGTCGAAGTAGAGCTCCCAATAAGGCACGCTGGTTGCGAGAGCGTTTTGCTGCCAATAATGCAAAACATCTCTGCTCTGTTCAACTGGTTTTTGTGATTGAGCAACAGTGGTTGTGAGAGTACTTTGCTGCCAGTAATGCAAGACATCTCCGCTCTGTTCAACCGGTTGTTGTGATTGAACAGCCTGGGACTCCTCGTCCGGGAGCTCCGAGCTAAAGGGTGAGTCGTCTGGCACTGGATGGGCTGCCAAGAATTCAGCCATACCCTGTCCCTTGATTGCTTTTCTATGGACATAGGTGATGTCGTATTCCATCAACAGGAGAGCCCACCTCCCCAGTCTGCCAGAGAGGACAGGTCGCCGAAGGAGATACTTCAGAGGGTCATGCTTGGATATAAGCTTGACTTGATGAGACAGGAGGTAATGCCGCAGCTTCTTAACTGCGAACACTAGTGCCAAGCAGACCTTCTCCATAGGGGAGTAGCGGTACTCGACACCGATTAGCTTCTGGTAGAGGTAATAGAAAGGTTGCTCTTTACCTTCCTCATTAATTTATGCCAGGAGAGCTCCTAGGGAAGCGTCCATGGCCGCAATGTAAAGGATGAGGGGTTTACCCTTGACTGGTGCCCCCCAGGACTGGAGGAGTAAGGAGGTACTCCTTGATTTGCTCGAAAGCCACCTGGCATTCCAAGTCCCATGTAAACGGGGCGTCTTTCTTCATTAGCTTGCTGAAAGGCGCACACCGACCGGAGAGGTTAGAGATAAACCTCCGAATGTAGGTCAGCCTCCCTTGGAGGGACCTGAGTTCGGTGATGTTGCTGGGTGGTGGGAGCTCCCAGGTCGCTTTGATCTTGCTGGGATCCACCTCGATTCCTCGGTACCTGACGACGAAGCTGAGAAATTTGCCACTGGATACGCCAAAGGCGCATTTCATGGGGTTCATCTTGAGCCCATATTACCGGAGACGCTCGAAGACTTGGCGAAGGTCACACAAATGGTCTTCGCACCTTTTAGTCTTGACGACGAGGTCATCGACATAGCTTTTGATGATGTTGTGCAACATCTCGTCGAATATTTTAGTCATGGCCCTTTGGTAAGTAGCACCGGCATTCTTCAAACCGAAGGGCATGCGTTTATAGTTGAAAATCTCCTTAGGGGATCTGAAGGCTGTGTGGCTCTTATCTTTAAGGGACATCCAGATTTGATTATAACCGGACGACCCGTCCATAAAAGACAAGGCTTCATGGCTGGTGGTCATATAGACCATCGTTTCTATAATTGGGACTGGGAAGTCATCCTTCGGACAGTCTTTGTTGAGGTCCTGGAAGTCGATGTAGATGCGGATTTGACCATTCTTCTTCTTGACTGGAACTATATTGGCGAGCTAGACCGGGTAGATACACGGCTCGATGAAGTCGACCTCCACCATTTTATGAACTTCGGCCGAAACCTGGAGCTCCAGCTCATGGCGCATGCGCCGCTGAGGTTGCTTGACCGGAGGGACTGAGGGAGAAATGGCCAGGTCGTGCTCCGCTATGAAGGGGTCTAGCCCTGGCATCTCCTTGTAGGTCCAGGCAAAGCAGTCCTTGTATTTAAGCAGGAGTTGCTTGTAGTCCTGCTTCTCTGCCTCGGTAAGGAGAGCACTGACGAATGTAGGCTGGGGGGCTTCATCTTCGCCCAAGTTGATCTCCACAAGATCATCGACGGTCGCTTGGCCGCTGTCCTCCAGCTCGGGAGGAGCGGGTTGAAGGTCGATGAAATCGTCATCATCGGTGTCGGCTTCGTGTATTTCTTGGTTCTCAAAGCCACCGATTGATGCTGAAGGGATCGGAGAGCGGTTGTTGCTGGGATCCGCTAGGGATCGATCTTAGCTGCCGGCTTGTGGCCAACAGTCATCAACTGGGGTTGCTGAGGTTTCTCCTGGGTTGCCCGGCTGAGCTGGCAATCTTTTGCAGCTAAGACCAGCAAGATCCCCCCTTTCAGGAGGGTTTATCGTACTGGGTCCCTCGACTGGCTAAGAGGCTGGAGAAGCTTCTCCCGCCCCTTTGTCTTGGCAGGGAGGCGAAGAAGGTTCCCCGATGGCTTGAGCCGGGGTTCTGGCTTTGGTGAATCTCGGGATCAGAATTTCCTCTCCCTCATCCCCGGAGCTATCGAATTTGGCTTCGACTCTTGTTTGGTCGTCGGCTGGTAGTGCCAAGCCTACGACGTTAACTGCGTAGTGGATGCGGAAGTCCGGGTCCTGGTCGTAACCAAGCCCCTTGGTATCCTTATGGAAGGACGGGGGTTGCCCCCGGCCCTAGGAAGGGTCCCATAGTCGACATAAGTATCTTTGTTGGGCAGGAGTTTGCCACAGGGGAATGTGTTGCTTCAAACACATTTCTTGAATATGCGGCGACAGGTTGCCCCACACCTGAACTGCTTCAGGGGTATTATCGACTTGGCTAGACCAGCCGAAGTCATCATCTGGCGGGACTTGAGGGACCATGTCTTCTTTATAGAAGACAATGGGTTTGTCCCTGTTAGCCTTCTTCTTGTTCCGGCGTTGTCACTTGAAGGTGACAGTGAATGTTGTCAACGACTCGACGCTGTGCTCCTCGAATGCACATGGGAGATGGATGCAGTATGGTGGCAAGCATATACTCTTGCCAATAGCTCGACTAATGAGATTAGCCTCGAAGTCGATCTGGCACCTCTCAGGGCGATCTGAGGTTGACTTGGAGCCGAGGCGCAGCCGGTGAAGCTTGGCCTTTTCCTCGTCGACAGAGAAGAGATCATCGTCATCTTCTTCTGAGAGCCAACTATTACCTTTGCTCTTGATCACGGGGTACAGACTAATCCCCTTGAAGTAGAGCGCCGTGTCGTCCAAGTTGCATTCTGCCGGTGTGAACGGTGACAGGTCTGCAAAGACTGTGTGTTGCTCCCCGTCCTTGGCATACTTGATGCATTGGTGGAGAGTCGAAGGGACGACCCAGTTTTCATGGAGCCAGGGTCTGCCCAGTAGCATCTTATAAGATGTGTTGGAGTCGATGATGTAGAAAGTCACCTTAGAGGTGAAATCATCGAGCACCAGATTAACATCTGTTATGTTAGATGGACGCAGTCTATTATCACTGAGAGTGGATCTAGAGGGGGGTGAATAGATCTAATGTCTAATTTTAAAACACAGTTGAACTCTAATGCGGAATTAAAACAAGCAACTGTTGAACGACAGAAGGAACACTATGAAATCACACAAACAACATGCAATCACACAGTAGACACCGATCTTTAAGGTGGTTCGATCTCAATCCTGAGATCTACGTCCACCCCACACTCCAACTGGAATGTGGATCCTGCTGACTCACAGCTTGAACAGCTGGGCTTCACAGCTTGCCAACAGACCGCTGATACACAGCTTCGCTGGGCTTTACAACTTGCCGACCAGAGAAACAAATCCTCTGCAACCGCTGGGTGATACAGCTTAGCCGTCCGAGACCTGGTCTCGCCTGCTGAGGATTACAGCTTCACCTGTCCAGTGGAAATCTCCACTGCAATTGCTGGCTCACAGTTTGATAACAAAAGAGTTTCAAAAACAGTAAAGACATAAACAAACGAAATGGAAAACCAAAACGAATGTAGCTCAATTGAGCAGTATCAGCTCTGGTATCTGAACCAAGAGACTGATTTACAAGACTTCGAAAAGACTCTCTCAACTCAACTCTCTCAATCTTCTCTTCTCTCTTTCTCTTCTTCTCTCTTTCTCTTCTTCTCTCTTTTTCTTCTTCTCTGTGGATCGTGCAGTCGCTCACTCGCTGTTCTTTTCTCTTAGCTATGGCTGCTTCTATTCGATCAACTTCGTCTGAAGGAAGAAACTCCATATATATACCAGCAGCAGGAAGGGCGTGTGCTCTCCACATCTCCCACCCAATGGCTTGGACCACGTGGCAGCATCCAGCAGGCTTTCAGTACACGTGTCATAATCTGGTCACTCCCCTTATCCTCGGATCACGTGCCCAGTCATCAGTCTCTGCAAAGAATCCCTGTCAGACAGTCGAAATAGAATTGTCAGTTTAAGGTTTAAGCGATGTACAGACTGTATGAAGGCACTGCTAAAGCAATGTACAGACATTGTGAATGCGAAGCTATGCAGTGTTCAGACTCGTATGCAGACCCATGGCGTTGTACAGACTTAGTAAATGCAGTGATGTAGCCTGTATAGACTTCAGATATGCAAGACTATGCCATGTACAGACTTCCTATATGCAGGACTTATGCCATGTATAGACTCCATATATGCAGAGCTTATGCCATGTATAGACTTCAAATATGCAGAGCTTAAGCCATGTACATACTTCAAATATGAAGAAGTAAACGTGCATCAATGTGTAGACTTAGCAAAACAAATTATGAACAAAGCAACACAATGTGCAGACTTCGTGCAATGAGTGAAGCAGTGTATAGAGTTATGAGTGGAATACATGAAGCAATGTATAGAGTTAGAGTGCAATGAGTGTTCAAGTGATGTACAGACTCAACGTTATGCAAGCAGACAATGTATAGAGTTGATGAAGCGATGCTCAACAAAAAGACGCCTTACACTTAAGCGTTTGTTTCAGAAGTGACGCCATTTCTGGTGGGCGTCAAATATTGAGCATAGAGAATGTATAGACTTGCTACGGCACAAGGTAACATAACGATGTACAGACTCTGCCAAGGGCAATGCATAATGCACATATGAATGTACAGACTTTGTTTGTGCTGTGCAAGCATGCTAAGATGCAATGTATAGACTTTATGCGAGCATACTGCAGCCAGTGTACATACTTGGACCTGCGTGCATGCAATGCGATGTATAGACTTGCCCATGGCTGTCTAGACTTTGCATGCATGCTTATAGCAATGTGCAGACTTACAGACAATGCATTGTGCAGACTTTGCATGCCATAATGTATAGACTTATGCTGTGCTCCAAGATGGCAGTGTACAGACTTGGTTAAGACTGTCTAGACTCTGCATGCGAGCTATGGCGATGTATAGACTTGCTAGTTGCAACGTAGGTAAAATATACCAATGTATAGACTTGCGAGTTGCAACGTAGGTAAATATACCTAATGTACAGACTTGCTAGTGTGCATGCCACAATGCAGTGTATGGACTTTGAGTGTGCGTGCAGTGCTGCAACCGATGTATGGACTTGTGTTGACGCTGCAGGACAACAGCCAATGTATAGACTTTGCAAATGCAAGCAATGCAGCAATGTATAGACTTTGGGCTTTGCCATGCAATGTATAGACTTGCTAGCCTGCGAGCCATGCGATGCACAGACTTGCTATGTCTGCGACACTTGCGTTGTACAGACTATGCTAATCTGCAGGGCTATGCAATGAATAGAGTATGCTCATCTGGTGCGTCAACCCATCTTGAAGGTGCGTCGACCCATCTGTATAAACTATATAGACTGTGCTGTATTCATTGTCCAGACTATGCAGAGTGTAATGATGCATGGATGTATAGACTTGTGACTCATAAGTTTGCTATCATCAAAACTACAGATCATCAAAAACTACAGGGGCACAACAATCTCCCCCTTTTTGATGATGACAATACTATGAGTTACACTGACTCCTAATGCATGCTATGAGAATGCAAGTTCTAACAAGATCTCCCCCTTAACAATGAATACACTCCCCCTGGAATTCAACAAACAGATAATATTCTCCCCCTTTGCCATCAACAAAGAGGAGGGAAAGTGATTACAAGGGAAGGAACAAGAGAGATCATCTGACTGGCATTCTGAACAAGTAGTTTAGGAATAAGCATTCTAAAGCACAAAGTCTTCAGTCATATGAATTTAGAAACTGCTTTGAGATAGAATTCTGGTTTAAAGGTTATAAATTTTGAGTTCATGCACTACAATCAATGGATAAGTTTTTTGTGCGTGATAAAATAATAAACCAGAATCACATTTGCATGAGAGATTCAGTTTCAAAATATCTTACTTTCATAAACTCAGTAAAAAAATGGTTAAGAGATACCAGGTCATGTATTGAAATTAAACAAATTGACATCCCTGAAATTTCTTTTGAAGGAACATCATTTTCAATATTATTTCATTAAGGGCATTCAGGTACCATTTGTCTTTTTGCGTAAGGGTATACGTTTATCAGACGCCAATACCCCTAGATACTCAACATGATGGACCATTCTGCCTATGATCAAACTCAATAAAACTGATTTACACCTTTTTGTATGAGGGTACACGTTTATCAGACGCCAGTTAGCCCCCGGTACTCAGTGAAACCACCCTACTATTTTGATCATTTTATACAGAGATAACTAATACACCTCATGACTTAAGTATTGTCCATTTCTTTGATGGATCACTTAGTTTCTCAGTATTTTACTAGTCATTGCTCTGCCAATGTTATTTTTCAATTAATTTTCAATGTTTTTCAATATCTTTCTTAGCTGTCCTTTATTTATTTCAGAATGACTTGTTTAAGGACAATACACATACTTAGCCTTCTCTAACAGGATTTTAGATGAATTTTTAGATTTCAGATATAATTGAGTTTGTCTGACATGAAATAAGATAAGGGTTGAGAGCTTTATCAATTTTCAGCTTTCTTATTTACTGATTGCAATCTTTAAACTTTAAAGTTTATAAAATTTAAACCATTAAGTCAGTCTTCAAGCAACTAAAGTTCTTATAAATGAAGAAGTCTGTTTTATATTACTTAGGAATCAGAACTGACTAACATATTGTCATATTGTCAGACTCAACTCATTCAGGGTCAAAGAATTTGGATTTCAATAAAGTTGATGACCACTCTGAATTTCTAACAATACTCCCCCTGTCTATATGTATGTTGTTTTAGATGAGAGAGAGCTTAGACACAGTCATGACTAAATGATATGCAATGATGATCATGAGTGTGATGCCAAAAAAAATATGAATGTCATGCATGATCATGAGTCTGTTGCAACATTCAACATTCACAAGGTTTATTCAAGCCATCAGAGAGTTTATTCATTATGCTGAAATTTACACAAGCCAAGTTCTCTTCTAAGAAATTTAAACCTTTCATTCCCAAGAGTCTTAGTAAAAATATCAACAATTTATTTTTCAGTTTCAATGAAGTTCATTTCAATTTCATTTTTATTTACAACAACTCTAAGAAAATGGTGTTTTATCTCTATATGTTTAGTCCTAGAATGATGAACATGATTTTTAGCAAGGCATATAGCACTAGTATTATCACACAAGATTGGAATACATTCCAGTTTTATCTGATAATCATCTAGTTGGTGCTTGATCCAAAGTACTTGGGCAGCACAATTACCAGCTGCAACATATTCAGCCTCAGCTGTAGACAAGGCTACAGTGTGTTGCTTCTTAGATGCCCAAGATACTAGATAGCCACCAAGGAATTGACAATAGCAACTAGTGCTTTTTCTCTCTACTCGACACCTAGCTCTTGGGTGCCTAGTAAATACCTAAAAATCCTTTTCACAGATTTAAGATGTGATTCTTTAGGACTAGCCTGAAATCTAGAGCATAAACACATTGCAAATTGAATATCAGGCCTAGATGTTGTAAGATATAGAAGGGATCCGATCATACCTCTATATAGCCTTTGGTCCACTGGTTTACCTTGAGGATCTTCATCTAAACTGGTTGAGGTACCCATTGGAGCAGCTATTTCCTTGAGGTTATCCATCTTGTACTTCTTCAATAAATCCCTTATGTACTTGGATTGAGAGATAAAAGTTCCATCTTTTGACTGTGTCACCTGCAGTCCAAGAAATAATTTGAGCTCACCCATTGAGCTCATTTCAAACTCATTAGTCATTATCTGAGAGAATTCCTCACACAATTTGGGGTTAGTTTACCCAAAGACAATGTCATCCACATAAATTTGAATGATAAGAATATCTGAATGACTTACCTTAGTAAACAGGATTTGATCAACTACACCTCTTGTGAAGTTCTTATCAGTGAGGAATTTGCTCAACCTGTCATACCAAGCTCTAGGAGCTTGCTTAAGACCATAGAGAGCTTTTCGAAGTTTATACACATGATTGGGGAAGTCTAAACATTCAAAGCCAGGAGGCTGCCTCACATAGACATCCTCACTGATTTCCCCATTTAGAAAAGCAGATTTTACATCCATCTGCTGAAGATTTATTCCTAGGGAACATGCATAAGCCAATAAGATTCTGATAGCTTCTAACCTGGCTACAGGGGCAAAAGAATCTTCAAAGTCAATTCCAAATTCCTGGTTATACCCCTGAGCTATAAGTCTGGCCTTATTTTTAATGACATTCCCTGATTCATCAGTTTTATTTCTGAATACCCATTTAGTCCCTATGACTATTTCATGATCAGGAGGTGGAACCAAGTGCCACACCTTATTCCTGTCAAATTGATTGAGCTCTTCATGCACGGCATTAATCCAATGCACATCCTTAAGAGCACAGTCAATGGACTTGGGTTCTACATTTGATACAAAGGCATATGCATTCAATTCATTTTGAATTCTTAAGTGGCCTCTAGTCTTAGGAGGGTCATGCAAATTGCCAATCACATTATCTACAGGATGATCTTTTAGATATCTAATGTTGACAATTTCATTATCATGATTTTCATTTACCTCCCCCTGAACTGTAGGCTCTTCTTCATTAAGCTCTTCATTTCCTTCCTCATCTTCGGATTTGTCTGCAGGATTCCCTTCTTTCAGAATATCACCATTGTCTTCATTCATGCATTGACCAATATTAGACTTTACCAAAGATTCATAAAAAATGATATGTGGAGATTCTTCAACAGTTTTGGAATTCAGATTATACACTCTATATGCTCGGGTGTTTTCAGAGTAACCAAGAAAAATTCCTGGTTCACCTTTAGGTTCAAATTTATCAAGGTCTCTTTTATCATTTATATGAATAAAACATTTACAACCAAAAACCTTGAAATGAGCAATAGAAGGTTTCTTACCCTTTATGATCTCATAGGGTGTTTTCTGGGTAGAAGGTCTTACCATGGCTCTGTTAATTACATAACAGGCAGTATTTACTGCTTCAGCCCAGAACTTCCTTGGCAGACCACCTTCAACCAAGAGTGTACGACCCATCTCCACCAAGGTTCTGTTCCTCCTCTCCACAAATCCATTCTGCTCGGGTGTCCTTGGTGAGGAGTACTTGTGATGAATTCCATTTGACCTGCAGAATTCATCAAACTGTGAGTTTTCAAACTCACCTCCATGATCAGTTAAAATATTTTCAATTTTCTGGTTTTTCTTAAGATAGAACTCCTGAAATTCTGAGAATGCATCACTTTTATGTGATAAGAAATATACCCAAGTATACCTAGAGAAGTCATCTACCATGATAAACCCATACTTCCTGCTTGATAAGCTGACAGACCTGGTTGGCCCAAAAAGGTCCATGTGTATCAGCTCATAGGGTTTAGAAGACAGATTTTCTGTTCTAGATTTAAATGACTTTCTAGTTAACTTTGACTGAGTGCATGCATCACAGATTTTATTTTCTTTCTTAAAGGAAACTTCAGGAAGTCCTCTAACCATGCTATGCTTATTCAGTTTATGCAATACAGTGTAACTAGCATGGCCTAACCTACGATGTCATAAAAATGCTAAGTCCTCTCTGCTAGCAGTAATGCATAGGTTAGAATGTTGTATATCATCTAAGTCTATCATGTAAGTGTTATTTATCCTTTTACCAGAAAATTTAACAGTTTTGGAATCATGTTCAAAAACTTTGCAGCATTGAGAGTCAAAAAGAATTTTGCATCCTTTATCACATAGTTGGCTGATGCTAAGTAAATTATATGCTAAACCTTCAACCAACATGACATCTTCAATGCAACAGGTAGTTCACTTAGCTACCTTACCTGTCCCAACAATCTTACCCTTTGTGTTGCTACCAAAGGTGACAAGGCCTCCTTGTTTCTCTGTCAGCATGCAGAACTTGACCTTATCTCCTGTCATATGCCTGGAGCAGCCACTATCCAAATACCACAAATTGTTCTTGGTTGCCAGGCATACCTGCACACACAATCAGGTAGAGAAGTTTGGAACCCAAGACTGATTGGGCTCCAGAGAAGATGAAAAGTAATTAAAACAAGAAAGCAGACTTTTAGGAATCCACATTTGTTTGAAACAGTTCTGTTCAGTGGATTTTCCAGATTTCTTTTTGTTATACTTTTTCTTGTTGACACTAGCATGATTATTTACAGATTGATTATTTCTGTGCCAGTGCCTTGGCCAGGGTGTATTCACGATAGTAATCATTGGGCTGGCTGTGGAAATGTTGGTTCCTAGGTGTCCAAGAGCCATACCCATTAACCCAATTTCTAGTGTAAGGTTTATAGGACTATGTAGCCTGATGTCCATAACCTGTAAACCTTCCTTGAGTCCTAGTCCATCCTGACCTATTTGGATAGGTTGACTGTGCAAAGAAGTGGGACTGGGCTCTAGGTTGGTAGAAATGTTTGGGTTGTGCTCTAAAAGCATTCTGCCTCCCCTGCACCTTGGACCCTGCTGACCTATTCATAGGTGTGTATTTGGTCTTCTTCAGAGGTGGTGGTGATGGTGGAGACTTGGTGACCTTAACATGTGGTTTATAAGACTGTGTAGGTTGACCCCTAACCTGAGACTGAGCTTTGGGATTTTACTTGGATGTGCTAGCTCTACTAGGCTCACTCAGCTTTTGTTTGCCCTTCTCCTCAACACTGGGCTTTTTCAGATTTACAGCTTTGTTCACTGAAATGTTTGACTTCATGTTGATTAGAGGTTCTTTCTCTTTTTATGAGACAAATGAAATAGTTTTCATTCCAAAGCTTTTTGTTGCACTAGAATTAAATCCAAGGCCCTCTTTTCTGAAGTTGACTTTTGACCCTAACAAAGTATTTAGGTTATCTGAACCTTGGGTCATTTTCTCAATAGTTTTAAGCTTGTCCTCATTATCCTTTTGAATGTCTTCAATGGATTTTTTCAGTTCTGTATTCACACTTAGGACAGCTTGATATTTTTCATTCACAATTTTTATCTCACTTTCATATTTCTGAATTTTCAACTTCCATTCATCAGCTTCTTTTTCTAACCTCTCATTATCTTCTTTAGAGGCTTTTGGCTCATTCTTGATTTCTTCTAATTCAGAACATGTGAGTTTGAGTTTATTATTCTCAGATTCAAGACATGCAATTTTATCAGTTAGAGTTGTATCATTTTGCATGGAGTTAATCTTTCTTCTTAGATGCCTATTTTCCCTTCTAATGTCATATGCTTTATCAGCTATTTCATGATAGGTATCTACCCAATCAGCAATAGTAAAATTATCGAATCGAGAAGTTACCTCATCTGAATCCTCCTCTCTGTCTTTAGAGCTTGTTGCCATAAGGCAAATGGGCTTTTCAGATTCGGCTTCACTGTCAGAGGTATTGCTCAAGGAGCCTTCATCTTCATCACTCCAGGTACTGACCATAGCTTTCCCTTTCGTGTTACTCTTCTTTGACTTGTCCTTGTATTTCTGATTCTCTAGACAGTCAGCTTTCAGATGGCCTGTCTTCCTGCATTGATAACAAGTATTAGTTTCAATTTTCTTTGCAGGGTTATGTTTATACCTTTTATCCCTTCGACCGCCACTATACTTCTTTTGGCTGAATCGTCCTCCTTCTTTCCTGAGGAACCGCCTGAAATCTCTGGTCATCATTGCCATCTCAGTACGAGTTATATCTTGTTCATTCAGGCTCTCCTCGGATGATGATCCACTAGAGCTGGATCTGCTGGACTTGCTGGATTTGCTGGCACCAGCTTTCAGAGCGATTGGCTTCTTCTTCTTTTCAGCTTCCTCTATCTTTGGCAGATTAATCTCATATGCCATCAGCGAGCCAATTAGCTCATCTGCCCTTGTATTTCGTAAATCCCTTGACTCCTCCATTACTGTAGCTTTAGTATGCCAAGCATGAGTCAGGGAACGCAATATCTTCCTCACTACATCGTATTCTGTCTGAGCCTTCCCGAGACCTCTAAGACCATTTGTGATGATAGTTAATCGAGAGTACATCTCCTTGATGGTCTCATTTGGCTTCATCTTGAAGGCTTCATATTCTGACACAAGGAAATTAGCCTTCGTCTCTCTAACCTGAGAAGTCCCTTCATGAATAACTTCCAGTGCATCCCACATCTCCTTAGCTGAGCTGCAAGCTGATACTCGAGAAAATTCCGTGGGGTGCAGAGAGCATTGAATAGCGTTTATGGCGCTCCAGTTTAGAGTAGACCTTCTGATCTCCTCCTTGGTCCAGACTTCCTCATTAGGGGATAGCTCATAAGCTCCCTTGCTGACTACCTTCCAGATCTCATAATCCTTTGCCCTCAAAAATACTTGCATACGGTTCTTCCAGTATGCATAGTTAGATCCATCGAAGAAAGGGGGCTTGGTGGTTGAGTGTCCTTCAACGATCATCCCTCGAGCATCCATCTGTACCTTCCTCTTCGGGCTGTAAGTCCCTGTAGAAGAGTTAGGCTCTGATACCAACTGTTATGTTAGATGGACGCAGTCTATTACCACTGAGAGTGGATCTAGAGGGGGGTGAATAGATCTAATGTCTAATTTTAAAACACAGTTGAACTCTAATGCGGAATTAAAACAAGCAACTGTTGAACGACAGAAGGAACACTATGAAATCACAAAAACAACATGCAATCACACAGTAGACACCGATCTTTAAGGTGGTTCGATCTCAATCCAGAGATCTACGTCCACCCCACACTCCAACTGGAATGTGGATCCTGCTGACTCACAGCTTGAACAGCTGGGCTTCACAGCTTGCCAACAGACCGCTGATACACAGCTTCGCTGGGCTTTACAGCTTGCCGACCAGAGGAACAAATCCTCTGCAACCGCTGGGTGATACAGCTTAGCCGTCCGAGACCTGGTCTCGCCTGCTGAGGATTACAGCTTCACCTGTCCAGTGGAAACCTCCACTGCAATTGCTGGCTCACAGCTTGATAACAAAAGAGTTTCGAAAACAGTAAAGACATAAACAAACGAAATGGAAAACCAAAACGAATGTAGCTCAATTGAGCAGTATCAGCTCTGGTATCTGAACCAAGAGACTGATTTACAAGACTTTGAAAAGACACTCTCAACTCAACTGTCTCAATCTTCTCTTCTCTCTTTCTCTTCTTCTCTCTTTCTCTTCTTCTCTTTTTTTCTTCTTCTCTGTGGATCGTGCAGTCGCTCACTCTCTGTTCTTTTCTCTTAGCTCTGGCTGCTTCTATTCGATCAGCTTCTTCTGAAGGAAGAAACTCCATATATATACCAGCAGTAGGAAGGGCGTGTGCTCTCCACATCTCCCGCCCAATGGCTTGGACCACGTGGCAGCATCCAGCAGGCTTTCAGTACACGTGTCATAATCTGGTCACTCCCCTTATCCTCGGATCACGTGCCCAGTCATCAGTCTCTACAAAGAATCCCTGTCAGACAGTTGAAATAGAATTGTCAGTTTAAGGTTTAAGCGATGTACAGACTGTATGAAGGCACTGCTGAAGCAATGTACAGACATTGTGAATGCGAAGCTATGCAGTGTTCAGACTCTACGTATGCAGACCCATGGCGTTGTACAGACTTAGTAAATGCAGTGTTGTAGCCTATATAGACTTCAGATATGCAAGACTATGCCATGTACAGACTTCCTATATGCAGGACTTATGCCAAGTATAGACTCCATATATGCAGAGCTTATGCCATGTATAGACTTTAAATATGCAGAGCTTAAGCCATGTACATACTTTAAATATGCAGAAGTAAATGTGCATCAATGTGTAGACTTAGCAAAACAAAGTATGAACAAAGCAACACAATGTGCAGACTTCGTGCAATGAGTGAAGCAGTGTATAGAGTTATGAGTGGAATACATGATGCAATATATAGAGTTAGAGTGCAATGAGTGTTCAAGTGATGTACAGACTCAACGTTATGCAAGCAGACAATGTATAAAGTTGATGAAGCGATGCTCAACAAAAAGACGCCTTACACTTAGGCGTTTGTTTCAGAAGTGACGCCACTTCTGGTGGGCGTCAAATCTCGAGCATAGAGAATGTATAGACTTGCTACGGCACAAGGCAACATAACGATGTACAGACTCTGCCAAGAGCAATGCACAATGCACATATGAATGTACAGACTTTGTTTGTGCTATGCAAGCATGCTAAGATGCAATGTATAGACTTTATGCGAGCATGCTGCAGCCAGTGTACATACTTAGACCTGCGTGCATGCAATGCAATGTATAGACTTTCCCATGGCTGTCTAGACTTTGCATGCGTGCTTATAGCAATGTGCAGACTTGCAGACAATGCGTTGTGCAGACTTTGCGTGCCATAATGTATAGACTTATGCTGTGCTGCAAGATGGCAGTGTACAGACTTGGTTAAGACTGTCTAGACTCTGCATGCGAGCTATGGCGATGTATAGACTTGCTAGTTGCAACATAGGTAAAATATACCAATGTATAGACTTGCGAGTTACAACGTAGGTAAAGATACCTAATGTACAGACTTGCTAGTGTGCATGCCACAATGTAGTGTATGGACTTTGAGTGTGCGTGCAGTGCTGCAACCGATGTATGGACTTGTGTTGATGCTGCAGGACAACAGCCAATGTATAGACTTTGCAAATGCAAGCAATGCAGCAATGTATAGACTTTGGGCTTTGCCATGCAATGTATAGACTTGCTAGCCTGCGAGCCATGCGATGCACAGACTTGCTATGTCTGTGACACTTGCGTTGTACAGACTATGCTAATCTGCAGGGCTATGTAATGAATAGACTATGCTCATCTTGTGCGTCGACCCATCTTGAAGGTGCGTTGACCCATCTGTATACACTATATAGACTATGTTGTATTCATTGTCCAGACTATGCAGAGAGTAATGATGCATGGATGTATAGACTTATGACTCATAAGTTTGCTATCATCAAAACTACAGATCATCAAAAACTACAGGGGCATAACAACGTCCACCCGGCCGAGGACGTCCTCGGTGATCTGGTTGAAGCTGAATATCTTAACCGCCTGAACCTTCTTGAGGTACGGGGTCAGATATAGAGACTTGAATGTCTTGAGCGGCATGATGTTGTCTGCGGCACCAACATCCACTAGGATCCGGTTCATATCATGTCCGTTGATCTTCCCCTTCATGTAGAGAGGGCGGTTGTGGCACGGAGGGGAAAGTAGCATGTCTTTCTCCGTGAAAGAGATGGTGGCTGCGAAAGCTCCAGAGGCAGCCGCCTTCATTTCTGCGACATGCGCTTCATAGATTTCCGGCTCTTGGAGTATTTTGATCAGAGTTTCCCTTAGGTCTTTACTCCAAGAGATGGCCTCCCAAATTGAAATGCTGGCAGGGAAGCGCTTCATTTGGTGGAGGACCTTCCGGTCAGCTCGGGCTCGAGCATCCTCCAGAGAGGGTAGTATGTCAGGCTGAACCTTCTGCGGGCTGCCGCGCTGTTCCCCGTCGGGGAGTTGCACTGCCTTGCCCTTACCACTAGGATCAGATTGACCTCGACCGCCAGCGGACCCTTGGAACAGGGATGCCAATGATGGCTCTTCTAGGGTGATTGGCGGGCTGGCTCGTCCTTGCCAGACGGTCGCACTTGCTCTTCTGCAGAAGCCGGTACTGGTGCAGGGGCTGGGAGACTAGCGGTAGTCTCATCAATGCCGGGAGGATCGAAGACACCGGGTCTGCCCTGAACTTCTACTTCCGGAATGGGAGTCGGTTCCTCTCCTCGAAAGAGGATGATTCGCTCCGGGTCGTAGGTGGACGGAGAGAGGGGTAACTCAGGAGTTCTCCCACGGCCTCTACTGTATACCCGACCACGACCTCGGCCGCGACCGGTGTGCTCTGGAGCTGGCTGTAGCCCAAGAGGGGCAATAGTTCTTTGTCTTGTCCGCGAGGCTACTGGCTCGCCCCACCGAGAAGAGTTGATATTGTCAGGAGGTGGGATGGCCACCATGTTGTAGGTGCAGCGCCGAAGCATTTCTTCCAGCTACTCTGTGGTGATCTCCTTGTCTTTATAGCACAAGGAGAGCTCGTCCGGGATCACGAGTCTTTCGCCGCTCTTGAGCTTTTGGATAATTTCTTGGACCCAATTTCTGAGGCGAGCTCGTTTCTGCATTTCTTCCCATGGGATGTAGCTGTCGAGTGGGAGAGCCCCGGTAGGACGAGGGGGAACGTATTCCTCTAAGTCATCAATGAGCCGCTGGAGCCTTTGGAGAGGCGTTGGCTCGGCCGGAGATTGCAGGGCGGCTGCTTGCTCAGCTTGTTTCTTGAGCCACCTTCTGAGGTTCTTCCTCCTATTTCTCTCTTGTTTCTTGGCGATGGCAGCCTCCAAGGGAGTAGGAGGGAGAGGTGCTGGAGCTGGAGTTGATAAACCCTCACGAGGATATCTCCGAGCTAATGCCTTTGCATGCCGAGGTCGATGACTCTTCCTCGCCTGAATTTCGATCCATGCGCCTTCTGCTTATTGTATCTGGAGGGTGGCGTTGATCGCCTGCTCGATCACCTCGAGCGGTAATTCCTGGTATGCCGGAATGCTGGGACTGGCGTCCAAAGACGTGTGCATGGTTTGGTGCCTTACCCACGGTGGTGATGGGAGCCTACGGGAAGTCGGTAGGCTAGTGCTGACGTCCGAAGACGTGTGCGCGGTTTGATGCCTTAGTCACGGTGGCGACGGCTTTTGTTTAGAAGCGGACTGAGAGATATGCTTGTCATCTTGCTCCTTAGCCTTGCCTTTGTAACCATGCTGAGAGTTGGGCCCAGCGGCTGTTGGAAATCTGGTTTTGATAATGACAACTTATGAATCATGTTTAGACTGGATTAAATAAAGCTACTGTAGGGTTTGCCTGATATGCCTTTCACTATCTTAGGTTCATGTGATATTTGTTCAAGTCGAATTCATGTCAGTACAATTCCGTGTTTGATCCACAGTATAGTCTTTACATGGAATTCATTAGGTCGGTGCAATTCATGTTGTTGCACACATGACCAAGTCGTTGCATCTATCAGGTGAGTCAGTGCATTTGATTAAAATGCTTGGACTTGGTATATTATACCTGGTTGATTGGTCAATTCATGTAAACTTTCTTTGCACACTGGGTTGCTTGTGTCTGAAGCCTGGTTGAATGATTTTAAAGCATGTGCGATTTATGCATTACGCCTGTGTCATTAGTGCAAGGTGAGTCTGTGCATGAACAGTGCAGCATCAGTGCATCGTCTATTACATGCATTCACTTTATCGGTGCAGAACTCCACTCTGTGTAGAAAGGAGCTCGGTGCAAACACTATGTAGGTCAATGCATGTAGCAAGGTCAGTGCATTGTAAAGGTCTGTGTAATCACTATTTGAGGTCAGTGCAAACTTTGACTCAGCGCATACTTTCACTTACTTATATAGAGGTCGGTGTAAGTTTGCCTCGGTTCATCTTTTTCTAACGCATATAGGAGGTGCATCTTACAGTACGCCTCACATGTGGCCTAGTGTCGGTGCATATTTTGTTTAAAGCTTTGCACTCGGTGCACATTTCCTAGTTCGTGCATTCAGTATTCATATACTCGGTGCAATGTCGTTTGTCTTCCTTGCACCTGAAGTCTGTGCATTCACTATTCATATACTCGGTGCAATGTTTGGTTAGCATGCATGGATAGTCTGTGCTCTTCACTGTAGCAAGGTATGTAAGGGTCAGTGCATCTCTTGTTCATTCTCGCTTCATAGTCGATGCACACACTGTAGCATGTCAGTGTAATATTTGCATCATGCATATATATAAGTCTGTGCATATTCTCTTATATGTACATCAAAGCTTGTGCATACTTTGCATATACCATATTAAGTCAGTGCAAACATCGTTCTATACCATATAAGATGTCTAATGAAATATTCTCTTAACTGATAGGATAAAGTGATCTCATGAGCTCGAAGTAAGAAGGCACGTGTTCCTAGAATGCTGGAAGCTGGCACGTGATCCAAGATAATGAGCGAGCTAGTGATCCTGACACGTGGACAGATGAGGACCATATCCTGACACATGGCTGAGAGCCTTCTGGAAGCAGTTGGACGGGAGTGTCCCCTCCACTCGCCCAATGTGTGAGCACGTGAGTTCGAGACTGAAGTCATATATAAAGCCTTTCTCTGAAGAGATTGAATGAGATGCGAAGAAAAGAGAAGAGAAAGAGAGGGAGAGCAGCAGAAGAAGAGAGTCTCAGAGAAAAGAGAAGAGGAGAGTTGAGCAAGAAGATCAGAGAATTTGAAGAGTGATCTGAAGAGAAAAAGTAGAGTATCATGAGCTAAGATAAAAGAAGAGAATAGGGAGGTTGCCGTTCGTGAAACAAAGAAAAAAAAATAAAAGGAAGGAGTCACCAGGAGAGCGAGAGAGCATACTGAGAGAAGAAGAAGAAAGAAAGAGGTAGAGAGTGCAGAAGAGAGAATAGAGAGAAGAAGAGAGAGTCTTCCCTGAAGATCTGACTTGTATTGGCCTCTAGATTAGATCCAAGCAAAGTTGCTCCTACGGAGCTACATTTGTTTCTGTTTCTCCTTTTGTTTTTCGTTTGTTCTTTCCATTTTCTTTGGTGTTCTTCCGATCCTCAGGTTTGAGGTCGGGGTTCCTCCTGTGGACTCAGGAGAAGGGAGACTGTGTCTCCGGTTGCTAGTGACAGGCTGTCACTAGTGGTTCCCTCCGGTTTGGAGGAAGAGAGGAGAGTGTTCCTCTGGGTCAAGTTGTAAGGTAGCGTTTGTTGCAGACTGAGTCTACTTTGAACTCCTGCTTGGGTTAGTGGAATCCTCACTCGGTTTGAGTGAGGGGTGGACGTAGGCAGACTGTGGGTCTGGACGAACAACCTACAATTCTGGTGTTCTGTGGTTTGCCTTGTGAGTTTGGTCTTGCCTTCTAGTTCTCTCACAGGGGCCCTTGTCAGGTTGGTGTGCGCCGCCTGTTCGATTCATTGATTGCCTGATTCGTCAAATCCGTGAAGTGGTTGATTTGTGTGTGTGTGCTTCAGTATCATTCCCACTAGTTTACAGATCACCTTTATAGAATTCAAGGTCATCCCTGAGCCATTTTTTATTCTGAGAAATCTGCCTTGTCTTGCTTGGTGCTTTACTGTGCTTTCTCAGATGGGTAGTTCATCTAGTTGAAAGAAGTTCTGACTTAACAATGTTTAAATCGGCAAATCTTTTTATTTAAGATCCATTCACCCCCCCTCTGGATCTATCAAGTGGTATCAGAGCCAGGTTAGTAGCTTTTTCAGATCCAACGATCTGCAGTAATTCCTGGTGTTTTTCGATGGTTTCTTTCTCTATTTGCCGTTTACTATTAGTGGTCGTCTGCTTCTGATTTGCCAATGGCTCATCCTCCGATTTTTAATGGGTCTGATTTCCCTAATTGGCGTGGCAGTCTGTGCACGTTCATTAATTCAGTGAATCCTAATCTCTGGAATCTTGTCTCCAAAGGTCCACACAGAATGCCTAAAGATGTGTCCAAATGGACGGACAAACATAGAATGAAAAATAATGAAAATATGAGAGTTCTCAGCATTTTAAGAAGGACTGTTGATTCTGACATCTTTCCATTTGTTACAAATTACAGGTCTGCTAAAGATATCATGGTCAAATTGATGGCAGTCTATAAGAGAAGTGATGACATCTGCTTGATGGTTAATGAGAGCAACCATAGCAGTGATCAAGATGAGTTCGAAGATGCTGAAGAGGTAAACAATCCATTCTCTAGTTACACTTTAAATGATTGGGAAGATGCCTATGCCAACCTATTAGAATCTTATGAAAAACTAGGGAAGAAGAATAAAAGTCTGAAAAAGAAGTTAAATAATATAGAGAATCCTAACTCTGGAGGTGAAAATATTGAAATTCTGAAAACTGAAAATGAAATATTCAAAAGATAATTGTCGAATCTAGATGCAATCAATTTAGAACTCGATCAAGTCAAATCTGAAAACGGAAAACTCAAAAAACAATGTATGGAATTTGAACAAAGATTAAACAATCTTGAAAGTGAAAACATATTGATCACTGAGAAATTCGAGGCTGTTAGAGCTGTCAATTTAAAGTTTCAAGAAAATCTTGAAAAATATGAACCAGAAAACCAGCAAGAAAATGTTAAGGAAAACCAGAGTTTCCTAACTGATGTTTTGTTTGATGACGATAAGCTTGAGGAGGAGAACACTAAATTGAAAGCAGAAATGGAGAAATGGAGAAAAGAAAATGAGGAATTGAAACAGTTGAATACTACTATGTCGGAAAGACTTCTTGTCTTAGAAAAAGGAAAATGCGTTCTTGATGAAAATCAAAAAGAGCTTAAACTGAAACAAGAAGTTGAAACACTCAAAAATCTGAATGATGCTATGTGTCAACAAATTAAGTCTTGTGAAGAGGAACTGGCCAGTTATGAGTTTAGTATCCTAGCTCTCCAACAAGAAAATAATGATCTTAATGAATCCTTTTCTAGATTTGTTGAAGGAAGGAACAATTTAGATTAACTTCTTGGAAGTAAGGTTAATTTTCAGAAGGAAGGGTTATGCTATAATGCTACAAATAAAAAGAGTTTTGGAAACAAAACTCAAAACATCTATTGTTTCCAGTTCTAATACTCACAATTCTTCAGACCAACCTACGTCACGCCCCGACGCAGAATATCCGGACCGGCAGTAGAAAACGCTAGTAAAGATAACATGCTAAGCTAAGAATTTAACATAACATCATGAACAGAATAACTCCAAGTCTATTACAAATACCATCAAACTGACTTAAACATAATCATGCATAATCTCTACTCGACTCTATTACAATAACTAACACAAGTTCTAAGGCATAGCTAGATGTAAAACAACTATAACAATCTCAACATAACGACTAGCTGATACACTCCAAGTCATCACTCTTGCCCATTCCCATCCATCTGTGAATCTTCACCTGAGCTGCCTGGAAAGGGGGAAAACAACTATATGAGCGAACGCTCAGTAGGTAACAACAGGCAAGTGTAAGTGATTAACCAATTAATTACATGTATGAAACGGAAAGAAAAGAAATAACGATCGAATGAAACAACATAATAAAAGAAAGTGCTAAAGAATGGAATGGAATAACAATATGGCATAATGATATAACTACAAGAATTGCAAGTTTATGAACAATATATATAACGGGAATTGTAGGAAATTGGCCAACAAGTAAGAATATAACCAAGTAGAACACAATTCAAGTAAGAGATCATTGTCATAGACATTACGCTAGTCATGCACTCGGTGCAATGCCTCACCATGTCATTACAAACTCCCATGGGCACAAGTACTTTTCGGGCGCTCTCCCCAGGACCAGACTGGGCCCCTATGATGCGTTGGCATTGATTTATTGGATCCAAGATCCCAAGTTTCGTCTAGACTTTAATCAAGTTAAAATGGCCAATTATAATCAAGTATAAACTTACCTCGGAACATCCTAAGGCTAAGCTGAAGAGATATTGTCCAGAATTTTTGTCCAGGAGTTCAAATTATCAAGAACCATCATGTTCTTGGATTCAAAACCATAAAACACGGAGAAAACTCGTCTCTGGATGATATGCGGTTAATAATGGATCGCTCAAGACTTGTGCGGTCGCCTCTGGGCCGCATTATAGGAACTGGGCTGAGGTTAAGCCCTCGGGAGGTCAAGGTTGAACGGCTGATAAAGGGCCGCTCTTCTATATGAACGGTAGGGATTAGGCCATACAAGACCAGAAGTTTACAAAATCAAGGTCAGGATATGCGGTCCTGACAGAGCCGCTCATCAATTGAACGGTCTATTAAGGGCCGCCTGAAAGATGTACGGGCTATATCTGGCCGCACAACACAGGGCCTAACAATAATATAGAAATTCACCCAAGTGGACTCCCGGGCTGCCATAGACAGGGTGGAATTGAACCAGAGTCTAGCCCACCGTCTGCTGGTTGGCCTAGGGTCTACTGGGCTGATCAAATCAGGAATTGGCCGAAGATGGATCAAGGATAATCGGCCAAGACTATTTGGCATTAGTCAGGGATGAACGGTCGCCAGAGGGCCGTTCAAGGAGATATGCGGTCCACTAATGGCCGTGCATGCCCCTGCTAGTCCAATTCGGACGAACACAAATCACAGCAATTCGATTGAGTCCAAATTTAAATCTAGGGGATAATAAAGGTTCGGGTCTAAGGTTATACAAGTGTAAACCTAATAGCCATTTCAATTATAAAGGATTCACAATTTAGATTGACATTCATTGGAAAGTTGAATCAAGATCAAGCTCTAATAAATCAGTAAGAATTATTTACTGTCATGAATTATAGTTTATTAGGTGTGTTGCTAACATGCCATTAACCACTAATCTACTAACATAACATGCTAAAATGACAAATTAATCTGTTCTGTTATAGATGTGTGGTCGGTTATGGACCTTACATCCCCATGGATGGTCAAAGACAAGCCGCGCATGCCCCCTCAGGTCCGAAGGCCTGCTGGAGATGGACGGTCGGTCGTGTGCCGCTGGAAGGGATGTGCGGTATGTACCTGGCCGCAAGACAGACATGCGGTTGGTATTCGGCCGCACGTTCCAATGGAATGATCAGAGACAGAAACATTTATACGGTTCACAACAGGCCGCCTGTCTGGGATGTGCAGTCTATCGTGTGGCCGCACAAGTCCAGACAGGTCACTGCCCCTTTCACCTTGCCCGATTCCGGCGAGGTTTCTAGGGTTAGACTAAAACATGGAATTCGCACGATATAAAGCATGCAATTTGGGGCTTTTACTACCAAAAGAAAGAGCACGAAAAACTCTACGAGATGCATGAATCAATTTTGTGTTTATAGCCTGAAATTACTACTTAATCGAAATGGAACAATTATAACCCTAGTTCTGACATGCTTCTACTAAAACCAAAAATTCTCGTAGCACACTTGATAAAATTTAGGGCTTTCTATATCAATGAAAGGCTGACACGATGATGCTTCCAACCATATCTTATTTGTAGGGTTTGGCTTTCTATCACCTACTTGAATCGGATGAAGAAGGAAGGAGAAAGAAAACCAAAGACGCCGGTACACGCAGCCACTAATCGCTGGAGATCTCCCTCGATCCAACTCCTCTACAGCCGCCGCTGGTTCTAAATGATTCTTGGGTTAGAGAGATTCATTTTAATAGGTCACACGCCTTCTGGAGGGTTCTATGCGCGGAGTATTCGTCCACGCAAGTCGGGTTGATGTGAACGCCACCACAATCGTTGACGCGCCAAAACTTCGCCGATTACATCTCCTAGGGTTAGGGTTTCTAGAGATTAAGAGAGAGGAAATGATCCTCTCATCCTGGCCTTTCATTTGCCATCGGTTTGGGCTCAATTGATGGAGTATTGGGCTCGAATTTGGCGTTTCAAGGTATGGTTAACTAAGTGTTTATTTTGGGCTTAATCCACTAATTCGACCTATTTACAGATTTTATTTGGGTTGGTCACAGAAGACAAGTTTGTTAAACGTGTTATCTTCTACAAGAATATAATTTTTCTGGATTTTTATAAAATGGTCAAAATCTAGCTCATTCTTTTTATTGAATTTCTAATTAATAAATTTCTAATTAATTTCTTGAAAAATTGGGGTATTACACCCTCCCCCACTTAAAGAATTTGGTCCTCCAAATTCAATGCACTTAATAATAAAAAGAGGGAGTGAGACAGCTCACCTAGAATAAGTCAGGGTACTGTCTTCACATAGTATCTTCTGACTCCCAAGTAGCTTCTTCAGTTCCACGCCGACTCCACTGCACTTTTACCATCGGTATGGAACGATTCCTGAGTTACTGTTGCTTCCGATCAAAAATCTTGATCGGTATTTCTTCATAAGTGAGATCTTCCTTCAATTCGAAGTCCATATGCTGAATAATGTGAGTGGGGTCAGACACATATTTCTGTAACATAGAGACATGGAAAACATTGTGTACTCTAGATAACTGAGATGTTAATGCCAAACGGTAAGCAACCTTCCCCACTCTGTCTAGAATCTCAAATGGACCAATGTACCTTGGACTCAGTTTGCCCTGAATACCAAACCTTCCAATTCCTCTCATAGGAGAAACCTTTAAAAACACATGCTCACCGACCTGAAATTCCAAAGTTCTCCTCCTGGTGTCGGCATAACTCTTCTGTCTTGATTGTGCTACTTGCAACCGATCTCTGATAATACGGATGTTCTTGGATGATTCAGAAATGAGATCTGGTCCAAGCCATTGCTTCTCACCCACCTCGTCCCAACATAATGGGGATCGACAACTTCTACCATACAAAGCTTCAAATGGAGCCATCTGAATGCTGGACTGGTAACTATTGTTGTAGGCGAATTCAACCAATGCCAAGTGATCACTCCAAATACCTCCAAAGTCAATCATGCAGGCTCTAAGCATATCTTCTACTATCTGGTTGGTCCTTTCAGTCTATCCGTCTGTTTGTGGATGGAAAGTAGTACTGAAATTCAGATGAGTTCCCAAGGACTCTTGCAATCCTTTCCAAAAATGAGAAGTGAACCTGGGGTCTCTATCAGACACAATGCTGACTAGTATACCATGTAGTCTTACCACTTCCTTCATATACAAAGCAGCCAAAACATCAACTATCCATTTAGACTTAATGGATAAGAAATGAGCTTATTTTGTCAATCTGTCGACAATCACCCATATTGCATCAAATCCACTACGAGTCCTAGGTAGATCCATAATGAAATCCATGCCAATGCTCTCCCACTTCCATTGGGGTATATCAAGGGGTTTCAATTTCTCTGCTGGTCTGAAATGCTCCACCTTGACTTGCTGACAAATCAAGCATCTACTTACGAAGTCCGCAACTTCCCTTTTCATATTCGGCCACCAAAAAGATCTTTTCAAATCCTTAAACATCTTAGTACCTCCAGGATGAATGGTGTATCTGGATCTATGAGCTTCCTCGAGGATCTTACTCTTTATCTCAGCTACATTAGGTACACAAGTTTTTCCTTAAAATAACAATCTTCCATCATCAGCCATCATGAAGTCAGGTCTGTTACTCAAGCTTCCCTTGATCTCTACCAACTCTAGGTCATCATCTTGTAGAGACTTGATTTCCATCAATAATTCAGGTTTAAGTTGAATCTGGGCAATCATAATCCGATCCTTGTCAACATTAAGATCGAAACTAGCTAACTGCTCCAACAATTTCCATTCTTGTAACATGAGGCTTGACAACTTAGCTATAGGCTTGCAGCTTAAGGCATCTATCACAACATTACGTTTTCCAGGATGATACTCAATGGAGAAATCAAAATCCTTCAAATACTCCAGCCATCTTCGCTACCTCTTATTGAGTTCCTTCTGAGAAAATAAGTATTTCAAACTCTTATGATCTGAAAATACCGTGAATGCTTCTCCGTACAAGTAGTGCCTGCATATCTTCAAGGCAAACACCACTGCTGCTAGCTCCAAATCATGAACATGATAATTCTCTTCATGCTTCCTCAACTGTCTAGAAGAATAGGCTATCACTTTTCCATGCTGCATGAGTACACACCATAAACTAATACATGAAACATCAGTGTATACAACAAAACCTCCTTCTCTAGAAGGTAAAGCCAAAACAGGTGCAGTAGTCAAACATTCCTTCAAGATCTGAAAGCTTCGCTCGTAATCTTCTGACCAATCAAATCTGATCTCCTTGCGGGTTAATCTTGTCAGAGATATCACAATTTTGGAGAAATCTTGAATAAACCTTCGGTAGTAATCTACTAGGCCTAGAAAACTTCTCACTTCAATCACATTAGTAGGCTTACCCCAATTCTTTACTGCCTCTACCTTTGAAGGATAAACAGAAATACCTTCTTTTGTGATGATATACCCTAGAAAGGACACCTCTTGCAGCCAGAAATCACACTTACTAAACTTGGCATATAACTGATGATCTCTCAATAGTTGCAATGCCATCCTCAAATGTTCAGCATGCTCCTCCTCACTCTTAGAATAAATCAAGATGTCATCAATGAACACCACGACCCATTGATCAAGATAGGGCCGAAACACATCGTTCATCAGCTGCATGAAAGCTGCAGGTGCATTCGTTAGCCCAAAAGGCATTACTAAAAATTTGAAATGCCCATACCTACTGCGGAAGGCTGTTTTATAGATATCCTCCTCCTTAATTCGTAACTGATGATATCCAGATCGAAGGTCGATCTTAGAAAAATACTGAGCTCCTACTATCTGATCAAATAACTCATCAATCCTTGGCAATGGATATTTGTTCTTGATAGTGAATTGGTTCAATTGTCGATAATCGATGCACAACCTCATCGAACCATCCTTCTTCCGGACGAATAATACAGGGGCTCCCCACGGGGAAGTATTAGGATGAATGAACCCTTTCTCAAGCAATTCCATCAACTACTGCTTTAGTTCCCTTAGCTCCGCAGGAGACATACGATAAGGAGCTTTGGAAATAGGAGTCACACCAGGAATTAGATCAACAGAAAAGATAACTTCCCTTTCAGGAGAAAGTCTTGACAATTCCTCAGGAAAGACATCTAGAAAATCTCGGATGACAGAAAAGTCCTCGATCTCAATCTTCTGCTCAGGGGTCACAGAAACAAAGGCTAAAAAAGCCTTGCATCCTCTCCTCATCAGCTTATCAGCTTGAAGAGCCAAAATAAGTGGAACAGACTTATGGTGTCTAATTCCTATAAAAGAAAGTCCAGGGTGTCCAGTGAAAGACATATAACTAGATCTGCACTGAACATTGGCCTCATACTTAGCCAACCAATCTGCTCCTAGGATTACGTCATAATCCTTTATATCCATACAAACTAAATCAGCTAGTAGGTTTTATTCATTGATCAAGACCTTACTGGAAGGATAGAAATACTTAATTGCTGATCCGGAACCGATAGGGGTCGAAATCTCTAACGGAGAATTCATCAAAACTAGCTTCACAGCTAAAGACTTCGCAAATCTCTGAGAAATAAAAGAATAAGTGGCACCAGTATCAAAAAGAACAAAAGTTGATTTGTCATATATAATAAGAGTTCCTTTGACGAGTCCACCCTCCTCGGCGGGTCCTGTCTCGTCTTCTTGTAGAGCCTGGAGCTTGCCTTGCTGCTTCTTGATTCCTTGCGGTTTCACCGGGGTAGCTTGCTCAGATAAAAGAGGACACTCAAGAATACGGTGGTCCCTACTGCCACAACGTAAACAGGCACCCAGCTTACGATGGCACTCCTCCATCTTGTGACCTGGACGATCACAGTACTTGCATACGCCCTTGAATGGAACAATAGGGCTAGGCTTCTTGTCTTCAATCTTCGGCATCTTGCCCTTCCACGAACCAGACACGCTAATGGGCCTCTTCCTGCCATGACCATGCTTGATACTCCCAGAACCAGTATGGTGTTGTTCAATCTTAACACTCTTCCCACGGATTCTCTCCATCATTTCTAAAGTATCTTCCAACACTTGAGCCTTTCTCACCATCTCGGAATAAGTTTAAATTTCCATCGGTGCCAACTGGTTGATATACTACAGCTTCAGCCCCTTAAGAAAGCGCTTAGCCTTCATCTTCTCGATAGATATCAAGTGAGTAGCATAACGAGATAGCCGAGAGAACTGAGCTTCATATTCAGCTACGGAAAGATTTCGTTGCTTCAAAGTATCAAACTCAGCCGCCTTCTTCTCTTGTACTCTATCATTGAAATATTTACCATTGAAGAATTCCTCGAACTCTTCCCATGTGACTTGTCTATCACCAAGGGTAGCCTTCACTGTGTCCCACCATGTCCTCGCATCACGTTCAAGTTGAAAGGTCGACAAGAGAACACGTTCTTGATCGCTGCATTGCATCACTTCAAAAATCCTCCCTATCTCTTAAAGCCAGTGCTCGGATTCATCAGGGTCAGTCGAGCCACCAAATCGCGGAAGATTCATCCCACGAAAGTTTCGATAAAGGTCGCCAGTGCCATGGTTTGCAGCTCCTCCTTGGGCCACTTGTTGTAAAGCATGAGTAAGTCCTTGAATCGTACGCTGCAAGTTCCTCCATTCCGCACGTTCTCCTGCCATTGCAAAAGCCTACACGTGGAATAGGTTAAGTTAGGTTCAATTAAGAATGGATAATCGTGCAATGAGATTATTAAAGGTTGGGTCCTTAGACTTATAACAAGGTTAAAGGTCCTACGGTATCACTTAGGATCCTAGAACTTAGAGAACCTAAGAATATTAGAAAACCTAGGCTCTGATACCACCTAACTGTCATGCCCCGACGCGGAATATCGGGACCGGCAGTAGAAAATGCTAGTAAAGATAACATGGTAAGCTAAGAATTTAACATAACGTCATGAACAGAATAACTCCAAGTCTATTACAAATACCATCAAACTGACTTAAACATAATCATGCATAATCTCTACTCGACTCTGTTACAATAACTAACACAAGTTCTAAGGCATAGCTAGATGTAAAACAACTATAACAATCTCAACATAACGACTAGCTGATACACTCCAAGTCATCACTCTTGCCCATTCCCATCCATCTGTGAATCTTCACCTGAGCTGCCTGGAAAGGGGGAAAACAACTATATGAGCGAACGCTCAGTAGGTAACAACAGGCAAGTGTAAGTGATTAACCAATTAATTACATGTATGAAACGGAAAGAAAAGAAATAACGATCGAATGAAACAACATAATAAAAGAAAGTGCTAAAGAATGGAATGGAATAACAATATGGCATAATGATATAACTACAAGAATTGCAAGTTTATGAACAATATATATAACGGGAATTGTAGGAAATTGGCCAACAAGTAAGAATATAACCAAGTAGAACACAATTCAAGTAAGAGATCATTGTCATAGACATTACGCTAGTCATGCACTCGGTGCAATGCCTCACCATGTCATTACAAACTCCCATGGGCACAAGTACTTTTCGGGCGCTCTCCCCAGGACCAGACTGGGCCCCTATGATGCGTTGGCATTGATTTATTGGATCCAAGATCCCAAGTTTCGTCTAGACTTTAATCAAGTTAAAATGGCCAATTATAATCAAGTATAAACTTACCTCGGAACATCCCAAGGCTAAGCTGAAGAGATACTGTCCAGAATTTCTGTCCTGGAGTTCAAATTATCAAGAACCATCATGTTCTTTGATTCAAAACAATAAAACACGGAGAAAACTCGTCTCTGGATGATATGCGGTTAATAATGGACCGCTCAAGACTTGTGCGGTCGCCTCTGGGCCGCACTACAGGAATTGGGCTGAGGTTAAGCCCTCAGGAGGTCAAGGTTGAAAGGCTGATAAAGGGCCGCTCTTCTATATGAACGGTAGGGATTAGGCCGTACAAGACCAGAAGTTTACAAAATCAAGGTCAGGATATGCGGTCCTGACAGAGCCGCTCATCAATTGAACGGTCTATTAAGGGCCGCCTGAAAGATGTACGGGCTATATCTGGCCGCACAACACAGGGCCTAACAATAATATAGAAATTCACCCAAGTGGACTCCCGGGCTGCCATAGACAGGGTGGAACTGAACCAGAGTCTAGCCCACTGTCTGTTGGTCGGCCTAGGGTCTACTGGGCTGATCAAATCAGGAATTGGCTGAAGATGGATCAAGGATAATCGGCCAAGACTATTTGGCATTAGTCAGGGATGAACGGTCGCCAGAGGGCCGTTCAAGGAGATATGCGGTCCACTAATGGCCGTGCATGCCCCTGCTAGTCCAATTCGGACGAACACAAATCACAGCAATTCGATTGAGTCCAAATTTAAATCTAGGGGATAATAAAGGTTCGGGTCTAAGGTTATACAAGTGTAAACCTAATAGCCATTTCAATTATAAAGGATTCACAATTTAGATTGACATTCATTGGAAAGATGAATCAAGATCAAGCTCTAATAAATCAACAAGAATTATTTACTGTCATGAATTACAGTTTATTAGGTGTGTTGCTAACATGCCATTAACCACTAATCTACTAACATAACATGCTGAAATGACAAATTAATCTGTTCTGTTATAGATGTGAGGTCGGTTATGGACCTTACATCCCCATGGACGGTCAAAGATAGGCCGCGCATGCCCCCTCAGGTCCGAAGGCCTACTGGAGATGGACGGTCGGTCGTGTGCCGCTGGAAGGGATGTGCGATCTGTACCTGGCCGCAGGACAGACATGCGGTTGGTATTCGGCCGCACGTTCCAAGGAAACGATCAGAGATAGAAACATTTATATGGTCCACAATAGGCCACATGTCTGGGATGTGCGTTCTATCGTGTGGCCGCACAAGTCCAGACAGGTCGCTGCCCCTTTCACCTTGCCCGATTCCGGCGAGGTTTCTAGGGTTAGACTAAAACATGGAATTCGCACGATATAAAGTATGGAATTTGGGACTTTTACTACCAAAAGAAAGAGCATGAAAAACTCTACGAGATGCATGAATCAATTTTGTGTTTATAGCCTGAAATTACTACTTAATCGAAAGGGAACAATTATAACCCTAGTTCTGACATGCTTCTACTAAAACCAAACATTCTCGTAGCACACTTGATAAAATTTAGGGCTTTCTATATCAATGAAAGGCTGACACGATGATGCTTCCAACCATATATTATTTGTAGGGTTTGGCTTGCTATCACCTACCTGAATCGGATGAAGAAGGAAGGAGAAAGAAAACCCAAGACACTGGTACATGTAGCCACTAATCGCTGGAGATCTCCCTCGATCCAACTCCTCTGCAGCCGCCACTGGTTCTAAATGATTCTAGGGTTAGAGAGCTTCATTTTAATAGGTCACACGCCTTTTGGAGGGTTCTATGCACGGAGTATTCGTCCACGCAAGTTGGGTTGATGTGAACGCCGCTGCAATTGTTGACGCACCAAAACTCCGCCGATTGCCTCTCCTAGGGTTAGGGTTTCGAGAGATTAAGAGAGGGAAAATGATCCTCTCATCTTGGCCTTTCATTTGCCACCAGTTTGGGCTCAATTGATGGAGTATTGGGCTCGAATTTGGTGTTTCGAGGTATGGTTAACTAAGTATTTATTTTGGGCTTTATCCACTAATTCGACCTATTTACATATTTTATTTGGGTTGATCACAGAAGACAAGTTTGTTAAACGTGTTATCCTCTACAAGAATATAATTTTTGTGGATTTTTATAAAATGGTCGAAATCTAGCTCATTCTATTTATTAAGGACTTTCTAATTAATAAATTTCTAATTAATTTCTTGAAAAATTGCGGTATTACAACCTATCTCTCAGTTTACTGCTCAGAAAATTTCGAAAACAACTGAAAAATAAAAGAACAAAATTATTTCTGCCACTTCTGTGCATGTTCCCCATAAGACATCCTCACACACACATGCATACAAAAAGAAAGTGATTTGTCATTAATGTCACAAGATTGGCCATGTGATGCATGAGTGTAATGTGATGGAAAAGGATAATCTAAATGCTTGTAAAAGACATGCTGGGAGAACTTATCTTCGAAATCATGCTATTTTGAAAAAGGGGATTCTATGTTATTGCTGTGGCAAATTAGGCCACATTGCAGCCCACTGTTGGCATGCTCATGGAAGGAAATTTAACTCTAAATTTGTTAAATTCTTTATGAATCAAGATGCTTTCAGCAGAAATAAATCTGTTTTCAAAGGAAAATTTATTTCTTGTTTTGAGTGTGGAAAGCTAGGCCACAAAATTGCTGATTGCTGGCTGGCAAGGAATACAAGACAAAGCTTCCATGATAAAAATAGATACTTCCATGAAAATGCACATAGAGTTCATGGTCATGTTAATGTGCATCATAATATTAAAAATTCTGTTGGTGCATGTAGATATTGTGAAAAATTTGGACCTTCTATAGCTAATTGCTATTTGATGGAACTTGATGACAATGCAGCTAAAAAATTATTTAGAACACCTGTTAGGGTTAATACAGGACCCAAGGTTGCTTCAGTTCCTGCTGGAATAAAATGATCAAATTGTTGCAGATATGCCTTGGTCAAAAATAAAGGGGTAAATGAACCAAGGCATTTGAAGAAGAAAACCCCAGGTCTGCACTTTTCAGGTTAGTCTTCCAAGCTATGTTCCATTACTATGCGCTAAGTTTATATGATCTAGATGAATGCATGCAAATGATTGTAGCTGTTTTTGAACCTTTTGCATAACTATGGAATGCTACATGAATTGCCACACTCCCTGCATGTTAGTTCATTACACAGAACACTGGTATGAAAATCTAAAAGGAGTCAGTTGAATGTTTGCATATGCATCTAGAAATAAAACATGCATATACCTCTATGTATCTATAAGAAAAATAAGGTGATGCTTGATTAGGATCTGAGCACTTAGTGAGGGGGAGTTGAGCTGATCTGAGCGGGCCGATGTAATTGCGTATTTGGTGCACATCATGGACTTGAAAGCTATTGGTGATTAGGCTGAGATGTTAAGTTGGAACTATTTGAACTGATCAGAAGTCTTTGGGTCAAGAGAAGGCTGAGGATACCTTGGTCTAAAGCTGTCTGCAACTCTATACCAAATTGGACTCCTGCTCTAATGTTGCTGGATAGTTCACTCCTTCATCTTCCACCATTATTATCAACCTATCTGACACTTAGGGGGAACAATATATGGAACTCTATTATCCTTGTCCATTGTGCATTATTATTATCAAAACTACCTCTAGTAGTGTATAAAAATGTTGATCTTCCCAATTGAGTGATCTTCGGCCTATAAAGATTATATCTTATAGTTAATTGTTCAAGAGGACTCTTGAAAGTATTTTCAATGGAGTTGAAAACATTTCTAATAACTGGAAGTGTCCATCTAAATAAAATTCATCAATCTGAAAATTATGAGTAATGGGATAATCTGGTAGAAGAGGATGTCTTATAGAGTGCTTTTTAAATCATGTCTTCAAGCTGATATGAATGTAGACCAGGGAATACGCCATTAAGTAATATAAATGAAATGGCAGAGCAATGGCAAAATTTCTGAGAAACTGATTATCTAGATCAAAGAAATCTAGAAATTATGTCATGAAGAAATAAGCTATCTCTGTTCATAAAAGATGGCATAAAGGTAGACTGTGCTGAGTAACCAGGGATTCTGGTGTCTGATAAACATGTATTCTTGTGTAAAAAGGCTAGTCCTACCGGAATCCTCCTTAAGAAAATAAAAAGAAAAGAAAAAGAAGGAGTGGATATGGTTGACTCTGGTTCTTGTTCAGAAGCTGAAACTAGACTTAAAAGCAATATAAGACATATTTTGGAAACCGGTCTTATCCTATGAAAATAATGAATAATTTTGATGAATTATATTAACTGGACATTGTACTGTGATTAAAAAATGTTTGTCTTCATTGGTTGTGCATTAAAAGATGAATCTTTTGAGCAACAAACGGATACGATATAAGTTTAATGTGCCGAAGACCATAAAAGAGGAGAAGAAAAATATCCTATACACGAGAGGGGTAGTTTGGGTACAAAAGGTGCATCGGGTAAAAGTGATAATATATTTTATATATTGTTTAACCCTAAAGTGTCGCTCAAGTTTTCCCCATTCAAGCCCAGTCATTCATTCCCACACTCACGACTTCCCGCCGTAAGCGCTTCTCTAGTTTCTTCCTCTCCGCTGTTCTGCTACTCGCCTCTTCACATTCTCTTCACCTGCTTCAACATCTACACTCACCGTTCCTGAAAGGGGTCGTCCTCATCTCCATCGCCATCTCTTGTGATGTCTTCTCTGACAACAAAGAGCAAGGGGAGGGAGGAGGTGTCTGAGGAGCAACAGCCTCCAACACCAGATATCAGAATGTCTGAAGAAGAAGATCAATATGAGAGCATAACTGAGGAGGGGCGTGCAGGAGAAGCCAAAGGAAAAAGGAAAGCTGATGAGCTTGTCATACACGAAGAGATAAGGATTGAGCAAAGCGAGGGAGCCACGGAAGGGAAGAAAAGAAAAGGAAAAGAAATAGTACATGAAGCTTTTGGAAATAAAGGTATTTTGATCAAATCCCATTGTAAAGCTGATACATCTCTAGAAACTGAATATTCAGAACTGGTAGATTTTTTTTTGGATTTCTGAGATGAAAAAGCTCTTGGGAAAGTATTGGAGATACTACCCTGAACTCACTGCTGAGTTTTACAACAATCTGGTTTTCGATATTGATTGATCTGTGTTGCTCTATAGTGTCAAAGGAATCAGCTGAACAACATGTTGAAGAAATTCAATATATTGAGGAAGTTCGAGCACCAAATGATGATCAAGAACACCCGGTTTATAATGTTGAGTATCCTGATTCAAGTGATTCATCTGTCAGCTCACAAGAACCAAACAATGAATCGAATATTTTTGAATTGCTAACCAATTTGAGAACTCTAGTTCAAAATCAGAGTGAGATGATGTCTTCCCAGCTGCTGTTTACAAATCTTCATTTAATCAGACTGAATACAAGGCTTCATCTTCCAGAGAACAAAGTGAATACGCAGTGGCTACAATTTTGGGCTGACAAACAGAGAACAGATGCTGCGATGCAAGAGTTCTTAGGAAATCTCATGGGTCTGATTAACAGAATAGCAGAGATGGTTAGCAGTATTCAAATCACTCAGACCACCTCTTTCAAAACTCTTGCTACTATTCTTGATAAAACCTATGATATCAATATTGAACTTGCAAAGATGAGAACTCTGTATCACCCTCTCCTCACTGGCCAACAAGAGATCCGTTCTGCAGTGGACAAAGCTCAGTCTGAAGTTGCCATCATTGCTACCATACTTGAAACTTTCATGACAGAGCAAGCAGATATTTCCTCTCTCACGGCCAGTGTTAGAAGCACTGTCCATTACTGCTTTGAAGAGCTGTCCAACTCCTTACATTCACTTCAAGATTCAGTCCTAGATAGTTTTTCAGGTCTAGTTTCTTCAAATCAGCGAGCTCATTTTCAACGAGGCAGCTCTAGCTCTGCTCCTCCCTGGGATGGAAATGGCTCAAGATCCTCCCTGGTTGTTGACACCCGTTTTATGACCAATAAGTCGGGTCATCTCCTTGTTCATTTTACATGATGCTCTGAGTAATTCATTCTTCATTGAGCCCCCTTGATTGATTTGGAGCCTATTTCTTGGGTCTTGACTCCTTGATTGGATATGGCTTTTTGTGGCATTTCATTTAACTAAGGCTTAGCAAAAACCTTCATTTCTTCTAAACTCCATTTGATAATAACGGTCTGCTCCAGGAGCGTTGTTTCTTTCTAACGGATGGGTCCTGGGCCGTTACTCTTTGAAGAGTCCTAAGGCTTAAGGTCTCGTTTCAATCTTTATCTTTTGGCTTACACGTTGATAATAACGGTCTGTCGTGCAGCCGTTGTTTCATTGTGACGCCCCATGCCTTGGCCGTTGCTTTCTTCACAGAGTCCTATTGCTTTGACCTTCTTCCTGTTGATCTTATCTCTTTGGGATAAGGTTGAAAGTAACGGACGATCCTTGGTGCGTTATTTCCAAGTGGTGGTCTGTCGAGTAGCCGTTACTTCCTTCAGAGAGTCCTGGCAGTTCAGGCCTTTTCTCTGCTACTCCGTGGTCGAGATAAGAACTTGGATTGACGATATCTCTTCCAAATCTGATCCTCAGGACCTTCTGTTTGATTCTTTGGACTCTTAGTGATATTATCATCTTCAAGGATTTGCTAAGAGTTATCCCTTTCTCTTGCCGGATTATCCTCTGCTCGACCTGAGAGTTTGAGGGTCTATAAATAGAACCCTTAACTTCATGGCAAAGGGGGGAAGATCTGGAGTTTGCGTCGAAGTGCTGCCGCATTCTAGAGTCACGTTTGATCAAGGAGGAGTACTTCTCAAGTTCGTTTGCTGCCTGGTGAAGGGAGTATTTGTTCCTTTGGTTCTAAAGTTCATAATTGCATATTGAGTTTCCCTTCAATCTCCCTTTCATCATAAGCATTATTTCTCTCCTTTCTCCACGTTTTTCACCGGTTTTCATCATCTAAACATCCTCCTAATCTTTTAAAATGCCCAGAGGGGTTAAAAAAACCAAAACTCCTTGGTATTTCCCTTTCCTTTTGATGATATTTTGTTTATTGAAGAATTGATGCTATATTGTCTAAAGGGCTAATTTGGGTTGTTTTATTCTTATTTTCCACTTCTTTGGCAGGTTTACAGGTTCACCAGTACGAGGCCCAAGTCTTCTAGCCGGCTGGAAGAGTTGGAGTTAAAAGGATCCACACTTTGCTACTGCAGGTATTACGACGGCCTTGTGTAGGCGCGTCAGAGTCTTCCAACGGTCTATCGAGCGACCGTCACTTTCAAGTGACGCACGGGGTTCTGGCCGTTACTTCTAGCTGACCTGCAGGTTCTCTTTGGTTTCCTCTCCCATGGGCGGGTGCTTCATCCACCTATTTCCAAGGTATATTCAAGTCTTTGGCTTGTTTTACTTTGGTGGCGATCACGACTTTCCTTGGTATTGGGCATTAGCTTTCTCCTTTATTGCATATCTTTTATTTCCTTGCTTGTTTCACCCCTTGCGGTGTGTTTCTATTTACTCTTTGCTCCACGCCCCGGCGTGTGTTTTTCCTTTATTCTTTAACTTAGTTTGATTGAGATAGTATGCCCATGCTACAGCTTGCTTTGGTTGCCTAGGTTCATGATCACATGTTCATAGGTTGAGTGCAGATATTTGATTATTTGCTTGTCATCTTGCTACATATCATCACTATAACCCCCCAAGAAAAGGAGATAGATAAGCAAAATAAAATCAACAGATAATTTTTTGGCGATCACGGTGGGATAACTTGTGCCAATCGTGCTTTTGATTCCTGTTAAACCTGCCATCATCTCTTGTGTTGTTCCCCTCCCGATTTTCTTTTATTTCCTGTTGATCCTGGTTTTCTGTGCGCTCTAACGGCCCTGTGTCCACGCGTTGGAGTCCTCTGACGCAGGGGCATTAGACCGCCACATCTGTTCTGCTGAGAGCTTTCACGGTCTTTTCCTGTTACTTCTGGTTGATTTTGGCTCTCTGGCTCATTTGACGGTCCTACCTCCCCGCGTTACATTACTTCTGGCGGTCTGGTCTTCGACCGTTATTTTCCTCTGACGCAGGGTTCCTAGACCGTTATACTCCAGACAGGTACGCATCCGAGGTGCATTTATTTCTGCAGTTTCTGCTGTGACTCTTTTGCTTGGGTGATACATGACTTCCTCCTTGCTTTGTGTCATATCTCCATATCATTGTGTGCATCATTGATTGCTAGATTTTAGGCTAGACTTTGCATGCACTCCGGTGTACATAGGACCATTCATCATTTCATATCCTAGATTGCATTTTCCTACCTTGGTTTACGGACCTCTCGTCTCCATATTCCTTGGGGCTGACTAGGAAATCACACCAGGGACCTCCATAAGTCCCCGCGAGCCGTGGATTCCCACACGGACGTCGGGCTGGTTGTACCTTTCCCACCCCGTGTCTAGGGTTGCATAAGTGAAGGAGTGATTACACTTAGAGTCAAACCAAGTCCCATACCCATCTCCTGCTAGGAACCCATTGTTGAGAGCACATTTCAATCAATTCACTAAGGTACCAAAGGAGAAATCACAAGAATTGTGTTGCATCATCTTAAAACAACTTGGTTGACTTTGAGTGTCTTCACCTTTTATCACTTACATCATTTTCTAAAAACATTCGAGTTTAGTTACTCATTGTGTGATTGTTTGTGTTGTTTGTTTACATTTTGTCAAGGTTGTCCGTTGCATGTTGAGTTGTTTTCGTCAGTCCGACTCATCTCCTCAAGTCAATTCCTTCTTCAAGTCTTATTCCAATCCTCTTTTCGAGTCAACCATGGCATCCTTTAATCCTTCCCGTTCCCAAGAGGACTCCCTTCCTCAAGGGCTTCTTGAAAACCCTCCCAGGGTTACCCCCTTTTCTTCTGGAGAGGGGACTGCCCCTCTTCTACCCTCCACTTCCATGGAAGGTGGACAAGCCACCCCTTCTTTCTCCACTCCTTCCGCGGGCTCCGTCCTTCAGATGATGGCCCAATTGGATCCGACCCAACTCCAAGCTCTTTATCAGGCCATGCAAGGATCTAACGCATCTCCTTCTACCATCATCCAAAATCAATCCAATCCTTCCATTGTTGGGCTTCCCATTCAGCCCACTCCAATTGATCTCACCCCGGTCCAACCACGGACCATCACTTTCGCAGGCATGGAAACGGGCCAGTCTTCCAATTCGGCCCAATAATCCTTCGATAAGGGAAAGTCGCCCATCCCCTCTTTTGTTCAAATGGATCATCACGTATCTACTCCGGTAGCTTCGCAAGTTCTCATGGGCCCTTCCGATTTCTTGCACCCTCGGCAAGGGGTGGCTCAAGCCCATTCTAATCTGGGCCAATCTCAGGCCCAATATCCTTCTTATTGCCCCCCCATCTCTACTGTTTATCCCTCCACTCCTGCTTATGGGCTTCCACCTTCTGCCGTAATCATTCCATCTGCTCCTCAAATTCATTCAACATCCTTCACTACCCCTGCTCCCTCCCGAGAGCAGGACTTGCTTGATAAATGGGCCGCCATGCAGCAACAACTTGATTTCCTCCAGAAGCGGGTTGGCCCGCAATCTTTGGCAGATGTTCCTGTCCCCAGCTTTCAGAACATTCGGTTCCCTCCGCAATCGGAACTCCCTAACTACCGCAAGTACGACGGGAATGGCAATCCCTTCATTCATGTGAGGGATTTTCTATATGAGTCGGCGCAGTTCCAATATGATGATCGCCTTATGGCGTACTTATTCCGCCGATCTTTGGATGGTGTTGCTCTGGAATGGTTCTACTCTTTGCCGCTAGAAGAAGCTGAAAGTTTCAAGGTAGTAAAGGACAAATTTATCCAGCGGTTCCAAGACAGGGTCGGCCCAGAATACTCATTTATAGATCTAGTAGCCGAGAAGATGAAGCCAGATGAGGAGTTCGCCACTTATGCAGACAGGTGGAGACAGATGGCTGCTAGAGTGTCTGGCCACATTCCGGAGGAAGAGAAGGTCAAGCTGCTCATTTCAAATGCTACTCCGACCTTCAGGAACATCCTAGCCATGAATGATATAGCTAACATGCATCAACTCTACAGCCGGGCACGCTTCATACAAACCCAGTTCAAGGACTCTCCCATACACACCCTATTTGAAAACCAAAAGCCCAAATATCACAAGAAACCACAAGGGCCGGTTACCGAGGGGGTCCAGACAAACGAACAGGTACAAGCCGTTGCCTTTCCATTCCAAGCCGCACCATTCCGCTTCCCCCAAAACCCCCGCACTCCACAAAATCCCGCTTCATAGAACTTTCAAGCCGCTCCACAAAACCCTCCACCTGCCTTCATCGCTCCACAAAACGCCTTCATCGCTCCGCAGCAACAACCACCACCTCCGCAATTCCATAATGTCCCTCCACCCAACGGCTATAACAACAATCCAAACAACAAGCGCCCGGCTCCCAAGAGGGCACAATATCCTCCACTGCCAGAGACCCTCACAGACATCTTCTCGGCTATTATTTCCGCAATTCAACTTCCTCCGGAATGGCCTAATTGGAACCCAACCGTTGATCAGATGAAATATTGCATGTTCCATAGGCAGCCAGGCCACACTATCGAAGGATGTTATCAGTTCTGAGATCTGGTATACGATCTCCATGAGGGACAGAGAATCGATTGGGCCGTGATGCATCGGGCCATTGTTGAAATCAAGGAGAAAAGAGGGTAGCAGCCGAGGCAGCAACCACATCAGCAACAAGCACCGCAGCCGCAACAGCCACTACCACAATAGCAACTACAACAGGCTCAGGATCTGGGGATCCATCAAAATCCGATGCCAAATCATCCGCCTGCTCTACAGCAACCTCAGCCGCCTGCACCGACTCAAGTGAACATAGTTCAACCCCCGGCCCCTAGTGCCGAGTGGTCTTTTGATGACGATGGTGCCACACCGCAAGTCATGGCCCTCCACCACAACCACCGCAATCCTCTTACCAGCACCTTCGTCCTTCCTGCACACCCAATATCCTCTCCACTAGTCCTCCCATTTACGCCCGCTCCAACAAATTTACTACCACCCACCACTTGTGGACATCAAAAAATGTCGATGATGGTCATACGGCATGCACGTCTCGACACTCGAGAGCAAGCCGAAGATGGAAATGCCAAATAAACCTCATGCCTTGCCCGATCAGGATGAGGACTCGCTTGGTGGTCTACTAGCCGATGAGGGAGCCCCCCGGGTGGAAGATACGACCACAACTCTACAGCCGGCCGTGCCGAGAGCTGAATCGAAGAAGATTCGGGAACTCCGACACAGCCCGGCGTGCACCGAAAGTCACGTAAAGTCTGGGACCGAGCCCCAGAGGCTACGAACGGAATATTGCAGAGGCCATACATCGCAACCGGAACATCCTGGGAATGCCGACATTCATATAAACGGCTGTGACTTCGAGAAGAATCAGTTTAGTGCTTAAAACGGCACGAAGGGGCCTTAAAACGGCGCGCCCCCCTCTTAAAATGGCGCGCCCCTTTTCATTTCATTGGCTACACGGCGTGCTCCTGACGAAGAGGCCTTCCCCTTTGATGCTTAAAACGGCGCCCCTTTGAATATGGCGCCGTTTTAACCCCTCACTTCTATTCTCTGAAGCGCTTCTCCGACGTGCAGTGAAGCCATCCCGTCATCAATCCGGTCCCCTGTTTCCTGCGAACAGCACGTCGACGAACTACCTGAAGTGGCTAAAACTTCTGCTTCGATCCGTTGGGCATCCAAGCATGTTCTTCAAATGGAAATTCTCGAGCCCTGCACCGTCGAGCGCTCATTCCGTCAGTCGACTGCCCATTCCCCTGCAAATGATGAAAGCAACATGGCTCGCGGTGGATATGCCAGCGAAGGAGGAGGCCATGCCTCAGCCCCTCTCCCGGTCACACTGTAGCTGTGGCGGAGGTGACGTCGACGACAGCGGCATTCGACACGGTGACCCCAGCAACGTCAGCAGCAGTATCCGGGTCCTCCCGCGAGCTAGTCACGGCAGCAATAGGACATCCGGGCAGCAACGTCAGCAACGGCAACTACGAACAGAACAAAAAGCCACAGAAACGGGAAGCTTGCTTCCCTGCTCTCCCTATAAATACAAGCCCCAGGCAAGAAGCAAAAGAGAGGAGGGACGCTCTACTAGCGGCGAAGCCCTGCTCCGAAGTGTGGAGAAGAAGAAAGAAAGGGTGAGGAAGAGTGAAACCCAGCCGTGTGAGGGTGGGTCATTGTCTTTCTCCTCTTCCATTGTATTCTGCTCGGCGACGTCCAGCCCCGATGTAGTTCTTTCTGTTTAAGTGGAAATGAAGCATGGTGCCTTTAACCCCGATCCTTTATTATCCCCTAAATCTCCCTTCCGTCGTGTTCTTGTGTCGACTTCAGCTCTCATGCGGTCTTCAGCCACGCGATCACGGCAACCCCCGGGTCACCGGAGTTCCTTTGTAGGCTGGCCCTCAGGACCTCCGGCCCCGAACGGGGGGAGTCGATACGATCGCAACAACCCATGGGTCACCGGACTCCCTTGTAGGCTAGCCCTCGGGACTTCCGGCCCCAAATGGGGTAATTTTACTGGTGTTGTCGCTTGTGCGCACACCGGGATGTTTCGGGGCCGTCGGAGTTCTCTCCGTAGGGCGCGCCCCAATTTTTCCCTGGACCCTTCGGGTCTAGGGGAGATGCTGCCCAAATTTTGACAGGCGAATAACCCATAAGAATGAACGAGCATAATAAACTCTGTGGGGAAGAGAACAGCATATGTCAAAAATCACTGAAACAAACCGAATGTCTGAGTTCTTGCATAAACTTTTCTGATAAAACATTTGAATCATCATGCTAATCCACCTGAATAAACAATTAAAACACTTAAATCTTCCTTCCAAAAACACAATCCATCAATAAGATGAACAAGCCAATCAATAAATTAGTTCGCAGTTGAAAGAAAGAAGAAACAGAATGAAATAAAACCTCTTTGAAGCTGTCCCGGCGTGGCTTAATCCGGCGCGGTCACTATTCACCGCGCCGATTTAACACCATTCTCGTAACCCCCCATTACCTTTGAACGCTAAAACGGCGCGCCCTTATCTCCTTCTTTGAATCCCAAAGATGGCGCGCCCTCTCCATCTCCATGTTCACCTTAAAACGGCGCCCCCACTTCCTCCTTTGGACTCTAAAACGGCGCCCTCCTCTTGATACTAATCCGGTGCGCCCCATCCCTGTTGCTTCCTTAAATCGGCATGCCTGAAAGGGAGAAAATGCTTACACTTAACAACCCGCGTACGAGGGCGCACGTTGCCGAGTTTGGGCTTTACACTTAACAACCCGCTCCCCCGGACTGTGCGTGAAGAGGAAAGCAATGATGCCTCGTGGTATTGGATGTGGACCTCGGGATCCCCGACATGGTCATGATCCGTGCACCTCTTGGGCCGATAGTTCATCAGCTTGACCCACTTCTTCCGGAATCCGATCCCATACCCATACGAAACGTGTCGTACCTACGACAAATATCCGAATGTCTTTGTTGATATCTTCGATGCTTCGAATATGGACTTTCGACCGAATACTGGACGGTCCGTTAGTGACTGATACATATATACCGGGATCTAATCCTGCACTTGCATTAAATTTGCCGCACTCGCAGCAAGTATTTTTATGGTTTTGAACACCGTTTTGCATAGCGATGCGGAGGGTTTAAATCATGTCAACCCAACTCGCATGCTTTAATGAAAAATGATCTTTAGGTCATTTGGCCCCTTCTCTTGGTGCTTAATCAGAGGTCTTCCCCTCTCCGAGGGGATGTAATTAACGTCGTGGCCTTTATAGCGCGGCGGGTCTCCAATCCCGACCCGATATCCACAATCGTCTGATTAGTCAGATGGAGCGCACCCCGGGCTTCGGACCACTCCAGTCTTGAAGCCCGAACACATTGTCACCTAGGTGACTGGCACGCCCTCGCACTAGATAAACCGATAAAAAGAACACCCTGATATCTTTCACGAACACGAAACCCAGTGCGTTCCACACCACTCCGTCATACCCTTCGCCATTTACCTCTGCGGCCCTCATCACGCCATCACCTAACCTATCACCTGTCTTGACTCCTCCACCAACACTCCCTCCATCCGTACCATCCACCATCACCATCCCGCCTTCCATCAATCCTTCACCCATCATCCGCTCACCACCACTCACTAACCTTACACCCCACCAAATCATCTCCCCCGCACAGCCTACACCACTCATCCACCCCACAGGGCCCATCATACTATCCACCGATGCCGCGGCCGCTACAAGTTGTGCTTTAAGAAGCGGGAAGATGTTCCATCGGAACTACCCTACTACTTCCAACCCCTAGTCCTCTCAGCCGACGGTCGAGCAGGTAGAAACTGAACCTCTGCCGGGTACTCAATATGACTTGCTGCATCATCTGGATCGAGTGCCCGTAAAAATATCTGTACTGGAGCTGATCAAAAGGTCTACCCTTCATCAGGATGCACTGAGAGATTTCTTACAGAAGGTAATGGTCAGCGAAGATATGGCAGTCGACAGCTTACCAACGGCCCTAGCAACTATTTCCAAAGGGCCAACAATCACATTTTCAGAATCCGAGCTAGCACTTCCGGAAGCCCGGCAAATGCCGCTCTGCATTACAATCACTCTAAACAAAGTCAGCGTTGAAGCAGCACTGGTTGACACAGGGGCTTCAATCAATGTGTGCCCACTCAGCACTCTACGAGCTTGCAACATATCCGAAGAGTTATTACGACCTACCCCGACCACTATAGCAGCATATGACAATTCAAGGCGAGCATGTCACGGGGTGGTCACTATCCAAGCAGAGCTCAGACCCCTTACAATGGCTGTAGAATTCTATGTGCTAGACATCGATCCTATGTTCAAGGCTATCCTGGGTCATCCGTGGCTGGATACGCTCGGTGCCGTGCCCTCCACCGCACATCAGTGCGTCAAATTCCCTTTACAAGGGAGGGTCGTCAAGGTCAAAAGCCTATCTACAGTGCAATCGGTTAAGGCCATTTCAGAACAGATTCTTCCTACACTTTGGCCAAGCAGCCGACCCATCATATCAGTGATGGATTTAAACTTTCCTTGGGCTTATACACCTCCTAGGCCCATCACTACTCCAGTTACCATCAAGATGAAGTCCCAGATCCGGGACCCAAAAGGCTGGAACATTATACTGAAATTGGGCTACCAACCAGGGAGAGGCCTCGGTGCACAATTACAAGGAATGACCAAGCCCATACCCAAGGGAAGAAAGATGGGTAGGAGAGGTCTTGGCTACAAAGAAACCGCATTATCTATAATGGGTGATTCTGGGCCACTCACCTGGGACTACCGCCAGCACTTTGTCCGAGGGCCTCTCCAACCCGTCACATTGGCTCTGCAGCCAGCTCCGTTAGGGAGAAATACAATATGTCCGATTGCCAGTCCTATGCCGACACTAAAAAGGCCAGAACATGATGTGCTTGATTATGGTCAAACCCTTTAGGGGATGTTTCATGCAGAAGACTGCCAAAAGAAGCAAGAGGTTCGGCTCATGCAATGGAGACCGAAGAAGCGGCCAGGCGATGATCCACGGGAGGAGGGGAGCTCGCCGATTGTCTTTTCTTGGTCTCCCTCCCACTTTCAATCTCTCCTCCAGCAATGGGAGTTCTTACCCCGTCTTCCTCCTATCATGGTAAATCCATCATTCGTTGATCCACCCGAGATTCTATTTGTTCCTTGCGCTTGCGGGCACTGCCCGCCCATTGATTTATCCACTCTATTCACTCCTCCTCCTCCCAACGCCCAACTCCACGAGATGTGGTTCTCATCTTCCGATCCCTTCTTTGACTGCATCTTCCCTGAGCTATTCCCTATGTAGCTTCCGCCTCCTCCATCTTGCTGTATAGTCTCTGCTGATCTCCAAAAAAAAACGTCAAATTCAAAATGGAGATTTCAGTGGAAGATTATGCAACCCTGTCTCCATCCTCATCCCAGGGGCACGAGTCCCCTGCTCCTTCCCTTCCACTAGGTCTCCTTTCTCCTAGGTTAGGATTAGGGTCTATCGAGTCTAGGGAAGTAGAATTAGTTAGGTCTAAAGAAGTAGGGTCTTGCTCTGGGTCATCCAACCATTCCTCCTCTGAGCCGCGCCCGCTTGCACGTCCTCCCAAATCTGTTCCTGATAGGTTCTTGCAAGACCTAGCTCAGCGCTGTCATGCCCTTTTAAAATTACCAGAATTTGTTGCTACGGTGATTACGATTGAGGATGAAGAAGAAATAGAAGGGGCGTGGGGTGATGACGGACTCGGTGTCTATGAAATCCTGGGTGAAAAAGATCCGGTTAATGAGGACAGTGACATAGATGACACTGCCAATTTGTACACACAAGGACTTAAGAGATTCGACGAGCCGTCGACGACAGTGGACGAACCTACGAAAGAAATCAATTTGGGAACTGAAGAAGACCCCATGCCCATCATTATTGCTGCTAATCTCCCTCCACAAGTAGAAGAAGATTTAATCAAAGTTCTAAGGGAGTATAGCGATTCCTTCGCCTGGTCTTATGAGGACATGCTAGGTCTTGACCCCTCTTTAGTGGAACATCGACTCGTGCTTAAACCAGGGGCAACACCTGTCAAACAACGGTCAAGAAGATTTCACCCCCACATGGCCTTAAGGATTAAGGAAGAAGTTGACAAGTTATACAAGGCCAGATTCATCAGAGTTGTTCTATATCCTCAGTGGGTGGCAAACATAGTCCCTGTTATCAAGAAGGATGGAAAAGTGCGTATTTGCATCGATTTCAGGGATCTCAATAAAGCATGTCCTAAGGATGATTTCCCGCTACCTCATATAGACGTCCTGGTAGACAACACCGCCGGGTTTGAAGCTCTATCATTTATGGACGGGTACTCAGGCTACAATCAAATCCGTCTCGCTCCGGAAGATCAAGAGAAAACTTCTTTCACCACGCCCTGGGGCACGTACTGTTATGTGGTTATGCCATTTGGTCTGAAGAACGCAGGTGCCACCTATCAAAGGGCAATGATGGCCATCTTCCACGACATGATGCACATCTATATGGAAGCTTACGTGGATGATATCCTGGTGAAATCAAGGACTAAGGAAGATCACCCCTCTATTCTGGCTAAGGTACTGCAAAGAGCCAGGGAGTACAAGCTTAAGATGAATCCGAAGAAGTGTGTATTCGGAGTCTCCTCAGGGAAGCTGCTAGACTTTATAGTAAGCAAACGGGGGATCCAGATTGATCCTAACAAAGCACAGGCCGTCATGGATATGCCTCCGCCGAAGAACATTACGGAACTTCGAGGATTGATTGGTCGATTGCAATTCATCAGAAGATTCATATCCCAGCATTCTCAAAGGTGCCGTCCGTTTTATGAATTGCTCAAGGCGGGGGTTAAGTTCGAATGGAATCAAGATTGTCAGAAGGCCTATGAGGACCTTAAGGAATATCTATCCAATCCCCCGGTTCTACAACCTCCTGTCCCTGGGAGACCCCTAATCCTATACATCTCGGTCATTGAGGACTCCCTAGGGGCGGTCTTAGCGCAAGTGGATGATGAAGGAAAAGAGCGGGCTGCGTATTACCTCTCTCGGTTATTCAACCCAGCTGAATCCAGATACACCGCTATGGAGAAGACTTGTGCCGCCTTAGTGTGGGTAGCTTAGAAGCTAAAACACTACTTTCTTGCCCACCTAGTTAGGTTGATCTCTAGAATGGACCCGATCCGCTATCTCTTAGAAAAGCCTGTCCTTTCTAGTAGGTTAGCTCGCTGGCAGAGCTTCCTCTCTCACTTCGATATCACTTTTGTTGTTCAGAAGGCAGTCAAAGGATATGCCATTGCTGAGCATCTTGCCCATCTCCCCATTCCTCACACCGATTCCATTTAGGATGATTTCCCTGATGAGCATCTTTCTATTATCTCTCATCACCCCTTCTGGTCTCTGCACTTCGGTGGTGCACTCAACTCTCAAGGCTGAGGGATCGGTGCTGTTTTGCTTACTCCAGAGAAAGTGACCATTCCCTTCGCTTATCAACTTCGGTTTCCTGCTACAAACAACATCGCTGAGTATGAGGCTCTCCTGGCCGGGTTGAAGCACGCCTACCTCCTAGGCGCGTGTTATTTAAACATCATAGGAGATTCTCAGCTCGTCCTACGGCAAGTTCTGTCCACTTACCGTACTCGTGACCCTAAGCTCAAGCCCTATCAAGATCTGGTCATGCTTCTTGCCAGGCAATTCCGTAAGCTGATCTATATCCATACTCCCCATTCTCAGAACATCCTAGCTGATGCTCTGGCATCCCTTGCTTCTTCCCTATCTTTCCCTCTCAGTCGGAGCACTGAGACTATCGTCGTTCAGAGATTGGACGCACCCTCTCTTCAGGACCCTTGGTTCGTCAATTTTAGGAAATCTATAGAGGCAAGAGCTGAGAAGGGAGATCTTAAGGAAGTATCTTTAACAGAGCTATAAGAGATCCTGGACGAAGAGGAGTTGCCTTGGTATCATGAAATCGAGTTGTTTTGTAAGGAGGGATTGTTCCCAGAAGGGGCAACTGCTGAGCAACACAAGTCAATCAGAAGAGCCGCCGCAAGGTATACTATTATCGCAGGAGAACTGTACAGGCGCGCTACTAATGGGATTCTCATGAGATGCTTAGATGATGTTGAAGCTTGGAAGGTGGCCGAAGTAGCCCATTCTAGTGAGTGTGGGGGTCATGTCAATGGCCAGGCTCTAGCAAAGAAGATCCTAAGGCAGGGCTACTATTGGCCCACTCTAGAGGAAGATTGCTCCCTCTATGTCCGGAGGTGTCTTAAGTGCCAACTCCATGCTGATAAAATTCATTCGCCAGCTTCGTCTCTTCATCCTATGACCGCTCCTTGGCCATTCTCTATGTGGGCCTTTGACGTTGTCGGCCCACTCGATGATCCTAACTCCCAGATCAAGCAGAAATCCTTTATCCTTACCTCCACTGAGTACTTCACCAAGTGGGCTGAAGCCGAGGCGTACGCAGAGATCAAAGCTACAACGGTGTGCCGCTTTATTATGAAGAATATCATCTCACGGTTCAGAGTGCCAAGCAGCATCATCACCGACAACGGACCCCAGTTCGTCTCCCAAGAGCTTAAGGACCTCTGTAAGAAATTCAATATTGCATTGCATCATTCATCTCCATATTATCCTCAAGGCAACGGCCAAGCCGAGGCCACTAATAAAACCCTTCTTAAAATCATCAAGAAAACATGTGAAGCTCATAAGTTCTCTGATTGGCCAGGAAGATTAGTGGAAGCTCTATGGGCTTACCGCACCTCCGTCCGTACCCCTACGAAACAAACTCCCTATTCTCTTACCTACGGGATGGAGGCGGTGCTGCCATATGAGATCCTGATCCCTTCCCTTAGAGTGCAGCTTGATAAGGAACTTAATCTCGATGAACGTCGAGAGGCGTTGCTGGTTCAGTTGGAACTCTTAGATGAAAAGAGGATGAATGCGGCCGATCACGTATCCGTCTATCAAAAGAGGGTTTCGCGTTATTTTCAAAAGAAGGTAATCGAACGTAAGTTTCAAAAAGGTGATATGGTTTTAAAGTAAAAATTCATTCGGTCTGCAGGTCCTAGGTCTAAATTACAACCTAATTGGGAAGGGCCGTTTGTCGTAAAAGAAGCTTACCTAGGAAATGCTTACCGTTTAGTAAATGCGGAAGGTGAGGAGCTCTCTCACCCGTGGAATGGGTTGTATCTTAAGCGTTTCTTTCCTTAGAGTCTAACCACGTGCTACCCCGGCAGCAAGATGTTCCTCCTGTCACTAAAGGAGTCCCGAGTGAGGCAATCACACACTACACGACATCCCTGGTCAGGTTTTCCACGTTGAGAAAGGGCAACGTTTCTCCTTGGCCATGCTTTGGGGGAAAGTCAAGGTCCCTGTCCGTTTCTTCCTTCAGCTAAAATCAGGGGCAAGAGGTGAATAAAGAGGCGATAATCGATCCAAACACCCTCACGAGAGGAGGTCTCAAATAGGGGCAGTCCGTTATGACCTGACGCCACAAAAAAGTAAAAGAGACAGCAAAGGGGCAATCTCTATGACAAAATCAAAAGCATCACCTCAAAGTCGATATAGTATGAATTATGAATTCCAAAACTCCAGAAAGGTAAAGCAAGAAAAGCTAGGCATGACAAGAGTGGCAGTACAGTTCCCCGCGGGACGTTATGAGCCCGGTCGCATGCATGCCTAGGGTGGATTAAGGTTCGATGACGGACACAAAGCCCCAGCACAACAGACCAAGTCTCTAATGGGTTGTACGGAAAGGAAATCAAGTCTTAAAAACTTCTATATCTGGCCTAAAGCTTACCCCCCGTATTCTGTTTTTCTTTTAGGACCAAGATTAATACCCTGGGTATGGCCCTGGCAGACTCACCGCCATGACAATTGGACCTTGTCCAGGGGTTGTCACCTCATTGCACGCCAACCTAGGGTTTCTCGATATCAACAAGGAAGGGCTCACATTGCTGGGGAAGCACTGGTTTTCCAAAATCCAAAAAAAATAAATATTTTCAAAATCCAAACAAATCGAATATTTTCAAAATTCAAACTAATTGAACATTTCCAAAATCCAAACAAAATCAAACACTGGTTTTCCAAAATCCAAAAAAAATTGAAATATTTCCAAAATCCAAAAACATCAAATATTTTCAAAACCCAAACAAATCAAATATTTTCAAAGTCTCACAAAAATCAGATATTCTCCAAAACCCCCGAAAAACACCATCATATGCATTGCATGCATTGCATTATTTTTATTATGTTTCTCGCCTATTTAATAAGGCTCACCCCTTGACCAAATATCAAGAAACGATCATTATCTAACTTACTTCAAGGCAAGGGGTTGAGTCTGAGAACAGATCTAACTTGTTTCATGTTTAAAGTGTGCGCAGAACACAGGATCAAGATCAAAGTGAGAAGCTCACAATTATGCAGATTCAAAGGCTGTAACGCGTCATCACCAGGCCGCTACAGTCATCTAACGGTCATACCCCTACCGTCACTCCTCTTCTCGCATAAGCTTTCTTTCTTTCAGCAGCCATCATTCTAACGGCCAAGGTTAGGACCGTTACTTACTCTAACGGCCTGAGTCTTGACCGTTACATCTCTCAGAGAACAGGGTTCTTCGTGCTTCCACTCTGACGGCCCATTGTCAGGCCGTCGTTTCTTTGTAGCGGCCCACTGCCCATCCGTTACATACTCCAGAGGCTCTGCCTCTTCACATCATTCTAGCCAATCAAGCCACAAAGCTCATGCTCATTCAACTAAGGCAATCTCATCTCATTCAAGCAAGCTTAATGAAACATGAATTCATAAAAATTCCAAACTCGGATTGTCAACTACAAACAATATCTCTCATGAACAAAAGGAAATCAAGGTACATTCAGTTTTTATCCGCAAGAGGGCGGATTCTTCTCAGCACTTTCACGTAATCACAGCGTGCTTCGTCGTTCTCTTCTACTTCTGCTTGCCACGGGCGCACCTTGCTGATCTCCCACATGGTCAGCGCGTTCCGGATCGCTCTTTCATCTTCCTCGGTCCCCATCTTCCTAGGTAGAAGGGGAGGGTAGTGTGATAGTGCAGGAGCTTGGGTTCTTGGAAGTCCGATCTGAAGATGGCACTAGTGCGGGTTGTAGATCGCCATGGTGGTGTTCCCCACTAGCTGGAGGTCCAGGCCTTGACGCTGCGGTATTTTAAGAAGAGTGCTTCGAAGGATTCTTGGTCGCATGATGAACTTATCTATTGGCAAAGTGTTGAAGAAGAGGCGCCATTCATCCCGCATTTTCTTATCCGCCGTCTTACATTCAACCTGTGGAGAGTATCCAAATGCCCCTCCAATGAAGAAGAGAGGGTGGCTCCCAAAGATTCGGCTAGTTGAAGTTAGGTCCTCCTTGTATTGGAATTTGACTCTGACTCCCATCCAGCACTCAAGGAGTATCATGGAGCCGAACAGAAGTCCTCCTACGCAAGCCGAGCTGAGTCCTTCGTAAAGGTATGAAAGGATCGCTTGAGAGATGGACATTCCCCGCCACAACCCACTAATAATGCTGAGATTTTGGGTGTCTAGAAGGTGGTCGGTCGTAGTGAAAAGGAAGACTCCGCATAGGCAAACCGCCACCGCCTTGGCTATTGCTTCGTGTCTCTCCCACTTATTTTTACAATGAGACACTATCCACTGGGCCAAGGGTATCAAATGAATATGGTGTGGGCTGATCATGGTCCTCACGTCCTTTGGATTATGGATGAAATCACTCAAGATCAAGGACGGGTCAATAGGCTCTATTGTATAGCAAACCCGGTCTTCATCCCCTGCCTTAATCTTAGGAAGGGCTAGGTAGGTCTCTACCTCTTCTAATAGGACTGTTGCTTCGAAGGAAGGGAAGATGAAAGTATGAGTTTGTGGATGCCATAGTTCTACAAGAGCTGAAATACTTGGCCAATCTAAGGATAATTTCTGGAATTTTTTGCCTAAAACCAAGAGAGGTTGAAGGTGCCAAGCTTTAAGGATGGATGTGACTTCTATAGGGAGTGATTTTACCATGGGAGCCACCCACTTCAGATTAGAGTAGCATCTTGGACTAGGAAGAGGCTTGAAGAAAGAAGGAGAAGAAGAAGTCATAAAAAGAATTAAAGTGCATAATTTTCTGAACTTGGATATGTTGTTGGGAACTTACCACCCTTTGAACATTGGAGATTAAGTGCTTTGGAATTGACGTCAACCGTTGGAGCTCTCCATGTTCTTTTCTGGCAGCTTTAGGTTCGGTGTAGACCTTCTCCTCCATAGCCATCACCTCGAAGCTTCTCTTCATCTTGATTTCTACCCTTAGGAGAGGTTCTTCAGCCCTAGAGCAGAGGTTTTTAGCAAAGCTACAATTTTTGGTTGAGTTTCCAAGTTTTAAAGGCTTGATTTTGGCTTAGGAAGGATAAGACTTGAGTTGGAAGGCTTTATCTTCAATCTAGAAAGGTTCTAGTGGGAGATTAAGTGGATAAATCTCGAGTTTAGGCTCTCACGGCTCAATCCGTCTCGGAACACAACTCAGTCTCTAACGGTCTATCGTGGGGCCGTCATTTGTCTCTAACGCGCCATCCTTAGGACGTCGCATTTCCTGTGGGTTCGATTTGGCCCGACCCTGTTCTGTGAAGCTTAACAGTCTAGTCTTTGGCCGTCGTTATCTTGTAACGCGTGGACCATGATCTGTTACACTCTCGGTCGTTCAGATGTTGGCTTTTGGGTTCAACATTTTCCCGACGGTCTTGGATATGGCCGTTATTTCACCCCGACGCGTCTCCCGCGGGCCGTCGCATTTCCTGCTAGTTGCCCTGACAACCCATCGTTCTGCCATGATCAACAGTCTAGCATTGGCCGTTATTTCCCTCTGACGAGCCAGAGGTGGGCCGTCGCTTTTCCTGCAGCTCAGAATACAAGTTTGACCTTTGTTGTGTATAACGCCCCTCAGCCAGTGCGTTATTTGATTATGACGGTCTGACCCTGGACCGTTACTTTCTCTGCTGCTGAATTCAGGCAATTTCTTCCTGCCCTTGTGTTAGACCTGGCGGTCTTTCACACATTCTACAACTCATTCAGCATCCACGCATTCTCATACATACTCCTTTTTTCCGCATACATGCATTCGTACATCCACATACATCTCTCGCACTCAAATCATCGGAATCGATTGTTCATTTCTGCATTCACATTCAAACCTGCCAAACCATTCGTTCACTCATTCATTCCTGCACATTTATTCATTCACACTCATGAAATAAAATAAAAATACCAAAAAAGAATTTCATATATATATATATATATAGTCATGTACAAAAATAAAAAAAAGAAGAAATGCATCATTTCGCCGGCTCATTCGCCGGGCCGCCCTCCTCATCTCGACCCTCCGGCTTCCTTGCTGGCGGTGCTATGGAGGCACTCTCCTCCTGCTGTCCTCTCTCCACCCTCTCATTCCTCCGCTGGCCGGAGGAACTCACAAGGAAATCAGCCACCGTCCCGCTCCGAGCGACGCTCCTCTGTGCTCCGCTCTGCGAAACACTCCGCTCAGGTCCTCGGCCTATCATCCGGACAGTCCTCTCGAGGGTCCACAGCGCGATCTTCATATCGTAAGCCTGGCACCGAGCCTCGCGTGCCTCGGTCCAGTAGCGGTCTAAATCTACCGTCCCAACTCGGAGTCGCTCGATCTCGGCCTGTGACCGCGTCAGCTCCTCCCGGAGTCGCTGTGTCTCGGTCGTTGCTGCGGCTAAGTTCTCTCGCCTGTAGGTTGTATTTCACATAGATAATCATAAAGCATTTAATTGGCATAATCATAAAGCATAAGCATTTTTTTTTGCATCTTACCCGCTCCGCGAGGGTGGCCTCCGCCTCCTCGGCCCGGGCAACCGCCCGAGCAAACTCGGCCTCCTGCTCAGCCCTGCCTCCCGCAGGCTGCGAGGAAGACGATGGGGCATCCGGTCTCGCTCGTTGGGCTCCCTCGGCCCGCTGCATTTAGAAATCACAGTTAGTTGTCGTGGTTAGTCAGCATTAGCATCATTTTGCATTGCATAATCATAATCATTTAAGTCTAAGTTTTAGAATCTTGCCAGAAGCTCCAGGGCGGTCCGGTACTCGTCCCACTGCTGGATGGTGGAGTGGAGTAGTCCCTCCAGCTCGGCTATCCGTCCCTCAGGGTCTAGCTGCATTTAGAAAGCATGTAAGTCAGTACATCTCGCTCATTGCATTTTTGCATATAGAAAGAGTTTTTTGAGTTTAGAATGTGCATACCGGTCGTCGGGTACCTCGGTACACCCGGTCGCCATAGAGTCGAGCGAAGGCCTTCATATATGCCTCGTCGCTCTCATCTCGCTCCTTCACCGCTCGGCCCCGCCTATTCCAGTCATGGACGTACTTCGCCTTCCGAGCGCACCAATCCACATTGCCACTAATGCCCCTTGCCGACTTGCCTGGGTGGTCATCACTGTGGCGTGGAAAGGTCACCTTGGGCTGGTGTAGTCCCCGAGTCCACAGGATCAGCCTGTAGTGCAGAGGCTCGATGATGTGGATGCAATGCAGCGAGATATCTCGTCCCCGATATGATAAGGCCGCCTCCACCCATGGCTGTCCCGTGTAACCCTCGCAGCGGTACGGGGTCCATCTCACCTGAAGGCATTCAGTCCATTCATCAGATTCAGAGGCATTCAGGAGCATTTAGAAGCATTCAGGAGCATTTAGAAGCATTCAGGAGCATTTAGAAGCATTCAAGAGCATTTAGAAGTATTCAAAAGCATTTAGAAGCATTTAAAAAGCATGTATAAATCATTTCGAGTTATGGACTTATCGACGTATGTGGGTAGGAGTCCAGGTCGTCCTGGATCGTCCGGGTCAATCTGATGATCGACCCTGTGTCCCTCACTACCGTCCACCGTCTCGCAATCGGGATGTGACCGGGGTGGAGTAGTGTACCTCTCCCGATGCCCGGGAGATACATATAGCTCCAAATCTGCATTTTAGAAATCAAGTCAGTCAAATTGCATAATCATTTACATAGCATTCTTTTGCATAATATAGAAAGCATTTAAAATTGCATTTACCTGTAGAAAAGGTGAGAAGCCGCCCAGCATCGTATGCCGGTCCGTCGTGCTGAGGGACTCGAACAGGAACGCTAGCACCGCCGCTCCCCAGGTGTATCTCCCGACTCTGTGCAAATTTTCTATCATCGGAACCAGTCTACAACTGATGACGTCCGCTCGAGTCGCGAAGAGGAGCTTCCCGAATAGCAGCATCAGGAAGCGTCTGAGCACTCTGTCTCCCTCTGGTCCCGCCTCCGCTGCCACGCGAGGGCGCACCTGGTCTATCACTCTAGCTAGATGCTCCTCGGGTAGCTCTCCCACGGCGATCGCCGCTCCTCTCAGCCCCAAGCTCTCCTGCAGTACTGATCTCGAGAGCTGAGATGAGGACTATCTCGGCCTGATCAAATCCAACCCGAGCAGTTGCTGTGCCATCTCCCGGTAGTCGCCGTATGTCCATCCTGTCACTGCGGCTCTGTGGACTCTCAACCCGGTAATCCTTGCTATATCTTCTAGTGTGGGGATCATATGGCCCCACGGGAAGATGAACGCCCTGCTAATCGGGTCCCACCTCTCGTGCAATGCGTACAGCAATGGTGTGTCCATCTGGATCACCTCGATGCTGAGCACCTCGGTGAATCCCATACTGGCTAGCCGTTCTCTCTGGAAGTCGGGCAATGCCTGGTACACTGCCCGGATCTGCAGCCAGGAGATCCTTGATCTTCGCTTTCCCTGCATGTCATTTAGATCATAAGTTAGTTGATTGCATCATAAAAACATTGCATAAGCATTTTAAAATGAAAATCAAACAAAAATCTGAAATTGAAAAACCCTAAAAAATAGTCTAGGTCCCTCGTAGATGTAACGGCCCTGGGTAGGGCGTTGCTTGGCTCTGACGCACTCAGGGTGGCGCATCAGGCGTGTGACGGTCGCTGGCAGGACCGTCACATTGTCTGCGATTTGGCGTTTTTTCTTTGCATTCTTGTGGTCTCCCACTTTGGCCAAATGGCCTATAATCAATCCTAATGGGTTCTTGGACCCATTTTCTACCCTCAAAACCCACATGCATTCACATAAAAATTCAAAAAAATTAAAAATTGAAGTTAGGGCGGGAGGACCTACCTCGTTGTCCATGCCCCTTCTCCTCTTCTTGGTTGATTCTTTGGGCTCTTCTTCACCCAATGGGGCTTCTACTTGGTTCTCCACGGCCGTGGGAGCTTCATCTTCTTCCCTTGGATCTCTTCTCGCCGTTTGTTCTTCTTCCACCGGCGGGATTGCTTCTCGTTCAAGCCGGCGGTGGAACCGCCGTATTGCCTTCCTCTTCCCTCTCTCCCTCTTCTGTGGAGGCGGCTGGGAACCCTCGTCGCCGGCCATGGTGGTGGTGGGGGTTGGAATCGCCGGAGTTTTTTGGGGGCGTTTTGATTGCTTGGTGATTGAATGAAGGCCGTGACCGTTCGGTTTTATTTTTTTTGAACGCTCAGGAAATGTGGCGGTCTATCGACCGACCGTTACATCATTCTGACGCGTTTGGATTTGACCGTTACATGTGTTGGCCCTGTTTTATTGAAGAATGTGAACCGCCTGGTTTATGACGGACTAGGGGTGGTCCGTTACTTGATGTGATGCACGTACATGAGACCGTTACAAACTTGCAAGTTTCTTGATGAATTAAATGGTCTAATTGATGTCAAAATGGTTCCATGTTCTGTCAAGATGTTCATTGATGATGTCTCTCGCACGTACAAATGGTTATGCCTTGATTCATGATCATATTTATTTTTGGCTAACCTATCTTTCATGAAGGAATTTATGAATGAAGTCACACTTGGCTGTCCGCCAGGCAGGTAAGTCAGGTATTGTATTTCGTTTCCTTATCCCTTAATGCATTACTATATGTTATCTATGACATATTATCTCGAGAACCGGCTGGTCATTCATGTGTTCTGGGATCTGATGCTCCCCTTAAACAAAAATGATGATGATCTGGGTTCACATGTTTAATCGTTGAATAAGCCGTTAGGTTGGAAAAGTTTGGGGATGATGGTTCTATCTTGCACGCCGTGGTTGTGGATGGTGTCCTGACCCTAATTTCTCCGGTCTAGCAATATTATTCTCGAGTATCTTGCTATTTTATCTTTCTTATGCATTCGTTTTGATGATTTCTTTTCCTTTAGCCCAGCATGCATCATGCGCATTCTTTGAGCATTCATGAAGCTTCATCTGTTCAAGGTATCTCAGTGATGGTGAATAGCTATGTTTTTGATTTCGAATGAGGAGAATTATTCCACTCTGAATTAGAAGGTTTCCTTTGATCTCGTCGCTCGATTTGGTTGGCTGAAGATTCCTGTCTGGAGTTTAGTCAGTTCTCTTTCCTTTCCGTTGCCTCCGACGGCTAGCCGTGTTTCCTTTCCTTAGTTGTTAGTTCCTCCAGACATGCGTCCTTTGGTTGGCTATTTCCTTGTGATCAGTTCAAAGTTTTCCAGAAAATTCCTGTCGCTTGTTGGTAAAGAACGGGTGTCGTTTACCTTAACGCCCTCTTTTTGATCCACTCCACTTCACTTCCGCTTCATCTCCATGTTCCATTTCATTTCCGCTTCACCTCCACTCGCTCCCCTGCAAAGAGGACGTTAAGGAGGGGCATCTGTTGACACCCGTTTTATGACCAATAAGTCGGGTCATCTCCTAGTTCATTCTACATGATGCTCCGAGTAATTCATTCTTCATTGAGCCCCCTTGATTGATTTGGAGCCTATTTCTTGGGTCTTGACTCCTTGATTGGATATGGCTTTTTGTGGCATTTCATTTAACTAAGGCTTAGCAAAAACCTTCATTTCTTCTAAACTCCATTTGATAATAACGGTCTGCTCCAGGAGCGTTGTTTCTTTCTAACGGATGGGTCCTGGGCCGTTACTCTTTGAAGAGTCCTAAGGCTTAAGGTCTCGTTTCAATTTTTATCTTTTGGCTTACACGTTGATAATAACGGCCTGTCGTGCAGCCGTTGTTTCATTGTGACGCCCCATGCCTTGGCCGTTGCTTTCTTCACAGAGTCTTATTGCTTTGACCTTCTTCCTGTTGATCTTATCTCTTTGGGATAAGGTTGAAAGTAACGGATGATCCTTGGTGCGTTGTTTCCAAGTGGTGGTCTGTCGAGTAGCCGTTACTTCCTTCAGAGAGTCCTAGCAGTTTAGGCCTTTTCTCTGCTACTCCGTGGTCGAGATAAGAACTTGGTTTGACGATATCTCTTCCAAATCTGATCCTCAGGACCTTCTGTTTGATTCTTTGGACTCTTGGTGATATTATCTTCAAGGATTTGCTAAGAGTTATCCCTTTCTCTTGCCGGATTATCCTCTGCTCGACCTGAGAGTTTGAGGGTCTATAAATAGAACCCTTAACTTCATGGCAAAGGGGGAAAGATCTGGAGTTTGCGTCGAAGTGCTGCCGCATTCTAGAGTCACGTTTGATCAAGGAGGAGTACTTCTCACGTTCGTTTGCTGCCTGGTGAATGGAGTATTTGTTCCTTTGGTTCTAAAGTTCATAATTGCATATTGAGTTTCCCTTCAATCTCCCTTTCATCATAAGCATTATTTCTCTCCTTTCTCCACGTTTTTCACCGGTTTTCATCATCTAAACATCCTCCTAATCTTTTAAAACGCCCAGAGGGGTTAAAAAAACCAAAACTCCTTGGTATTTCCCTTTCCTTTTGATGATATTTTGTTTATTGAAGAATTGATGCTATATTGTCTAAAGGGCTAATTTGGGTTGTTTTGTTCTTGTTTTCCACTTCTTTGACAGGTTTACAGGTTCACCAGTACGAGGCCCAAGTCTTCTAGCCGACTGGAAGAGTTGGAGTTAAAAGGATCCACACTTTGCTACTGCAGGTATTACGACGGCCTTGTGTAGGCGCGTCAGAGTCTTCCAACGGTCGATCGAGCGATCGTCACTTTCAAGTGACGCACGGGGTTCTGGCCGTTACTTCTAGCTGACCTGCAGGTTCTCTTTGGTTTCCTCTCCCGTGGGCGGGTGCTTCATCCACCTATTTCCAAGGTATATTCAAGTCTTTGGCTTGTTTTACTTTGGTGGCGATCACGACTTTCCTTGGTATTGGGCATTAGCTTTCTCCTTTACTGCATATCTTTTATTTCCTTGCTTGTTTCACCCCTTGCGGTGTGTTTCTATTTACTCTTTGCTCCACGCCCCGGAGTGTGTTTTTCCTTTATTCTTTAACTTAGTTTGATTGAGATAGTATGCCCATGCTACAACTTGCTTTGGTTGCCTAGGTTCATGATCACATGTTCATAGGTTGAGTGCAGATCTTTGATTATTTGCTTGTCATCTTGCTACATATCATCACTATAACCCCCCAAGAAAAGGAGATAGATAAGCAAAATAAAATCATATCAGAGGGTCACTAACATCTTTTTGATAATGACAAAGGGGGAGAGAGATGTCATGTTTTGAAGATATGTTATGGATGGATATTGGATATGAGAGATGTCATGTTTTGAAGATATGTTATGGATGGATACTGGTTATATGGATGGATATTTACAGATTTTTTATGCTGTTAAATTTTTTCTTTGCTTTGGATACCTTGTTTTTTTCGTGAGAAATTAATCAAACATTCTCTAAAATCTCTCTTATGTACAGAAGTGCTAGTGTTGATTTTGCTTGTTTAATTGCGTGAATTATCATACATGACTCATTATGTTGTCATCATCAAAAAGGGGGAGATTGTTGGAAATCTTGTTTTGATAATGACAACTTATGAATCATGTTTAGACTGGATTAAATAAAGCTACTGTAGGGTTTGCCTGATATGCCTTGCACTATCTTAGGTTCATGCGATATTTGTTCAAGTCACATTCATGTCAGTACAATTCCGTGTTTGATCCACAGCATAGTCTTTGCATGGAATTCACTAGGTCGGTGCAATTCTTGTTGTTGCACACATGACCAAGTCGTTGCATCTATCAGGTGAGTCAGTGCATTTGATTAAAATGCTTGGACTTGGTATATTATACCCGATTGATTGGTCAATTCATGTAAACTTTCTTTGCACACTGGGTTGCTTGTGTCTGAAGCATGGTTGAATGATTTTAAAGCATGTGCAATTCATGCATTACGCCTGTGTCATCAGTGCAAGGTGAGTCTGTGCATGAACAGTGCAGCATCAGTGCATCGTCTATTACATGCATTCACTTTGTCGGTGCAGAATGTTGTGCCCCTTGTGTTTTGATGAATGTGGTGTTTTAATGATAGCAACATGAATGAGTCACCATATTGTTTTGCTAAGAACATCACATTGAATGATAGCAACATGAATGCATATGTCTGATAAATTCTCTGGAGAATGCTTGAGTATGTTATATCTGATCTATTCTGTGGAGAATGCATGAGTGTGCTAAATCTGCAGTGTTCCATACTAAGTGCATAATGTGTTTTGTGCTTGAATTAAGATCGGTGCATTGCTTCTTCTGTGCGTAAATTGCTTCTTCTGTGCATATACTGCATCAGTGCACTTAGATGGGTCGACCCCCTTCCTTGATGGGTCGACTCCCTCAGAACACAAGTTTATACAACTGTCCATCTTATTTAGTGTCTCATGAAGCGTCAACGCAGTAAGTGTGTACATTGCATTCTCAAGTCCGCAGCGTCAACGATGTAAGTCTATACAGCCTCTGTGTGTTCTATGCATTTCACAAGTCTACACACTCAGCATAGTCTATACATCGTGTTGGGTCTGTGTTGTGTTTGTGCATCGTTGAGAACACAAGTCTGTACATCCATGCATCATGGGTCGACCCCCTTCTTTGATGGGTCGACTCCCCCAGATTCACAAGTCTATACACTCGTCTTCATGCATAGCAGAGTCTATACAGTGCAGCTCATATAACTAGCATGTCTATACATTGCATCGTGGCGTTTGTGCTCTAAGTCTATACACTGCATGGCGAGCCCAAAGTCTATACATTGCATTGGCTAAGTCTGAACATTGTCCATCTCATTTAACGTCTAAGACAATGTCTATACACTGGACTCGAAGTCTGTACATTGAGCGTCTCATGTAAGTCTATACAATGCATCAGCAAGTCTGTACATCGGACTGTTTCAAGTGAAGTCTGTACAGCGTCATGCATCATTCTTCAAGTCCACACACTGCACTGTAGATTGCTCGAGGTGAAGTCTGTACATCCATCAGTGAACTTCCAAGTCTGTACATCCATCAGTGAACTTCCAAGTCTGTACATCCATCAGTGATCTTGCAAGTCTATACATTGGTAGCTTTACCGACGTTGCACTCGAAGTCTATACACTGATAGCTTTACCGTCGTTTCCCTTGGCAAGTCTATACATCCTAGAACTGTGCAAGTCTGTACAGTCATTCCCTTGCCAAAGTCTATACATTATGAACCTTGAAGTCTGTACAGACTTTGCCTTGCTCAAGTCTGTACATCGCCCAGTTGGCAAGTCCATACATTGGAAGTCCATACATTCGTTTGCCTTGCATCGTTCATCAAGTCTGTATAGCCCTTTCGCTTGGCAAGTCTATACATTGTGAATGTCTATACACTCGATTGCCTTGCTTTGATCAAGTCTGTACAGAGTTCCCTTTTGCAAGTCTGTACAGAGTTCATGATGTCTGAACAACGAGCAAGTCTGTACATCGCACTAGTCTACATCGGCTAAGTCCATACATTGTCCAAGTTATGCATGCATCATTCATGAAGTCTATACATTGTCTGTCTTCCTTAGAGTCTCATGCATAACATCAAGTCTGTACATTGTGCATCATATGAGTTGAAGTCTGTACATCGTGCATCTAGTGTTTCAAGTCTATACATTATTGCACTTTGTGTCTGTCAAGTCTACACATTGTTTCTTCATGCATTGAAGTCTGCACATTGCTGAATGCTCATCAAGTCCATACATTGGCAAATCTTTACATTGCCTAAGTCTATAGGTTGGCTGCTGAATGTTCTTCAAAGTCTGCACATTGCTTTACACTTCAGCAAGTCTGTACAGCGGGTGCCTTCTTATATGAAGTCTGTACATTGCATTCGCCTTCACAAAGTCTATACACTGAAGTCTATACATTACATCCTGCAAAGTCTGTACATGGTTTTAGACTTAAACTGATAACTTGATTCTCTGTCTGACAGGCACCCTTCGTGAAGCCTAATGAAGACACGTGATCCAAGGAAGGACGAGGTGCCCAGATTATGACAAGTGGATGTAGCCCTGCCAGGATGCTGCCAGGTGGTCGAAATGCCTCGGTTCTGGCGAAAAGCCTTTGGGCAGGAGATGTGGAAGCCACACGACCCTATCCATCCTACTGCACTATATATATATGAAGAATCCTTTGTCTGAAGATTATCGATTAAGGGGCAAAGTCTATACAGTGAAGCAGAAGCAGAGGAGAGCCTTCTCGATCCAGTGTGAAGAGCAGAGAAGAAAAAGAGAAAGAGAAGAAGAGCAGAAGAGAAAAAAGAAAAAGTGAGAGATAGAGAGCTCAAGCAGATAAAAGAGGAAGAGAAGGAAAAAGAGAGAGAGAGAGTGAGACAGAGTGATCGGAAGAAGAAGAAGGGCAGAGAGAAGCTTCATTCTGAAGATCAGTCTTTACTGGAAGTCAGATCAGATCCACTCCAGTCAGCTCTTAGGAGCCACATTTCTGCTTTCATTTTCAGCTTTCAGTCGCTGATTGTTTCTATCTTTCGTTTTCCTTTTATACCTTTCTTCAAGCTGTTTGTCAGCATTTGCAGTGGAGGATTCCACTGGACGGCTAAGCTATATTGTCCAGCAGAGCAAGCTGTGAGGCTCAGCAGGCGAGGAGGATTCCTCAGCAGAGCAAGCTATGAGGCTCAGCAGGCGAGGAGGATTCCTCGGACAGTAAGCTGTGAGGCTCAGCGGATTGTATGGCAAGCTGTGATGCCCAACTGTTCAAGCTGTGAGTCAGCGGAATCCACACTCAGTTTGAGTGTGGGGTGGACGTAGGTCTGCAGGACCGAACCACCTAAAAATCTATTGTGCAGTGGTTTGATTTCTTCTATCTGATTGGCGCTAGATGAATGCTTAGGTGGGCTTTGCCTTGATTGCTCACTGTGTGTTTGTTTAATTCCGCAACTGCTTATTAGCCTTCAGGTTTGTCTAGTTAGCGAACTAGCAATTTTAGTGAGCATTAGATTTTAAATTGGGCGAAGTTTTTAAAGGGAAATCCATTCACCCCCCTCTGAATCATAGCACCGAACCCAACACTTGGTATCAGAGCGGGTTGCTGTGCATAGGATCTAACAATCCGCAGTAGATCCTGCATTTCTGTTTGGTGCATTTCAGAGTGGGCTTCTTCTGCTCGTTGTTTAGCATCACTGAGTTAGTGCCGTGTTTTGCTTATTTGGTTGTGGTGTTTTTCTTGTCGATTGTTTTGTGCTTTGAATCTGTTTGTTATCTATTTTGATGGCTCATCCACCGATATTCAGAGGTTGTAACCTTGGCCCATGGCTCGAAAAGTTGCATCGGTATGTAAGGACAACCGATCCTGACTTGTGGAAGGTAATGACTCACGGTTCATACAAACTGTCGAAGGATAAATCCAAATGGACCAAGAAGGATAGAATGAAAGACTTCATCAACTCTAGAGCATTGAATTTGGTAAAATCATCAATTGATAGAGCACTAATTTCATGCGTCTCATCCTGCAGGTCTGCCAAGGAAGTCCTGGATAAGTTGAAGACTGCTTGCGATAGAGATAATGATCGATGCATGATGGCTCAAGGGAGTGAACCAAGTAGCAATCATGATGAAGAACAAGATGACGATCAGGTAAACATCTTCGAAAATTACACCCTGGATGATTGGATTGTTGCATATAATGAACTGCTGGAATCTTATGATCATTTAAGAAAACATCATAAGAAAATGAAAAAGAAAATTGATAGAAGTGATTCTAATTCATCATGTGAAAAGTGTTTGGAAATAAATGAATTAGATGATAAATATTTGTCTGAGAATCACTTGAATATGAAACAAATGTGCCTATTGAAAAAGGAAAACCAAGAAGGTTTCAATAAAATTTTCGAATTAGAAAGTCAGCTGAAACTGAAAACTAATGAACAATTGATGAATCTAGAAGAGTTGGAAAGGATCAAGGTTTCACACTCTTCTTCTGCTAAATCAAACTGCAAAATGTGCTCAGCTTTAAGAGAACGTAATGAAGATCTCTATAATGAGAATGAATAGATGAAGAAACAAATTGCCATCCTTAAAGAGGATCATAGAAATCTGCTTGCTGAGAAAATTAAGGTGGAAGAAAGAGAAGATGAACTAATTGAAAAATTGGAGTAAATGTCTGGAAGAGAAAGATGTGCTGGTAATAAAATTCATGCTAAAAATTTTGAGGAAGAAAATAATGAACTGAAGGATGAAATTGAAAAACTAAAGCTATTAAACACTGGCTTGTCTGAAAGACTTCTCACAATAGAAAAAGGAAAAGCTGTCCATGATGAAGAATCACAAATTTTGAACATTCTGGAACAAGAAGTTGAGAAGTATAAAACTACAAATAAAGTCTTAAGTGAATGTGTCAATTGCAGTGAACAGGAGATAGCCAGTTATGAGCTTCATATAACATCTTTGGAAAATAAGATTCAGGATCTAGAAAAATTAGCATCCAATTCTGCTAAGAATGAAAGAAAAATAAAAAATATTGTGAAAAGGAAGGATGATAATTCAAAAGGGGGAACATTTTGCACTTCTGATGTTAAGGAAATCACTAAAAACCAGCTATATGCCACTTTTGTCCAAAGCTCTGATGTAGCCGGTACCTCAAAGAAATCCCCAAAACAAAATGAAAATCAGAAATCACCTTCAACATCTATATTTCAGTTCAAAACCCAGAAAAATGAAAAGTAAACAAAAGCTGTTAAGGATAATCAGAAATTGAAAAAGAAGGGTCATACAAAGAAGGCAAACAATATTTCTGAGTACATCTTGAAATCAGTTAGCTCTGCGGAATGTAATGGGTCAATGCAAAATGCTCATGCTTCATGTACTCATTCTCATGCATCTAGTCAGTTTGTTAGTAATCATGTCGCCAGAAAAACTAAAGTGTCCTGCCATTATTGTGGCAAGATAGGGCATGTAATGGATGATTGCAGACTGTTGATTGAAGATGAGCATGCTGGTGAAGCAATACATTCTAAGAATTTATCTGATAGAAACCATGCCACTAAGCAATTTGATGCATCCTGTTATTACTGTGGTAGGCGTGGTCATCTAATGAATGCATGTTTTAAATTGAAAGAAGACAACAATATGAATTCTAGATTTTTCACACATGCTCATGGCCCACATAGATATAAATCTACTTCAGGTCAGCATATCATCAGTTTCACTTGCAACAAGCCTGGGCACAAGGCAAATGAGTGCTGGACTGGAAATTCTTGGGGCAACAAGAACTGAAAAGGCAAGCACCTTAGGTGTCTTGAATGTGGTAAGCATGGGCATGCTGTCAAGGACTGCTGGTATGCTCAGGGAAATCACTTTGATTCCAAATTTGTCAGATTCCCTGCAAATAAAAATTTTTTGGGTAGAAATAAAACTGTTTTTAAAGGAAAGACACTTGTATGTTCTGAATGTGGAAAACCTGGCCACCGAGCTTCTGAATGCTGGTGGGCAGGTAATGGTAAATCAAAATTTCATGCAAGTAACAGAAATATTCATACTAACTCACATAGATTCCATGATTATACAAATGTTCACAAAAAGAATTCAAGAGCTGTTACATCATGCAGATATTGTGATAAATTTGGTCACTCTATGGACAATTGTTTTCTGATGAAATTTGATGACCATGTTGCTAAGAAACTGTTTAGAACACCTGATAGGGGTAATTCAGGACCCAAGACTTCTTGGGTTCCTGCAGGATCAAAATGATTAATCTTTGCAGGTGTGCCTTGGAAGCTGAAGAATAAAGGGGTTAATAATTCAAGGCACTCAAAAGTGAAACCCCCAGAAGTGGACTATTCAGGTTAGTTCTGAAAACTCAGTTTAAATTCTATCTTCTGAAGTTGTGTCCTTTAGATGATAGCATAGCATGTTAAATCTGTGTTTTGCACATTCTATCAAGTTTAGCATTGTCATGTTGGGATTTTCTGAACTCTCCTCATACATGATTTGCATATTGATGATTGTCTGAAATTGCATATGCATATATGTTGTGAATGCATTGCATATCATCATACTGAAAACTCCAAAAAGAAGTAACTGGCTACACATAGGACTTCTCTGCATTGCATCTCTTTGCATGACCCTGGTATATCAAATGGTAAGCTACTAAAAGGCAGGAAAATCTGCATGGAGGTTCTTACTATGTGTGAGATGGTCCTTGAGACCAGGTTCTCTGCCGAGTACCAAGAGTCTAGTTTTCATATAGAGCAGTGTACTGAATATCATAAAATTTGAAAAATCTGAAAAATTGAAATGAAATTGATGCATTTGATAAATTCTCTCTCTGATTGAACAAAGCACGAATTCTTCTTGAGCATATTCTAAAATCATGAACAGTTCACTAATTGTATTTCATGCACTTTGTTAGGGGGAGTTTGACTGATGTTGCATATGAAGAGTAATGCAGTTGAAAAATCTAAAAAGAAATTTCATTACATCTAGACAGGGGGAGCATTTAGAATTGGTGTTTTTAATTGTCATATGTTGAACACCTATTGTCTAGTAATTGATCAACTCTCATCTGTTATCATATTTCTTTCTCTCTTGAAAATGGATTCTGCCTTCCATTCGTTGAGTTGTTAAAGAAGAGTTTCCTTCAACTCTCTTCATGATACTACCTGTCAGCTGATCTGTCTGAATTCCAGACTCAGCCATTGTGTGTTGATGTACACTCTTCTGAAATATTTCTCTATTGGTGATTTACTCTTGCACCAGCTTATACTCACCTTTCACATTTGTCTCAGCTGGTGTGACTGATTTGTTGCTACTATTGATTGTTGGTCAGCTAAATTTAATTGTTCTGATCTGAGGTACTTAAGCTGCATGTCATGCAATTCAGTCTGAGAACTTGGTAGAAATTCCTATCATATAGGTTTAAGAATTACCACTGAATCAGACTGATATAAGATTAATGTATTCTCAGATTTATAATTAAATGAATTGAAAATATCTGAATAATAAGGTTTAATAAACTTTAACCACATGTGTCATGTAAACCTTAGACTCTCTCATCTGATATCTGAAAATTTGAAATCAAGGCTACTTTGGTAGAGATACATAGAGTGAGTGCTGTGGTTAAATATTAACTTGAAAAATGTTGACTAAATGAAAATTTGTGAATTCAGAGCAATGACTCGGTCACTGAGAAACTGGGTTCTTTATCAATGAAATAAAGTAACTCATGTCATGAGGTGCCATAGTTATCTCTGGTAAAAATTTATTGAAAAACCTGACAGAGCAATGGCATAATTGTGTTGAGTAACTGGGGAGTCTGGCCTCTAATCAAGGTGTCTCCTCATGTAAAAAGTCACTTATATTGCTAACTCTGGTCTCAATGTTGAGAGGCAATGACAGTTATCACACTGAGTAACTGGGTCACTTCACCTGAGACGTGTTGTGCCTCATGTAAAAAAGGTGTTGATCAACCTAAATTGCTCAGGAAAAATATAATGTGCTTCAAATGAAAATATTTTGAAAAGTCTGTCAACTCATATTCTTGGAAAAAGTGTTTAACCTCAATACTAATCTGTGTAACTCTTGAAAGAGTCATTGAGATCATGTGTGTAAGATAAAAGATGATTACTTTTGAGTGTTATCTGAATATTTGGTTCACCTTTATTAAAACTTGGATTCAGATATGAGTATTGAGTTTAATTTGAGAAATTTGGCATACATCATAATTAAATCAGATTGGTTAAGTTGCCACTTCATAACCCTTTATGATAGAAGAGTATATTCTTCTTAAGACTTATTGTAGTGGTGCAAGCATTAAAATCCCTCATGATCAGAATCTTTTCAGACAGCTTGATTAACATCTTGCTATTGATTGATTCCTTGAGATGTATTGTGCTTTGACTATTTCTCACCCTTACCCATAGCTAATCTTACATTATCAGTTGATCAACATAGTTGGAATCTTCCATCTTGTTTTACAATCAACTCTGGTTCTATTTCATTCTGTTCATGTAACCAAAATTCAGATTCTTTGTAATGGCAGAATTCAGATTGATTTTTTGGATAACCAGAGTTCATTCCTGTGCTTCAGGGGGAGTTATGGGTCATCTGCTTTTAAGGGAAAAGTAGTACATCTTGCATGTTGATAGGGGGAGAGCTGTTTCATTGTCATAAGGGAGAACTTCATTTTAATGAACCATGTTTCATTCTCTGACTTTGTGTGCTGAATTTTATCTCTCAAACCATTCCCTCTCTTTTTGATTATGTCAAAGGGGGAGAATAGTTTTACGAGTCAGTGTGACTCATTATGTTGCCATCATCAAAAAGGGGGAGATTGTTGTGCCCCTTGTGTTTTGATGAATGTGGTGTTTTAATGATAGCAACATGAATGAGTCACCACATTGTTTTGCTAAGAACATCACATTGAATGATAGCAACATGAATGCATATGTCTGATAAATTCTCTGGAGAATGCTTGAGTATGTTATATCTGATCTATTCTGTGGAGAATACATGAGTGTGCTAAATCATGCAGTGTTCCATACTAAGTGCATAATGTGTTTTGTGCTTGAATTAAGATCGGTGCATTGCTTCTTCTGTGCGTAAATTGCTTCTTCTGTGCATATACTGCATCAATGCACTTAGATGGGTCGACCCCCTTCCTTGATGGGTCGACTCCCTCAGAACAGAAGTTTATACAACTGTCCATCTTATTTAGTGTCTCATGAAGCGTCAACGCAGTAAGTGTGTACATTGCATTCTCAAGTCTGCAGCGTCAACGCTGTAAGTCTATATAGCCTCTGTGTGTTCTATGCATTTCACAAGTCTACACACTCAGCATAGTCTATACATCGTGTTGGGTCTGTGTTGTGTTTGTGCATCGTTGAGAACACAAGTCTGTACATCCATGCATCATGGGTCGACCCCCTTCTTTGATGGGTCGACTCTCCCAGATTCACAAGTCTATACACTCGTCTTCATGCATAGCAGAGTCTATACAGTGCAGCTCATATAACTAGCATGTCTATACATTACATCGTTGCGTTTGTGCTCTAAGTCTATACACTGCATGGCGAGCCCAAAGTCTATACATTGCATTGGCTAAGTCTGAACATTGTCCATCTCATTTAGCGTCTAACGCAATGTCTATACACTGGACTTGAAGTCTGTACATTGAGCGTCTCATTGAGCGTCTCATGTAAGTCTATACAATGCATCAGCAAGTCTGTACATCAGACCGTTTCAAGTGAAGTCTGTACAGCGTCATGCATCATTCTTCAAGTCCACACACTGCACTGTAGATTGCTCGAGGTGAAGTCTGTACATCCATCAGTGAACTTCCAAGTCTGTACATCCATCAGTGAACTTCCAAGTCTGTACATCCATCAGTGATCTTGCAAGTCTATACATCGGTAGCTTTACCGACGTTGCACTCGAAGTCTATACACTGATAGCATTACCGTCGTTTCCCTTAGCAAGTTTATACATCCTAGAACTGTGCAAGTCTGTACAGTCATTCCCTTGCCAAAGTCTATACATTATGAACCTTGAAGTCTGTACAGACTTTGCCTTGCTCAAGTCTGTACATCGCCCAGTTGGCAAGTCCATACATTGGAAGTCCATACATTCGTTTGCCTTGCATCGTTCATCAAGTCTGTACAGCCCTTTCACTTGGCAAGTCTATGCATTGTGAATGTCTATACACTCGATTGCCTTACTTTGATCAAGTCTGTACAGAGTTCCCTTTTGCAAGTCTGTACATCGTTCATGATGTCTGAACAACAAGCAAGTCTGTACATCGGACTAGTCTGCATCGGCTAAGTCCATACATTGTCCAAGTTATGCATGCATCATTCATGAAGTCTATACATTGTCTGTCTTCCTTAGAGTCTCATGCATAACATCAAGTCTGTACATTGTGCATCATATGAGTTGAAGTCTGTACATCGTGCATCTAGTGTTTCAAGTCTATACATTGTTGCACGTTGTGTCTATCAAGTCTACACATTGTTTCTTCATGCATTGAAGTCTGCACATTGCTGAATGCTCATCAAGTCTATACATTGGCAAATCTTTACATTGCCTAAGTCTATACGTTGGCTGCTGAATGTTCTTCAAAGTCTGCACATTACTTTACACTTCAGCAAGTCTGTACAGCGGTTGCCTTCTTATATGAAGTCTGTACATTGCATTCGCTTTCACAAAGTCTATACACTGAAGTCTATACATTACATCCTGCAAAGTCTGTACAGGGTTTTAGACTTAAACTGATAACTTGATTCTCTATCTGACAGGCACCCTTCGTGAAGCCTAATGAAGACACGTGATCCAAGGAAGGATGAGGTGCCCAGATTATGACACGTGGATGCAGCCCAGCCAGGATGCTGCCAGGTGGTCGAAATGCCTCGGTTCTAGAGAAAAGCCTTTGGGCGGGAGATGTGGAAGCCACACGACCCTATCCACCCTGCTGCACTATATATATGAAGAATCCTTTGTCTGAAGATGATCGATTAAGGGGCAAAGTCTATACAGTGAAGCAGAAGCAGAGGAGAGCCTTCTCGATCCAGTGTGAAGAGTAGAGAAGAAAAAGAGTGAGAAGAAGAGCAGAAGAGAAAGAAGAAAAAGTGAGAGATAAAGAGCTCAAGCAGATAAAAGAGGAAGAGAAGGAAAAAGAGAGAGAGAGTGAGACAGAGTGATCGGAAGAAGAAGGGAAGAGTGAAGCTTCATTCTGAAGATCAGTCTTTACTGGAAGTCGGATCAGATCCACTCTAGTCAGCTCTTAGGAGCCACATTTGTGCTTTCATTTTCCGCTTTCAGTCGCTGATTGTTTCTATCTTTCGTTTTCCTTTTATACCTTTCTTCAAGCTGTTTGTCAGCATTTGCAGTGGAGGATTCCACTGGACGGCTAAACTGTATTGCCCAGCAGAGCAAGCTGTGAGGCTCAGCAGGCGAGGAGGATTCCTCAGCAGAGCAAGCTGTGAGGCTCAGCAGGCGAGGAGGATTCCTCGGACAGCAAGCTGTGAGGCTCAGCGGATTGTATGGCAAGCTGTGATGCCCAGCTGTTCAAGCTGTGAGTCAGCGGAATCCACACTCGGTTTGAGTGTGGGGTGGACGTAGGTCTGCAGGACCGAACCACCTAAAAACCCATTGTGCAGTGGTTTGATTTCTTCTATCTGATTGGCGCTAGATGAATGCTTAGGTGCGCTTTGCCTTGATTGCTCACTATGTGTTTGTTTAATTCCGCAACTGCTTATTAGCCTTCAGGTTTGTCTAGTTAGCGAACTAGCAATTTTGGTGAGCATTAGATTTTAAATTGGGTGAAGTTTTTAAAGGGAAATTCATTCACCCCCCCTTCTGAATCATAGCACCGAACCCAACACAGAACTCCACTCTGTGTAGAAAGGAGCTCAGTGCAAACACTGTGTAGGTCAATGCATGTAGCATGGTCGTGCATTGTAAAGGTCTGTGCAATCACTGTCTGAGGTCAGTGCAAACTTTGACTCAGTGCATACTTTCACTTACTCATATAGAGGTCGGTGTAAGTTTGACTCGGTTCATCTTTTTCTAACGCATATAGGAGGTGCGTCTTACAGTACGCCTCACATGTGGCCTAGTGTCGGTGCATATTTTGTTTAAAGCTTTGCACTCGGTGCACATTTCCCAGTTCGTGCATTCAGTATTCATATACTCGGTGCAATGTCGTTTGTCTTCCTTGCACCTGAAGTCTGTGCATTCACTATTCATATACTCGGTGCAATGTTTGGTTAGCATGTCTATGCTCTTCACTGTAGCGAGGTATGTAAGGGTCAGTGCATCTCTTGTTCATTCTCGCTTCATAGTCGATGCACACACTGTAGCAGGTCAGTGCAATATTTGCATCATGCGTATATATAAGTCTGTGCATATTCTCCTATATGTACATCAAAGTCTGTGCATACTTTGCATATACCATATTAAGTCAGTGCAAACATTGTTCTATACCATATAAGATGTCTAATGAAATATCATCTTAACTGACAGGATAAAGTGATCTCGTGAGCTCGAACTAAGAAGGCACGTGTTCCTAAAATGTTGGAAGTTGGCACGTGATCCAAGATAATGAGCGAGCCAGTGATCCTGACACGTGGACAGATGAGGACCATATCTTGACACATGGCTGAGAGCCTTCTGAAAGTAGTTGGGCGGGAGTGTCCCCTCCACTCGCCCAATGTGTGAGCACGTGAGTCCGAGACTGAAGTCATATATAAACCCTTTCTCTGAAGAGATTGAATGAGATGCGAAGAAAAGAGAATAGAAAGAGAGGGTGAGCAGCAGAAGAAGAGAGTCTCAGAGAAAAGAGAAGATGAGAGTTGAGCAAGAAGATCAGTGAATTTGAAGAGTGATCTGATGAGAAAAAGTAGAGTATCGTGAGCTAAGAGAAAAGAAGAGAATAGGGAGGTTGCCGTTCGTGAAACAAAGAAAAAAAAATAAAAGGAAGGAGTCGCCAGGAGAGCGAGAGAGCATACTGAGAGAAGAAGAAGAAAATAAGAGGTAGAGAGTGCAGAAGAGAGAATAGAGAGAAGAAGAGAGAGTCTTCCTTGAAGATCTGAGTTGTATTGGCCTCTGGATCAGATCCAAGCCAAGTTGCTCCTACGGAGCTACATTTGTTCCTGTTTCTCCTTTTGTTTTTCGTTTATTCTTTCCATTTTCTTTGGTGTTCTTCCGATCCTCAGGTTTGAGGTTGGGGTTCCTCCTGTGGACTCAGGAGAAGGAAGACTGTATTTCCGGTTGCTAGTGACGGACTGTCACTACTGGTTCCCTCTGGTTTGGAGGAAGAGAGGAGAGTGTTCCTCTGGGTCAAGCTGTAAGGCAGCGTTTGTTGCAGACTGAGTCTGCTTTGAAATCCAGCTTGGGTTAGTGGAATCCTCACTCGGTTTGAGTGAGGGGTGGACGTAGGTAGACTGTGGGTCTGGCCGAACCACCTAAAATTCTGGTGTTCTGTGGTTTGCCTTGTGAGTTTGCTCCTGCCTTCTACTTCTCTCACAGGAGCCCTTGTCAGGTTGGGTGTGCGCCGCCTGTTCGATTCATTGATTGCCTGATTCGTCAAATCCGTGAAGTGGTTGATTTGTGTGTGTGTGTGCTTCAGTATCATTCCCACTAGTTTACATATCACCTTTAAAGAATTCAAGGTCATCCCTGAGCCGTTTTCTATTCTGAGAAATCTGCCTTGTCTTGCTTGGTGCTTTACTGTGCTTTCTCAGATTGGTAGTTCATCTAGTTGAAAGAAGTTCTGACTTAATAATGTTTAAATCGGTAAATCTTTTTGTTTAAGATCCATTCACCCCCCCTCTGGATCTATCAGCGGCAACTGACGGCGTTGCAAGACGTTGTCACTCTACACAGTTATCCTGACCCTGCGGAATGGCGGAGCCTTGTGGCGGTGGGCTCGCCACATGAATCGAAGCCACTGAAGACTCCAAAGATGTCTTCTTCATACTCCAGATTGTGTCAACGGGTAGGTGGAGAGGACCCGACGGCCCGTCCGCTGAGGAAATATGACGAGGCTGGGGTGGGGCCTCACCCTGCTTTTGCTTTCCCTTCCTATCCGCAGATGCCGGCGACGAAGATAGGATGGGAGGAGGACGAGAGAGAGCTAAAGAGCCCATCGTCGTCTTGCCCACCAGAACGTCCTCTCGGCCGAGAAGGACCCGGAGGAGCCTGGCAGTGTCTTCTTCAGGGAAAGGAAGAGACATCAGCTCCCGCCAGGACCGCCACCACACAGCCGAAGTGGCTGGAGTTTGCTGGCTGGGTGCTGATGTCTGAGAGCCCGAAGGGGCCGGAGGAGCAGGGGAGTGAATGACGTTGACCGAGAAGTTGGTCGGCTCCGTCTCTTGACTGGTATCCCGCTCTCTATGCTTCCACAATCGCTCAAATGGCTCTTGGTTGTCCGTCTGGAACTCGAGCCATTCTGGAGGATACTGGTAAGGCAGCCCGTGCCCATTTTATTGAGGAGAGTCTGGCCGCTTCGGTGCATCCCTGGCAATGCTCAGGGTCTCTTTGACAGCTTGCCGAAGCCAGACGAGCGACATGGAATTCCCTTCTGCATCGATCTGCTCCCATCGGATCTGTTCCTGGATGAGGTGTTGAACTTCCTCACAGGACTCGATCGGGTGGCAGATTCTGGCATAGAAGGGGCAGTATTGGGGGTGACTATGATCCCAATGGGTGTAGTCGGCAGGCGAGTCGCGGGGCATGATTTTCCCATTCTCGATGAGGATATCGAAGAGTCACCGGGTTCTCTCCCTGGGGAAGGAGAGAGGTCTCTGATCATGCCAGGGCCTCCACCCTGGATACCAGATCAAACGTTCCCTTCGATTAGCCCTGGGCTCCTCTGACTCGTCGTCAGAGAGAGAGAATACGGCCATCATGTGGATGACATTGGCCGAGGGGTGAGCCATGCGAGCTGCCTTAGCTAGCCTGGCCCACGTATGTGGTTGCGGGGGATCAACGAGGCCGCTCTTCATTTTGAGAAGACCGTCTCGGATCAACTTCTGCGCCTGCGTCTTGAAGACGTAGCAATCTTCAATTGAATGGCCCAGCATGCAATAACTGGGATCGTCGATCTTCAAGGCCTCGTCAGGCTTGTAGATTTCTGGCAGTTCGACGATCTTCTGGGCCATGCAGAGGTCGAAGAGTATCTTCGTGTGTTCCTTCTTGAAGGAGAAGGGTGTCTTCATACGCTCCGAGAAGGAGGGAACATCCGGCTTATCCGCTGACTTTTTGTCAGAGCCACTGGATTCGGCCCCCTTACTGGCCTTAGCGGCAGGCGTGAACTCTATGATATTCACCTCCTTGCCGGACTGGCGTTCTCACGCTTGTTTACCCTTTGCTGCAGTATAGCTCGGGTTATCGGCAAAGAACATCTCTATTTCGGTGACCATCGGATTGAGTTGGTCGAAGCCTTTGATATTGGTGTCGAGAAGCTTTTCGCTGACCTCGGTTATAAGACCTCAACGACATATGGTGATGGCGTCCTCTTGAACGGGTGGGGTGACACACCTGATGCTAAGGTCTCGCCATTTTTTGATGAAGTCGAGGGCGCCCTCGCCCTTTTTCTGTCGAAGGGAACAGAGTTCGGCTAGAGAGACCTTTCCCTCGGCCGTTTGAAATCGGTCGAGGAACTTCTTCTGGAGATCTGTGGACGTCGAAAAATATCGATGATGATCATACGGCATGCACGTCTCGACACTCGAGAGCAAGCCGAAGATGAAAATGCCAAATAAACCTCATGCCTCGCCCGATCAGGATGAGGACTCGCTTGGTGGTCCGCTAGCCGATGAGGGAGCCCCCCCCGGGGCGGAAGATATGGCCACAACTCTACAGTCGGCCGTGCCGAGAGCTGAATCAAAGAAGAGTCGGGGACTCCGATACAGCCCGACGTGCACCGAAAGTCACGCAGAGTCTGGGACCGGGCCCCAAAGGCTGTGAATGGAACATTGTAGAGGTCATACATAGCAACCGGAACCTTCCGGGAATGTCGACATTCACGTAAAATGGCCGCGACTTCGAGAAGAATCCGTTTAGTGCTTAAAACGGCGCGAGGGGGTCTTAAAACGGCGCCCCTTATCCGGCGCGCCCCCCCTTTAAAACGGCGCGCCCCCCTTTGGATATGGCGCCGTTTTAACCCCTTTTCTTTTCATTGGCTACACGGCGCGCCCCGAAGCCCCCCTTGATGCTTAAAACGGCGCCCCTTTGAATATGGCGCCGTTTTAACCTTTTAACCCCTTTCTCTGAAGCGCTTCCTGGCGAGCAACCGACCCATCCCATCGGCATTACGGTCCCCTGTTTCCTGGGAACTGCACGACGACGAACTGCTTAAAATGGCAAAAGGTATGCTTCGACCCGTTGGGCATCCAAGCATGTTCCTCAAATGGAAACCCTCGAGCCCTGCACTGTCGAACGCTTGCTCCGTCAGCCGGTCGCCCATTCCCCTGCAAATGATGAAAGCAAACGTGGCTAGCGGTGTACATGCCAGCGAAGGAGGAGGCCATGCCTCTGCCCCTCTCCCGGTCACACTGTAGCTGCGGCGGAGGTGACGTCCACGACAACGGCATTCGACACGGTGACCCCATCAACGTTAGCAACGGCAACTGCGAACAGAACAAAAAAGCCATAGAAATGGGAAGCTTGCTTCCCTGCTCTCCATATAAATACAAGCCCCAGGCAAGAAGCAACAGAGGAGGGACGCTCTACTGGCGGCGAAGCCCTGCTCCGAAGTGTGAAGAGAGATAAGAGGGTGAAAGAAAGAAGGAGAGGTGAGGGGAAGAGAGCTCGGTTCCCCCCTTTGTCTTTGCATTTCCTTCTGCCCCCTTTGATTTCCTTTTGGTGATCTTCACATGTAGACCTTTGTCTTCGTATTCCCTTTCAATGTAATCGGAGTTCGGTCTGTTGTGAAATGAAAGGAAAACTCCCCTTTGGGAGATCTTGATGCCTCAATCCCCCTCAATACTCATCCCATAGTGGCTCTATTTTTTTTTACCGCCGTGTTCTTGTGTCGACTTCGGCTCTCACGTGGTCTTCAGCCACGCGATCACGGCAACCCTCGGGTCGTCGGAGTTCCTTTGTAGGCTGGCCCTCAGGATCTCCGGCCCCGAACGGGGGAGTCAATACGATCGCAACAACCCATGGGTCACCGGTTTCCCTTGTAGGCTAGCCCTCGGGATCTCCGGCCCCAAATGGGGTAACTTTACTGGTGTCGTTGCTTAGCACGCACCGGGATGTTTCGGGGCCGTCGGAGTTCTCTCCGCATGGCGCGCCCCATATTTTTCCCCCAGACCCTTCCGATCTGGGGGAGGTGCTGCCCGATTTTCGTCAGGGTCAAGAACACCAAGAACAATGAATGAATGTATCATAGAATTTGCCTACGGGTGAAAGAAAAGAAACACACAGTAAAACTCTGTGAACTGAACCCCCCGAATAAAACACTTAAACCTCTTGCTCATTCACCTTAACAAACCATCAACGATGCTTAAACCTTCATCCTATTGATCTAGGGTGTCAATTGAACAATTGATCTAACTATTGATCCTTCTGTAGGCTATAGAATCAAGAACAGAAAGCAAAACAAGTCCATAGAACGAAACGATGTCCCGGCGTGGCCTAATCCGGCGCTGTCACCCCTCACCGCGCCGATTTAACACCTCTCTCGTACCCCCCCATCTCCATTTACACCTTAAAACGGCGCCCCTTATCCGGCGCGCCCCCCCCCCCCGTCTCCATTTACATCTTAAAACGGCGCCCCTTTACCGGCGCGCCCCACCCTTGAAACCCCTTAAACCGGCGCGCCCCAACCGGCGCGCCCCATGGGTACCTCCACCCGGCGCCCCTCCCTTTACTGCCTCTATCCGGCGCGCCCCCTTGACTCATTCTGCAACCGGCGTGCTTCATTAAAAAAAAGGGGGGGAGGGAATTAACTAAGTAGGAAGAAAAGGCTTGAATTGATGAATAAAGCGAAGGAAGAGAACTAAACCCAAAAAAAAAAAACGAAAGGAATTCTATTACCCGCGCCTTAACCAAATTTTGTTCCGGGGGCGCTGCCCCCGAAAACCCCCGCAAGGGGCGTTGCCCCCTTGACCCCCACGACCTGACCGGGCAGGTCGAACCCCGCGACCTGACCGCGCAGGTCGATCCGCGTGCGAGGGCGCACATTGTCGAGTTTTGGCCTTACACTTAACGACCCGCTCCCCCGGACTGTGTGATGATGCCCCGTGGTATCGGACATGGACCTCGGGATCCCCGACATGGTCATGATCCGTGCACCTCTTGGGCCGATAGTTCATCAAATTGACCCACTTCTTCCGGGATCCGATCCCGCACCCACATGAAACGTGCCGTACCTACGGTAGATATCCGAATGTCTTTGTTGTTACCTTCGATGCTTCGAATATGAACTCTCGACCGAATACTGGATGGTCCTTAGTGACTGATATATATATATATATATATATATATATATATATATATATATATATATATATATATATATACCGGGATCTAATCCCGCACTTTCATTAAATTCGCCGCACTCGCAGCAAGTATTTGTACGGTTTTTGAACACCGTTTTACATACCGACGCGGAGGGTTTAAATCATGTCAACCCAACTCGCATGCTTTAATGAAAAACGATCTTTAGGTCATTTGACCCCTTTTCTTGGCGATTAATCAGAGGTCTTCCCCTCTCTGAGGGGATGTAATTAACGTCGCGCCCTTTATGGCGCGGCGGGTCTCCAGTCCCGACCCGATATCCACAATCATCTGATCAGTCAGATGGAGCGCACCCCGGGCTTCGGACCACTCCAGTCTTGAAGCCCGAACACATTGTCACCTAGGTGACTGGCACGCCCTCGCACTAGATAAACCGATAAAAAGACCACCGATATCCCGATACTTTCACACACGAAACCTAGTGCGTTCCACAAGATCCGCCCAGTCGATGACTGAGTTGGGCTTCAGGCGGGAGTACCATTGGAAGGTCGTTCCCGTTAGTGAAGTGACAAAGTAGTGGAGGAGATATGATTCGTCCAACGCAAGCTCACCTATGGCCATAACATAGTAGGCCAAGTGTTCATGTGGCGACCCCTGCTCGTCGAACTTTTACAGCTTTGGGGGCTTGGAGTACTCTAGGGGAAGCTTTTTCAGCTGGTGGTGGAGCGGGTAAGGTACACTGTAGAGATCTACCATGACAGCCCCTTCACCATACTGGGCGAGCTTCGTCTCGACAATGCGCTCGATCATCTGGCGTTGCGCTAAAAGATTCTCTGGCACTAGCGTGATGGAGGCTCGCAGTTGAGTCTCAACCGGGGGCGTGCCGAACCCAGTTGCTAGCGGGGTTCGGGCAATCGCCGCTGAGGTGTTGGCAGCATCGCGGGCCGCCAGGGGGACCGGTGCTTCGGCCTGGGGCCTAGCAGGTTGCTACGGATGGAGGTCTCGCTCCTGGAGGATGTCATGCAGGAGGGCCTTCAGGTGCTAGTTCTCTTTCATAAGAGCGTCGAGGGTCACTTCTTGAACCTCGTTCGCAGGAGGGTCATTGTTGACCGGCTCTACGTTGATGGGAGAGTCGCGATCTTCCACCGGGACTTCTTCCACACATTCCGATGCTTGCGGTCCGACAAAAGTGTCGATGTGACCTGTTGGGGGAGGCGGCGAAGCCTGGTGGCGTGGCCTCCTGAAGTGGGACAGAGGTTGGTTCAAGTAGTCAGACTGGGTGTCTGGCTGGCGTCCAGTGGTGTAACACGCGAACACTCGAACTGCGTCATTGAAGAACCGGGCCGTTCGCTTCCGGTGCGTGTGCTGCGCAGGGCAAACAGGCCTCCCTAGTCTGTCAAAGACCGAGATGCGTTGCAGAGGGGGCTCACTCCCAACATCAGTCGGAGGAGAGTCCGGGACCGGTTGCTGGAGGGCCCAAGGACAGGCTCACCTTTGCCTCCACTTGATTGTGCGGGGGACATTGGATGACTGGGCGTCGTAAGACGATGCTACTGTGAAGCCAGCCACATCCCGTCTGATGGCGCATCTGAGTGCTCGCAGGGGGTTGGTGATACGCGCCCTTCGAATAGCTTGAGCTTCTTTTGGGGTGACCCATATTCTTCTTAGGTCAGATTGCTGGTCTCCCTTGTCGCCGTTCTTCCGACGAGTTGTCTTGGGAGGCCATGTGCCTGGCTGCGATGGGTGCCCTCGGGCTGCTGCCGAGGAACCTACTCCTTTGAGCTTCGCCTCGTCCTCTCGTGTTTGACGCAAGAGGTCAAAAAGATTGGAGGTAGGGATGGTGGGGACTGTTCGTTCCTAGGGTATGATTGGTTCACCCCCGTCGAGACGGATCCGCAAGTCACCGACAAGGACTGTCTTTTCGGAGTTGCTGGTTGCAGCCGCGAGTCGCCTGCTTCTGCGGCCATGGAGACGCTTCTTCTGAGGAGCTGAGGAAGACTCAGCCCCAAGATGGTAGACTGAGAAAACCCAGCCTGGAGCGATCGGTAGCATGAAGCTGTTAGTCTGAAGTGCAAAGATCGGCCCCCGGGGTGAGTAACTTGCGCCGGGAGTCGATGGTTGGGCGACTCTGGTATAAGCCTTCGCTCGCGCCGATAGAAGTGTTGCCGATGCTCAAGATGACACTCTTGCACCGGAAGGCGACGCCGTTGGAAGTGCTGGGATGCCGACTCTCTTGGGTTGAGGACCCGCGGTAGGTGCCGGTGTAGTCTGGGCTCGAGTCGGGATGCCCGAGGAAGGTGCTGAGGAACGTCGCCCCCTGGGTAGAAGACTCGCGGGGAGAGCTGGTTCAACTAGAGCTCAGGACTGGGGTCCCGAGTGTGATACTGGAGAGCCACGAACTCGGGGCTGTGAGCCCGTGTCGAGTGTCGGCCTTGCCGGGATTTAGGGTCGGAAACCCAATGAAGATGCTGAGGAGCCATAAACTCGGGGTAGGGAGCCCGTGTTGGGTGTCGGCTTAGCTGGGGCTCAGGATTAGGAACCCGAGGGGAATGTTGAGGCACCGTGGACCCGAGGCAGGGAGTCTATGTTGGGTACCGGCCTGACTGCGGCTCGAGGTAGAGGACCTGAGGGAGATGCTGAGAAGCTGCGGACCCGGGGCAGGGAGCCCGTGTTTGGTGCCGGCTTGGCTGCGGGTCGGGGTTGAGGACCCGAGGAAGATGCTGGGAAGCCGCGGACCCAGGGCAGGGAGCCCGTGTTGCGTGCCGACTTGGCTGCGGCTCGGGGTTGAGGACTCGAGGAAGATGTTGTGATAGTGACCGAAGTCCGGGGCGTGGGGCCCGTGTTGGAGATCAGACAAGGCTGGCCTCGGGAGCTAACGCTTATCCGAGCCAGCGTTGATCTCGGGGCCCTATAGGGGCCAGTGGTAACAGCCCGGTGCCTGGCGCTCAGGCGGGACACCGGCGCTGGAAGTGCGCATGGCGCATTGGCCACGGGAGCCAATGGAGAAACTGGGGTCGGCTGAGGAACAGCCACATGGATCACATCCAAGAAGTAGGGTCATCCAATAACCGGGGCGAAGCTGCCGAAAGCGATCGGCGTCGCCAAGTAGCCCATCGGGGCATGGGTGGCAATGACATTGGGGCCGTAGGTGATGGCCGCCATGGTTGCTGGAATGCTGAGTGCTACAGAGGCGACGGTAGCTGACAGTCGCCGAGAGCGGTCTGATGATCAGAGCGCGAACCGGAAGTTGCTAGTGAAAGTGCACACGAGTACCCTCCTCTGCTTCTCCTGCAAGGACAGGGAAAGGGCACCGAGCTTCAGGGCTGGCACAGACTTTTCTTCAGCAAAAAGAAGGAAGGCGGGAGACGTCCCACTGGGCGTGCCATCCTCTCTGTCGTGCGGGTTTTTATGCCGGTTAACCGGGGTGAGGGAAGGGATACAGTGAGGAAGGAGAATATGGGAGTTTGATATATCTCGGGTATCCTCCTTACGGTTGCATGCTTCTAACGGTGGTACCGGGCACTCTCCTTTTTACAGAAAGTCGAAAAGGGTCGAATGGCACGGAAATGTCAGGATAAGAGTTAACCGGACAAGGTGCGGGCGTGCCAGTCGATCTCTCGACAATCACTCATGGAACCAAGGTTTGACAGGGGAAGTGCCACCAGGGCGCGGCATGTGGGCTCGGGCGATCGGGCGACACGTGGAGAGAAGAGGTCCCATGGGTGCGAGTGCGTAAGCGATTGCGGGAATCGTGTACTAGACACCTTTCCCCACCGACCGCAAGCAACCAGTGTTTATTTACATTGGATTGAATCCGAATACCTTCGTTCCATGCTGAAGAGAAGTCTGTATATGTGTCTGAAGCCGTGGGTGGAGGACTAGGGGGCATTCAGTAGCTAGGGGTGCGTGTTAGACCGGGGGGTGTTTACTGGGGTTAGGGTGTTAGGCACGGATGCCAAGTGGCGTAGATAGAAGACTGAAGGCCGAGACATGGGTGCGAGAGCACTCGTCCAATCGGCGGTGTTGTGCTGAGACGTATATTTCTTTACAGGAAAGCCGTACTGGCCAAAGTACAACTGGCGCATGCCACGGGACAACTCCAACGCGCTGGTCGGTCCCCGGGATGATGCGTGATGAATGAACACATATGTGTTTTACAGAGAGCTCCTCCCGTGGCGTAGGCCATGCCTGAGATGCCGAACGGGGGCCTGTGACTGGATGACTGGATGACTGGATGACTGGGAGGATGCATCGATCCGGCGTCTGGGCGAGGGTCGATCAGGACTCAAATTGAGTGGTCAGACATGGCCTCATGACTGCGAGTGGGCCTGATATCATGGCACGCGTGTGGTTGCAACTAGCAGGCGCGCGAGGGGAAATCCCGATATGAGGGGATGTCCGCCCATATCATAATGTCTCACATACGGTGAGTATTGACTTGTGTGTGACGGCTACATACGGCGTGAGGGGAGTGCGAACGACATACCCCCGGCGTATTAGACCGCCGAACAAGTCACCCACACACAATTCTCCTTAGCTCGCTGCTCGGAGCCGTGCTTGAAGTCCCATGCTTGCCGGGTGCCAGACGATCTTATGTGTCTTACTGGATTGGATGCCTTGGATGCTTGTGGATGCACTTTTTTTCGCTCATTATTATCTTATTCGTTTGTTTAAGTGCGTGGGCGTGCCAGTCACAGAGTGATGATTTATTTAGGCCCCGAAAAGCCACGGGTGTGCTCGATCTGACTCAGTCAGGCAATTGTGTAGTTCGGGTCGGGACTGAGACCCGTTGTGCCATGAAGGTCACAACGTCATTTACATCCCCTCGGAGAGGGGAATACCCTTGATTAATTACCGAAAATAAGGGCTCCACGACCAAAAGAAATACTAATTGGTGCATGAAGGGAAAAGGTAATCGGGCTACGCGGTGAGCCCGAGGTGAGGGCATGAATACTCGAATCATGTCAGTCGCCGATGGACCTTTCCATATGTGGACAAAAGTCCATACGGAAAGCGAGACGGTAACGGGGGGACAAATCCATACAAGTTTCTGCCGAGGCACGGCAATTTTAATGCAAAGTCGGGGGCTAAGGTCCCGATGAGAAAAGGGGGAGGCCTTGGTGAGATGTTGGCCCGGGACAAGGCCGGGCAGTAACCATGACGGGAGGAGTAGCTCCCAGGGGTGAAGCCCAGCCTGGGAAGGCATCACTAATATTCACGGGTTCAGAATCCGAGGGGGAGAGACTACTGCCATACTACTGTATTCACGATGATTGTCAATGCTTGCTATTATCATTTATTTATTGACGCTACCCTTTCTTTGTTGACTGCCTTTTATCACCCAGCGACCGTGAGTTCTTCTCCTGCTCATTATTACCCCCTTTTTTTATTATTATTATCCCCCCTTTTGTTATTATTTTCCCTTTTTATTACCTTGATTGGGACCACTCCCTTTTGTCTTATCATAATTATTATTATTCATCATTCCTTTTATTATATAGCCGCCCCCTTTTATTACAGATATATGTATTCATTGGAGAGATGATGGAGTGTACCGCTGGTGGAGTTGGGAGTGTGCCACTGAAGGCTGGGAGGGAGTGTACCGCTGGAGGATAGAAGGTGTGCCGCCGGAGGGTAGAGACTAGGGTGTACCACTGGAAGAAGTGGGTTAGGGCGTACTGTTGGAGTGTGAAGGCTAGGGTGTACCGCTTAAGGGAGTGGGCTAGGGTGTACCGCCGGAAGGTCCAGGTGGGAGTATACCGCTGAAAGGGTGAGCTATGGTGTGCCGCTAAAGGGTTGAGGGATAAGAGTGCAGGGTCGAGACAAATAGAGTGGAGTTCAGATGGGTAGGGGGAATTCAGAAGGAGTCCACTTGCTTATGCAGGTCTGATGGGAGACTTCAGAGGATCAACTTTCGGTTTTGTCGTGTGATTCGGCCCCAATTCACGTCCAACAGTGCAGTTCTTCGGATCTTGTTCAGTTCAATCCCTTGAATTTTGTATAGTCCTTTTGGTTGATTAAAATGTCTCATTGTTGCTTAGTCCATCTGTTTGTTGCTTCTCTTCATCTTTTAATTTGTTGTTATTCCTGACGAAAATTTGACAGCACCTCCCTTTGACCCGGGAGGTAAGGGAATAACAAGGAACATGCCCACAAGGAGTGACATGAACCAACAACTGAGGGGGGGTGCCTGAGCAGCCACCTTTGGGGGAACTTCAAAAAACTCGAAAACAACGCCGACCGAGAAACCGGTAGACTGGTGCAAGCTATGAGTGCACTGGATAAATGATAATCAAGGCGTGCCGCTGAGACGGCCTAAGAATGTGTCGCTAAGCAGACCAATAGTGGAGGTGTGCCGCTGAATCGGGCCTGTAGGGGAGTGTACCGCTGAAGCAGCCAAGGAGAGTGTGCCGCTGGGCAGCCAAGGTAGGTGTACCGCTGGATAGATCCAGGGAAGGCTGTGCCGCCAGACGGACAAATGGGAGGGATGTGCCGCTGGGGGGCTATGAGTAGTAGGATGACTGGGAGCTTGAATGTATGCATGCTGTGGTCTCTAAAGGAGGGGCAAAGGAGCCTCCTGGCCAGTAGATGAGTTACAATAGCCAGGCAGGTATGGTGGGTGCTGGCTAACCCATAGGTGGGGGCAATGGGATAATACTCATGCCCTGGGGAGCCATCAGAAAGAGGGGAGCCAGCCCTACGTCATTAACCCAGGAACGTCGATCGTCTGTCCAAGTAGACCGATGATAGGGGAAAGCCAGCAAAGCAGGGAGCTAGGGGATTGGGGGAACACACCAAAGGAATCAAAGGCCAACGGTGGGGAGAGGACAACAAAACATAACAAGGGTTAACACCCCAAATAGGCACTTTCATTCATGAAAGACTCCAAATATCAAAGACCATGACCCGAAGGCCAACTGCATTACAACACACTCCAAAACGGAGGGAAGAGAAGATAAAACTACATGGAAGGAAAAGCAGAAGAAAAAAAAAAGAAAACTGGGGGGAGAGTTGGAATGGGGGAGGGTGCCTCCCTTTAGCCAATTCCTCCCTTCCTCTTTACACACATATCACTCTCCTCTCTTTTTCTCCATATCTCTTCTACCTTTTTCTTCTCTTCTTCTTCTCTTCTTCTTCTCTTCCTCCTTTGCTGCTCTTCTTCGTATGGGTGTCTTTCACGTGTCCCCTCTCTACTCTTCCCTGTGAGAGCCTTTTATACGTGGGCCATTGATGAGGCCGACCTCATGATGGCACTACCATCCGAGGTTGACTTCGGTATCTTCCTCGTCAGGTGAAGATCTCCCTCACCCAATCGGGGGGCGACACCAAGGTAGGGGGTTAGCTGGCGTTGACATGGCCACACTGTGCACCAAGGGGCCCCTCTAATGACCGTTGTGCATCTTACCGGTTTGTGCTGTTCGGGGGAGTTCACGCTGTGCCGCTGGGGCTGAGGGGCCGTGCCGCTGGAGGACAGAATGCCCGTGCCGCTGGGGGCTGAGGGGTCGTGCCGCTGATGGGCAGAACGCCCGTGCCGCTGGAAGACGCCAAGAAGGGTGTGTTGCTGGGGCCGCTGGTAGCGTGCCGCTGGAGGCTCTTCAGGGGGCATGCCGCTGAAGGGCCAGGGAGGCCGTGCCGCTGAGAGGGCATTGGGGCTGTGCCGCTGGAGGCATGGAGGCTGTGCCGCTGAGAGGGCGTTGGGGCTGTGCTACTGGAGGCTTGAAGCGTGCCATTGGAGGAGCAACGGCTCTGACTTCAGGAACTCACGGTCGTGCATTCTTTGGAATATTTCTTCACCGTTAGGGACCCGAGGGTGGGTTCATAGCAGGAGGGCATCCTGTGCTTTCTTGGTCTCTTAATGCGCTCGCGCAAATGTGGGGATTTGTCGGACGGTAGTATTCTCCCGGAGCCCTGGATGGCTAGTCTCTCCGGGTCTTTGACTTTGACATCGGTGCGGGGGCTTGGAGGGACATATGGATGTGTGATTTTACACGTCCACAAATGCCCCCCACCCACAGGCAGCGCGGGCGAAGGATGAGCCCGACGGTGCTCGCGGGTGTGTTCGTACAATGGTGGGTGTATGTACGCGAAATGAATAGCGTAGGCATCCTTACTTCTACTATGTGTTCATTATATTATTCATCATCTGTCATGTACGTGTATACACATGTACATCATTTATTATTATTATTCATATATATTCCTCTCCTTTCTTTTCTTTTTCTTTCTTCCCCTTTTTTTCTCTTCTTTTTCCTTTTTTTATATACATATATATATACATATATATATATATATATATATATATATATTTCTTTCTTTCTTCTCTTTATTTCCTTTATTTCCTTTTTTTTTCTTTTCATTCGCCCTATTTTTCATCCCCTTTTTCTTTTCTTCTTTTTTTTCCTTTTCTCTTTTTTTGAAACCCCTATAAAAGGGGTGAGGGAGTTCGAAAGTCCCCCCCTCTCTTTTCAAATTCCCTCTCTCTTTCTCTCTCCTTGTCTCTTCCACTCCCGTCGTCTCCCTCTCTCTTTCTCTTCACCACCGGAGACCACCGCCGCTCGCCGTCGTCTTCTTCCTCTGGTGAGGGCGCCAAGAGGCCCCCCCTTTTCTTCTCCTCCTCTTCATCTTCCCCTCTTCTTCTCTTCCGTCCCCCCCCTCTTCTTCTTCTTCTTCCCGTTCTTTCTTCGCTCGGGGGACGACGGAGCCCTAGGCTCTCCGTCGTCTTCTTCCTCTTTCCCCTTCTCTCCTTCTTCATCTTCATCTCTTCTTCTTCTCCCTCACCTCTCCTTCTCTCTTTTTTTTGGTTCTCCTCCCTCTCCTCCGGCGAGGCGAGGTTGGGTGCGTCGGGGTGTACCGGCAGAGGGGTGCGGAGTGTACCGCTGAGGTGGGCACGCGGTGTGCCGCTGGAGCTTCACTGGGTGTGCCGCTGAGAGCGGCCAGGGGGTGCCGCTGGGGTGGCCAAAGGGGTGTGTGCCGCTGGGCTGCCAGGGTGGGTGTGCCGCTGGACGGCCACCGGGGGTGCGCCGTTGAGGGCCAGGGGGGTGTACCGCTAAGGGCCACCCAATGGTGTGCCGCTGGGCTGCCAGGGGGCGTGCCGGAGAGGCGCGCACAGGGGTGTGCCACTGGGCTACCAGGGGGCATGCCGCTGAGAAGGCACGGGAGTGTGCCGCTGGGGGCCACCAGGGGAGCGTACTGTTGAAGGGAGAAAAGAGCTTCTTCAACCGGAGTACCTCCGGTGTCGCCCTTGGGCACACTGTGACTTTGTTGGGGCCGTCACTCCTTGTGGACGTGCACCCGTGTTTTCCCTTTATGCCTCCGGCCTAGGGGAAACTCTGCCGAAATTTCGTCAGTAATTATTGGCATTCTTTTTAATTCAATTGTAGCGCAACCCCTTCATAATTTTCTTTATTCTTCCTTTTTGTTTGTATCTTATTCTGACTCGAGCTGTCTTGCACTTTACAGAAAGATGGCTGCCCCAAGAGATTATGCTGCTTCTGGTGTCGAGCACGTTCCCCCACCCCCAGTGCCAGCGGTTACATGGTTTAACGTGGAGGACTTCGACAGGGAGCATGCTGAGATAGCGGCACTGGCCGGATCGTCGGGCTCCGACACCGAGACGATGGATTTCCGCAGGCTCACTCGGGTTGAGGGCATCATGACTTTTGACCGGGCTACGTGGGAGTATCGGAAGGACTACCCAAAGGACAGGCATCTCATCCACTTCCTGAAGCATGTCAGTCACCAAGAGAGGCGGAACTTCCGAGTTGTCAAGGAGGACGAGCAAGCAATTTTGCGGTCTCGGGACAGCCTGCTCTACCGTGTTCCGAGGAGTATTCCGATGTATCTGGTGGGAGAGGCTCGAGAATGGAAACCCATCTTGGGACTTGAAGCCGTGCTGCCGACAGAAGACAAATTAGTGCGGGCACCTCAATTTACCCCTGCTCGGTGGGACACATCCGCTGGGCGAGTCCAGGGCGAACATCCCCAGTTCGGTCTATTTCTGGCTCCGATAAAGTGGGGGTACGGAGAGGAACCCTTCTTGCTGGATTGCTTGGCCATCCGGTTCAAGCACGAACTGGCGCTGGGCTGGTTCGGAGAGTTAAGGCTTAAAGATGCACATAGCTTCCGGGAGGGAGGCGTGGAATTCACGGAGTACGTGTTGTTCAACTACGCCCCGATCCTTATCCGGGCTGGTGTTTATCACAGCGTCTACACCTTCCGGTATAGCTACCCCATTTCCAGGGGCCTCTGCTGCGGGATGATCGAAGTATTCAATGCAGAGACTAACACCTTTTATACGGCAGAGGGCGAGACTTCATTGGACTTGTGGAGCCTCAGTCAGCTCAGTGGCTTGCCTATTGACGGGGAGCCTTATGAAGAAGTCTGCCTCCCAGATTTAATCAAGGATGAGACCAACGGGGACGGCTACTACTCCCTCGGCTATTCGTATCGGTATCTTATGAAGGCGTACCACGACCTATATCAGTTGGCACATGGCGGGAAGCAACCCCCCCATGGAGACCGGAAGAGAGTCCGCATGGTGTTGTGGCTGCAGTACTTCTACGACAGCCTGAAACAATACAAAGACTTCCCGCACATAGGCATTGCCACCGTCAGCAAGAAGCGTGCTAAGGCGAAGGCTGATGTGAAGATCTCTTCCCGAGGGCGCTGAAGCGGGCCCAATCTGGTAAGGGTCGACCCGCTGACGCATTGTGCAGCGTTCCTGACTTACTGGCTGTGCTCGTTCACCATGCCGTATGGAGACGAGACCGTCATCCGACCGGATGCGATCTACCCGACCTGTCAGATGGCCTGGGGTATCAAGCTGTCTCTATGTCCAGCTACCCTGTGTCTGATATACAAGGCGCTCGGGGATGTCAGCGCTCACCAATTCCCGCGACAGGCGCGGTATGTGTGCCCACTGCATTTCTTCAACGCGTTTGTCTGTTCCCTGTTTCCAGAGTTCGCCCCACGCACCATTCAAGGCTGGGGGCTGGTTCCACGGATGTTGGAGTTCGCGAGCGTGGGGCCGAGCTCGACATCCATGCGACTATACGACATCCGGGGTAGGCTGACAACGGTGCCCCTTGATGCCGCAGGTACTATCCACTTCTGGACCCTGGCCGCTCACTCCAGTCCGCTAGTAAACAGTAACCGGGAATGCAGAGATGACCAAGTGGAGAAATATGTACACCCGATCAGCCAGGAGAACGTGGTTCGCCCGCTGTTGGAGCCGGAGCTCAGGGCCTGGGCGTTGTCCATTCGTCCCAGTGTGCTGGCTTTCCGCAAAGGGGACAGTCTGCTGTTGGAGCCGTACTATCCCTTCTGCTTCAGCAGGAATTTTAGGTATGATCAACATATCCCGGCATACAGTGCTCGATTTGACCTGCCGCTACGAAGTCTCCGGGGGAGCCCCACTGCTGAAACTGCCCGAACCTGGTGGGATTTCTTTCATCGGGCAGACACTGCCAGTTTCAGGGTGCCAGCCCCGGGCAGATTCCACGGGTGACCCCGGAGTATGTGAAGTGGTGGAACGCCCGGACAGCCTTTTACCGATTGTCCCGGACCGACTGCTGGGATGGGGCAGAGAGGAGATTTCTGAGCCAGAAGCCAGTGCCGGTCCTTGATATTGACTCGGAGCACCTCCTCCGATTGAGGCAGGGCAAGGAGCAGGAAGTGGCCGCGTACATGATAGCGCGCAAGAGGGCTCGAGAGGACAAGCCGGCACCGCAGGCTAAACTGCCTCCTGTGACGAAGGATGATTTCAAGAAGACCTTGCGGGACCATTGCCACATCGGGGGTGACCACCTGGAGCTGATCAACTATCCATTTCTCATGGAGGAAGAAGGCACCCCAGCGAGGAGCTGGCGCCCGGAGAGAGACCCACTTTGTCCCTATCGCACATTCGTAAGGAGGGAGGAACGGAACCCAGAGAATTACAAGGATACCACGTGGCTCTACGTCCTCCTCCGAGTGCATGGGTTGAAGATTGAAGATTCAGCGGCCGCCATCTTGGGCAATCGCCTTCACATCGCCTATTACTATGTCGAGGGGTGGGGAATGGACCACTTCAACCTTTTCTGCCACTTGGCCACCAAGAAGCATGCGAACCTGGCCGCCCTCGCCGATCGTTGCCAAAAGATCGAAGATTTATGCTGGTTGGTCCGGGAGGCAACTCATCGGGACAAGGAGCCATCCCTCAATTATTGGCCGATAACGCTGCGGCTGTACACTGGCCCACATGGTACTTAGTGTTCTCTTCTTTCCCTTGTGTTCTTCAATGCTGACCTTTCTTGAATACTGGACGTTGAGCGGGTCTTTTTTCTTTCTTTTTAACAGATCACCCCGACAGCACTCAAATGGCGACGTATCGCAATCTGCTTCGCCAGGCAGGAAAGCCTGCTTACTTCGAGACCGAGCCAACGGCTCCGACTATGACCCCCCTGCCTCCGCCTACGAAGAGGCCCCGGGCGAAGTCGCCCGTGAAGAAGGCGGTGGATGCTGCCAAGGCGGTCGGGTGGCGGGAGGCAAAGCGATGAAAAATGGAGGCCGCTAAAGCTGCGTCGACCATTCCCCCGGCACCTTTGATCTCTTCATTCGAGGAGTTCGAAGCCGCTCGAGCCGAGCCGAGTCGGCCTGCAGGTCGGGTTTCTTCCTCTTCGAGGCTCTTCGAGATTTATTTAGACATTAAGAGGGGCGTTTCTTGTAACACACATGTTTTTGTTCCAGCTGTCGCCGAGAGGCTTGCGCCCGTACCTATCCCAGGCATGGGTGAAGACGTGACCCGCGGGGCCGTGGAATCTGTCGAAGAGACCTTCTTCACCCCAACTCCCGCCATCGAAGCTGAAGGAGGTATATCACTTTCTTTGTTGGTCGCTTCAATTACAAATTTTGAAACTTTGCGGGCCTGACTGAACCCGAGTCTTGCTTTGCTTGGCAGGAGCTGATGTGGCAGCCCCTCAACCGGACGTGATCTCTGCAACATCCCGGTTTGAGCAGACGTACAAGAGGAAGGGACGGCGGTCAGGGAAGTCACGGCCGCCTGTCCAGCACGATGACGAGTCGACCCCGGATGTTGGGGCGGGGGCCGTCTTGACAAGCAAGGAGGTGCCCACTAGCACTAAATCTTCGTCAGGTGAAAAGGTAGATTACGGCTACTCATCTGACGAAGTGCTTTCGACTGAGGGTGTACCCGGGGAGCCCAGCTTTCAAGTTCCTACCTGGAAAGCCCCGGTACTACCTATTTCTCTTAGCCTGGTGAAGCAGGCACCTGTAAGTGCGAACCTGTTAATTCAGGTTTCTTTATTGAGGCCATCAACTAACCTCCTCAATTCTATTATCTTCGGCTCCCAACGGGAACAGGTCCCGCCAAAAGAGTCGGAGGTCCACGTCCCGGGGTCAGAAGCTACCAGGCGAGAGACACCTGTCGCGGCTTTGGATGAATTGGCATCCCTAGCTGAGGTTTTGCGACATGAAGAAGCCGGGGTAAGCTCGGGTGATGCCATCACGACAGCTGAGATCTCACCCCGAGAAGAAGTGGTAGTGGCTGTGAGTGTACGCCTTCTTCTTTCTTCCTCCTTTCTCGTCCTTAAGTCTTCCGTCGGAGTTGCTGATTTATTCGAGACAATACATGCTCGTGCCTCCGAAGGAGCCGTGGAGGTGACTACCCCCGCCACCGAAGCCCTGGACGAGGGGGAGATAGCACCAGAGATCGAGGTGCGAGAGCCGATCGTATCCAAAGTCGACATTTGGGAAGAAGGGGAGGTGCCGCCGGCGACCGAGACCTGTAGGGAGGCGGTGCCTGAAGTTGTCGCCCGAGGAGAGATGACGCCGGAGAGTAGCATAGTACCGGCGGGCGAGGTAAGCATGGGGATCCATCCGGCTTCCTTGAGAGTGCAATGATTTACTTCATTTGGCAAGCGGCTAACCTTTCTTTACATGGTCAAGTAACAACAACGCCCCGCGGAGCGCGTGCACCTCGAGTTCGTAAAGCCATCCCCAGGTGGAGCTCATCCGTCCGCGTGCACGCGGCCAAAAGATTGAAGATGCTTCTGGGGCCGGACGCGGGGTCCTTGGCGTCTCTTCTGCAGATGGGGGCCATCCCCCGGCTCGTGATCCCACTGCCACAAATTCCGACGTCGGTCGTACCCGAGGAAGCCCGACTCCTGGGGAGGATATTGACAATCCTCAATGAACATTCGGGGGAATTCCAGGCGGGATGAGATGAAGATTTCCCGGGGATGACGTTGGACCTGCCCACCATCGATACTTTGTCTACCGAGGCGGCGGAGGCTGAAGCAACTTTGTCTGCTGCGACACCAGATCCGGCCTCTGCGACCGTCCATTCTCCTGACAGGGCCGCGGCTCTAGTCTCGACGGAGGAGGCGGCATTGTCGGGCTCGGAACCTACCCGGTCGATGGAGCTAGAGCAGCCGCTCATCATGGCGGCGCCAGACGTCTCCATCATGATCTCTCCCTTACCCATGGTGGTAGCTGGCCAGGGGTCGGCCTCGGAACCCGCGAGGTCCCTCCTTTCGGCCCTGACCCTTCCGGGTAGCTCGACCGTGGTTGACGCAGAGCTGTGGGCGGCCGTGGACAGCGAAGTTAGCTTCGACCCACCATCCATCCCTTCTATCGGCCACGTGAGTTCAGATCTGCCAGTCTGCCAGACCCTATTGGTATTGCATTCTATGGTCGTTGTTGACCCAACGCTCACATATCGAGACGCAAGGGCTATCGTGGAGTAGCTGACCAAAGCACTACAGATGATGGGCTGCCCGTTGGAAGAGTGGTCGCGACACATTCTGTTATTATTGAAGTACGTAAACCGTCGCACATTCCTCGAGACGCAGGCCCCAACTGAGCTTACAGCTATCGGCGCTTAGAGGGATGAATACCAAGAGGCTCTGGCGGCACGGAGGGATAGCAGGGAGCTACACCGGGGGGCCTTGGACAGGTGCAATGCCAACATCCACGCCTTGGAGAACTAGATAGAGGAACTCCGGGGTTGGCTTGCCCAGGCTGAGTCTGACCTGCTCGAGGCCGAGACGGACAAGACGCGGGAAACTGAAGAGCTGGCCGTCGCCGAAGCAGCGGTGGCCTCTGTGACGACAGAGTTGGAACGCCTCGACGCGTAGGAAGACCATCTGCGTGAGATGATGAGCTTCCCTTGCGTCGGGATCCTCCCTTTTGAGGACATCTTCCGGGGGCTAGACTAGCTGCCAGTCCCCCTTCCATCCCCTTTTTGCATGTAACACCGGGGTATGCCCCGAGGCCAATGTAATTCTCTTTTTTTATATATAACAGGAATATAATGCAATTATCCCACTTGCCTCCTGTATGTGTGTGGTGTCGAGCAGTCTCTTCCTCCCTTTTCTCTTTTCTTTTTTTTGCTATGTGATGGGACGCAAGTCCACACTAACCGCTTACCCGAGGAGAATCCGGTGAGGTTCGCAGAGGAGCATAGGAGAGTGCTCGCCCCTTCCAGAGGAGGGACGAGGGGGCCACTCCACCATGTCCATCAAGCGACTCATCCGAATGATGTCACCGGTATGTTTGACCCGACTAGGTTGATCTGACCTTGGAAGGGCGGAGAGAAGAGTTTGTTCATTCAATGACTCTGACGGGAGGTCTTGGTCAAAAGAGGGTTGTTTGTTTATGCCGACAGAGTGCCGGGGACAGGTGTGGTTTATTTGTCTCTTGATGTGTTTGTTGGCACGGGTTGGTGCTGTAGCACCCCGTATAAAAAGTGATTAAATTTTTTTTATTAATAATATTTCTCAAATCAGAAAAAAAAAATTAGATAAACTCTATAGGAAGCTTAAGTAAGAAGTTGGAACACAGAGTTATCATATGTAAAGATTATTCACCTAACAAGTGACTTCCTAGTGTAGTTGGTTAAGTGATGTGCCTTTCAACCTAGTGACCAGGGTTCCAATCCCAGTATCCACCGTTTACCTTTTGTGCCAAATAATTATACGTTATAGGCTAACAAAACTTGCACCGAGGTAGAAACCTATATGTAAACAGCCAATGTATAAACTTTGAGTTGGTGAACGTAGGTAAAGATAGGAATGTACAGACTTTGTGTTGCAGCAACGTAGGTAAAGATAGGAATGTATAGACTTTGAGGATGTACAGACTTTGTGAAGTCAATGTTGTATAGACTTTGAGGATGTATAGACTTTGAGGAAGCCAATGTATAGACTTTGAGAGGATGTACAGACTTTGTGAAGCCAATGTATAGACTTTGAGGAAGCCAATGTATAGACTTTGAGGATGTACAGACTTTGTGAAGTCAATGTTGTATAGACTTTGAGGATGTATAGACTTTGAGGAAGTCAATGTATAGACTTTGAGGATGTACAGACTTTGTGAAGCCAATGTATGGACTTTGAGGAAGCCAATGTATATACTTTGAGGATGTACAGACTTTGAGGAAGCCAATGTATAGACTTTGAGGATGTACAGACTTTGAGGAAGCCAATGTATAGACTTTGAGGATGTATAGACTTTGAGGATGTACAGACTTTGTGAAGCCAATGTATAGACTTTGAGGATGTATAGACTTTGAGGATGTACAGACTTTGTGAAGCCAATGTATAGACTTTGAGGATGTACAGACTTTGAAAGTGTGCACATTGAAGAGGGATCGTGTATAAATATGGGAGATAGACTTTACGATTTGGGCCATGGATTGGCTGTCCAAACATTATCCCTTATCTCTCCAGCCTGTACAAGCTGTAAAGCCCCATTATTCCAGATCTTGCCCCCCTATAACATACCCTTTGTTACCCCATTCTAGGTTAGCTAAGGTTGGGGCAAAGCTCTGCAGGGATTACACAGTCACCTAGAAGGGTTCTGCTACTGCTAGAGATCTTCCAACAAGGTAGGTGTTCTCAATTTGTAACTAAACTAGTAGCTAATCTAGGATGATTAGTCAAGGTAGTTAGTCTTAGGCTCATCTCCATGCGATATTTCGTGTTTATACAGCATGTGTTAGCCTCATAGTTAGCATGTATTAGCTTTAATCTCAGAAAAGTAGTAAAATTAGTAAAGTAATTAGTTTCATATCCAGGATAATTAGCATGCAATAGCTTCAATCTGGGACAATTAGCAAGTATTAGTCTCATGCCCCAGACAATTAGCATATATTAGCTTCATTAACTAATCTATTAGCATACCTAATTAACTTGTTAATCTACCAAATCTATACCCCTAGTGTAGACACTTGGTGTCGACACCTCCATTGTACCCTATTGGACAGTTATACATATAACTAAATGTCGACACCCCAATATATGTTGTTAGATAACTAGTAGATTATATATATAGGTCTCGACACTTCTATTATAGGTGTCGACACATTATACATATATTATACATATGAATCTATATACATTTGGACAGGATATATGTATATAATATATATCTAATGTCGACACCTCACATAATAGGTGTCGACACTTCCATACATATATATAACAGCAACAACAGGATATCTATATAGTTAAATGTCGACACCTACAAAATAAAGGTGTCGACACCTCCAAGCTAAATGTCGACACCTCTATTAGTTGTATATATATAACACCTCCATTATATATTGTTAGACAAGAATATATATATATATATATATATATATAACTAAAACTTCTCTATATACAAATGTCGACACCTCCATTCTAACAAATGTCGACACCTCTATATATACAAATGTCGACAGTATATATATAACACCTCCATTATACCTCCATTAATTGTATATATAAAACACCTCCATTATATATTGTTAGACAAGAATATATATATATATATATATATATATAACAAATGTCTACACCTCCAGTATATGCTGTTAGAACTAATGTCTTCACCTCCATTCTCACCGAATATATATATATATATAGAATATAATATAATATAAAATGGACTCCTCCATTCTTACAGAGTATATACATATAGAACAATGTAATATATACAGAATATATATAGACCAATGTAAAATATGTAGATATACATATAGAAAAATATATAGATATACAAGAATATACAATGTAATATATACAGAATATATATAGACCAATGTAAAATATGTAGATATACATCTAGAAAAAATATATATATATATATAGATACAGGAATATATATATATAACTAAATGATATAACTAAGTGACTATTGTACAGGATATCTATATATATAGCTAAATGTAGACACCTCCCTATACCAAAATAGGAATATATATATAACTAAATGCCGACACCTCTCTATATGTATATGTCGACACCTCCCCAAAACCTCCTTATATATAAATGTCGACACCTCACTATATATATAAATGTATATAAATGTCGACACCATATAAATAAATGCGACACCTCATATATATATATTGGACAGAAGATATATATATCTATAACCTCCATTATAAATATATAACATGATGTTATACACATATTGGATAGAATTCTATAACCTCCATTATATATATATTGGATAGAATTCTATAACCTCCATTATATATATATAACAGGATATATATATATATACATATTGGACAAAATATAGATAACTAATGTCGACACCTCATATAATTGGACAGGAATATGTATATATATATATATAGAGAGAGAGAGAGAGAGAACTAATGTCAAAATCAAGTATCGACATTTACAATCAACAGATTGATGTCGCCATTTACTATAAGAAGGAAAAATCAGAACGAGTGGAATAATAAATAAATAAAGTTAACCTCACCAAGGACAATGGCAAGACAAAATGGGTTATGTGAAGTTCTGAAATTCTCAAAGTTTCCTCTATATGTCCACATCATCAATTTACATAACTCGACTTAAATTGATGGGTGTCCCTGACCCAGACGCTATTCACTGACCAGCGGCCGTATAACAGACGCTTATTCCAAACGAAAATTCCAAACGGAAAATAGGCAGTGAAGTTAAACTCTAACTACTTAGCTAACCTAGACTGGTTAAATCTCGATTTAACCAATAAATCATCTAGTCAACCTGGTTAAACCAAAGCCTACAAGGCACCAATCTCACCTAGTTTTTTTTTATGCTTCAAACGTTGCTGGTTTTACTCCTAGTTCGTCCCTACATAACGATACGCCTTGGATTCTATTCTATAATCCACCTTATATACATCCTACCTGGTCAACCCTTGAAATTTCATATTGGCTATAAATGAGAGTGGATGTCGATAAACATGACCAATGCTGTGCATATAGGGCCCGGTCTGGTTCTAGGAGGAGCATTCGAAGGTACTTGTGCCCATGGGAGTTTATTGACCACGGTGTTTGACATTGCACCGGAGTACTTGCTTGCTAGACTTTAGGCATTCCACTCATTCTCGTGATATTACTTGAATGATTGACTTGAGACCCGTAGAAGGGTAAAAGTGTTTACTTGAATGAATTGATAAATAGCCAATTCCAGTTATACATGCTTGAAATTACTTTGCTTACTATTGCTTGATTGACATGTTATTATTCCAGTTATTACTCCTCAGTTATCACTTGCTTGATATCATTAGCTATCACTTGCTACTGCTGCTTGAAAATGCGAAATCTATATGCTCTCACTTTCTACTCTTGTCGATCTTACGATTCATTGATATCTATCTGTCTGCATGCATAGATTGCCCACATTAAATGAACTTGTAATTCACTTAAAGCATGTTAAATCTTGAGATGTAATTCCTACTTAGCTTTATGCTCATTCAATGTTAATTAATATTTTTCAGGTTGTCTCGAGGATAGCTAGCAAGCATGGGCAAGAGTGTTGGAGTGTACCAAGATGTCATAGTAGACCCTGTTTCTCAGTATAGAATTGAGAGTTATCTTATTATAAGAGTATTCTTGTAATTTGCTTGAGAGTTAGTGTTGTCCTTGAAATTTTGGAAGAGTTGTAAAAATTGAAATTTTATAGTGGAGATTTTTATATCAAGTGATGTAATTAGAACTTCTAGTCTTGATTGAGTGAGGGGTTTTCTCCCCTGTCGTGCTTCGATATTCTGCGTCGGGGCGTGACAGGTGCCAACGCACGGGGAAGGGTTGATTCCCTAATCCCGGGGGAAAGGTCCGGCTGGGGTATTCTTCGTCAGTGCCGACAGAATGTCAAGGGCTGACAGGGTTGATTCGGTTATTGACATATTCGTTGGTACGGGTTGGTGCCAACGCACGGAGAAGGGTTGATTCCCCAATCCTAGGCGAAAGGTCCGACTGGGGTATTCTTCGTCAGTGCCGACAGAATGTCAAGGGCTGACAGGGTTGATTCAGTTATTGAGATATTCGTTGGTACGGGTTGGTGCCAATGCACGGAGAAGGGTTGATTCCCCAATCCCGGGCGAAAGGTCCGGCTGGGGTATTCTTCGTCAATGCCGACAGAATGTCAAGGGTTGACAGGGTTGATTCGGTTATTGAGATATTCGTTGGTACGGGTTGGTGCCAACGCACGGAGAAGGGTTGATTCCCCGATCCCGGGTGAAAGGCCCGGCTGGGGTATTCTTCGTCAGTGCCGACAGAATGTCAAGGGCTGACAGGGTTGACTCGTTTATTGACATATTCGTTGGTACGGGTTGGTGCCAACGCAAGGAGAAGGGTTGATTCCCCAATCCAGGGCGAAAGGTCTGGCTGGGGTATTCTTCATCAGTGCCGACAGAATGTCAAGGGCTGACAGGGTTGATTCGTTTATTGAAATGTTCGTTGGTACGGGTGAGGGCTAGTAAAGAAGGGCTGGCTCCTCCTTCTTTACTTCCCCTCTTTTTCCTCTTTTCTTTTCTTTTCTTTTCTTTTCTTTTCTTTTTTTTCTTTTTCTTCTTTTCTTTTCTTCTCTTCTTCTCTCTTTTTTTCTATATATTTTCTTCTCCCCTTTTTTTGAAATGCACAGTGAATAATGACACACCATCCAAGCAATTGAAATGCACGTTTGCCCGCTGCGGGGCAAGAGAATGTATTATTCATTGAAAGGGGTAATCGGAGCGTGGTACAACCTTAGATGCCTACCATTAAGGGGTGGAAAATGGACCTCCCCCCGATGATCGACTATCACATATGCTCCACCTTCATAAACCTTTTAGATTACATAGGGTCCAAGCCAATTCTCATTCAGCTTGCCCTTGGGGTTGGAAGCAACAACTTCCCTTCTTTTGACCATAACGAGGTCACCCTTCTTGAATTCACGCTCCTTGACAAGCCTGTCGAAGGCGTGAGCCATGCGGGCTTGATAGACCCGGATGTTTTTCTGGGCTTGGAGCCGCTTTCCCTCCAGGCTGGAGAGCTCTTCGAGCCTTCCCTCGACATTTGCTTGGTCTTCTCAGACCAACCCGTGTTGGATTGCAACCCGAAGGGAGGGTATCTCTAGCTCGATGGGGACGATCACCTCTGAGCCATATACCAGAGAAAAGGGTGAACAGCCCGTCGGGGTTTTGTAAACAATTCGATATGCCCAGAGGGCTTCAGACATTCTTTCTTCCCAGTCCCTCTTGTTAGAATTTAAAATTTTGGAGAGGAGAGTACAAAGAGTTTTGTTGAAAGCTTTGGCCAGACCATTGGCTTGCGGGTTGTAGGGGGTTGACGTCCTCCAGTCGATCTTGTATTTTTCTGCTAGCCGGTAGACTTTCTGGTTACGGAAGTGGCTCCCATTATCTGAGATAATTCGGTTCGTAGTGCCAAACCGGAATATGATGTTGCGACGGACAAATCTGGTGACGATCTCCCCGGTTACTTCCCTCAAAGCAACGGCTTTCGCCCAACGGGAGAAGTACTCAGTTGCTGCCAAAATGTATTTGCACCCGGCGGATGACGCGGGTAGTGGACCCACGACGTCTGTTCCCCACTGGGCGAAAGGCCAGCTGGGTAATGTCGGGTGTAGCGGCACGGGTGGCCTCCTGGGCACCGTGGCATGCTCCTGGCATTTCTGACAAGACTTGGCATACTTGCAGCAGTCATCAAACATTGTCGGCCAGTAGTAGCCAAGCCTCTTTATTTCAATTTTCATCTTCAGTTCCGCCTGGTGTGCACCGGCTGTCCCGGCGTGGACCTCTTTCATGACTTTCCAAGCTTCTTCAGTGGATAGACATCGCAGGAGCACCTTCCGTCTTGCATCCGCCATAATTCAGAATAGGATCCCGTTTCAAACCTCATAAGAGTCCTTTGTTCTGATCAGCTTAATCTTCTCTTCTCTTTGCTTGGGCAGTTGCTGGTGTTTAAACCATTGCATAAGAGGGTCCCTCCAGTCAGGCAGGCCGACGGCTTCTGCTGCAGCGACCTCCAGTTCTTCTTCTTCTGGTTCTTCTATCATGCTAGGCACATGGCATTGATTCACCACCCGGATGCTAAGGGATCGATCAGGCGGGACTGCTAATGAGCTTGCCAGCTTTGCCAGTGCATCGGCTTGTGCATTTTCTCCCCTGGCAACATGGCCTATCTCAATAAGATAGAATTGCTCCATGAGCCGCTTTGCTTTAGCATGGTAAGGGAGCAGCTCAGGTTTTCGAACATCAAACTGCCCATGGACTTGCTTGACGACTAGTAACGAATCACCAAATACTTGCAGCATTTTAATCTCCATTTGCAAAGCGACTCGGAGATGAACAAGATGTATGCAATACTTCTCCCTCCGGGGATTTAAGGACGATGCCGGCCCCTGCCCATACTTTGGTACGTCCGGACGGGGTAATTTCTGTTCTCGAGGCTCCATCAAAGTGCAGCTGCCAGGCGATCTGTTGGACTTGGTCCACCTCTAGTGTCTCATCTTCAGGCAACTCTGTAGCCAGTGGGGAATCCTCAGACACAGGATGTGCCGCGAAGAATTCGGCCACGGCTTGACCCTTAACGGCCTTCTGCGGCACGTAGGTGATATCAAATTCCATTAGCAGCACGGCCCACTTGCCGAGACGTCCCTTCAGGACTAGCTGGGAGAGAATGTGTTTAACTGGGTCGGCCTTGGAGATCAGGCTCACTTCATGGGAGAGCATGTAATGCCTCAGCTTCTTGACCGCGAAGACCAAGGCGAGACAGACCTTCTCAATCGGGGTGTATTTTGCTTCTGCCCCCACTAGCCTTCGTGATGAGGGCATCTCTCAGCACTCTCTTTTGCTCGGTTCGCCTGCATCATTTTGAGGAAGATTGACTTTGAGATCACATGTTGTTTTCCTTTTCTTAGAGTCATATCTTATGTATTTTTCTTTATTGAGTTATGTTGTTTTAGTCATTTCCCTTGTTATGCTTATTTGGGCCTTATTACCTTAGTTATGGGCCCATAGGATTGAGTCTAGAATATGCTCGGTCTTTTGTCTAATTGTCAAGGGTACTATGGTCATGTAAAGAGTGGATGCCTATATATAGTCCCCATCTCCCCTCATGTACTCAACTTTTGATGAATCAATTTGAATAGAAATATTTCCCAAATCTCACTCCCCTCCACTAAATTTCTCTTCTCTCTTACTCTCTCATTATCTCTCTCTTACCCTCTCTCCACAAGGAAGGGGGCGAACCCCTCTCTCTCTCCCCCCTTCTCCCACCTACCCCCTCCCTCATTAAGGACCTCCCCAACCACCCACCACCCCCATAACTCCACCCCCAGCCCCAAGGTATCCTACACCAATCAAAACCCCACCCTCCAACCACCACCTACCCCATCCACTTCCCAAAGCACCTCCCCACCTTCCCAAGGCTGAAGAGGTCCCTCCCAAGGCCATTTTTGAATCTCCCTCTCATCTCTCCACCCCCATACCAGCTTCTGGTCGCCCAAACCAGCCCCCCATACCCAGCCAAGTTCGCCCCCCCCTCCACTCCATTGCTCACCTTGTGCAGCCCTCTCCCTTCCCCCAACTCACTCCAGCCAACTCCAGCTCCATCCACCACCCCTCCTTGCTTCTCCAGCCACCACAACAGCCCTCCATCAACCACCTCCACTCCCCACAGCCTCCAGCCACCCCATTTCCCCAACTACACCCCACCATCCCTTCACTCATAACCATTTTCATTTTCAGATCCAGTCCAGGTCGCAGGTAGCAGAAGTGGCAGCAGGTTGCAGAGGACACTCCGTCGTCACCTGAGAGCTTCTGGCAACCCATCTTACATCGTCGGAAGCGTCATCGAGTCAGCCTTCCAACGGTTGTAATCCCACATCCATCCGAGCTCGGAGCTGATTAGAGGAGCCGTTCTTGCCAGACTGTGTTTTCTGACTCCGGCTGGTGATCAGAGGCTGAGAGCAGAGGCCACCACGACCTGGTCGGGAAAACTCTGGGTGGCATTTTCGGAGGAAAGGAACTACGACCAGTCCCCTTTCATTACCAGGAAGAACGAAGTCAATTGCCCTCCTGAGCTCTAAGTTCCAAATTTTCCCATCTAAGTGCGCAGGCTGCTCCCTGCTGTTCTAGGTCGGACCACCACCTACGCTTCTGATCAGAAGTTTCTTCTCCGACCTCCTTTTGGAGCCCCGTCAGTTCCTACTCAAAGCTGCTCCAGCCACGGTCGCGTCAATGCCAATTTCGTCTCAATCGGAGTTCGGTAGGATCCGTGGTGTCATCTGCAACCGATCTCATTGTTCTGCACCTGACAGAAACAGAATCCTTCAGTCCGGTTCCAGACCCTGTCCCAGCCAGAAGCGACTTCATGAAGAATTCCAAAAATTCATGCAGCATCGTTGATCAGTGTGGAAAGTTTTGGCAGTGGTTTTGTTGAAATCCGAGCTCGGCTGAGTCTGTGGCGGCATCTTCATCAGCAACCTGTCAGGCTGTCCCTGAAGCTGGCAGAATCGGCACAATTCGGCGAATCAAGTTTCTTCCTTAGTTTCCCCACCCCGCCTGGCCGGCTTACAGCCCCTCCCTGCGTGGAGGTAGTGTTTGGCTGTAATACATTAATCCCAACCCCTTGATCCACCCTCCTGCGTGAGGAGTAGTGTTGTACTTCTACAATTTTCAGGTCAAGCGACATCGACGCGGCGTGCGGGTGCGTACCCACGCCTCCCCGCTCGCCCTCGTCTTCGGCCGGGATCAGTGTCTTCACACCGATCAGGTGAGTGACTGGTCCTTACCTGGTTGTTCCTTGCTTTGCTAGTTTAGTATTGCTTCTTATGCCCGTTGGTCAGTAAGAGAGTGCTCGGACTCGTAATTGCTTGTTTAGTGTTCCCACCGCGGAGTGTGAGTGAGAGCCACCCAACCCCACGCCCCGGCGTGCCACCTGCCCATGAAATTGGGAATTCCCAGACCTTTCGGGGTCAGCCTAAGCCCACCTAGTCTTTGGAATACTTGGGTCCCACCTCGGACCCTCGCCATCATTCCCCGGCTCCACCGGGTGATCGCGTGTGCCGTACGAGTGAGCCGCTATCGTGAGATCATTGAAAGTGCTTGTATGCTTGCGGGTCTAAGTCCTAGGGTCAAAGAGTCTCCCAATTGCATCATTGGGCTGTGCCACATCAAGTGGTATCAGAGTGGTTATAGACTTGTCCTCACAAGTCTAGTCTTGGGGCATCTTCACACTAGGTCGGTCATAGTTACACATACACCCGTGCATAGCCCACCCAACTTTGCATGACCGCCCATAGTGGAACCCATTATCAATCCAACCCCTCCTCTTCCAACTCCACAATGAATCCCAATCCCCAAGGGAACCCCGCCCCCAACGACCAAGAGCTTCCCGATCACATAAGATTTCTTGTGGAAGGTATGACTAGTATTATGGGGAGGCTTGATGATATCACGGTCCGGCTTGAACAAATTGAGGAAAATAGGCCTGCCCCAAGGGCGGGAGATAGGAGGGAACCACCCCCACATGTGGAGCCAGCCATAGGAGAGCTCAACCTTGACCACCCTCCCGATCCGAAAAGAGACCCACCCCCTAGGAGGAATGAGAGACTCCCCCGGGACAACCCGGATGACCAGCTTATGAGACTTGTGAAAGTCGATGCCCCCACCTTTGATGGGTCTCATCACCCGAGCATCTACTTAGATTGGGAGGCAGCCATGGACCAATATCTGGATTGGTACACAATGACCGAGGATAGGAGAGTCCGGCTTGCAAAGATGCAACTTACCAAATTAGCTAAGACTCATTGGATGAATGTTGAGGTATTAAGGATAGTTAGGAGGGAAGCTCCCATTACCACATGGGGGACCATGAAGGAACAACTCAAACTCAAATATGTCCCTCCCTCCTACCATCAAAACCTCCTAGATGAGTGGCAAGCCCTCACCCAAGAAGGGAAAACCGTTATGGAGTACATTGAGAAATTCGACTACTACCTCCTTAAGTGTGGAGTCCAAGAGGATCCCGCAGTCACACTCTCTCATTTTAGAAATGGGCTTCAATTTCACATAAAAAAGGAACTTTTCATGCGTCAAGTAACCACTCTAGAGCAAGCCTACCAAGTAGCCCGGGATGCTGAGAAATTCTCTCGATACACCCGAATGGTTCCCCCTCGGGGGATGGACCCCAAAGCCATGGCACCTCGAACAAACCCCCCCACCTCCTCAAAGAGGTCTCCTTCCCACCCCCATGGGAGCTCCTCCCACCCGGGTCGCCCCTCTTAGTGGTGCCCCACCACCCCGCCCCACAAGTGGGCCCCTAAACCCAACTCCCAATAGGCTTAATTCGGCACCCACTCCCCCTCACACTAAGGTTGCCTCAAACCACCAAAGTAGGCAGCAATGCTTTAGGTGCCTTGGGTATGGATACTTTGCCAATCAATGCCCCACCAAGGGCACATCTAACTTGCTCATAGAGGAGACAAACCCCCAACCCCAAGCTGAATTTGAAGGAGAGGTTAAGGTATATGAACCCTCTCTCGAATGGGAGGAGGAGTATGAGAACCACTACATGGAGACCAACCAAGAACAACACCCTCCACCCACCGACCCTCACCTTGGAGTGGTTAGGTGTAGCCTCACTCAGGCCCAAGAACATGATTGGAAAAGGAACACCATCTTCCATACCTACATCCGGATAGGGAGTCATGCTAGGAAGGTCATCTTGGACAATGGGAGTTGTGTGAATGTGGTGTCCCCCGACACCGTCAAACTTCTAGGCCTCACCATTACTTCACACCCAAAACCATATCGGGTAGCTTGGATTGATGCTACATCCATACCCGTTAGCACCCTTTGCCTTGTCCCTATCACCTTTCAATCCTACCAAGGCCAAGTTTGGTGTGACATTCTACCAATGGAAGTAGGGAGCATACTCCTAGGGCGGCCTTGGATCTATGATGTAGATGCCACCTTCCTTGGGAGGACGAACACTTGCATTTTCACCCATGAGGGGAAGAGAATCCAACTCAACCCTTCACCACCCCGCCCCCTCCCCAAGAAGGTACCTCCTCCCCGAGGGGAATCCTCCACCCCTCCCTCTACCCCAAACCCCACCCCATCCAATCCTAACTCTAGCTTGACCATTGGGACTACTAGGAGCCTACACCTCATCACTAGGAAAGAACTTGAGGAAGAAGTCAACCAAGGAGGACAAGTGTGTGCCATCGTCGTCTGCCTTATGGAATCCACCCCAACCAACCCACACCCAATAGAAATTCAACAACTCCTTGAGGACTTCCATGATGTGTTCCCCGATGAGCTTCCGGATAAGCTACCACCCATGCGCGATGTGCAACATGCCATCGACTTTGTACCCGGAGCTACCTTACCCAACCTCCCACACTACCGTCTCAACCCCACCGAGCATGCCGAGCTTAGGAGGCAAATTGAGGAGCTCATCAAGAAGGGCTTCCTCCGCATTAGCAAGAGCCCTTGTGCCGTCCCGGCTCTTCTCACACCCAAAAAGGACGGAACTTGGTGCATGTGCGTGGATAGCTAAGCCATCAATAAGATAACGGTCAAGTATAGGTTCCCCATCCCTCGGTTAGATGATATGTTAGATATGCTAGCTGGAGCCACCATCTTCTCCAAGATCGACCTCAAGAGTGGCTACCATCAAGTTCGCATTAGGCCCGGGGACGAGTGGAAAACTGCCTTTAAGACTAAGGACGGTCTCTATGAATGGCTTGTCATGCCTTTTGACCTTTCTAATGCACCAAGCATCTTCATGCGCCTCATGACCGAGGTTCTCCGACCCTTCATTGGCATCTTCCTAGTTGTCTACTTTGACGACATCCTCATATATAGCCAATCCAAGGAAGCCCACCTCGATCACCTCAGGAAAGTGTGCACCATTCTTAGGAAGGAGAGCCTCTTTGCTAACCTCGGGAAGTGTCATTTCTTGACCAATTAACTAGCCTTCCTAGGATTTATTGTTTCATCCCAAGGAGTGTCCATGGACCCCGAAAAGGTCCAAGCCATTCTTGATTGGCCCGAGCCTAGGACCCTCCATGAGGCACAAAGCTTTCATGGGCTAGCCACTTTCTATAGGAGATTCATTCGTGGGTTTAGCACTATCACCGCTCCTATCACGGATTGCCTCAAGAAAGGCACCTTTGTGTGGACTAGGGCAGCCTCTAAAGCATTCCTAGAGCTCAAAGACAAAATGACCCAAGCCCCGGTCCTTTGCCTACCCGACTTCTCAAAAGTCTTCGAGGTCACTTGTGATGCATCCAGGGTAGGGATTGGAGGTATTCTTAGCCAAGAGGGTCACCCAGTAGCCTATTTTAGTGAGAAACTTTGTGAGGCTAGGACTAGGTACTCCACATATGACAAAGAGCTTTACACCGTGGTTCAATCCCTCCGGCATTTGAGACACTATCTTCTACCCAAGGAGTTTGTGATCTTCTCGGACCACGAGGCCTTGAAGTACCTCAACACCCAACAAAAGCTCAATGCTCACCATGCCCGATGGGTAGAATACATTCAAGCCTATACCTTTGTCCTCAAGTACAAGATGGGTAGTGAGAACCGTGCCGCCGATGCACTAAGTAGGCGGGTAGCTTTACTTTCCCATATCCAAGTGGAAGTCACCTGGTTTGAAAGAATCAAAAGGGAATATCCAAATTGCCCCGACTTTGGGACTCACTACAACACCCTCTCCACTCAGCCCAACAAGGAACATGAGGGATTCATGCTCCAAGAGGGGTATCTTTTCAAGGGATCTAGGCAATGCATACCCCGGACTTCACTTCGGGACTTCTTAGTTTGGGAGTTACACAGTGGCGGCCTAGCGGGTCACTTTGGGGTCCAAAAGAGCATAGAGCTAGTTGAGAGACAATTCCATTGGCTCAGTCTCAAGAAGGATGTGGCTTACATTGTGGGACAATGTCACATTTGTGCCTCAGCCAAGCAAGTGAGGCAGAACACTGAGCTTTACACACCCCTACCCATCCCAGATCGACCTTGGGAGGATTTGAGCATGGACTTTATCCTTGGCCTACCTAGGACCTTACACAAACATGATTCCATCTTCGTCGTTGTTGACAGGTTCTCTAGGATGGCCCACTTTATCCCATGTGCCAAGACTTCGGACGCTTCTAGGGTCGCCTGATTATTCTTTGATGAGGTGGTCAGACTCCATGGACTACCTAAAACCATTGTGTCCGACCGAGATGTGAAATTCACCAGTTACTTTTGGAAAACACTCTGGCATCTGATGGGAACCCTCCTAAAATTCTCCACCGCTTACCATCCTCAAACCGATGGCCAGACTGAGGTCGTCAACCGAAGCCTTGGGAACTTGCTCCGTTGCCTAGTAGGGGACCACCCTGGGAATTGGGATCTCCTCTTATCTTAGGCCGAGTTTGCCTACAATGATTCCGTCAATAGGTCCATAGGCAAGAGTCCATTTGAGGTAGTACATGGTTATAGGCCTAGAAAACCCTCAGATCTTATTCCCCTTCTCCCACATGCTAGAGTGTCAGTCTCAGCTGAGTCCTTTGCACAGCATATCAAAGAGTTGCATGATGACATTCGCAAGCATATAGGGAAAAGCAATGAGGCTTACAAAAGGCAGGCAGATGCTCATCGGTGCCACTGCAAGTTCCATGTGGGAGACTCGGTGATGGTGAGGACGGACCGGCTCCTTCCGGGGCCTGCCTCCAAGTTGAGGGCACGAGGGTCGGGACCCTTTCGAATTCTGAAACGACTAGGTAACAATGCTTATGAGCTGGACCTACCCGAGGGCTTTGGGGTACACCCTACTTTCAATGTGGCAGACCTGGTACCCTACAGGGGCCCCACGGTGGGACCTAGTGAGGAGCTTGAGCCTTTACCCTCCCTTGAGAGAGACACCCACGGTGTGACTCTACCTCCTAGCTTGAGAGGCCGACGTGAGCAAGTGGAGGCAATACTGGATGAGCAGAGTACCATTACCTGGAACAGGGTATACCAGCGTTACCTAGTGAGGTGGAAGGGCCGTCCCCCGACCGAGGATGCTTGGGTGAGCCGGGAAGACCTGCTGCGCCTTAACCCGGACATTTTGGAGCACTACCACAGTCAGGCAGACCCATACTCGACAGGGTCGAGTTGTCCCCACCCCGGGGGATTTGATGAGGGAATCTCTCAGTGCTCTCTTTGGCTCGGTTCGCCTGCATCATTTTGAGGAAGATTGACTTTGAGATCACATGTTGTTTTCCTTTTCTTAGAGTCATATCTTATGTATTTTCCTTTATTGAGTCATGTTGTTTTAGTCATTTCCCTTGTTATGCTTATTTGGGCCTTATTACCTTAGTTATGGGCCCATAGGATTGAGTCTAGGATATGCTCGGTCTTTTGTCTAATTGTCAAGGGTACTATGGTCATGTAAAGAGTGGATGCCTATATATAGGCCCCATCTCCCCTCATGTACTCAACTTTTGATGAATCAATTTGAATAGAAATATTTCCCAAATCTCACTCCCATCCACTAAATTTCTCTTCTCTCTTACTCTCTCATTATGTCTCTCTTACTCTCTCTCCACAAGGAAGGGGGCGAACCCCTCTCTCTCTCCCCCCTTCTCCCACCTACCCCCTCCCTCATTAAGGACCTCCCCAACCACCCACCACCCCCATAACTCCACCCCAGCCCCAAGGTATCCTACACCAATCAAAACCCCACCCTCCAACCACCACCTACCCCATCCACTTCCCAAAGCACCTCCCCACCTTCCCAAGGCTGAAGGGGTCCCTCCCAAGGCCATTTTTGAATCTCCCTCCCATCTCTCCACCCCCATACCAGCTTCTGGTCGCCCAAACCAGCCCCCCATACCCAGCCAAGTTCGCCCCCCCCCCCTCCACTCCATTGCTCACCTTGTGCAGCCCTCCCCCTTCCCCCAACTCACTCCAGCCAACTCCAGCTCCATCCACCACCCCTCCTTGCTTCTCCAGCCACCACAACAGCCCTCCATCAACCACCTCCACTCCCCACAGCCTCCATCCACCCCATTTCCCCAACTACACCCCACCATCCCTTCACTCATAACAATTTTCATTTTCAGATCCAGTCCAGGTCGCAGGTAGCAGAAGTGGCAGCAGGTTGCAGAGGACACTCCGTCGTCACCTGAGAGCTTCTGGCGACCCATCTTACATCGTCGGAAGCGTCATCAAGTCATGCTTCCAACGAATGTAAACCCGTGTCCATCCGAGCTCGGAGCTGATTAGAGGAGCCATTCTTGCCAGACTGCATTTTCTGACTCTGGCTGGTGATCAGAAGCTGAGAGCAGAGGCCGCCACGACCTGTTCGGGAAAGCTCTGGGCGCCATTTTCGGAGGAGAGGAACTACGACCAGTCCCCTTTCAGTACCAGGAAGAACGAAGTCAATCGCCCCCCCGAGCTCTAAGTTCCAAATTTTCCCGTCGAAGTGCGCAGGCTGCTCCCTGCTGTTCCAGGTCGGACCACCGCCTACCCTTGTGATCAGAAGTTTCTTATCCGACCTCCTTTTGTAGCCATGTCAGTTCCTGATCAAAGCTTCTCCAGCCATGATCGCGTCAACACCAATTTCGTCTCAATCGGAGTTCGGTAGCTTCCGTGGCGTCGTCTGCAACCGACCTCATTGTTCTGCACCTGACAGAAACAGAATCCTTCAGTCCGGTTCCAGACCCTGTCCCAGCCAGAAGCGACTTCACGAAGAATTCCAAAAATTCATGCAGAATCCTTGATCAGTGTGGAAAGCTTTGGCAGTGGTTTCGTCGAAATCCGAGCTCGGCTGAGTCCGTGGCGGCGTCTTCATCAGCAACCTGTCAGGCTGTCCCTGAAGCTGGCAGAATCGGCACAATTCGGCGAATCAAGTTTCTTCCTTAGTTTCCCCAACCCGCCTGGCCGGCTTACAGCCCCTCCCTGTGTGGAGGTAGTGTTTGGCTGTAATACATTAATCCCAACCCCTTGATCCACCCTCCTGCGTGAGGAGTAGTGTTGTACTTCTACAATTTTCAGGTCAAGCGACATCGACGCGGCGTGCGGGTGCGTACCCACGCCTCCCCGCTTGCCCTCGTCTTCGGCGGGGATCGGTGTCTTCACACCGATCAGGTGAGTGACTGGTCCTTACCTGGTTGTTTCTTGCTTTGCTAGTTTAGTATTGCTTCTTATGCCCGTTGGCCGGTAAGAGAGTGCTCGGACTCGTAATTGCTTGTTTAGTGTTCCCACCGCGGAGTGTGAGTGAGAGCCACCCAACCCCACGCCCCGGCGTGCCACCTGCCCACGAAATTGGGAATTCCCAGACCTTTAGGGGTCAGCCTAAGCCCACCTAGTCTTTGGAATACTTGGGTCCCACCTCGGACCCTCGCCATCATTCCCTAGCCCCACCGGGTGATCGCGTGTGCCGTACGAGTGAGCCGCTATCGTGAGATCATTGAAAGTGCTTGTATGCTTGCGGGTCTAAGTCCTAGGTTCAAAGAGTCTCCCAATTGCATCCTTGGGCTGTGCCACATCACTTCGGCTAAGATAGTAGAGAGCCTACTCTTTTCCCTCGTCATTGTTCTGGGCGAGCATTGCCCCCAGTGAACATTCGGTGGCGGCTTGATGTGACACAAATAATGCAGCAAGCAAAAGACCTTTGGACTTTATTCGCAACAATCAACAAGGTTGAGAGCAACTTGAGAGTCGCCATTACACCGCACACACCCGTTTCCCGCGATGACTCGATGATGCCGAGCCGAGGTAGTGGAGAAAACCCCTGGCTGGTTAGAGGACCAGCACCACTAAAGTTAACCCTCCCGAAGATAGGAAGCCCACAAACAAGGGCAGCCGGGTGCCTTGGGGGCACTAGGACACTCCTCTCACTAAGGCCACGGTGACCACACAAGGGTGGTGGTTCCGGGATCGGGCACTCTCTCACCAACCAGCGAATAAGTTTTGCAGATATTAAATGAACAAGAATAAGGAGCAAGGGTAGAGCTCACCTGGTTGGTTTGAAGAAACCAACCCCGAACGGAGACGAGGGCGAGCGGGGAAGTGTGGTTCCCCGCACACTGCGCCGATGAAGCTTGAGCTGTTTATTACGAACACTACTCCTCACACAGGAGGGTTGGACTAGGGATGGGGAAGTAAAGTTTACATGCAAACACTACCTCCACGCAGGGAGGGGCGCTAAGCCGGCCAGGCGGGAGGGGAAACTCGCCGAAATCGTGGGAGAGGAAGCCGATGTTGAATCTGCTCGCTTGCTGTGAGAAGCGATAGGAAGCCGCTGTTGCAACCGTAGCTCCTACTCAGGAATTTTGCTGATGACGAGACCAGGGGGAAATTCTTTGTAACAGGAACCAGGACACCTCTGAATTTTATTGAATTCTTCTGATGTCGTCGCTGGCCATGGCGGGGGTTCGAATAGGGTGATGGAACTTGGGGTTGACAGCTTCTGTTCTGATGCAGCAGGTTGCAGAGATTGCTCCGGTGGCCCCCGGACTCCGAATCATGAACCTTCAAGGTTGCAGGAACCGTGGACAATCCCTCTGTGCTGAAAAACTGACGGGGAAGCCGTCTGATGTCGGGGTGGACTGGGGGAGGCCGATGAATGGGAGCTGGTCGCTGCAGACTGGGAAAGGCAGACCCGCGCGACTGAAGGGGAAAAATCGGAACGTTGGCTCCCGGACGTCGACTGTGGTTCCGCTTCCTGCTTCTGGTTGGAGACAGGTGGAGGAAGAACTTTGAAGAAGGGCCCTTGGTTGGAATCCTTCACTGTTAGTCGTGGTGCAGCGACGAACCGGGTTGCAGAGTCTGGCCGCAGCAGCTACCAGATACAAACAGTGGCTTGCAGAAGTTGTCCCGGCCGCTCCCGGATGCCAAATCTCAAACCGTCAGAAGTGCTGGATCCGTGGACGAGCCCTCTTCACGGAAAAACTGGTGGGGAAGCCGTCTGAGGTCGGGGTGGACTGGGGGATGCCGATGAGTAGGGGCAGGCCACTGCCGCCTGTGGGAGGCAGACCCGACCAGTCGAGGAAGAAAGACCAAAACTCTGACCTCTGGATGCCAAATGCACTCCCGCTTCTTGATCCAGAAAGAGGACTGGTGGAAGAAGATATTTGTAGAATAACTCGCGGCTTGAATCTTCCACCGTCAGTCGTGGTGTAGCTTTGAACAGGGTTCAGGAACTCTGCTGACGGAGCTCTGTGCAGTCGGGGGAGATTGGCTCTCCCGGACAGCCCCGAACTTGGAACGGGATGGGATCACCTCGCCTGCGAAGATGACTGGACGCCCTTTCCAGAAAGGTAAGGTACGACCTCAGATGTCACCGTGTGAACTCGGGGGAGCTTCTGCAAGACGGGCCTTCTTCTGCCACCTGCAGACGTGTCCAAATGAAGGGGATGGTGGTGGGGTTAGGTTAAGGGGGACTGGAGTTTGGTAATGGAGGGAAGGGTGGTGGTGATAGCAGATGGGGGGGGGGTTGTGTGGGGGTGAAGAGAGGGGCGGAGCAGGTAGTATGGAGGTGCAGGAGAGTGGAGGGGAGAGAGGGCCGAAGCTTGAAGAAGGGGGGGTAGAGGGGTCGGCCAAGGCAAGGGGGTGGGTGTAGATGGTGAGGGGTGGTGCGCAACTTGTGGTGGGGTGGGGGTTGGGATGGTCAAGGGATATGAATGAGGGTGTGGGGGAGTGGGAAGGTTGCTTGGGGAAGAGGGATGGGTGTCTTGGAGGTGGGGGAGGTGTATGGGGAATAGGAAGGGTTGCTTGGGAAGTGGAGGAAATTGATGAGTATTAAGTGGCCTAGGGGAGGTGAAGGGGTGGAGGGTGAGGTGGAAGCTGAGGTGGCAGGGGAAGGGGGAGGTGAAAGGGCAAGTTCGCCCAAGGGAGAGAGAGAGAGGGGTTCGCCCCCTAGAGAGAGAGAGAGAATGAGAGAGCTAGAGAGAGAGAGGGGTGCACTTATGCTCAAATATTCAAATGTTCATTAACCTTCAAAAGAGGGATTGGGGTCCTATTTATAGGAAACCCACTATTACATATAAGTCCCTGACTCTTAACACACTAACAAATAACCAAGGAATGGGGGGGTGCGCCCATGGGCCTAGCCCAAGGAAGTAGGCCCAATAGTAAGCACCCAAGCCCAATGAGACTCAACTTAGGGAAATGACATAATAACCTAGGTATAAGACTCAAATAAACGGCAAATTACATGATTATGACTCAAAATAAAGATAACAAGTGCACAAAAGATGATCCTCAAGGTGCTGCAGTGAGTGGTGAAGTGATGGAGCTCAGGACTGGATCTCGTCGGAGGGGAGGGAGGTCCCGAGCCAAAGGGAATTGTGAGTGATGCCCTCATCAATTCCCCCGGGCCGCGAAGAGCTCAACTCTGTCGAGTAGGGGTCCTCCCTGCTGTGATACTGCTCCAAGAGGTCGGGGTCCAACCGCTGGAGGTCCTCCCGACTCACCCATGCGTCATCCGAAGGGGGCCGTCCCTTCCACCTGACCAGGTATCGCTCATACGCCTTGCTCCGTGTATTGGTGACCTGTTCATCTAATATCCGCTCCACTTTGTCACGCTGGTTCCTCAAGCTGGGTGGAGCTCTCTGAGGTGTGGGGGCGCTCTCAAGGGGTGGAGTAGGCTGGAGTTCCTCACTGGGTGTCACCTTGGGGCCCTTGTAGGGTACCAAGTCAGCCACATTGAATGTGGGACTTACTCCGTATTCTTCAGGGAGGTCTAACACATAAGCATTGGTGCCAAGTCATCTTAGCACCTGGAAGGGGCCAGCTCCACGAGATCTCAACTTAGATGTATTCCCAGGGAATAGCCTCTCAGTTCTCACCATCATAAAATCACCTACATGGAATTCTTGGTGGCGGCGGTGGGAATCAGCTGACCTCTTGTAAATCTCATTGCTCTTGTTGATGTTTTTGCAAATATCCTCATGCAACTCTCTAAGGTGTTGTGCAAAAGACTCAGCAGTGATGGACACCCTAGCATGTGGGGGTAGGGGAATGAGATCTGTTGGCTTCCTAGGCTTGTAGCCATGCATAGCTTCGAAGGGACTCATGCCTATGGACCTATTGGTGGAATTATTGTATGCAAACTCGGCCTGAGGTAGGATGAGATCCCAATTTCCAGGGCGGTCCTCAACAAGGCACCGCAAGAGATTCCCTAGGCTCCGATTGACGACTATGGTCTGGCCATCGGTTTGAGGGTGATAGGCCGTGGAAAATTTAAGCAGGGTCCCCATTAGATGCCAGAGGGTCTTCCAAAAGTAACTGGTGAATTTGACATCCCTATCTGAAATGATGGTCTTGGGCAGGCCATGGAGGCGGACCACCTCATCAAAGAACAGGCGGGCTACGTGGGAGGCATCTGAAGTCTTAGAGCAAGGGATAAAATGAGCCATTTTTGAGAACCTATCCACCACGACATAGATGGAATCATGCTTCCTCTGGGTCCTAGGCAGGCCTAAGACAAAGTCCATACTCAAATCCTGCCATGGTTGGTCTGGGACAGGGAGAGGGGTGTATAGGCCAATATTCTGCTTTACTTGCTTGGCTATAGCACAAGTACGACACTGCCCCATAATTTTGGCTACATCCCTTTTGAGACTTGGCCAATAGAACTGTCCCTCAACCAATGCAATGGTTTTATGAACCCCAAAGTGTCCCGCCAGACCTCCTGCATGTAACTCCCAGACTAACAAATCCCGCAGTGAGGTTCGAGGTATGCACAGCTTATGGCCCCTAAAAATGAACCCATCCTCTAGGATAAAGCTTTGGTGCTCCTGGAGTGGTTGGGTGGTCAAGAGGGTATGGACATGCCCAAAGTCTGGACAATTCGGATATTCTTCCTTGATCCTTTCAAACCCTATGACCTCCACCAGAATGGTAGCTAGCAAGGAGATTCTCCTACTGAGCGCATCCGCGGCACGATTCTCGCTTCCAGCCTTATGTTTGATCACAAAAATGTAGGACTGGATGTACTCGACCCATCGGGCATGCCGGGCATTCAGTTTCTGCTGGGAGTTGAGGTATTTTAGGGCCTCATGATCAGAAAATATGACAAATTCTTTAGGGAAGAGATAGTGTCTCCAATGCCGGAGGGATTGTACCACGGCATAAAATTCCTTATCGTAGGTGGAGTATCTCATCCTAGCATCACACAACTTCTCACTAAAGTAGGCCACTGGGTGTCCTTCCTGGCTAAGGATCCCGCCAATTCCTACCCCAGAGGCATCACAAGTCACCTCAAAAACTTTGGAGAAATCAGGGAGGCATAAGACAGGGGCTTGGGTCATTCTCTCTTTGAGTTCTTGGAAGGCCCTAGATGCTGACTTGGTCCACACAAAGGTCCCTTTTTGAGGCAGTCGGTGATAGGGGCTGTGACTGTGCTGAACCCACGGATGAACCTACGGTAAAAGGTGGCTAACCCATGAAAGCTCCGGACTTCATGGAGAGTGCGGGGCTCTGGCCAATCGAGGATGGCTTGGACCTTTTCAGGGTCCATGGATACCCCGTCGGTGGAGACAACATACCCAAGGAAGGTAATGGACTTTGTCATGAAGTGACATTTTCCCAAGTTGGCAAAGAGACTCTCCTTCCTAAGGGTGGTACAGACTTGCCTAAGATGACTGAGGTGGGCTTCCTTGGACTGGCTGTAGATGAGGATATCATCAAAATAGACTACCAGGAAGACTCCAATATAGGGCCTAAGGACCTCGGTCATAAGGCGCATAAATGTGCTTGGGGCGTTAGAGAGCCCAAAAGGTATCACCAGCCATTCATAGAGTCCATCTTTGGTTTTGAAGGCTATTTTCCATTCATCCCCGAGCCTTATCCGTACTTGGTGATAGCCACTCTTAAGGTCTATCTTTGAAAAAACGGTGGCTCCAGCTAGCATGTCTAGCATATCGTCAAGTCTAGGTATGGGGAACCTATATTTGACGGTAATCTTGTTGATGGCTCTGCTATCAATACACATTCGCCATGTCCCATCTTTCTTTGGTGTGAGGAGGGCTGGGACAGCACAAGGACTTTTACTAAGACGAAGGAAGCCTTTTCTAATGAGTTCCTCCACTTGTCTCCTCAGTTCAACATGTTCAGTGGGGTTGAGGCGATAGTGGGGAAGGTTTGGGAGGGTGGCCCCTGGGACAAGGTCAATAGCATGTTGGACATCCCTCATGGGTGGCAGTTGATCGGGGAGATCCTCGAGGAACACATCCTTGAATTCTTCTAGGAGAGGGTGTATTTCCACGGGATGAGGGTTGGAGGGGGTGGATTCCTTTAGGCATATGACCACAGCGTATATGGGTGTTCCGAGAGCTACCTCTTCCTCGAGTTCTTGTTTAGTGATGAGGTGTAGGCCTTTGATGGGACTCTCATGGGTGGACAGTTGACTTGTTGGTTGGGTTGGGGGTGATGGGGCCCCTGGGTTTTGAGGTGGTGTGGGGAGAATTCCCTTGGAGGGTGGGTCCTTTCGGGGTGGGGAAGGGTTGAGGCGAATGGTCTTTCCCTTGTGTTCAAAGGTGCACATGTTCGTTTTCCCATAGATGGTAGCATTAACATCATATATCTAAGGTCTCCCTAGCAGGATGCTTCCTACAGCCATAGGTATGATGTCACACCATATTTGCTCTTGGAAGGATGAGAAGGTGATGGGGATAAGACAACATGTGTTGACGGGTAGGGAATGGTTGTTTATCCATGAGACACGATATGGTTTGGGGTGGGGTGTTGGGGTAAGTCCTAGGAGCTTGACGGTGTCCGGGGACACGGCATTGACACAACTTCCGTTGTCTAGGATAACCTTCCTAACATGGTCCCCGATTTTGATGAAGGTGTGAAAAATGGAAGTCCTCCTCCAATCATTCTCTTGAGGTTGGGTAAGGGTGCACCTTATTACTCCTAAGTGGGTGGAGTGGGGATCATCTTCTACACCTTCCTCAAAGAATTGCTCCTCGTATTCCTCTTCCCACTCTAAAGTAGCCTCGTGTTCCTCAATAGTATTCTCATGGGTTTCTTGAGATGTAGTAGGTCCGCCCTCAATAACAAGGCTCGACATCCCCTTGGAAGGGCATTGGGAGGCTATGTGGCCATAACCATGGCACTGAAAACATTTAATCGTACTACTCCCTGGGGTCTTTCCTTTGGAGGCTTCCTCCCTTCGGGGAGGAGGGTTGAGTGGAGTGGTCTTTTTGGGGGTGGGAGTGGTTGGTTGGGGGTAGGGCCGAGTGGGGGTTCCCCCACTGGGAGGAGGTGTTCTTAACAGAGGAGGCAGGTTGGGACGGGGTCCCGGGCCCTTGGGGGGGGGGGCAAACCTTGGGTTCCTAGAGAATCGCTCTACATCACGGGCTATTTGATAGGCAATCTCCAAGCTATGCACCTCCCTCATAAAAAGCTCCCGTTTGATGTGGGGAAGGAGACCATTCCTAAACCGGGATAAAGTGACGGCTGGGTCTTCGACCACACCACACCTTAGGAGATATGAGTCAAATTTCTCAATATACTCTTCCACGGTCTTTCCCTCTTGGGTAAGGCTTTGCCATTCATCAAGGAGAAGTTGGCTATAGGAGATGGGAAGATATTTATTCCTAAGTTGATCTTTCATGTCTATCCAAGTGTCAATGGGTTCCTCACGCCTGATCCTCCTTTGGCTTTCTACCTTTAGCCAATAGGTCTTGGCTAGTTTAAGAAGGTGCATCTTGGCCAACCTAACCTTTCTCTCCTCGGACATGGGGTACCAATCAAAGTATTGGTCCATGCCATGCTCCCATTCTTTATAGGTACTAGGGTTATGAGACCCATCAAAATTAGGAGCTTCCACTTTGATCATTCTTAGTAGGAAGTCATCCAGATCCTCACGTGGTCGCCTCTCATGGTATCGAGGTTGTGGGGCTCTCTCTTGCTCACGATACCACTCATCATCTAGATCTTCCCTCTCATGTTCAATCCGCGGAGGAGGAACCCTTGGGGCATGGTTCCTAGGTGGGGCCCTAGCTTCTTCTAATCTCTCTAATCGGGTGGAAATTCCATTCATTTGCTCCGTGAGGATTTGGATGGCAGCCTCAAGTCGATCCATAGGAGTTTGGGGAGCTTCCCTAGGGATGTTTTGGTTGCCTTGGAAATTGGGAACCATAGGTGGATCGGAAGTAGAAGGATCGGTCCGGTATATGGTACCCCTACGGGTGGACATGCACAAAGACAAGGTGACCAGTATGGGATGGCAATGCAATTGTCCTAGGACCTAGGCTTGTAGAGACAAGTCTAAAACTTACTCTGATACCACTTGATGTGACACAAATAATGCAGCAAGCAAAAGACCTTTGGACTTTATTCGCAACAATCAACAAGGTTGAGAGTAACTTGAGAGTCGCCGTTACACCGCACACACCCGTTTCCCGCGGTGACTCGATGATGCCGAGCCGAGGTAGTGGAGAAAGCCCCTGGCTGGTTAGAGGACCAGCACCACTAAAGTTAACCCTCCCGAAGATAGGAAGCCCACAAACAAGGGCAGCCGGGTGCCTTGGGGGCACTAGGACACTCCTCTCACTAAGGCCACGGTGACCACACAAGGGTGGTGGTTCCGGGATCGGGCACTCTCTCACCAACCAGCGAATAAGTTTTGTAGATATTAAATGAACAAGAATAAGGAGCAAGGGTTGAGCTCACCTGGTTGGTTTGAAGAAACCAACCCCGAACGGAGACGAGGGTGAGCGGGGAAGTGTGGTTCCCCGCACACTGCGCCGATGAAGCTTGAGCTGTTTATTACAAACACTACTCCTCACACAGGAGGGTTGGACTAGGGATGGGGAAGTAAAGTTTACATGCAAACACTACCTCCACGCAGGGAGGGGCGCTAAGCCGGCCAGGTGGGAGGGGAAACTCGCCGAAATCGTGGGAGAGGAAGTCAATGTCGAATCTGCTCGCTTGCTGTGAGAAGCGATAGGAAGCCACTGTTGTAACCGTAGCTCCTACTCAGGAATTTTGCTGATGACGAGACCAGGGGGAAATTCTTTGTAACAGGAACCAGGACACCTCTGAATTTTATTGAATTCTTCTGATGTCGTCACTGGCCACGGCGGGGGTTCGAATAGGGCGATGGAACTTGGGGTTGATAGCTTCTGTTCTGAAGCAGCAGGTTGCAGAGATTGCTCCAGTGGCCCCCGGACTCCGAATCATGAACCGTCAGGGTTGCAGGAACCGTGGACAATCCCTCTGTGCTGTAAAACTGACAGGGAAGCCGTCTGATGTCGGGGTGAACTGGGGGAGGCCGATGAATGGGAGCTGGTCACTGTAGACTGGGAAAGGTAGACCCGCGCGACTGAAGGGGAAAAATCGGAACGTTGGCTCCCGGACGCCGACTGTGGTTCCGCTTCCTGCTTCTGGTCGGAGACAGGTGGAGGAAGAACTTTGAAGAAGGGCCCTTGGTCGGAATCCTTCACTGTTAGTCGTGGTGCAGCGACGAACCGGGTTGCAGAGTCTGGCCGCAGTAGCTACCAGATACAAACAGTGGCTTGCAGAAGTTGTCCTGGCCGCTCCCGGATGCCAAATCTCGAACCATCAGAAGTGTTGGATCCGTGGATGAGCCCTCTTCACGGAAAAAATGGTGGGGAAGCCGTATGAGGTCGGGGTGGACTGGGGGATGCCGATGAGTAGGGGCAGGCCACTGCCGACTGTGGGAGGCAGACCCGACCAGTCGAGGAAGAAAGACCAAAACTCTGACCTCCGGATGCCAAATGCACTCCCGCTTCTTGATCCAGAAAGAGGACTGGTGGAAGAAGATATTTGTAGAAGAACTCGCGGCTTGAATCTTCCACCGTCGGCCGTGGTGTAGCTTTGAACAGGGTTCAGGAACTCTGCTGATGGAGCTCTGCGCAGTCGGGGGAGATTGGCTCTCCCGGACAGCCCCGAACTCGGAACGGGATGGGATCACCTCGCCTGTGAAGATGACTGGACGCCCTTTCCAGAAAGGTCAGGTATGCCCTCAGATGTCGCCGTGTGAACTCGGGGGAGCTTCTACAAGACGGGCCTTCTTCTGCCACCTGCAGACGTGTCCAAATGAAGGGGATGGTGGTGGGGTTAGGTTAAGGGGGACTGGAGTTTGGTAATGGAGGGAAGGGTGGTGGTGATAGCAGATGGGGGGGGGTGTGTGGGGGTGAAGAGAGGGGCGGAGCAGGTAGTATGGAGGTGCAGGAGAGTGGAGGGGAGAGAGGGCCGAAGCTTGGAGAAGGGGGGTTGGAGGGGTCGGCCAAGGCAAGGGGGTGGGTGTAGATGGTGAGGGGTGGTGCGCAACTTGTGGTGGGGTGGGGGTTGGAATGGTCAAGGGATATGAATGAGGGTGTGGGGAGTGGGAAGGTTGCTTGGGGAAGAGGGATGGGTGTCTTGGAGGTGGGGGAGGTGTATGGGGAATAGGAAGGGTTGCTTGGGAAGTAGAGGAAATTGATGAGTATTAAGTGGCCTAGGGGAGGTGAAGGGGTGGAGGGTGAGGTGGCAGCTGAGGTGGCAGGGGAAGGGGGAGGTGAAAGGGCAAGTTTGCCCAAGGGAGAGAGAGAGAAGGGGGGAAGAGAGAGAAGGGGGGAAGGCCCCCTAGAGAGAGAGAGAGAGAATGAGAGAGCTAGAGAGAGAGAGGGGTGCACTTATGCTCAAATATTCAAATGTTTATTAACCTTCAAAAGAGGGATTGGGGTCCTATTTATAGGAAACCCACTATTACATATAAGTCCCTGACTCTTAACACACTAACAAATAACCAAGGAATGGGGGGTGCGCCCATGGGCCTAGCCCAAGGAAGTAGGCCCAATAGTAAGCACCCAAGCCCAATGAGACTCAACTTAGGGAAATGACATAATAACCTAGGTATAAGACTCAAATAAACGGCAAATTACATGATTATGACTCAAAATAAAGATAACAAGTGCACAAAAGATGATCCTCAAGGTGCTGCAGTGAGCGGTGAAGTGATGGAGCTCAGGACTGGATCTCGTCGGAGGGGAGGGAGGTCCCGAGCCAATGGGAATCGTGAGTGATGCCCTCATCACGGCTATGTTTAGAATAAGAGGCCTCCCCTTGACAGGTGCCCCCGGCACAGGCGGGGTCCTTAAGTAGTCCTTCAGCTGATCGAAGGCCTTCTGGCATTCTTGGTTCCAGTCAAAAGGTGCATCTTTCATCATTAATCTGTGGAATGGCTGACAGCGCCCTGACAGATTGGAGATAAATCTTCGGATGTAAGCCAGCCGGCCTTGTAGGGATCTCAACTCTCCCAGATCCTTTGGAGGAGGTAACTCCTGAATGGCTCTTATTTTAAAATGGTCGACCTCGATCCCTCTATATCGGACAATGAAGCCGAGGAACTTCCCACTGGAGATGCCGAAGGCACACTTCATCGGGTTCATTTTCAGCTCATACTGCCGTAGTCTTTCATAGATGACTCTGAGGTCTTTCAGGTGATCTTCTCTTTTCTTCTACTTGACGACCAAATCATCAATGTAGCATTCGACTTTATCGTATAGCAGCTCGTCAAATATTTTGGTCATCACCCGCTGGTAAGTAGAGCCGGCGTTCTTGAGGCCGAAGGGCATTCTTTTGTAGTGGAATATCTCTTTGGGTGACCAAAAGGCCGTGTGAATTCGGTCGTGCTCAGCTATCCAAATTTGGTTATAGCCGGAGGATCCGTCCATGAAGGACAAGGCCTCGTGGCCAGTAGTTGCATCAATCATGACTTCGGTGATGGGCACCGGGAAATCATCTTTCGGGCAGGCTTTATTCAGGTCACGGAAGTCCACACAAATCATGATATGTCCATTCTTCTTCTTCACCGGCACAATGTTGGCCAGCCAAGTGGTATACTGGTTTTCAGCTACAAAATTGACGTCTATGAGCTTGTCGACTTCTTTGCAAATTTGGTTTATCAATTCTGGCCTCATGTGCTGGGGAGACTGCTTCACCGGTTCCACCTTGGGATCGATGGCCAGAATATGTTGGGTGACACCGGGGCTTAGGCCGGGCATCTCCTTGTAGTTCCAGGCAAAACAATCCTGGAACTCTTACAGCAATTTGGTATATCGTTCTCTTTCTTGTGGAGGAAGGAGGGCACTTAGAAAGGTCGGCGTGGGGTCGCCCTCCGTGCCCAAGTTAATTTCAACAAGTTCATCTACCGTGGCCTGGCCGCCATCTTCAATTTCCGGCGGTGCCGACAACAGGTCGACGAAATCCTGATCTTCGCCATCTTCTGCTTCAAGGATGCCATAGGTGTCACCCTGCTCAGCTTCGTCGGACAATGAGACTTTGCTGGCATCCCCCGCCTCCGGGCTCGCGGGCCCTGGCTTCGAAGGGTCCTTTTGTGCTGAGAAGTAAAGGATTTCTCCCGGGTCTTCTTGGTAATCATCATAGACGGCTATAACAGGGGCCGAAGTGACGGACTGCCGCACCAGGGGCTGGTTCTCTGCCAGTGGCCGAGGTTGCCCGTTCTCAGCTGCATTTTCAAAAATCTGGTGCTGGACCGACACCATGTAAACACTTCTTTTGTGGCTACCTGTCACATGGGGGCGTGGCGGAGCCACCACGTAATCTCCCATTCTGAGCTCATCCTTCTCAATCAGGTCTTGAGCAATATCCTTGAAGACGTAGCAGTCTTCGATAGAGTGGCCCAGTATTTGGTGATAAGGGAAGAACAAGGGGTCACCGCTTTTGCGAGCATCTTGCGGCCTCTTGGATCTGTGGAGGGAGACCTTGCCATAGTAGTAAGCCCACTCAAAAATTCCTCGGGTTTTATTCCTCGGGAAAGAGTAAGGTCTCTGCATCCTCTCCCACAGCGTAGGGTTCTGCTCGACCGATCGTCTGGCCGGGGAAGCAGCCACATCCTCAGCCTCCCTCTTCAGGTGCACGGGGGCATTCGGGACGGTGCTCAGGGACTGGTGCGTGCCGATGCTCTGTTGATGGAGGATGCCCCTGATGAGGTCGGACACGAGCGCATTCACTTCGGCCAAGCGAGCCTTCAGCATTTCAATTTCTCGCTACTGTTGATAGCATAGGGCGAACAGGGCAGGGTCGCACCGAGGGAGGCTTGGTGTCCGGCTTGCTTCCCCATCCCTTGCATCAGTATTAGACGAGGGCAATGGCGCACCGCTACTTTAGTCATTCGGGGTTGGTCTTTCAGAGGAGGACGGGGCCTTCCCCTTATTCCTGCAGGGAGGTGGATTCCATAGGAATACCTCTTCATCCTGTTCTTCATCAGTCGGGGGCTTAAGGCGCGAGCGACCTTCACCTTTTTGTGGAGCTGCAGCACCTGTGAGGCTATCGCCATCCAAAGCCGAGACCGATATAACGTCGGCTTCGTAGGAATCTTCTAATGAGAAACCTAATCCCGGGTGCCGGGTGATTTGCAGTAATCTCCGGTCCAGATTTGGTGGGTTCCACATCTTTTTGAACATGTCCTTCCGACTGGAGAGCTGGCAAAAGGGGATCCCTTGTTTTCTGGTCATTCTGGTTATACGGCCGGTTATGTCAGGCAGTCCCGTGATCGGGATGAGTGGGTCCTGCAGTTCGTCAGGGAGTTTACAATCATCATCCCCTTTGACCGGGTGCTCATTAGCCACATAGAAAATAGTAGACCATCCTTCGGGGTTAGGCACCTCACAGGTCTTTAGTGGTTCAACCACTTGGCAGTCAGCTTCCGCGAGAGGCTTGATGATCCCAAACGGGACCCGGATGTCCTCCAGCAAGTCTTCGAGGTGTGGCAACCCCGATGCAGGGTAGATGGAAAGGGGAGTTGCTTTGAATACTCCTTCTACCCCAGAAACAAATGACACTTGGCGGGGAGCCACATAGCCTGGCGGCGGTGGAGGGAACCAGCTGTCGGGCTCTGCCTTCTTCTTTCCCTTATCCAGGGTGACTTGGGGAGCTTGCTTCGGCTTCTCTAGATACAAATTGGATTCTGAGAGATGGCATTCGAACATCTTAAAAGGGTGGAGGTCGGCAAAGATTCTCTCCTCCTTCCCATTGCCGGGGTACTTGATGCACTAATGCAGTGTAGACGGCACTACCCTATTTTGGTGTAGCCAAGGCCGGCCAAGCAATGCTTTGTAGGAGGTGTTGGAGTTAATCACATGAAACTGAACCTTAGTTGTGAAATCGCCGAGAGAGAGGTTAAACTCTGCAATCCCCATAGGGACCTCGCACTTCTGGTTGAAGCCAGCAATCTTAACATTCTTGACCTCGATCAAGTGTACATCAAAGTAATGTTTCTGGTATATCCGGTAGGGGAGTATGTTCACTGCCGCCCCAGGGTCAATCAATACTCTGTTGATGGGATGCACATTCAGCTTCCCCCTCATATAGAGTGGCATGTTGTGACTGTAGGTAGGTAGGAGCATATCTTCTTCTGTAAAAGCCACAGCTACCTCGGGTGACATTTCTGCAAGGCATGCTTCCACATATGCTGGTGTCTAGAGCACTGCGATGACGACCTACCGTGTCTCTTCATCTAGGGACAGGATCTCCCAAACGGTGAACCTGGCTGGGATCTTCTTCAGGTGCTTGACTATTCTATTGCTAGCTCGGACCTCGAGCAACTTCATCTCTTTGGCTCTACTGTGCCTGCCCCCGGTCTAGGCCTGGGGAGCCGGCTCAGCGGGTGCTTCCTCCACCGGGTCAGGTATCACTCGAGCTTGCGGGGCCTGTTGGGTCACTTCCTTCTCTTGCATGAACTCGGCAAGGTTAGGGATGTTGTCAGGTTCTTCCCTTGACTGAGAAGGAATTACTGCCAGCGGGGCCGGCAGGTTGCTTCTTTGATCTGCTGAGACTCGCGGGGGCATGACTGCCTTCCCCCTTGAGTCGTGAGAAACTCAATAAATGAAGGGATATTCTGGCCGACCGGCTCCCCAGGGTAGAGACCCGAGGGAGAGGGGATCTCCATGCCTTGGATCCTAGGTTCAGAGATATGATATGGTCATTCTCCCCTGAGCAGGATGTTATGGTCGGCCTGAGGAGGGCGTCCCCACTTCCTTCCCGACCTAGTGGCATGCTAGGAGGTGGATGCTTCTGCCTGATTCACTTCTGATGGTTCGACGGGCGACTCTTGCTCTTCTTCTCCCAGGGAGAGGGCGGTATCAAATAATGCTGAGAGGGTGTTGCAGGAGAGGGCAACCCGCTCTCCTTCTTGTTTCTGGACCTTCTCTTCTTCTTCTCCTTCTTTTCTTCAGTGGCTGGCAACCGGCCTTGGGGAGGTTCACCCCATAAGAGAGGCTCTCCCTCTGCCTCGACTTCTACCCCTGGAGCTAATTCAAGTGACTCGAACTCCTTCCAAGGGACATACTCCTTCAGCTCCACAAGATGGATTTCGGGCTGTTCATAATCTTCGAGCCCATCAATAATGGCCTGGAGTCTTTCCACTGCAGGACAAGTTTCTTTGTGCACCCGCATCGGGACGTGCTTTTTCTTGTTGTAATTGCGGCGCCTCATGACCAGCCGGGGGGCTGTGTCATGCCAAACAGGCGTCACTGGTGGCGGTGCTGGCCGGGAAGTGACACCCCTTATGTGAACCTCCGGTGTGGGCCGGGGAGCCTGCCTTCTTCTTCTATTCCTCGTCGGCGTGGTCTGCCAGCCTCCTTGATCTTGAGCCAGCGCCATGACGAAGGCTTCATAAGTGGCCTTCGTGCTGGCCTCCGCCCATTCTTCAGGTAGCTGCTGGTATAGAGACACCATGTTGACACTAGTACCGAGGCTCGGCATCTCGTGCGGCTGCAGAGGGTCTATCTTGTGCTCCCCCATATCCAGTTCTCCCTTCCTGATCAAAGATTCAATGACATCCTTGAAGATGTAACATTCCTCGATAGTGTGCCCCAGCATCTGATGGTACGGGTAGAAACAAGGATCGTCCTTCTTCTTTATGTCCCCGGGCCTCTTCGGTTCTGGTAGCGTGATTTTGTTGTATCTGGTGGCCCATTCAAACAAGATCCGGGACTTTTCTCGAGGAAAAGAATATAACTTATTCCTCATCTTCTCCCACAGGGAAGGACCTTCCCGCCATTCAGTAGACCTGGCTGGAGGAGGATTGGCCGTCTCCTTGGCTTTCTCTGTCTATTTCTCAAAAGCTTCGAAGTCCAATGTGTGGACTTCTGGCGGTATCGGTCTCTTTTCGGCCTGCCTGGCCCTTTGGCTTGAGGTGACTGGGGTAGAAGAGTATTGAGCAAGGAATGCCTCGATCTCTGCTACTATGTTTTTTAGATGGTCAAATGATCGCACCTCAGCGCCGATCATCCTCTCAAGGATTTCCTTCTTCAGGTTCTGTTTACAAATTTGCACTACATCCTCCTGATGCGGGGGGCGTCTACATCTCATACTGAGATTTCTCCACCTCTTTATGTAGTCGAGAGCCGACTCATCATTTCTTTGTCTCGTGGCATAGAGTTCTGCCACAGTTACTTCCTGCTCAGCTATATAGAACCTTTCTTTGAATTTCTTCTGTATGTCGGGCCAGTCTGCAATGGACCCGGCGGGCAAGCTCGAATACCACTCAAAAGCAAGCCCAGTAAGTGTCGAGCCGAAGAATTTGAGGAGGTAGGCCTCATCTGTAGCTAGATCACCCATAACATTCACATAGTAGGCAATGTGCTCCCTGGGAGACCCTTGCCCATTAAACTTCTCAAATTTCGGCGGCTTGGTGATGCCGGCCGGCAGCCTCCTGGCAGCGTAGTGTGCTGGATAGGGTACCCGATACACATCAAAGGCGTGTGATCACTATCGCTCCTTTCCGCCAACTTCATGTCTATCATCTGTTCCAGCATCAGTCTGTTCACCATCGCCGGGTCCACCGGGTTCGGGTAAAAATGAGCTGGTTGCGCCAGTGGCGTTGTTAACACTGTCGCCTGAGGTGCAATGGTGGATCCCTGGAACGGCAGGTTATGTGGCGGGGCTGGAGTTGCATGCTGTGGCTGGTGCAGGGGTATGCCCCCGGTGTGGCTGGGGACCGGTGGAGACACCGTCGCCTGTGGAGAAGCTTCTGAGGCCTGACCCTTGCCTCCAGGGGTTTCTGGCAATGCTTCGGTCTGCCCGGATGTCGAGGGCGGAGCAGTCCTGTCGGTTAATTGCTTCCTTAGCAACTAGAGCTCCCTTTGATATTGCTGCATCATAAGTAGTACAGCTGGGTCACTCATGGAGAGGCTGGGGGTGCCCCCTCTCTCTTCAGCTAGCGTCTCCTCGGACGACGTAGATGGTCCTCCCGTGATGCCTTCAGTAATGACATTGGCAGCCAGGGCTATTGGCGATTCCCCGTAGTCAGTTTCTTCAGTGTGGGCTTGCGTATTCTCGATTGCTGCTTTCCCTCTTCTAGTGAGAGGCCCTGGCCTTGCTGCAAGTCTGGCCATTTCCTCAGGCTTGGTCGGTAAGGCCCCGTACCAGCCAAACACCCCTGCCATGTTGCAAGTATAGACCCTTAGGTCTTTGCCTCTTCTTGCCATTCTTCTCGCCGGCCTACCTGGGAAGACCAACCTGTCAAAGACCGACCCCCGCGGCCTCACCTCTTCCCTCAGCGGGGGCTGATAGCGCTCCTCAGAGCAGTTCCTCGACTCGGCACTAGGCGCGGGTCGGATTTCTTCTTCTTCAAATGCGGAGGCCACTGCCCCCAGCAGTCTCTGGCGACCCAGGGGAGTGCTCCCCGGGCCCCGCAAGTAATTTCTCATGGCCTGCTCCATTCCTTCCCAGTCTTGATCAGGAGGAGAGGTGGGTGATACCGTCCTATTGATAGCAACGGGCATGTAGGCTATAGGCTCCACACGGGTAGCCTGATGGTGACGTCGGTGTTGACACCCATTTTATACCCAATAAGTCGGGTCACCTCCTTGTTTCATTCTATATGATGCTCCGAGTTATTCACCCTTCATTGAGTCTCTTGATCAGTTGAAGCCTGTTTCTTGGGTCTTAATTCCTGGATTAAGATGTAGCTCCCGGTGGCATTTTGTTGGACGAATCTTAGCAAACCCTTCACTCTATTCTTGAACCTCAATGTTAATAACGGTCCCAGTTAGGCGCGTTCCTTCTGACGGATGGGTCATGGACCGTTACTCTTTGAAGAGTCCTAAGGCTTAAGGCCACGTTGTCAAAGCTTATCCTTTTGATTCCACGTTGATAATAACGGTCTGTCGTGCAGCCGTTGTTTCCATATGACGCCCTAAGCCTTGGCCGTCAGTTCCTTGAAGAGTCCAGCCTGTTGGGTCTTCTTTCCATTGATCTTATCTCTTTGGGATAAGGTTGAAAATGGCGGTCGTTCCTTGATGCGTTACTTCAAAGTGGCGGTCTGTCGTGCAGCCGTTACTTCCTTCCGAGAGTCCTGACAGTTCAGGCCTTTTCTCTGCTACTCCGTGGTTGAGATAAGGATTTGGATTGACGTTATCTCTTTCAAATCTGATCCTCAGGACCCCCCGTTTGTTTCTATGGACTCTTGGTGATATTATCTTTGAGGATTTGCTAAGGGTTATCTCTTTATCCTGCTGAATTATCCTCTGCTCGACCTAAGGGTTTGAGGGTCTATAAATAGAACCCTTGACTTCATGGCCAAAAGGAGGAGGATTCGAATTCACGACGAAGTGCTGCCGAACTCAGGAGCCATCTTCATCCAGGAGGAGCTGCTTCCCACGTCCATCCATCTTATAATCAAGGGAGTATTTCAGTTTTGGTCTTTCAAGTTCATCCTTGCATGCTTGAGTTCTTCCTTGGTTTTTCCTCAAACAAAGCATTGTCCCTCCTCTTCCTCCACGTTTTCCACTGTTCCTTAAGCATACAAACATCCTCCCAAACTTTTAAAACACCCAGAGGGGTTAAAAAACCAAAACTCCCCGGTAATTCCCTCTCCTTTTGATGTTCTTGAGCTCTTTAAGAATTGATGCTATGCTTGTGAAAAGGGCTAATTGAGGTTGTCTTGTCTTGTCTTTCTACTTCTTTGGCAGGTTTACAGTTTCATTAGCACGAGGCCCAAGTCTTCTAGCCAGCTGGAAGAGTTGGAGTTAAAAGAATTCAAGCTTTGTTACTACAGGTTACCTGACGGTCTGGTGCAGGCGTGTCACTATCTTCTGGCGGTCTATCGTGCAGCCGTCACTTCCAAGCAACGCACAGGGTTCTGACCGTTACTTCGAAGTTGATCTGTAGGCTTTCTTTGGTTTTCTCTCCCGTGGGCGGGTGCTTCATCCACCTATTTCCAAGGTATATTCGAGTCTTTGACTTGTGTTTACTTTGGTGGCGATCACATCTTTCCTTAGTATTGGGCGTTAGCTGTCTTCTTCATCATATCTTCTTTATTTTCCTTGCTTGCTCCACCTTCAAGGTGTGTTTTTATTTATTCCTTGCTCCACGCCCCGGCGTGTGTTTTTCTTTTCCTTAGCATAATTTGATCGAAGTAGCATGCCCATGCTAGAGCTAGCTATGATTGCCTAGGTTCATGTTCACATGTTCACAGGTTTGAGCAGATCTTTGATTGCTTGTTTGTCATCTTGCCATGTTACTTTGCAAACCTCAAAAGTAAGATAAAAGATAGGCAAATAAATATCAACAGATAATTTTTTGGCGATCACGGTGGGACGACTTGTGCCAATCGTGCTCTTGATTCTTGTTTAAAACCTGCCATCATCTGCTTGTTGAGTTGTCTTTTGTTCCCTTTGTTCTCACTGCTTATTCTGGTTTTCTGAGCTCTCTGACGGCCAGTTGTCCCCGCGTCACCGTTCTCCGACGCAGGGGCATTAGGCCGCCGCTTTCGTTCTGCTGTGCGAGCTTTCACGGGCTTTCCGATTACTTCTGTTTGGTTTTTGTTCTCTGGCTCATCTGACGGTCTCATCCCCCTGCGTTATATATCATCTGGCGGTCTGGCCTTCGACCGTTATTTCTCTCTGACGCAGGGGCCGTCGACCGTTACTCTCCTGACAGGTACGCATCCGAGGTGCATTTATTTCCGTAGTTTTTTGCTGTGATTTATTGCTTGGGTGACACTTGACCCTCCTCTTGCTTTGCTCATAGCTGCATATCATGGTGTGCGCTATTGATTGTTAGATTGTTAGGCTAGACTTTGCATGCACTCCGGTGCACATAGGGTCATTCATCTCTTCATACATTAGATTGCATTTTCCTACCTTGTTGTGAGGACCTCTCGTCTCCATATTCCTTGGGGCCGACTAGGAAATCACAGCAGGGACCTCCATAAGTCCCCGCGAGCCGTGGATTCCCACACGGACGCCGGGCTGGTTGTACCTTTCCCACCCTGTGTCTAGGATTGCATAAGTGATTGAGTGGTTACACTTAGAGTCAAACCAAGTCCCATATCCATCTCCTATTAGGAACCCATTGTTGAGAGTACATATCGATCAATTCACTAAAGTTCCAAGGGAGAAATCATAAGAAGCTTGTCGCATCATTCTAAACAACTTGTTTGATTTTTGAGTGTCTTCATCTTTTATCACTTGCATCTTGTGAAAATCACCTAAGTTTGGTTGCTTATTGTGTGTTTTGTGTTGGTTGTTTTTGCAATTTTGTCAAGGTTGTCCGTTGCATGTGGAGTTGTTTTCGTCCATCTGAATCGTCTTCTCCAGTCGCTCCTTACTTCACGTTCTATTCCAATCCCCTCTTCGAATCCACCATGGCATCCTTCAATCCTCCGCGCTCCCAAGAGGACTCTCTTCCTCAAGGGCTCCTTGAGAACCCCCCTAGGGTTGCCACCTTTCCCTCCGGAGAAGGGACCGCCCCTCTCCCGTCCTCCACACCTGTGGGAGGTAGTCAAGGTACCCCTTCTCTCGCTACTCCTTCCGCGGGCTCCGTCCTTCACATGATGGCCCAATTGGACCCGACTCAACTTCAAGTCCTATACCAAGCTATGCAAGGGTCCAACGTTTCTCCCTCCGCCGCTGTCCAAGGTCAATATAATCCTTCCATTATCGGGCCGTCCGTTCAGCCCGCTCCGATTGACCTCACTCCGGTCCAACCCCGGACCATCACTTTCGCTGGCATGGAGATGGGCCAATCTTCCAATTCAGCCCATCAGTCTTTTGATAAAGGGAAATCGCCTATCCCTTCTTTTGTCCGGGTGGATCATCACAATTCTGGTTCGGTGACTTCACAGCTGCTCATGAACCCTTCTGATTTCTTACACCCTCAGCAAGGGGTGGCCCAAACTCACTCCCATCCGGGTATATCTCAAGCCCAATATCCTTCTTACGGGCCCCCTATTTCCACTGTCTATCCTTCTACTCATGCCTATGAGCCTCCCCCGTCTGCCACCGTCATTCCATCCGCTCCTCAACAATCGGCGTCCTTCACTACCCCTGCTCCCTCCCTTGAGCAGGACTTGCTTCACAAGTGGGCCGCCATGCAGCAACAACTTGATTTCCTCCAAAAAAGGGTTGGCCCACAATCCTTGGCCGATATTCCTATCCCGAGCTTCCAGAACATTCGGTTCCCTCCGCAATCAGAGCTCCCCAACTACCGCAAGTACGATGGGAACAGCAATCCATTTATCCACGTGAGGGATTTTCTATATGAATCGGCGCAGTTCCAATGTGATGATCGCCTCATGGCGTACTTATTCCGCCGATCCTTAGATGGAGTTGCTCTGGAATGGTTCTATTCTCTGTCACTGGAAGAGGCCGAGAGTTTCAAGGTAGTTAAAGACAAATTCATTCAGCGGTTTCAAGACAGGGTTGGACCGGAATATTCATTTACAGATCTAGTAGCAGAGAAAATGAAACCGGAAGAAGAGTTTGCCACCTATGCAGACAGGTGGAGGCAGATGGCCGCCAGGGTACCGGGCCACATTCCGGAGGAAGAGAAGGTCAAACTGCTAATTTCCAATGCCACCCCGACCTTCCGCAACATCCTGGCAATGAATGATATAGCTAACATGCATCAACTCTACAGCCGAGCGCGCTTCATACAGACTCAATTCAAGGACTCCCCCATCCATTCTCTTTTCGAAAACCAAAAGCCCAAGTACCACAAGAAACCACAAGGGCCGGTTACCGAGGGAGTCCAAACGAACGAGCAAGTACAAGCCGTTGCTTTTCCATTTCAGGCCGCACCCTTCCGTTACAACCAAAACCCCCGCAATCCGCAAAACACCGCTCCGCAAAACTTCCAGGCCACTCCACAAAACCCTCCCCCCGTCTTTACCATCCCTCAAAACACCTTCACCATTCCGCAACAACCCCCGCCACCATCACAATACCATAACGTCCCTCCACCCAACGGCTACAACAACAACAACCCTAATAGCAAGCGCCCGGCTCCCAGGAGAGCCCAGTATCCTCCATTGCCAGAGACACTTACAGATATTTTCTCGGCACTCATGTCAATAAATGCAATCCAACTTCCTCCGGAACGACCTGTTTGGAACCCGGCGGTTGATCAGACTAAATATTGCATATTCCATAGGCAGCCGGGCCATACCATAGAAGGATGCTTTCAGTTCTGAGATCTGGTATATGACCTTCATGAGGGGCAGAGAATCGACTGGGCCGAAATGCATAGGGCCATTGTGGAGATTAAAGAGAAAAGAAGGCAGCCGCAGGGGCAGCAAGTGCAGCAGCATCAAGCACCGCAACCGTAGCAACCGCCACAACAGCAGCAGCCACAGCAAGTACAAGACCTGGGCATCCACCAGAACCCGATGCCAAATCATCCACCCGCTCCTCAGCAACAGCCGACGGCCCCGGCACAGGTAAACGTGGTTCAACCACCGGCCCCCAACACCGGGTGGTCTTTTGATGATGATGGCGCTACACCACGAGTAATGGCCTTCCACCACAACCTCCGCAACCATTCCTTCATCCTCCCTACGCAACCAACACCTTCTCCGCTCGTCCTACCACCCACACCCGCTCCAACAAACCCTCTACCACTCTCCATCCCATCATACCCTCCAACACTTACTCCCCTCACCATCATCACACCACCACCTAATCCTTCGCCCACTCTCAAGCATCCACTAGCCTTCCCTCCACCCGCATCGACATCCATCACCACCGTACCTTCCACCAACCCCTCACCTATCATCCGCTCACCCCCCATTAACCTCACCAACCCTACGCTCCACCAAATCACCTTCCCCGCACCACCGGTCCCACTCATCCACCCTACAGGACCCGTCATACTCTCTTCGGATGCTGCGGCAAACTGTGCCTTAAGGAGCGGGAAGATGTTCCATCGGAGTTACGTTACTACTTCTAATCCCCAGTCCTCTCAGCCGGTGGCCGAGCAAGAGGAAGCTGAACCTCTGCCAGGTACCCAATATGACTTGTTACATCATCTGGATCGAGTACCCGCTAAGATATCTGTACTGGAGCTAATCAAAAGGTCTACCCTTCATCAGGATGCACTGAGGTACTTCTTACAGAAGGTAATGGTTAGCGAAGACATGGCAGTCGACAGCTTACCAACGGCACTAGCAACTATCTCCAAAGGGCCGGCAATTACATTTTCAGAAACCGAGCTTGCACCTCCGGGGGCTCGGCAAATGCCGCTCTGCATAACAATTACCCTGAACAAAGTCAACATTGAAGCAGCACTGGTTGACAAAGGGGCCTCAATTAATGTTTGCCCACTTAGTACCCTCCGAGCATGCAACATATCTGAAGAGCTACTACGGCCTACTCCCACCACCATAGCAGCATATGACAACTCAAGGCGAGCATGTCACGGGATAATCACCATTCAGGCAGAGCTCGGGCCCCTTGCTATGGCCGTGGAATTCTATGTTCTCGATATCGACCCTATGTTCAAGGCTATCATGGGTCGTCCCTGGATTGACACACTTGGCGCCGTACCCTCCACCGCACATCAGTGCGTTAAATTCCCCTTCCAAGGGAGGGTCGTCAAAGTCAAGAGCTTGTCCACAGTGCAGACAGTCAAGGCCATCTCAGATCAAGTTCTTCCCACACTCTGGCCGAGCAGCCGACCCGTTTTGTCAGTGCTTGATCTGAACTTTCCTTGGGCTTACACATCTCCTAAACCCATCACTGCTCCAGTCAATATCAAAGTGAAGCCGCAGATTCGAGATTCAAAGGGGTGGAACATTATATTGAAACTGGGCTATCAACCGGGGAGAGGCCTCGGTGCGCAACTGCAAGGGATGACTAAGCCCATACCCAAGGGAAGAAAAATGGGTAGGCGAGGTCTCGGTTACAAGGAAGCAACATTATCTATGATGGGTGATTCTGGGCCGCTTACCTGGGATTATCGTCAGCACTTTGTCAGAGGGCCTCTCCAGCCCGGCACATTAGCTCCAAAACCAGTTCAGCCAAAAAGGGATATAGTTTGTCCGATTGCCAGTCCACCTTCCCTGCCAGGAGGGTCAGATGATGACATGCTCGACTACAGTCAGGCCCTGCAGAGGCTCTTTTATGAGGAGGAGCGCCAGAAGCAACAAGAGGTTTGGCTCGTACAGTGGAGGCCGAAGAAGTAGCCCGCGGTTAAATTACAGAAGGTGGAGAGCTCTCCAGTTATCTTCTCTTGGTCTCCCTCACGCTTCCAATCCATCTTGCAGCAAAGGGAGTTCATACCCCGCCTTCCTCCTATCGTGATAAATCCATTCGTCATTGATCCACCGGAGATTCTATTCATTCCGTGTGCTTACAGGAAATGCCCGCGCATTGATCTATCCACTCTATTTACTCCTCCTCCTCCCAATGCTCAACTCCACGAGATGTGGTTCTCTTCTTCCGACCCCTTCTTCGATTGCATTTTCCCCGAGCTGTTCCCTATGCAGCTCCCACCTCCTCCGTCTTGCTATGTGGTCTCTACTGATCTCCAGGAAAAAAAAACGTCAAATTTAAAATGGAGATTTCAGTGGAAGATTACGTTGTCCTGTCCCCATCCTCCTCCTCCCAGGGGCACGAATCCCCTGCTCCTCCCCTTCCACTAAGCCTTCTCTCTCCTAGGTTAGGGTTAGGGTCTAGTGAGTCTAAGGAAGTAGAGTCAGTTAGGTCTAGAGAAGTCGGGTCTTGTTCTAGGTCGTCCAATCCTTCCCATCCTGAGCCGCGCCCGCTCGCGCATCCTTCCCGATCTGTTCCTGATAGGTTCTTGCAAGATCTAGCTCAGCGGTGTCATGCTCTGTTGAAATGTCCGGAATTCATCGCTACAGCAATTGTGATGGAAGACGAAGAGGAAATAGAAGGGGAATGGAGCGACGACGGATTAGGCGTCTATGAGGTTTTGGATGAGAAGGATCCAATGGATGAAGATAGCAATGTAGATGACACTGCCGATTTATATGCACAAGGATTAAAGAGATTCGACCAGCCGTCAACGGCAGTGGATGAACCTACAAAGGAAATCAACTTAGGAACAGAAGAAGACCCAAGGCCCATCATTATCTCAGCTGATCTCCCTCCACAAGTAGAAGATGATCTAATTAAAGTATTAAGGGAGTATAGCGATTCTTTCACCTGGTCTTATGAGGACATGCCAGGTCTTGACCCCTCCTTAGTGGAACATCGACTCGTGCTTAAACCGGGGGCAACACCTGTGAAACAACGGTCAAGAAGATTTCACCCTCACATGGCCTTAAGAATCAAAGAAGAGGTCGACAAGCTATACAAGGCCAAGTTCGTCAGAGTAGTCTTATATCCCCAGTGGGTGGCGAACATAGTCCCTGTTCTCAAGAAGGATGGAAAAGTGCGCATATGCATTGATTTCAGGGATCTAAACAAAGCATGTCCCAAAGATGATTTCCCGCTACCTCATATAGACGTCCTAGTGGATAACACTGCCGGGTACGAAGCTCTGTCGTTTATGGACGGGTACTCGGGCTACAATCAAATCCGTCTCGCTCCGGAAGATCAAGAGAAAACTTCCTTCACCACGCCCTGGGGCACGTATTGTTATGTGGTTATGCCATTTGGTTTGAAGAACGCAGGTGCCACCTATCAAAGGGCGATGATGGCCATTTTCCACGACATGATGCACATATACATGGAAGCTTATGTGGATGACATCTTGGTTAAGTCAAGAACAAAAGAAGAACACCCCTCTATCCTGGCTAAAGTGCTGCAGAGAGCCAGGAGTATAAGCTTAAGATGAATCCGAAAAAGTGTGTATTCGGAGTCTCCTCAGGGAAGTTGTTAGGGTTCATAGTGAGCAAACGGGGGATCCAGATTGATCCTAATAAAGCACATGCCGTCATGGAGATGCCTCCGCCAAGGAACATTATGGAACTTTGAGGATTGATTGGTAGACTGCAATTCATTAGAAGATTCATATCTCAACATTCTCAAAGGTGCCGCCCGTTCTATGAATTGCTTAAGGAGGGGGTCAAGTTCGAATGGAATCAAGATTGTCAAAAGGCCTATGAGGACCTCAAAGAGTACCTAACCAATCCCCCGATTTTGCAACCTCCTGTCCCTGGGAAACCCCTAATCCTATACATCTCGGTTATTGAGGACTCCCTAGGGGCGGTCTTAGCACAAGTGGATGATGAAGGGAAAGAGCGAGCCGCGTACTACCTTTCTTGGCTGTTTAATCCAGCTAAATCCAAGTACACCGCTATGGAGAAGACTTGTGCTGCCTTAGTGTGGGTAGCTCAGAAGCTTTAACATTACTTTCTCGCCCACCCAGTTAGGTTGATCTCTAGAATGGACCCGATCCGTTATCTCCTAGAAAAACCCATCCTTTCTAGTAGGTTAGCTCGCTGGCAGAGCTTCCTCTCTCAGTTTGACATCACCTTTGTCGTTCAGAAGGCAGTCAAAGGATATGCCATTGCTGAGCACCTTGCACATCTCCCTATTTCTCATACCGATTCCATTCAGGATGATTTCCCTGATGAGCATCTCTCTGTCCTTTCCCATCATCCCTTCTGGTCTCTGCACTTCGACGGTGCACTCAACTCTCAAGGCCAAGGGATCGGGGCTGTCTTGCTTACTCCGGAGGGAGTAACCATCCCCTTCGCTTATCAACTTCGATTTCCTGCTACCAACAACATCGCTGAGTATGAGGCTCTCCTGGCCGGCTTGAAGCACGCCTATCTCCTAGGCGCGCGCTATTTAAACATTATAGGAGACTCTCAGCTCACCCTACGGCAAGTTCTGTCAACTTACCGTACTCGTGACCCTAAGCTCAAACCTTATCAAGATTTGGTCACGCTCATTGCTAAGCGATTCCGTAAGCTGATCTATATCCATACTCCTCGTTCTCTGAACATTCTAGCCGATGCTTTGGCATCTCTTGCTTCCTCCTTATCTTTTTCTCTCAGTCGTAGTACTGAGACCATCGTCGTCCAGAGATTGGACGCACCCTCTATTCAAGATCCTTGGTTCATCAACCTTAGGAAATCTGTAGAGGCGAGAGTTGAGAAGGAAGATCTCAAGGAAGTTTCATTAACAGAACTAGAGGAGATTCTGGACGAAGGGGAATTACCTTGGTATCATGAAATCGAATTGTTTTGCAAAGAAGGGTCATTCCCAGAAGGGGCAAAGGCCGAGCAGCGTAAAGCAATAAGAAGAGCCGCCGCAAAGTACACTATCATTGCAGGAGAATTGTATAGGCGTGCCACTAATGAAATGCTCATGAGATGCTTAGATGATGTAGAAGCTTGGAAAGTGGCTGAAATAGCCCATTCTAGTGAGTGTGGAGGTCATGTCAATGGCCAGGCTCTAGCGAAGAAGATCCTCAGGCAGGGCTACTATTGGCCCACTCTAGAGGAAGATTGCTCCCTCTACGTCCGGAGGTGTCTTAAATGCCAACTCCATGCTGATAAGATTCACTCTCCAGCTTCATCCCTCCATCCTATGACTGCTCCTTGGCCATTCTCTATGTGGGCTTTCGACGTTGTCGGCCCACTCGGTGATCCTAATTCTCAGATCAAACAAAAATCCTTCATCCTCACCGCTACTGAGTATTTCACCAAATGGGCCGAAGCTGAGGCGTACGCAGAGATCAAAGCTACAACGGTGTGCCGCTTTATCATGAAGAATATCATCTCGCGGTTCGGAGTGCCAAGCAACATCATCACCGACAACGGACCCCAGTTCATCTCCCAAGAGCTTAAGGACCTATGTAAGAAGTTCAATATTTCACTGCATCATTCATCTCCATATTACCCTCAAGGCAACGGTCAAGCCGAGGCCACTAATAAAACCCTTCTTAAAATCATAAAGAAAACATGCGAAGCACATAAATTTTCTGATTGGCCTGAAAGATTGGTGGAAGCTCTATGGGCTTACCGCACCTCCGTCCGCACCCCTACGGGACAAACTTCCTACTCTTTAACTTATGGGATGGAGGCGGTGCTCCCATACGAAATCTTAATCCCTTCTCTTAGAGTGCAGCTCGATAAGGAACTTAATCTCGATGAACGTCGAGAGGCGTTGCTGGTCCAGTTAGAACTCTTAGATGAGAAGAGGATGAATGCGGCTGATCACGTTTCTGTTTATCAAAAGAGGGTTTTGCGTTATTTTCAAAAGAAGGTAATCGAACGAAAATTTTGTAAGGGTGAAATTGTTTTGAAACGCAAATTCATTCGGTCTGCAGGTCCTAGGTCCAAGTTGCAACCTAACTGGGAAGGGCCGTTCGTAATAAAAGAAGCTTATCCAGGGAATGCTTATCGTTTAGTAAACGCGGAAGGTGAGGAGCTCTCTCACCCGTGGAATGGGTTGTATCTTAAGCATTTCTTTCCTTAAAAATCTAAACCATGTGCTTTTTCGGCAATAAGAACTTCCGCCCTATCTTCAAAAAGAGGGTCTCAAGTAAGGCAATCACACACTACACGACGTCCCTGGTCGGGTTCCTTATTTAAAAAGACACCGTTTCTCCTTGGCCATGCTTTGGGGGAAAGTCAAAGTCTCTGTCCGCTTCATTCTTCGGCTAAATCCAGAGGCAAGGAGTAAATAAGGAGGAGACAACCAATCCAAACTCCCTAACGAGAAGAGGTCTCAAATAGGGGCACGTCCGTTATGACCTGACGCCACAAGAAAGGAAGGAAAAGAAAAGAAAAGGAGTGCTCTTTACAACGAAATCAAAAGCATCATCTCAAAGTCTGTGAATGAATTCTCAAAAGCTCCAAGGGAAAAAGAAAACTAGGCATGACAAGAGTGGCAGTACAGTTCCCCGCGGGACGTTATGAGCCCGGTCGCATGCATGCCTAAGTGGACAAAGGTTCGATGATGGACATAAAAGCCTCGGCACAACATACCAAATCTTTAATAGGGTTGTACGGTGAGGGAATCAAGTTCTAAAAACTCCCATATCTGGCCTAAGCTTACCCCCATGATCTTTTTTCCTTTTAGGACTGAGATGAGTACCCTAGGTATGACATTGGTAAAAACACCGTCACAATGATTAGGTCTCGGCCAGGGGTGTCACGCTATGGCACGCCGGTCTCAAGACTCAACCTAAAACAAGGAAGGTCTCGTATTGCTAGAGAGGCACTGGTTTTATCAAAATCCAAAAAACATCAAATATTTTCAAAATCCAAAAACATCAAATATTTTCAAAATCCAAAAACAACAGATATTTTCAAAATCCAAAAACATCAAATATTTTCAAAATCCAAAAACAACAAATATTTTCAAAATCCAAAACAACAAATATTTTCAAAATCCAAAAACATTAAATATTTTCCAAAACACCCAAAATACCATCATATGCATAGCATGCATCGCATTTTCATTATGTTTTTCGCCTATTTAATAAGGCTCCACCCCTTGACCAAATATCAAGAAACGGTCATTATCTAACTTGCTTCAAGGCAAGGGGTTGAGTCTAAGAACAGATCTAACTTGTTTCATGTCTGAGTGTGTGCAGAGTACAGGAACAAGCCCAAAAGCAAAAGCTCACAACTATGCAGGTTCAGAGTGTGTAACGCGCCAACATCCGACCGTTACAGTAATGTAACGGGCCCATCTCTGACCGTTATTTCCCTTCAGGCATTGGCCTTCTTCCTTTCCATTGAACCATCACTATAACGGTCTGAGAATCTACCGTTACTTGAATATAACGGCTCAAGACCCATCCGTCATATCTTTCAGAGACTGGGCTCTTGTTACTCCCATTCTGACGGCCTGTCGCAGGACCGTTATTTCCTTATAGCGGCCCAGTGCACATCCGTCATATCCTCCAGAAGCCCTATCTGCTCACAGCAGTTTAGCCTTTCAATGATGGAACTCCAGATCATTCAACTATGGCAATCTCATCTCATTCAAGCAAAGATTAATGAAATACAATACTTGATAAATTCAACTTTGATTGTCAATTACATGATAGCTCTCATGAATAAAAAAGGAAAATCAAGATACATTCAACTTCTTATCCGCAAGAGGGCGGATTCTTCTCAACTCTTTCATGTAATCTCGGCGTGTTTCGTCGCTCTCTTCAACTTCTGCTTGCCACGGGCGCACCTTGCTGATCTCCCACATGATCAGCGCGTTCCGGATCGCTCTTTCATCTTCCTCGATCCCCATCTGCCTAGGTAGAAGGGGAGGGTAGTGTGATAGTGCAGAAACGCTGATTCGAGGTAATCCGATCTGAAGATGGCATCGGTGCGGGTTGTAGATCGCCATGGTAGTGTTCCCTACTAGCTGGAGGTCCAGGCCTTGACGCCGCGGTATTTTGAGAAGAGTGCTTCGGAGGACTCTTGGTCGCATGATGAATTTGTCTATTGGCAAAGTATTGAAGAAGAGGCGCCATTCATCCCGAGTTTTCTTATCCATTGTCTTACATTCAACCTGAGAAGAGTATCCAAATGCCCCTCCAACCAAGAAGAGAGGGTGGCTCCCGAAGATTCGGCTTGCTGAAATTATGTCTTCCTTAGGAAGGAATTTGACTCTCACTCCTATCCAGCACTCAAGGAGTATCATGAGCCAAACAAAAGCCCTCTGTACAAGCCGAGCTTAGTCCTTCATAAAGGTATGAGAGGACCGCTTGAGAGATAGACATTCCTCGCCACAGCCCACTAATAATACCAAGATTTTGGATGTCTAAGAGGTGGTCGGTAGTGGTAAAAAGAAAGACTCCACACAAACAAACCACCACCGCCTTGGCTATTGCTTCATGTCTCTCCCACTTGTTCTTACAATGAGACACTATCCACTGTGCCAAGGGTATCAAGTGAACGTGGTGTGGGCTGATCATGGTTCTCACGTCCTTTGGATTGTGAATGAAGTCGCTTAAAATCAAGGACGGGTCGACAGGCTCTATTGTGTAGCAAACCCGGTCTTCATCCCCCACCTTAGTCTTAGGAAGGGCTAAGTAGGTTTCTACCTCCTCCAATAGGACGGTTGCTTCAAAGGAAGGGAAGACGAAAGTATGAGTTTGTGGATGCCATAGTTCCACAAGTGCTGAAAGGCTTGGCCAATCGAAAGACAATTTCTAGAAATTCTTACCTAAAACCAAGAGAGGTTGAAGGTGCCATACTTTAAGGATGGATGTGACCTCTATGGGAAGTGCCTTTACCATGGGAGCCACCCACTTCAGATTGGAATAGCACCTTGGGCCAGGAAGGGGCTTGAGAAAAGAAAGAAGGAAGTCATGAAAAGAATAAGTGCAGCAAAATTCTGAACTTTGGATGAAGTTATAAGAACTTACCACTCTTTGGACGTTGGAGCTTAAGTGCTTGGGAATTGAGGTTAGCCGTTGAAGCTCTCCATGTTCCCTCCTTGCAGCCTTGGGGCCGGTGTAAGCTTTCTCCTCCATAGCCATCACCTCGAAGCTCCTCTTCATCATGTTTTCTGCTCTTTGGAGGAGCTCTTCAAACCCTAGAACAGAGGTTTCAGCAAAGCTGCGATTTTGATTAAGGTTTCAAGTTGCTAAGGCTTATATTTAACTTTGAAAGGATAAGACTCGGGCTAGTAGGCTTTATCTTCAATTAGGATAAGTTCTAGTGATGGATCAAGGGGCTAAACCTCGGGTTTTAGTTATCTCGGCTCAATCCGTTTCGGATTACAACCCAGATTCTGACGGTCCATCGTGCGGCCGCTACTTCATTCCGACGCGCCAGCCCTTGGCCGTCGCATTTTCTGTGGGTTTTAATTCCCCGAATCATGTTCTGTGGAGAATGACGGTCTAAGGGTCTAGCGTCGCTTTCTGTAACGCGCAAGCCCTAAGCCGTCGCATTCTCAGCCACTCCGTTCCTTCTCTTCGGGGCTAAAACACTTCCTGACGGTCTTGCTTAGGACCGTCTCTTTCTGACGCGTCTTCTTCAGACCGTCGCATTTCCTGCTAGTTGCCCTGGCCAACTATCGTTCTGCCATGATCAACGGTCTGACCCATGGCCGTTACTTATCTTTGACGCACCCTCAGTTAGCCGTCGTTCATCCTGATGCCCCACTGCCAAAGTGGGTCTCTGACGATTAACGGTCTCTTACCAGAGCGTCGTTTGATTATGGCGGTCAGATCTTAGACCGTCACTTTCTCTGCTGCTGAGTTCAGGTTATTCCTTCTGCCCTTGCTTAGACCTGGCGGTCTTTCACATTGTACACCTCGTTTTCTTCCTGCATACATCTCATTCATTCATTCACGTTTCGTCCATCCTGCATTTTTCACATTCATTCATTCACGCTCGCATAAAACTAAAAACAAAACAGAAAACTAAAATGAAGGGATCTCATTCCATTTTGCCAAAGGTTCTATACAAATGATAAAGAAAACATAAGAAAAGGCATCATTCGGCCGGTCTATCACCCGGGCCACCATCATCCTCCCCGTCCTCAGGTCTCCTCGCGGGTGGCGGTGCTATGGAAGCACTCTCCTCCTGCTGTCCTCTCTCTGCCCTCTCATTCCTCCGCTGGGCGGAGGAGCTGACGAGGAAGTCCCCTACTGAGCCGCTAGGGGCAGCGCTCCTATGTATCCCACTCTGGGAGGTGCACCGCTCCGGTCCCCGACCGATCATCCGCACCGTCCGCTCCAATGTCCGCAGCTCGATCTTCAGTGTAAAGATCTGACGCCGCATCTCCCGTGCCTCGGTCCGGTAGCGATCCAAGTCGGCTATCCCAATCCGAAGCTCCTCCACCTCAGCTCGCGCCTGCGCTAACTCCTTCCGGAGTTGTTCCATCTCTGCATCATCTGGGCGTCGCAGGGTCTCTGCTCTCTGCCGGGCCATCTCTGCCCGTACCAGCTCCGTCTCCGCTCGGGCTCGATCAGTCTCGGCCCGGCTTCTCTCTACCTCAGCTACTGCCGCTGCTAGATCCCTCGCCTGTAGATTGCATTTTACGTCATTAGTCATAAAGCATTTAATTAGGCATAATCATAAGTTTTTTAGTCTCTTACCCGCTCCGTGAGGGTGGCCTCCGCCTCCTCAGCCCGGGCAACCGCCCGAGCAAAGTCAGCCTCCTGCTCAGCCCTGCCTCCCGCAGGCTGCGAGGAAGACGATGGGGCATCCGGTCCAGCGCGTTGGGCTCCCTCGGCCCGCTGCATTTAGAAGTCATGGTTAGTTGACATTTGCATTTGCATCATGAACATCATTCCATAAATCATAAGCATTTAAGTTTTTAGTCTCACCAAGAGCTCCAGGGCAGACCGGTACCCGTCCCGCTGTTGAATGGTGGAGTGGAGTAGCCCTTCCAGCTCGGCTATCCGTCCCTCAGGGTCTAGCTGCATTTTAGAAAGCATGAGTCAGCATATATCACATTGTACATTGCATAATAGAAAAGTTTAGAGTTTTTAGTTTGCATACCGGTCGTCGGGTACCTCGGTACACCCGGTCGCCGTAGAGTCGAGCGAAGGCCTTCAGATATGCCTCGTCGCTCTCGTCTCGCTCCTTCACCGCTCGGCCCCGCCTGTTCCAATCATGGACGTACTTCGCCTTCCGGGCGCACCAATCCACATTGCCGCTGATGCCCCTTGCTGACTTGCCGGGATGGTCGTCGCTGTGGCGTGGAAAGGTCACCTCGGGCTGGTGTAGTCCCCGGGTCCGCAGGATCAGCCTGTAGTGCAGAGGCTCGATGATATGGAGGCAATGCAACCATATGTCTCGCCCCCGGTACGATAAGGCCGCCTCCGCCCATGGCTGTCCCGTATAACCCTCATCGCGGTATGGGGTCCATCTCACCTGAGAGCATTTAGTTCATTCATTAGCATATGTAGGAAGCATTTAAAGACATTTAGAAAGCATTTTAGAAAGCATTTTAGAAAGCATTTAGAAGCATTTAAAAGCATATAGAAATCATTTTGAGTTCTGGACCTACCGATGTATGCGGGAAGGAGTCCAAGTCGTCCTGGATCGTCCGGGTCAGTCTACTGATCGACCCTGTGTCCCTCGCCACCGACCAACGCCTCGCGATCGGTATGCGGCCGGGATGGAGTAATGCGCCTCTCCCGATGCCCGGGAGGTACATATAGCTCCAGATCTGCATTTAGAAATCGAGTCAGTCGCATCATTGCATAAATCATTGCATAAATCATTGCATAAATCATTTTTCATAAAATCATAACATCAATATTCATGGTATAATAGAAAGCATTTAGAAGTGCATTTACCTGTAGGAAAGGCGAGAAGCCGCCCAGCATCGTCTGCCTGTCCGTAGTGCTGAGGGACTCGAACAGGAATGCGAGCACTGCCGCTCCCCAGGCGTATCTCCTGACTCTGCCCAAATCCTCTATCATCGGCAGCAGTCTGCAGCTGATGACATCTGCCCGAGTCGCGAAGAGGAGCTTCCCGAATAGCAGCATCAGGAAGCGTCTGAGCACTCTGTCTCCCTCTGGTCCCGCCTCCGCCGCCACGCGAGGGCGCACCTGGTCTATCACTCTGCTCAGGTGCTCCTCAGGTAGCTCTCCCACGGCGATCGCCGCTCCTCTCAGTCCCAAGCTCTCCTGCAGCACTGATCTCGAAAGCTGGGAGGAGGACTGTCCCGGCCTGATCAAATCTAGCCCGAGCAGCTGCTGCGCCATCTCTCGGTAGTCGCCGTATGTCCACCCTGTCACCGCGGCTCCGTGGACTCTCAATCCGGTAATCCTCGCTATGTCTTCTAGCGTGGGGATCATGTGGCCCCACGGGAAGATGAAAGCTCGGCTGATCGGGTCCCACCTCTCGTGCAAGGCGTACAGTACCGGCGTGTCCATCCGGATCACCTCGATGCTGAGCACCTCGGCGAATCCCATCTCGGCGAGTCTCTCTCTCTGGTAATCGGGCAATGCCTGGTACACTGCCCGGATCTGAAGCCAGGAGATCCGCGATCTTCTCTTTCCCTGCATTGCATATTAGATCATTAATTAGTCCATCTGCATCATACAATCGTTGCATAAACATTCATAATTGAAAACAAAATAAAAATTTGAAAATTGAAAACCCTAAAAATAGTTTAATTCCCTGGCAGAAGTAACGGCCCTGGGGTAGGGCGTCACTTGACTCTGACGGCCTCAGCCTGGCGCGTCAGGAGAGTGACGGTCGCTGGCAGGACCGTCACTTAGTCTGCTAGTTGGGTTTTTTCCCTTGCATTCCCATGGTCTCCCATGATGGCCAAGATGGCCTACAATTGATCCTAATGGGTTCGTAGACCCATTTCTACCCTTATCCCCCACATGCATAAACATAAAAAATCAAAAATTGAAAAATAGGGTGGGGGGCTTACCTCGTGGTCCATGTTTCTCCTCTTCTTCTTCTCTGGTTCCTTGGGCTCCTCTGCACCCAAGGGAACTTCCCCTTCATCCCCCGTGGCCGTGGGGACCTCCTCTTCTTCTCGTGGGCTTCTCCTTGCCGGCCGTTCTTCTTCCACCGGCGGGATCGTCTCCCGTTCAATCCGGCGGTGGAGCCGCCGTATAGCCATCCTTTTCCCTCTCTCTCTCTTCTTTGGTGGCGGCTGGGGTGCCTCGTCGCCGGCCATTGGGGTAGAGACGGCGGTCGCCGGTGGTTTCTCTCGGTTGGGTTTTTTTTGGGCGTTAAGTGTTTGAATGAGGGCCGAGACCGTTCGGTTGTTTTTTTTGAAAACTCAGGAAATGTGACGGTCTATCGACCGGCCGTCACATCATTCTGACGCTTATTTAATGGGCCGTCACATGTGTTGGACTGTTTTATCGAAGAATGTGAACCGCCTGATTTATGACGGATCAAGGGTGATCCGTTACTTGATGTGACGCCCTGTCATGAGACCGTTACAAACTTGCAAGTTTCTTGATGAATTAAATGGTCTAATTAATGTCAAAATGGTTCCATTTTCTTCCATGTTGTTCCTTATGGATACCTCTTGCACGTACAATGGAAATGCCTTGATTCATGATCGTATTTATTATTGGCTAACCTATCTTTCATGAAAGGAATTATGAACAGGAATCACGCTTTGCCGTTCGTCAGGCAGGTAAGTCAGGTATTGTATATCGTTTCCTCATCCTCTTAATGCATTACTATATGATATCTATGATATATTACCTCGAGAACCGGCTGGCCATTCATGTGTCCTGGGATCTGATGTTCCCCTAAAACAAAAATGATGATGATCTAAGTTCACATGATTAATCATTGGATAGGCCGTTAGATTGGAAAAATTTGGGGACGATGGTTCTATCTTGCACGCCGTGGTTGCAGATGGTGTCCTGACTCTGATTACTCCAATCTAGCAATATTATTCTCGAGTATTTTCTATTTTATCTTTCTTTGCATTTTTATTTAAAGATTTCTTTTTTCCTTTAGCCCAGCATGCATCATTCACATTCTTTTGAGCATTCATGAGTTTCATCTGCTCAAGATATCTCAGTGATGGTGAACAGCTGTGTCCTTAATCTCGAATAAGGAGAATCATTCCATTCTGAATTAGAAGATTCCTTCGATCTGCTCGTTTGATCTGGTTCGCTGAAGATTCCTGTCTGGAGTTTAGTCTCTTTCCTTTCCGTTGCCTCCGGCGGCTAGCCGTGTTTCCTTTCCTTAGTTAATTAATTCTCCAGACTTGCGTCCTTTGGTTGGCTATTTCCTTGAAATCAGTTCGAAGTTTTCCAGAAAATTCCTATCACTTGTTGGTTAAGAACGGGTGTCGTTTACCTTAACGCCCTCTTTTTGATACACTCCGCTTCATCTCCATGTTCCATTTCACTATTCGCTTCATCTCCGCTCGTTCCCCTGTAAAGAGGACGTTAAGGAGGGGCATCTGTTGACACCCGTTTTATACCCAATAAGTCGGGTCACCTCCTTGTTTCATTCTATATGATGCTCCGAGTTATTCACCCTTCATTGAGTCTCTTGATCAGTTGAAGCCTGTTTCTTGGGTCTTAATTCCTGGATTAAGATGTGGCTCCTGGTGGCATTTTGTTGGACGAATCTTAGCAAACCCTTCACTCTATTCTTGAACCTCAATGTTAATAACGGTCCCAGTTAGGCGCGTTCCTTCTGACGGATGGGTCATGGACCGTTACTCTTTGAAGAGTCCTAAGGCTTAAGGCCACGTTGTCAAAGCTTATCCTTTTGATTCCACGTTGATAATAACGGTCTGTCGTGCAGTCGTTGTTTCCATATGACTCCCTAAGCCTTGGCCGTCAGTTCCTTGAAGAGTCCAGCCTGTTGGGTCTTCTTTCCATTGATCTTATCTCTTTGGGATAAGGTTGAAAATGGCGGTCGTTCCTTGATGCGTTACTTCAAAGTGGCGGTCTGTCGTGCGGCCGTTACTTCCTTCCGAGAGTCCTGGCAGTTCAGGCCTTTTCTCTGCTACTCCGTGGTTGAGATAAGGATTTGGATTGACGTTATCTCTTTCAAATCTGATCCTCAGGACCCCCCGTTTGTTTCAATGGACTCTTGGTGATATTATCTTTGAGGATTTGCTAAGGGTTATCTCTTTATCCTGCTGAATTATCCTCTGCTCGACCTAAGGGTTTGAGGGTCTATAAATAGAACCCTTGACTTCATGGCCAAAAGGAGGAGGATTCGAATTCACAACGAAGTGCTGCCGAACTCAGGAGCCATCTTCATCCAGGAGGAGCTGCTTCCCACGTCCATCCATCTTATAATCAAGGGAGTATTTCAGTTTTGGTCTTTCAAGTTCATCCTTGCATGCTTGAGTTCTTCCTTGGTTTTTTCTCAAACAAAGCATTGTCCCTCCTCTTCCTCCACGTTTTCCACTGTTCCTTAAGCATACAAACATCCTCCCAAACTTTTAAAACACCCAGAGGGGTTAAAAAACCAAAACTCCCCGATAATTCCCTCTCCTTTTGATGTTCTTGAGCTCTTTAAGAATTGATGCTATGCTTGTGAAAAGGGCTAATTGAGGTTGTCTTGTCTTGTCTTTCTACTTCTTTGGCAGGTTTACAGGTTCATTAGCACGAGGCCCAAGTCTTCTAGCCGGCTGGAAGAGTTGGAGTTAAAAGAATTCAAGCTTTGTTACTGCAGGTTACCTGACGGTCTGGTGCAGGCGCGTCACTATCTTCTGGCGGTCTATCGTGCAGCCGTCACTTCCAAGCGACGCACAGGGTTCTGGCCGTTACTTCCAAGTTGATCTGCATGCTTTCTTTGGTTTTCTCTCCCGTGGGCGGGTGCTTCATCCACCTATTTCCAAGGTATATTCGAGTCTTTGACTTGTGTTTACTTTGGTGGCGATCACATCTTTCCTTAGTATTGGGCGTTAGCTGTCTTCTTCATCATATCTTCTTTATTTTCCTTGCTTGCTCCACCTTCACGGTGTGTTTTTATTTATTCCTTGCTCCACGCCCTGGCGTGTGTTTTTCTTTTCCTTAGCATAATTTGATCGAAGTAGCATGCCCATGCTAGAGCTAGCTATGATTGCCTAGGTTCATGTTCACATGTTCACAGGTTTGAGCAGATCTTTGATTGCTTGTTTGTCATCTTGCCATGTTACTTTGCAAACCTCAAAAGTAAGATAAAAGATAGGCAAATAAATATCAACAGTCGGTGGTGTCGACGGCGGGTGTTCTCTGGCGGGGTCAGTGTGACCAATGCCGGTTGGTAGACGGGGGCCGATGTCTTGACCCGGTCTGCCAGTTGAGCCCTTGCCGGGCGGAAGGTGCCGGGCCCTGCTCGGGTTGGTGAAGTGACCCGGGCAGCTTTGGGAACCCATGCCCGTTTGCCCTTGGTCGGCCTAGGGGCCGGTTGGTGTTGTGGAACGGTGGCTGGAGATGCGGGCGTCATACCGCCCTTCATCTTCCCCAGTGGCTGGAAAGAGTTGCGCACTGGTACAGTGGGTATGATGCGATCCAGGATCACCTCGGAGCATTGCCCGGAAAGATGCACCCATAAAGTTCCGATGATAGCAGACTTGCTGGTGCTGGAGACCCGGCCCCGAGGTGACGCAGTGGCATGGCTCCTCCGGAGTCTTCTCTGGTGGGAACCCGAGCCTCGGCATGACGGGCCGGCATTCTGGTGCACATGGTGCACATTGCAGCCCATCGTCTTCACAGGGACAGTCTTGGGGGATTCGGCCATTGGTCGGCCGGCAGCAGCTTTGGCGGCCCCTTGGATGGAGGCGTTGTTTTCGGTCCCATCAGGCGCCTCCACGTCCAACAAGTGCGCAAAGGCCACTCCCAAAAAGTTGGGGAAGCCAACCGAAGGAGGGAAGCTCTCGAAAGTGAGGGGGACGGCCAGGTAGCCGTTTCGCACGTGGCTCTCGACGGGCTGCTGGCCGAAAGTGAGCGCCATCCCAACGTCCGTAACACAACCTGCATTTGCAAATTAGGGAATCAGTATTACAAGAGGGGGGCCGCGGAGCCCTTAATTCCGGTAAAGAGATGAAGGGTGATCTTGTCCCACCGGGCGTGCCAGACTTGTGGACGCACTTATTTTCACTCATTATTATGTTATTCATTTGTTTAAGTGCGTGGGCGTGCCAGTCACAGAGTGACGATTTATTTAGTCCCCGAGGAGCCACGGGTGCGCTCGATCTGACTCAGTCAGGCGATTGTGTAGTTCGGGTCGGGACTGAGACCCGTTGTGCCATGAAGGTCACAACGTCATTTACATCCCCTCGGAGAGGGGAATACCCTTGATTAATTGTCGGAAATAAGGCCTCCATGACCGAAAGAAATACTAATTGGTGCATGAAGGGAAAAGGTAATCGGGCTACGCGGTGAGCCCGAGGTGAGGGCATGAATACTCGGATTATGTCGGTCGCCGATGGACCTTTCCATATGTGGACAAAAGTCTGTACGGAAAGCGAGACGATAACGGGGGAACAAATCCGTACAAGTGTCTGCCGAGGCACGGCAATTTTAATGCAAAGTGGGGGGCTCAGGTCCCGATGAGAAAAGGGGGAGGCCTTGGTGAGATGTTGGCCCGAGACAAGGCCGGGCAGTAACCATGACGAAAGGAGTAGCTCCCAGGGGTGAAGCCCAGCCTGCGAAGGCATCACTAATATTCCCGGGTTCAGAATCCGAGGGGGAGAGACTATTGCCATACTACTGTATTCACGATGATTGTCAATGCATGCTATTATCATTTATTTATTGACGCTTCTTTGTTGATTGCCTTTTATCACCCAGCGACCGTGAGTTCTTCTCCTGCTCATTATTACCCCCTTTTTATTATTATTATTATCCCCCCTTTTGTTATTATTTTCCCTTTTTATTACCTTGATTGGGACCACTCCTTTTTGTCTTATCATTATTATTATTCATCATTCCTTTTATTATATAGCCCCCCCTTTTTATTACATATATATGTATTCATTGGATAGATGATGGAGTGTACCGCTGGTGGAGTTGGGAGTGTGCCGCTGAACGCTGGGAGGGAGTGTACCGCTGGAGGATAAAAGGTGTGCCGCTGGAGGGTGGAGACTAGGGTGTACCGCTGGAGGAAGTGGGTTGGGGCGTACCACTGGAGGGTTAAGGCTAGGGTGTACCGCTTAAGGGAGTGGGCTAGGGTGTACCGCCGGAAGGTCCAGGTGGGAGTATACCGCTGAAAGGGTGAGCTAGGGTGTGCCGCTAAAGGGTTGAGGGATAAGAGTGCAGGGTCGAGACAAATAGAGTGGAGTTCAGATGGGTAGGGGGAATTCAGAAGGAGTCCTCTTGCTTATGCAGGTCTGATGGGAGACTTTAGAGGATCAACTTTCGATTTTGTTGTGTGATTCGGCCCCAATTCACGTCCAATAGTGCAGTTCTTCGGATCTTGTTCAGTTCAATCCCTTGAATTTTGTATAGTCCTTTTGGTTGATTAAAATGTCTCATTGTTGCTTAGTCCATCTATTTGTTGCTTCTCTTCATCTTTTAATTTGTTGTTATTCCTGACGAAAATTCGGCAGCACCTCCCCTTGACCCGGGAGGTAAGGGAATAACAAGGAACATGCCCACAAGGAGTGACATGAACCAACAACTGAGGGGGGGTGCCTGAGCAGCCACCTTTGGGAGAACTTCGGAAAACTCGAAAACAACGCCGGCCGGGAAATCGGTAGACTGGTGCAAGCTATGAGTACACTGGAGAAATGATAATCAAGGCGTGCCGCTGAGACGGCCTAAGAATGTGTCGCTAAGCAGACCAATAGTGGAGATGTGCCGCTGAATCAGGCCTGTAGGGGAGTGTACCGCTGAAGTAGCCAAGGAGAGTGTGCCGCTGGGCGGTCAAGGCAGGTGTACCGCTGGACAGATCCAGGGAAGGCTGTGCCGCTAGACGGACAAATGGGAGGGATGTGCCGCTGGGGGGCTATGAGTAGTAGGATGACTGGGAGCTTGAATGTATGCATGCTGTGGTCTCTAAAGGAGGGGCAAAGGAGCCTCTTGGCAAATAGATGAGTTACAATAGCCAGGCAGGTATGGTGGGTACTGGCTAACCCATAGGTGGGGGCAATGGGATAATACTCATGCCCTGGGTAGCCATCAGAAAGAGGGGAGCCAGCCCTACGTCATCAACCCTGGAACGTTGGTCGTCTGTCCAAGTAGACCGATGATAGGGGAAAGCCAGCAAAGCAGGGAGCTAGGGGATTGAGGGAACACACCAAAGGAATCAAAGGCCAACAGTGGGGAGAGGACAACAAAACATAACAAGGGTTAACACCCCAAACAGGCACTTTCATTCATGAAAGACTCCAAATATCAAAGACCATGGCCCGAAGGCCAACTGCATTACAACACACTCCAAAACAAAGGGAATAAAAGATAAAACTACAGGGAAGGAAAAGCAGAAGAAAAAAAAAGAAAACTGGGGGGAGAGTTGGAATGGGGGAGGGTGCCTCCCTTTAGCCCATTCCTCCCTTCCCCTTTACACACATCACTCGCCTCTCTTTTTCTCCATATCTCTTCTACCTTCTTCTTATCTTCTTCTTCTCTTCCTCCTTTGCTGCACTTCTTCGTATGGGTGTCTTTCGCGTGTCCCCTGTTGGGTTCGGTGCGGTGGATTTAGAGGGGGGTGAATGAATCTCCCCTTTAAAAATTTCGCCCAATTAAAAAAATTCTTCTTGATACTAACAGAAGCCCAATAAGCAATTGCGGAATTCAGATTCACTAAGTCAACTGATATGCTTATGGATGAACTGACTAGTGACTTAGGAACAATGTCAAAGGACTCTCAAAACTACAATCAAACACACAGTGTGCAATCAAACCATATCGAGCCTATGCATTCATCTAGCGAAATCAAACAAGAAATCAAACCACAATAGACAAGAGGATTTTTAGGTGGTTCGGTCCGCAGACCTACATCCACCCCACACTCAAACCCGAGTGTGGCTTCCCGCTGACTCACAGCTTGAACGGCTGGGCATCACAGCTTGCCTACATCAGCTGGGCCTCACAACTTGCCATCCGCTGAGCATCACAGCTTGCTACCGCTGGGTAATACAGCTTAGCCATCCGCTGGGGACTACAGCTTAACCCGTCCGTGGTATCCACCTCGCCGCTGTGCGTTACAGCTTGCACTGCTGACGAACTACTTGAAGAAGGGTTTAAATCTAAAACAGAACACAAGAAAAATCAGAAACGGAAAGTTGGAAATGAAGTGCACAATGTAGCTCTCGCAAGAGCAAGTCTGGTTTGGATCTGATCCAATTTCCAGACAACCAGATTCTTCAATGGATGCTTCAGACTCTCTACTCGAGCTCTCTATCTCTCTCTTTCTTCTTCTTCTTCTCTCTTTCTCCTCTTTCTCTTCTATTCTCTCTTTTTCTTCTTCTGCTAGCTCTTTCTGCTTCTGTCTGCTTCTTTGATCACTCTCTGCTCCTTTTATTACGATCAATCTTCTCCAGATGGAGAAGTCCTCTTTATATAGCAGCAGCACAGATAGGGCATGTGGTCTCCATGATTCCCGCCCAGAGGCCTCAGTCCACGTGGCAGCATTTCAGCACAGTGGTTCCACGTGTCACGATCAGGGCCATCTTAATTCTTGGATCACGTGCATTATTAACCTCCTCGAGCAGTAGCTCTGTAATAACAGACTGTTATCAGTAGAGTCATGGCCTGTACAGACTTGACAACAGGTGTGCAGGAGAGAGTGTATAGACTTTAAGTGCATGAGATGCAGTTTGCATTATGCATAAGTATATACATTCAGAGTGAATGCACAGACAGGCCAGCACAAGTGTACAGACTTGCGTAAGACGCTGCATGAAGCAAGGCAAACAAATGTATAGACTTGTGTGTGCGTGCATGCTACAAGGCAGTGTATGGACATGAACGCGTGTAACAAGACAGTGTACAGACTTGTGTTCATGCAGCAACATGCGTTGTATGGACTTGCTATCATGCGGATGTATAGACTTGAGCAGACTGGCTATCATGCGAGTGTATAGACTTGTGCAGACTGACGATGTACATACTTGCATGAGACACAGCATGAGATGCTGAACTGCCAAGAATGTATAGACTTGTAAGTGCTGACAGACGATGTACATACTTGCATGAGACGCTGAATGAGACGGATGTTCACGAGACATGAACTGCATTCGCTGTACAGACTTGTGCTAATGCTACAAGTGGACAATGTACAGACTTCAAGTGCGTGCAGCAAGACACTGTGTAAACTTCAGCTCATGCAATGCAGTGTACAGACTTTGAATGGCAGTCTATGCAACCAATGTAGTGTACAGACTTTATATGCACGATGTACAGACTTCAAATCAAAGGATGCACAATGTACAGACTTTAAATCAAAGGATGCACGATGTACAGACTTCAAGTCAAAGGATGCACGATGTACAGACTTTAAATCAAAGGATGCACGATGTACAGACTTCAAGTGAAGAATGTACAGACTTGAGTTCGTGCATGCTACAGGCAGTGTGCAGACTTGCTAAAAAAGGAATGTGCAGACTTGCTATGGATGTATAGACTTTGTGCATGAAGCAAGGCAGACGGATGTATAGACTTAGCATGAGACGCTAAGTGAGACAGTGCAATGTATAGACTTAGCATGATGCACACACATAGACTGTACTGACTTCTATGAATGTAAAGACTTTGTGCAGACTGACTTCGATGAATGTATAGACTTGCTGAGACGCAACATGAGACGATGCACACAAACAGACTGCAATGTGTAGACTTGTGACAATGTGCAGACTGGACCTCACATGCATCAGTGTATAGACTGTATGGCGTGCAACTGATGAATGCACCGATGCAGTGTATGCATATAGTAGTGAATAAATGCAATGTATGCTTACTGTGATACTCTCACTGTGTTGCTATCATCAAAACAAAATAGCATATGCTTGTGCCTAATGGGCACAACATTCTTCCCCTTTTTGATGATGGCAACAAAGTGACAGTGAGTCACCAAACAAATTTTCTCCCCCTTTGACATGATCAAAAAGAAAGAAAAACATGAGTGCAAAGTGCAGTATATATTGCAAATTTCCCTTATTCTCCCCCTGAAAGTATAACTCCCCCTGAATTATTTCTCCCCCTTTGAGAAGGAATATGGACGGATGAAATAGATAATCAAAAGGTAGGAGAGAAGGAACATGAATAAGGAAGGGGTCACTACACAATAGCTAAATCATTGGTTCAGAAAGTGAGCATGATTATAGACAACTGTTAAAGCATAAGAGTCAGCAAAATACAGTCTTGAAAGAATTCAGGTTTAACAGTGATAAAGATAGAGTAAAGCAGCTGACCATTGAAAAAGAGTTATAGACTCCATTTATAGCAATGAATCTAGGGCACATGGTTTTAATAGATAAGTCAGAAACAATACCCTTTGTGATTAAACATGGAAGTTCAAAAAAGACAACTTGAATATGTATTGAAGAAAAAAAATAATTTTCACTCAATAACTTTTGATTTCAAAGGGTTACAGCAGTTTGTTTTTCACTTTTTATTTTTTTCAGAAACTGAGCTAAGTGAATAGACCAGTGGCATTTATGCTATTGACATTAGGTGTACACCTTGATCAGAGACAGATACCCCCAGTTACTAGGCATAAACTACTAGATCTACTTCAGATCAAGACCTACAAGGAATAATTTTCACCTTTGACATTAAGGATACACCTTGATCAGAGGCCAGTATCCCCAGTTACTTGGTGAAAACTCCCCCTATAGATTTGACCCTATGAACAGAGGTAGTCTGAAGCACTTCATGACTTATGGATTCTCCTGCTTCTTTGGAGGAGATCACAGTTTCTCAGTGCAATTCAGCCATTGCTCTGTCACTGTGTTAAGCTCATTACATTGATGATCTTATTTACTGCTGCCCTGACTTCTTTTAGAGTGATTGTTTAAAAATAGTACACACTCTTATTCACATTTTCTAGACATTTCCAGTTTAACACATTCAGACATTAAAAAAACCTTTTTCTATTCTAACCATGAGACAGAGATTAAGAGCTATAAAGGTTTTCTTTTATCTCAAGTTCTGAAGTGCAGACACTTAACTCTTTAATTTATAAAAGTTAAACCTTTAGTTCCTTTCAATTTGTAAGTGTGATTCTTATAAATGAACAATTGCAATAACCGCAACTCAATGTACTAAACCAGAAGCAATACTGTTGTTCAGTAAAAGTGATAGGGAAATTATAGCAATAGGCATTAAGATCCAAGAGCATATGATGTCAAAGAATATGAATGAATTGAGTGGGGACTAAGAGAAGTGAAAAAGATTCAATGTACTGAACTTAACTCTCAGCTCCTCCTGACACCAAGATGCAACAATTATGCTATGCAATGCTTTCAACTAATTAAATGCAGACTATGCAACAATGATACATAAAGCAAGTATGCAATCATTTCAAGTTTATGCACCCAAGTCATGAACATTTTATCCTTTTTTAGAATTTTCAAATTTAATGATATGCAATACACTACTCTATATGAAGACTTGACCCTTGGTACTTGGCGGAGAACCTGATCTCAAGGACCATCTCACACATAGTAAGAACCTCCAGGCAGATTTCCCTGCCTTTTAGTAGCTTACCATTTAATGTACTAGGGTTATGCAAATGATATATGCAGTGCAAAGCAATCCTACATGCATTGAACAACTTTCTTAATAGTCATGCAAATGATATATGCAGACATTAGACACATGCATCGACTGTATGCACTAAATGAATCATTCAAACTCGGTGCAAAGTGCATCTAGCATCTTATGTACACAGTGCAATAAATGGCAAGAGAAGAGCATCAAATATGTGTAGAATTAAATTCAGTAGCTGAGTCTGGAATGTAGACTGATCAGCTAGACAAGAAGAAGACATCAGAGATCAAACAAACAAATCAACATGAAATTCACCCTTTTTGACTCACAATTTCAGATGATGAGATTTAAACACAGAGTTTTAGAATTGACCTGAATGGTGCAATCATGGGGTTTTCATTCTTGAGTGCCTTGGTTAATTCAACCCCTTTTATTTCTCCCACCAAGGCACACCTGTAAGTTAGCACACTATTTGGCATGGGCAGGTACCCAAACAGTCTTGGGTCCTGCATTAACAATGACACCTTTGGCAGGTGTTCTAAATTTTTTAGCTAGAAGATCATCAATTTTTACCAGAGAATAATTGTCCATTGAATGTCCAAATGTACCACAATAATAGCAAGATGCAGCAGATTTCAGATTTGATTTATGCACATTCTTATTAGCATGAATTCTATGTGCATATGCATGAAAATTTTTGTTAACAGAATTAAGATTCTGTTTACCAAAACCAGTCTGGTTTTGATATCCTACCACCCAACATGTTGCAGCCCTGTGGCCAGATTTTCCACATTCAAAATGAGAAGAGTGATTTCTTTTCTTAATAGGTGACCAGCATCCTCTTGCCAGATGGCCTGGCTTACCACAATTGAAGCATGCAAGAGAGTTGTCCTTAAAACCATTTTTATTCCTACCAAAAATATTTCTATTTGCAAGGAATTTGACAAATTCAAAATTGAGTTTCTTTCCCTGTTTATTCCAGCAGTGGGCTGCGATGTGGCCCAGTTTGCCACAACAATAACATTGAATTTTATTTTTCTGAAAACCATGATTCTTAACATGGTCTTTCCTAGCATGGACTTTACTAGCATTCAGATCATCTTTTTTCATCGAATTACACTCATGCATCATATGACCAGATTTTCCACAGTAATAACATGAGTTGTTCTTTGTGTGTGCATATGACTAAGTGGAAACATGTTTTGCACCATGCACTCGATCATGACATCTAATAGAGTCAGAAGAACCATTTACATCATCAGATGAGATGTTAGCTTTCCTTTTAATTTCAATCCTTTTCTGATTTCTTCCCTTTTTCAATTGTTTGTCCTCATTTTCGATTCTCTGAGCAGTGGATTTGAAAACAAATGAGGGACACTTTTCTTGTTCTGAACTCTTAACAAACATTGCCAAGGAATCCTTTAGATCTTGAATATCAGTTTACAAGGAAGCAATATAGTCTTCACAGGAAAGACTTGATTATGCAAACCATCATTTAGACTTTTGAGTGTGTTAATTTCCTGTTTCAATCTTTGTTCAGTGTCATTTTCAACAAACTTTCCCTTTTCAATGGTTAACCATTTTTTAGAGAGAACAATATTCAGAACCATTAACTTTTTATTTTGATCCTTGAGGTACCTATTTTTTTCAACCAGCTTATTTTCAGCTTCAGTTTTCTTTTCTAGCAATGATTTATTTTCTTCTTTCAGAGATTTGATTAAATCCTTTTGAAGATTATCATCAGAATCAAGATCATTTATCAAGTCTCTTAAAACTACACATTCATTGCAAGAATCATCTTCTCTAATTAGTTTGGTTCTGAGGTTCTCATTTTCAGATTTCAAATTATTCAACTCAGCTTTTAGGCAAGTGATATCATGAATCATTTCTTTTCTCATTTTTCTCTTTTCAGATTTTAATTTCTTACATCTTTCAGTAAGTTCCTCATTTATATCCCATAAATCATCAATCGAGATTTCTTTAGATCCAGAGCTTACCTTGGATGAAGAATCTTCATTATCCTGGTTGGCCATCAAGCAGCTGTCCTCATGTTCGTTATGAGCAAGAATGATTCTGTCATATATCTCCTTTCCAGAAGTGCACCTGAGAGCAAAAGGATATATATCAGTATTAACTGCAACTCTCAAGATATTAAGAACTATGGCATTATTGCGGTTCTTAGCGCTGTCCTCACTAGACCACTTGGTCTGATCTTTAGGTAATTGGTGCGGGCCTTTAGATAGAAGACTCCATAAATTTGGATCAATTGAGTCTATGTAAACACATAGGCCGCCTAACCATGATGTCAAATTAGAACCATCAAAAACAGGAAGTGGAGCCATCGAGAGATGAAAAATGCACCGAAACCAGATGAGTAAAGCAAGGCACTAAGTCAGTGAATCAAAACACCGAGCACAAGAAACCCACTCTAAAATGCACCACAGAAGATGAAGGATCTGCTGCGGATTGTTAGATCCTATGCACAGTAACCCGCTCTGATACAAAGTGTTGGGTTCGGTGCGGTGGATTCAGAGGGGGGTGAATGAATCTCCCCATTAAAAATTTCGCCCAATTAAAAAAATTCTTCCTGATACTAACAGAAGCCCAATAAGCAATTGCAGAATTCCGATTCACTAAGTCAACTGATATGCTTATAGATGAACTGACTAGTGACTTAGGAACAATGTCAAAGGACTCTCAAAACTACAATCAAACACACAGTGTGCAATCAAACCATATTGAGCCTATGCATTCATCTAGCAAAATCAAACAAGAAATCAAACCATAGTAGACAAGAGGATTTTTAGGTGGTTCGGTCCACAGACCTACGTCCACCGCACACTCAAACCCGAGTGTGACTTCCCGCTGACTCACAGCTTGAACGGCTGGGCATCACAGCTTGCCTACATCAGCTGGGCCTCACAGCTTGCCATCCGCTGAGCATCACAGCTTGCTACCATTGGGCAATACAGCTTAGCCATCCGCTGGGGACTATAGCTTAACCCGTTCGAGGTATCCACCTCGCCGCTGTGCATCACAGCTTGCACTGCTGACGAACAGCTTGAAGAAGGGTTTAAATCTAAAACAGAACACAAGAAATATCAGCAACGGAAAGCTGGAAATGAAGTGCACAATGTATCTCTCGCAGGAGCAAGTCTGGTGTGGATCTGATCCAATTTCCAGACAACCACATTCTTCAATGGATGCTTCAGACTCTCTACTCGAGCTCTCTATCTCTCTCTTTCTTCTTCTTCTTCTCTCTTTCTCCTCTTTCTCTTCTGTTCTCTCTTTTTCTTCTTCTGCTAGCTCTTTCTGCTTCTGTCTGCTTCTTCGATCACTCTCTGCTCCTTTTATTACGATCAGTCTTCTCCAGATGGAGAAGCCCTCTTTATATAACAGCAGCACAGATAGGGCGTGTGGTCTCCATGATTCCCTCCCAGAGGCCTCATTCCACGTGGCAGTATTTTAGCACAGTGGTTCCACGTGTCACGATCAGGGCCATCTTCTATTCTTGGATCACGTGCATCATTAACCTCCTCGAGCAGCAGCTCTGTAATAACAGACTGTTATCAGTAGAGTCATGACCTGTACAGACTTGACAACAGGTGTGCAGGAGGGAGTGTATAGACTTTAAGTGCATGAGATGCAGTTTGCATTATGCATAAGTATATACATTCAGAGTGAATGCACAGACATGCCAGCACAAGTGTACAGACTTGCGTGAGACGCTGCATGAAGCAAGGCAAACAGATGAATAGACTTGTGTGTGCGTGCATGCTACAAGGCAGTGTATGGACATGAACGCGTGTAACAAGACAATGTACAGACTTGTGTTCATGTAGCAACATGCGTTGTATGGACTTGCTATCATGCGGATGTATAGACTTGAGCAGAATGGCTATCATGCGAGTGTATAGACTTGTGCAGACTGATGATGTACATACTTGCATGAGACACAGCATGAGACGCTGAACTGCCAAGAATGTATAGACTTGTAAGTGCTGACAGACGATGTACATACTTGCATGAGACGCTGAATGAGACGGATGTTCACGAGACATGAACTGCATTCGCTGTACAGACTTGTGCTAATGCTGCAAGTGGACAATATACAGACTTCAAGTGCGTGCAGCAAGACACTGTGTAAACTTCAGCTCGTGCAATGCAGTGTACAGACTTTGAATGGCAGTCTATGCAACCAATGCAGTGTACAAACTTTATAAGCACGATGTACAGACTTCAAATCAAAGGATGCACAATGTACAGACTTTAAATCAAAGGATGCACGATGTACAGACTTTAAGTCAAAGGATGCACGATGTACAGACTTTAAATCAAAGGATGCACGATGTACATACTTCAAGTGAAGAATGTACAGACTTGAGTTTATGCATGCTACAGGCAATGTGCAGACTTGCTAAAAAAGGAATGTGCAGACTTGCTATGGATGTATAGACTTTGTGCATGAAGCAAGGCAGACGGATGTAAAGACTTAGCATGAGACGCTAAGTGAGACAGTGCAATGTATAGACTTAGCATGATGCACACACATAGACTGTACTGACTTCTATGAATGTAAAGACTTTGTGCAGACCGACTTCGATGAATGTATAGACTTGCTGAGATGCAACATGAGACGATGCACACAAACAGACTGCAATGTGTAGACTTGTAACAATGTGCAGAATGGACCTCACATGCATCAGTGTATAGACTGTATGGCTGGGGTGGGGAGTGGGAATTCTCCCTTGGGAGATGAGAGGGTGCTTGGGGAAGGGGAGTGGGTGGTTGGAGGGTGGAGTGGGGAGTGGTGGAATCTCCCTTGGGGCTAGGGTGGAGTTAAGGTGGGGTGGTGGGGAGTTGGGGATGAGTTATTGGAGGGGGGGAAGAGAGAGAAAGGTGGTTGGGAGGGGAGGAGAGACAAAGGGGCGCAGGTTTTAGAGAGAGAAAGTGGAGGAGAGAGAAAATGACTTCCTATAGAGAGAGATAGAGAGAGAGAGGGGGATGGGTGGGGATTCTCTCCCCTAGGGCTTCTCACCCAAAAATGGATTCACTCCATAAGCACTCATAAAATTTGAATTCTCAAATGGCATTCTTTCATTCATTCATTCATTAACTTCAAATGGGGGGAAATGTGGTCCTATATATAGGCAACCCACATTTTACAAAAAGTCCCTGACTCTTGCTACAATGACAAATAACGAAGGGGTAGGGGGCGCCCCTGGGTCTAGCCCATAGAATTGGGCCCAATAACCAAACTAATCAACCCTATGACACTTAACTTAGGTAGATGACTCATTAACCTAGGTACATGACTCAAATAAAAGAAAAATTACAATGATATGACTCAAATAAAAATGAGGAAATACAACATATGACTCAAGATAAATGACTAGACCATGTCGGATGCTTCCGGGGCGAGGAGACGATCCGTGAGTGTGGGCATGGGAGGTGATGTCCCCATCATACTCCCGGGGTGCGGAGAACTCGACTCTGTTGAGTAAGAGTCCCTCCCTCCTCAGAGGGTGTAGAAGTGGTACCGCCCATAAGTCTTCGGAAGGAGACCGATCCATCCACCCGACGAGATAGCGCTCATACACCTTGCTCCTAGTGGCAGTGACCTGTTCATCCAATATTCGCTCAATTCACTCACGCTGGGCACTCCTGACTAGTGGACTCTTCTCAAGGGTGGGTGCTCTCTCAATGAGGGGAGTGTCCTCAATATCCTCACTAGGTACCACCGTGGGACCCTCGTATGGCACTAGGTCGACCACGTTGAATGTGGGGCCCACTACGTACTCCTCGGGAAGATCTAACTCATAGGCATTAGTGCCAATGCACCTCAAAACCTGGAAGGGACCAGCCCCACGAGGCCTCAATTTGGAGATGGCTCCCGGGGAGAGCCTCTCCGACCTCACCATCACAAAGTCACCCACATGGAATTCTTGGTGACATCGAGGGGAGTCAGCCTGCCTTTTATAAATCTCATTTTTCTTGCTGATGTGCTTGCGAAGGTTTTCATGCAATTTTGTGAAGGCGGACATTCTAGGTGATGGGTGGACCTGGGCAACCAAAAGTAGACCAATCATGCTTTGACGCTAAGAAGACTTTGATAGAATGGGGAGGACCGGGGCATCCATAGGTGATCCGGTCATGTATGGGGGTGACAAATGCTGGGAGACCCGGGCATCCATGAATACTCCTATCATGCCTACGACCCATGATGAATGAAGGAGGACCATTACACTCGAATATGGATCACTCTTGTTTCCTACTTGACATGTGGGTGATGTGAATGAATGGACCCAACATAGTGTTCATGCCAAGTGGTGTGATAAGCCTATACACATGCATGCTTATCCCAAAGGTGACTTCCATGTGCATAGATGTCGGACGACCTTTGAACTTTCATGTGAAAGGGTCGAAGGGATCTAGGAAGGTGGATATGGGGTGGGGCATTTCCTCGATCTCTAGGTGGGTGTTGCCTAAGGTCATGGCTCCTTTGGTGTTACATGGGTTATGGATGAGGTGAACTTGGCCCAACATGGTGGGTGAGGGTAGGAAAGGGTCGGTGGGTAAGGTGGTTGTGTCACATGGGTTCCACGGTTCCCATTGGAAGGGATCAAAGGGATCATGAAAAGGTTTACCAAGGGGGAGAGGCCTTATGTCCTCAAGATCTTCAAATGGTGGTGGGTCATCCTCCTCTAATGAAACAATTAGGCCGAAGTTCTTGGTGGGTGGGTTGGCCATGAGGGGAGGGTTTGGCTTTCTACCCGATATAAGAAGCTCCAAATTGAGGAGAAGGTTGGGCTCATCGGGTGTGGGGAGGAATAGAAGGAGGTCACTAGTGTAGCAACCAATGGTGTATACCGAGGTGATGGACCCAACACATAGGTGTAGGAGGTTAAGATTTCGTTGTTGGTTGTCCATTGTGGTCAACATGCTCGTAAGCTCCATTTGCCAAGCTAAGCCTTTCAGAAGATCCCCTAAGGTTTTCACTTGGTAAGATGATTGGATAGTGGTGTGATAGGAGAAGAAGGGCACTATGGGAATGTTTTGCTCCATGGGAGGGAAATCGTGGGCTGTGATCTCTCTTATTGGGCTCTCCTTTAGCCAACTAATAAGGGGTTCTCTTAAGATAAGCTCAGCCCCAACTAGAGAGGGTGGTGTAAGGTGAAGGCCACCATGTGAGGTTTCTTCTTCCACTTGGATATGGGTGGTCTCCGTGGTGGGGATAGGGTCGAGAGTGTTCACCACTATGGGGTCGGGTATGGGTTCCTCCTCCAAGGAGGTGAGAGGGTCTTTTGGGGGTGGGGTGGTGATGGTTGGTGTATGGTGCACCTGGGGTGGAGGGTAAAGGGAAACTTGGTTTGGGATAGGGAGGGGAAGTAGTTGAGGCTTAGGACATGGGAGTTTTGGGATAGGGAGTGGGAGATGGGTTGGTTGGGGTGGCTTGGGTTGGTCGGTTTTGGGGGGAGTGTCCCTTATAGGGGAAGATGGAGGGGTAGTGGTGGGGACCAAGGGGGCTTGGATAGTGAGGGTTGTGGAAGGGGGTTTTGGTTGGGGTGTGGGGACCCTCATGGGGTTAGGTGGGGAGGTGGATGCTTGGATCATTTGGGTCTTAAGGGAGAGGATTTGGTGGTGTAGTGTAGTGATGATGGTTGAGAGGGAATTTGTTGAGAGTGATGGGGGTGGAGGCCTAAGGGTGGTCTCAAGTTGGCTGGGTGGGGATGGAGGAGTGGTAGTGCTCCTCGGGCTAGGGGTGTTTGAGTAAGAGGGGTGAGAATATTTGGGGATGTAGATCTTCCTAAGTTCTACCTTCATCTCTTCCCATGAGTGAATAGGTTCTTGTATTTCAACCCTCCTTAAGCCCTCTATGTGCTCCCACTTACTCTTGGCTTGACCCCGAAGTCGTCCCTTGGCCTTGCAGACTCTCGCGGGTCCATATACCCAAGTCTTTTCAAAGTACCTTTCTATGGTATCCTCCCACCTAAGGTAATCACTAGAACGAGATCCGTCAAAGGTAATATCTTTGTCTAGAATGAAGTCCATGGGTGGCGAGTAGGTAAGTAGGAAATGGCCATGATGAACGGGGGGATAAATGCAATGGCCCTAGGACAAGACTTAGTAGAGACAAGTCTAGAACTTGCTCTGATACCAATTGATGTGACACTAACTAGGACCTAAATTGCAAGCAATGCAACGACATGGCAATGTCACACAAGCGGACTCACTCGCGTTTGGCACACTCGGGTCCGTAGGTGGACCGGTAATGGGGTGAGGGTCCGAGGTTGGACCGGAGGGTTCCAAGGGTATGGCTGGTATGGGGAGGACCCCTAAGGGCCAGGGGTTGCCCAAATTCACGGGCGGTCAGCACGCCGAAGGCATGGGTTGAAGGGTTACTCTCACAACTCACCCGCGGTAGCCACTCAAATATAAGCAAACTCGGAACGGGCGCTCACTCACCGTCCGATGGAGTTAAGAAGCAATACTAATTAAGCAAGGGAATCCAGCAAAGAGAAGTGTTCAATGGCTCACCTGATCGATGTGGAGACACCGATCCCGACCGGAGACGAGGGCGAGCGAGGAAACGTGGGCTTACCCGCACGCCGCGCGGGAGAAGCTTTAACCTGAAATTTCAGATTACATGCACTACGCCCCATGCAAGGGGGGGATCTTGGGCAAGGGAAGCCAATGACTACACCCAAACACTACCTCCACACAGGGAGGGGCCTTCAGCCAGCCAAGCAAGAGGGGGAAAATCGAGCTAGAAGCAAAAAAAGAGAACCGATGCCGATTCTGACCACTCTCGGCGCTTCAGGATAGGTAGTTGGTTATCTTGACGCTGAGGCCACTCCAGATTTTTGTTGATGACGAAACCAGTTGAAAATTCTTCGTAGCTAGATCAGGATGACACCAGAATTTTGCTGATTTCTTTGGTCGCCGGTGCTGGTCGGGCAGTGGCTCAAACCGGCAGGCAGGCCTGTAGTTCTGACTGCTTCATGTTCACAATAGCAGGAAGAAGAGGTTGCCATGGGTGCTCCAGAGCTCAGAATCAGGTGCCGCCAGAGTCGTCAAAATCGTCGATGAGTCCTCTTCGAAACAAGACCAACGGGGATGCCAAATGTTATCATAGTAGACTGGTAGAACTCGGACAATGAGGGGAGGTTGGAGCAGACTGATAGGAAGCAAAACCGCGCACCAGGAGGAAGAAAATGATAACTCTTGATTCTGGGCGCCAAACAGAGCTCTGCTTCTTGATTCTGGAAGTAGACTTGTCGAAGAAGCTCCTGGCCAAGCCTCACCTCCAGATCTTCAAGAGTGTGATCGTGGTAGCTTTAGGAGTCAGCTTCAGGTTACTCATCAGGGAGGAGATGCGCAGTCGGGGAAGATCGACTGCTCAGGATGACCACAAACTCAGAACGAGACGGGACCACCGCCGTTGCGAAGAGGACGGAGAGACGCTTCCAACGATAGCTCTTGGGCCTCCAGAGACATTTGGAAGAATCCAGAGTCACCTCTGCAAGTTTCTGGTACTCTACTACATGCGACCTGAGAATTGCAGGTGGTGAAAGGTGGTGGGGGAATGGGGTAGAAGCGATGGGAAATGGGGTGGATGGGTGTAGGGGAAACCCCTGGCTATGAGGGGGTCTGGGAGGGGGTGTTCCAAGGTGTGGGAGGGGGAGAATGGGGTCTGGAAGGTGGTGTTTGCAGTGGGTGAGAGAGGAGCTGCGAATTTGGTTGGAAGGGAGAGAGGGAAAGGGTATTTGAAAATGGGTTTAAGGGTGTGATTAATTTCTGGTCTTGGGGATGAGAAGGGGTGTGTGGGGAAGGTAAAGGGGGGGCTTGGGGAGTGGGAATTCTCCCTTGGGAGATGAGAGGGTGCTTGGGGAAGGGGAGTGGGTGGTTGGTGGTTGGAGGGTGGAGTGGTGGAATCTCCCTTGGGGCTGGGGTGGTGGGGAGTTGGGGATGAGTTATTGGAGGGGGGGAAGAGAGAGAAAGGTGGTTGGGAGGGGAGGAGAGAGAAAGGGGCGCAGGTTTTAGAGAGAGAAAGTGGAGGAGAGAGAAAATGACTTCCTAGAGAGAGAGAGGTAGAGAGAGAGGGGGGAATGGGTGAGGATTCTCTCCCCTAGGGCTTCTCACCCAAAAATGGATTCACTCCATAAGCACTCATAAAATTTGAATTCTCAAATGGCATTGTTTCATTCATTCATTCATTAACTTCAAATGGGGGGAAATGGGGTCCTATATATAGGCAACCCACATTTTACAAAAAGTCCCTAACTCTTGTTACAATGACAAATAACCAAGGTGTAGGGGGCGCCCCTGGGCCTAGCCCATAGAATTGGGCCCAATAACCAAACTAATCAACCCTATGACACTTAACTTAGGTAGATGACTCATTAACCTAGGTACATGACTCAAATAAAAGGAAAATTACAATGATATGACTCAAATAAAAATGAGGAAATACAACATATGACTCAAGATAAATGACTAGACCATGTCGGATGCTTTCGGGGCGAGGAGACGATCCGTGAGTGTGGGCATGGGAGGTGATGTCCCCATCATGTTGACATGGCCACACTGCGCGCCAAGGGGCCCCTCTAATGACCGTTGTGCATCTTACCGATTTGTGCCGTTCGGGGGAGTTCACGCTGTGCCGCTGGGGCTGAGGGGCCGTGCTGCTGGAGGGCAAAACACCTGTGCCGCTGGGGGCTGAGGGGTCGGGCCGCTGATAGGCAGAACGCCCGTGCCGCTGGGGTCTGAGGGGTCGTGCCACTGAGGGGCAGAACGCCCATGCCGCTGGAAGACGCCAAGAAGGCTGTGCTGCTGGGGCCGCTGGCAGCGTGCCGCTGGAGGCTCTTCAGTGGGCATGCCGCTGAAGGGCCGGGGAGGCCATGCCACTGAGAGGGCGTTGGGGCTGTGCCACTGGAGGCTTGGCGGTTGTGCCGCTGAGAGGGCGTTGGGGCTGTGCTGCTGGAGGCTTGAAGCATGCCGTTGGAGGAGCAACGGCTCTGGCTTCAGGAACTCACGGTCGTGCGTTCTTTGGGATATTTCTTCACCGTTAGGGACCCGAGGATGGGTTCATAGCAGTGTATCAATTCAGGAGGGCATCCTGTGCTTTCTTGGTCTCTTAATGCACCCGCGTAAATGTGGGGATTTATCGGACGGTAGTATTCTCCTGGAGCCCTAGATGGCCAGTCTTTCCAGGTCTTTGACTTTGACATCGGTGCGGGGGCTTGGCGGGACATATGGATGTGTGATTTTACACGTCCACAATGCCCTACCCCTTGAGCTCCTAAGGGGTTTTTATAGGGGAAGCTGAAGGGTCACAAGGGGTTTACGCGGACCAGCTAAGGGGGGTGAGCTGGTCCGTGTAAACCCAAGTGAATAGTGTCACTGGGTTACACGGGTTGAGAGAGAGTGGAAGGGGTTTACGCGGACCAGCCAGGGGGCCTGGGCTGGTCCGCATAAACCCCCCCATGGGGGGGTTTAGGCGCTCCGATCTTTTTTCTTTTTATAAATTTTTTTTTTTTAACAATTGAATGGGGGTTTACGCTGACCAGCCAGGGGGGCCTGGCTGGTCCACGTAAACCCCCCCAGGGGGGGTTTAGACGGGTTCGATCCAAGGAGAGAGGGGGGGCGGTCCCCACCCTATAAAAACCATTTTTTGGGTTATTTTTCTTCCTAATTTGACTAAGAAAGAAAAGGACAAGTGGGTGGAAGGATACGCGGAGCTCGCGGAGGCTAGTGCGCGCGTCGACTTGCGAAATCCCCACGTGCTGCCGCTTTACGCTCCCACGTCCACGTGTCGACTCCTTGAATCGGTACGACACACGAACCGTGTTGTAGGACCGTAATTGGATGAATCGGGCTGAGTGGGTTCGTGGGACCATCGGGCTGGAGGGAGGGGCGCGGGCCCCAGGGAGTTCACCCTCCCTGGGGTGCACGGCCATGCCCCGGGGTGAACTGGCCCCGGGCTGGCCGTAACCCCGAGGGATGGCTCCCGGGGGTCTTCTTGTGTTGCCTGGGGATGTCCTTTGATGGACTTTGAACTCTGGAAGGCTGGCATGGGCCCGTAGGGCCATTGTTCTTTGAGTCGGAGTAGCCGCTCGCAAGGTGTTCGGGCAAATGCCCGACACACCCTGGGTTGCCGAATGAGCCGCGTAGGTGGCCGACGGGCCTTGGATTTGGCCTAGGGCCAAGGGTAGAAGTCCATAGGGGCTGGGAGGAGGCACCTTGGGCCCATGTGCCTTTCCTCGTGCTATGTGCCACATTGTACAGCGGGTTGGCGGGGTAGCCTCTGGTTGGCCAAAGAGCTAAGTTCAGTGGCTCGTTGCCACGCGTCTGAGGGTCGGGGATGGCCCCGACTTACTGGGGGGTTGTTGTAGGACCCAATTGGTGTACTGGAACCACAGGGTGGCCCATGGGTTGGTGTAGAAGGGTTGAAACGTGCGTGCCCACAAGGTGTTCGGCAGAATGCCGAACACACGTGCGTGAGCCGTATGCACGTGCTGCGGGCCTCCAAGGCCTGTGGTTGACTTGCTCGGGTCTCCCTTTGACCTTGGAGGGTTGAATGAAGAGTCTCGGAGTGGGCCCGCGGCTCTTTTACTGGATGCCACGTGGCGTGGCTTAGCGTCGGGGCGCCCCCGGGTGGTCCCGAGCGGCCATATAGGGTACGGGCAGGGCCCGTATGAGAGTGGCCAGGGTTAACCCGGACCATTGCTTGTGTCGCCGCGTGTCACGGCAAGTTGGTCGGGACCCCTGTGGGGACCCGCAAGGTTGTAGAAAGGGCTGGATAGCCCGTGCCTTGTAGGTGTTCGGGGAAATGCCCGAGCCCTTACTCCTTGTTGTTTTAGCTGGGAAATGGTCTGGGTACAACACCTATTAAATGGACTTTGAATTGGTTGTCTTTTGGCTCTTAATGACAGTATGTGTGAATCAAGTTCAGATATCTCTTGATTTAAGTTGATTGTCATTTGACTAAACTTGGGACTAACATTGATATTTTTAAAATGTGTGAAACCCATGTGTGTGATGGTTGAACAAGTCTTGTGATATAAACTTGGAGTGGCAATATATCATGTTTGAATATGTTGTGCACTTGGTTACATTTTTCTCAAACTAACTTGCAGGTTGTCTGAAGGGCCATGAAGCTAGAATGCTATATATTTCATAAGTGTTGACATTAATGTTTTCATACATTTGAATTTTAGATATTGCAGGTTCAAGGTGCACCTCATCCTTTGGTCCCATGGTAAAATTGATGGTTGAATGAATTTTTATGTGACTTAATAGAATTGGTTCGTTTATTGAGTTTTTGGGGTTTAATTCATTGATTATTTCTTTTTTCTGGTCTGGAGCTACAAGAGTTGACTCCTAGAGTCGACACTTGTAGCCCAGCCTGCTGTCTGAAGATAGTAGGCTGCAAGTGTCGACTCTAGGAGTCGACACTTATAGGTGCTATGTGGTTTTTTGGCGCAGACAGAACAAGTGCCAAAAAGACTCGACTCCAAGAGTTGACTCTTATGGTTGATTGGGTGATTTTCCATGAAAACAGAACCCAGGCTGAAAAGAATCGACTCTACGAGTTGACTCTTTCAACCAGAGTTCAGTTTTTTTTAACTGGACAGAACACTCGCGTACGAGTGTCGACTCTAAGAGTCGACACTTGTCCGGAGTGTCCTTTGTTGGGTCTGCCGTTTTGGTTTCGAACCCCATGATTTATGATCCAATTGCCATGATATTCTACCATTCTATCCTTAGTGTTTCTACCATCGATTGGGTGTTGTTTTAAGAGGTTTTCACCGGGGTATTCATGTCTTTTTGCTTTGTTTTCTCATGGGTATATGTATGCTGCGAAATGCATCGACTGAGAATAATCTTGAGGGGCTAAAGTTTTTATTCTTGTAGGAAGAGGAGAGGGAAAGGGCGACGCATACTTGCTGAGGAGGAGAAAAGGGCCGCCGAGGACTGCATCTCATGACCCCGAGCTCGGATCTGGAGGCGAGCCAGCACTGCTCTCCACTGGTTGTTTGTTTGGGGGCTTTTCTTCACGGAGCCGGCCACTTCCTCTCACGGTTCATTCATTCTAGTGCACCCTTTCATCTATCTCTGAGTTGTAATGAAGATCAAAGGGGGAATATCTTGTTCTTAACATCTTATTTCCATTTGAGCATAGCTTGTTATCCTTGGACTGGGCTTTGTATTTCCATATAATCCTTTTTTATAGACGATTTCGGAGCATCGTCTCCGTTGGCGTGATCTCTCGTCGTCGTGCGAGGACACGCGTGTGTGTGGGGCCATTGAGCCCGTGTGTGGTGTTTTCACTGCCGTCGTGCAATGGTTGTTAGTGGAATCCTCTCAAGTTGAGAGGGGTGGACGTAGGACGACACTCTGGTGCGTACGAACCACCTAAAAATCCGTGCGTTGTGATTTGCTTCTTGTGAGTGTGATGTTCTATTCTGTCCGTCTCATTTACAAGTGTGATGCGGTGAGGTGAGCATTCATACAAATTGTCCACTCCTTAATTTTCATCCGAGTGGTTCATCTATCTGCGTTGGAGAGTTGTGAGTGATTGGTTGATTGTCATTTAATTAATTTACATCAATCTGAATTTAGAGAGCTTCATCTCTTCATATTAATATCTCTACATTTTATCAAGGAAGTTTTATTGTTGCTCTATCATCTCTGTGATCCAATTTTTAATTTTGTCAAAAAGGGGGCGCAATCAATTCACCCCCCCCTTGATTGCATTCCTAACCAGGCCAACAACTGACAATGCTCCCAGCCCATGATAGATGTTGGCCAGCGCTACAGGAGCAAACGCCAGCCTCCGACCCTCTGCCAGTAAGCACGCGGGCCACAATAGCTCGACCCTCAGAAGACTATCCTCCCCGTGGGGGACAATGAACGTTGTGATGTGACACGACCCCTCGGACTTAAATTTACAAGCAATCGAACCGAACGGCGGACCCACTCAAGCGGATTCACCCGCGTCGCGCACACCCGGGTCCGTAGGTGGACCGGCGATCGTGGTGAGGGTCCGAGGATGGACCTCGCCTTTCCGGGGATTTGACTAGCTTGGGATGAACCCCTAAGGGCCTAGGATGCCCAATTCCGTGGGCGGCCAGCACGCCAAGGGCGTGGGATGTAGTGGCTCTCTCACAACTCACCCCGCGGTGGACACTCGATTTCATTGATTTTTGATCGGGCACTCCCTCGCCACCGACGGAACTAAGAAGCAATACTAGTTAAGCAAGAAGTGCTAACCAAGAGGAGCGCAACCAGGAGCTCACCTGATCGGCGTGAAGACGCCGATCCCAGCCGGAGACGAGGGCGAGCGGGGAAGCGTGGGTTACCCGCACGCCGCGCCGATGAAGCTTCGGCCGATGACCTGCTAATACATGCACTACTCCTCACGCAGGAGGGGGAACTTGGCATGGAGAGAGTAGGGTACAAGCAAACACTACCTCCACGCAGGGAGGGGTGCTAAGCCGGCCAGGCGGGGAGGGGAGATTAGCGTGGATCGCGCCGATGTAGCACCTTGCCGATTCTGTCCCGGTCTGGAACAGCAGAACAGGGGGTCGGAGTGGTCGCCGCCGTGCACTCCTCCGAACTCAGAATTCGACGAGACTGGTGCCAAAACGTCACTGACAGACGCAGGTACGTATGTGAAATTTTGTTGGCGCTTCCGAAGTCGACACCGGCCGGGACAGGCTCTGGAACAGGGTCCCTATGATCAGACTCGGACTGCTCCCTGGGTGTAGCAGCAGATGGATGAAGTCACCACGGCAGCTCCCAAAGTCCAAACGTGGCAGGACCAAGTCGAGGACGACTGTGGAAGAGTCTTCTCCGAGCAGCAACTAAGATGGGCACCAGACGACGTCGGGGTGGCGAGGAGAGGTCCGTTGAGTGAGGGGGGGTCAGGACAAGACCTTGATGGCCTGTTCTGCGTACCTGGGAGAGAAAAATTGGAAAATGCTCTTCCTGATGCCGAACGGGATGCCGCTTATTGGTGATGGTAGAAGCCTTGTAGTAGCAGCTCTCGGCCAAGTGGCGCTTTCTTAAGTTGAGGTGTGTGGCCGTGGTAGCTTCTGCACTGCAGCTCTGGTCCAGGTTCTGGTCCCAGTTGCGCAGTTGGACGAGAATGGGCACCACGATCTGTAGGGAAGTTAGAATGATACGATTCCACCTCTCTTGCGAAGAAGACTGGAAGACCTTTCCGGCGATGTATGGTGTACCTCCAGATGATGTCAGACAGCACTGGGGCAATCTCTGCAAGTGGAGCTTCTTCTGCTGCCTGCGAACTGGATAGAGTAGGTTGGTGAATAAAGCTGATAGTGGTGGGAGGGGTGAAGGGGCTGCAATGGGGAGAGGGCTAATGGCTGTGGGGCTTGGATGGAGGTGGATGGAGGTGGATAGAGGTGGTGGAGAGTCTGGAGAAGTGGGCTGGGTCGCAGCTAGCAGGTGGAGGGGGAGGGGGTTGCGGCCAGGGGTGGAGGGTGAGAGAGAGAGAGAGGGGGGGGCGCAAGTAGCTTGGAGGGAGAGGGAAATTTGAACTGAGTTTAATGTGGGGTTGGTTAATGTGGCCTTGGGAAGGGGAGGAGTTGCCTTGGGGAGGGGAAAGGTTACTTGGGAGAGGGGATTCTCTCTTGGGAAAATGAAGGGTTGTATGGGGAAGGGGAAAGGTTACTTGGGAGAGGGGATTCTCTCTTGGGAAAATGAAGGGTTGTATGGGGAAGGGGAAAGGTTGCTTGGGAGGAGGGAGAGGTGCCTAGGAGAAGGGGCTTCCACCTAGGGGTTGGAGGGGGATTAAATGGGAGGTATGGGGAAGGGGGAGGGGTCTTAATTAGAGGTGAATAGGGAGGAGAGAGAGTGAATTTTGAAATTTGGAGAGAGAGGGGAGGAGAGAGAGAGGGGAGATAATTCTTGTGGATAAACTTTTCTCAATAATCCATCCCTTACAAATGAGGGATTGGGGTCCTATTTATAGGAATCCCACATTTTCACATAAGTCCCTGACTTTTGGACTACTAACACCTAACCAAGGGGAAGGGGGCGCCCCTGGGCCTGGCCCATATAATTGGGCCCAATAGCACACATGATTTCTCTAGACTTAGGTAAATAGCTACCTAACCTAGATATTGGACTCAAATAAAAGGAAAAGTACCTGATAATAAAATGAAAATTACATTATATGACTCGAAATAAAGTGGCGAACAAGATGTAGCATAGTTGGCGAGCATCGGGATCCTTGATCAAATGAAATTGCTGGTGATGTCCTCATCATACCCCCGGGGTGCAGAAAACTCGACTCCGTCGAGTATGGGCCCACCGGGAAGTGGTCCTCTCAAGCAACTCAGAGTGAACCTCAACCTCCAAACTCAACCCTGCGTCTGCAACCAGGGGACGGTCCTTCATCCTCTCGAGGTGGCTCAGGCGCACCCTCTTGCTGGCGATGGAACCCTGCTTGCCTAGTATTGCCTCTGTGTGCACACGTCGGACTCTCAGGCTGATTTTTGGTGGCTCTCCGAGGGTGTCCCTCTCAAAGGAAGATAAAGGCTCGAGGCACTCACTAGGATCCACCACGGTGCCCATATAGGGTGCCGGATCCGCCACGTGAAAAATGGGGTGAATCCCAAAACCCATTAGGAAGTTCAACCTGATAGCCGGGTTGCCAAAGTCACTCAGAACTTGGGAAGGTCCAAGTCCTCGTGCCCTCAAATTGGAGGTGACCCTAGAGTAGAGCCACTCCAATGTCATCATCACCAGATTGCCTACTTGGAATTCCAAGTGGCGCTCGCGAGCTCTTGTCCGCTCTTTGTGAACCTCACCGCTCGTCAAGAATTGCTTGCGTGTATGCTCATGCCATGCATCATGATGCGGTGAGTGGGTGTGAAAGAGGATAGCTTGCAAAGGTGGACCGGGGCAACCGTACATAGACCTATCATGCATATATGTGATGAAGACTCTTATGGACTCGGGGGGGCCGGGGACACCATAGGTGGATCTATCGTGCATGATTGTGATAATTACCGGGGGACCCGGACATCCATATATGCTCCTTTCATGCTTAAGAGTTATGACGAATGTGGGAGAACCAGCACATCCAAATGTGAGCCAGTCATGCATTGGGCCTATAGTGTGAGTGATATGTATGAGATGACTGGGCTTACTAGCCCTACCAAATGATGCAAAATGTAGTGGCACATGCATTCCCATCCAAATGGCTTCTTATTTATGTTTGGCTTGGTGCAATATTTTCCACTCATAGGGGTTAAAGGGGTCTAGGAAAATGGAGTGGGCTTGGTCCAATAAGGTAGGATGGGGTAGGGACAGGTTGGTGGTGAGTAAGGTGGGTGGGTATAGGAAGGGATTGAAGGGGTCATGGTAAGGGTCACCTAAGGAGAGGAACTCTAGGTCCTTTTGGTCCCCATAACCCCTTGATGGCGGATTCTCCTCCTATGGTAAGGTGATCGGGCCAAAGTTTTTGGTGGAATGGTTGGCCATGAATGGAGGGCTAGTTGTTCTACCCGAGATAAGCAACTCAAGTTTGTGGATAGCATCGGGCTCATCGGGTGTAGGGAGGAGTAAAAGAAGGTCACTAGTGTAGCAACCCACAGTGTAGATTGAGGAGATGGACCCGACACATAGGTGTAGGAGGTCAAGGCTCCTAGGTCGGTCAATCACCGTGGTCAACATACCAGTCAGCTCTACTTGCCATGCTAGGCCGTGAAGGAGGTCTCCTAAAGTTTCTATTTGGTAGGAGGATTGGATGGTAGTGTGATAGGAGGAGAAGGGAACTATGGGAAAGTTTCGCTCCATGGGGGAGAAAACATGGGCTGTGATCTCTCTAATTAGGCTCTCCTTTAGCCAATTAACAAGGGGTTCTCCCAAGATGATCTCGGTCCCATCTAGAGAGGGTGGTGTAAGGCGAAGACCACCATGTGAGGGTTCTTCTTCTTTTTGGACATGGGTGGTCTCCATGGCGGGGATTTGGTCCGGAGTGTTCACTATTATGGGGTCGGGTATGGGTTCCTCTACCAAGGAGGTGAGTGGATCCTTTGAGGGCAAGATGATAAAGGTTGGTGTATGGTGTACCAAGGGTGGTGAGTGAGGCCGGACTTGGGTTGGGGTTGGGAGTGGAAGTAGTGGAGGGCTAGGTTTGGGTAGGATAGGAGTTGGAAGCGGAAGGTGTTGGGGAATGGTGGCTGTCACGGGCCTAGGTGGAGGGGTGGACATGGGGTCCATGTGGGTTTGAATGGTGAGGGTGGAGTGAGCCATGATGCTTCTTCCACATGGGATGGGATCTTCTTGGCCTAACTCATGACATTGTGACTCGTATTCTTCTTCCCAATCTGGGGAGGCCTCATGTTCCCCAATTACAATCTTATCCCTTTGGGGTGTGGGGGTCTTACTCTCCAAGGGAATGGGAAGGTCTTTTGGGGATGGGGTGATGAAAGTTGGGGCATGGTGTACCCGGGGTGGTGAAGTTTGGACCCTAATGGTGGTCTTGGGTTGACTGGGGGAGAAAGGAGGAGTGGGAGTGCTCCTCGGGTTATGGTTCTCAAGGTAGGAGTGGGAAGGTCGGGGAGTGAAGATCTTCCTAATCTCAATCCTTATCTCTTCCAATGAATCTAAGGGTCCTTTGGGTGGTGGAGTTTGGGTCTTAAGGGTGGTCTTGGGTTGACTGGGAGAGAAAGGAGGAGTGGGAGTGCTCCTCAGGTTATAGTTCTCAAGATAGGAGTGGGAAGGTCGGGGAGCGTAGATCTTCCTAAGCTCAATCTTCATCTCTTCCCATGATCCTATGGGTTCTTGCCTCCAAATCCTTCTTAGGCCCACTACGCGATCCCACTCCTTCTTGGCTTGTTCCCGAAGCCGCCCTGTGGCCCTACGGACTCTAGCGTGTCCATAGGTCCTAGTCCTATCAAAGTGTTTATCCATGGTAGTCTCCCACTTTAGGTAGGCATTAGGACTGGATCCGTCAAAACTAAGGTCCCCTTCTAGGATGATGTTCATGAGGAGGGGGTCAATCGGACTCTTGTGGGAGGCCGTGTTGAGGGGACTTAACCAATGTGGAGTGTACATGATGATGCACTGGGTGGCCCAATACTGACTCTAAATGCGAGTGCGCCCTAGGACCAACTTGTAGAGAGACAAGTTATGAACTTGCTCTGATACCATTTGATGTGACATGACCCCTCGGACTTAAATTTGCAAGCAATCGAACCGAACGGCGGATCCACTCAAGCGGATTCACCCGCGTCGCGCACACCCGGGTCCGTAGGTGGACCGGCGATCGTGGTGAGGGTCCGAGGATGGACCTCGCCTTTCCGGGGATTTGACTAGCTTGGGATGAACCCTTAAGGGCCTAGGATGCCCAATTCTGTGGGCGGCCAGCATGCCAAGGGCGTGGGATGTAGTGGCTCTCTCACAACTCACCCCGCGGTGGACACTCGATTTGATTGATTTTGGATCGGGCACTCCCTCGCCACCGACGGAACTAAGAAGCAATACTAGTTAAGCAAGAAGTGCTAACCAAGAGGAGGGCAACCAGGAGCTCACCTGATCGGCGTGAAGACACCGATCCCAGCCGGAGACGAGGGCGAGCGGGGAAGCGTGGGTTACCCGCACGCCGCGCCGATGAAGCTTCGGCCGATGACCTGCTAATACATGCACTACTCCTCACGCAGGAGGGGGAACTTGGCGTGGGGAGAGTAGGGTACAAGCAAACACTACCTCCACGCAGGGAGGGGCGCTAAGCCGGCCAGGCGGGGAGGGGAGATTAGCGTGGATCGCGCCGATGTAGCACCTTGCCGATTCTATCCCGGTCTGGAACAGCAGAACAGGGGGTCGGAGTGGTCGCCGCCGTGCACTCCTCCGAACTCAGAATTCGACGAGACTGGTGCCAAAACGTCACTGACAGACGCAGGTACGTATGTGAAATTTTGTTGGCGCTTCCGAAGTCGACACCGGCCGGGACGGGCTCTGGAACAGGGTCCCTACGATCAGACTCGGACTGCTCCCTGGGTGTAGCAGCAGATGGATGAAGTCACCACGGCAGCTCCCAAAGTCCAAACGTGGCAGGACCAAGTCGAGGACGACTGTGGAAGAGTCTTCTCTGAGCAGCAACTAAGATGGGCACCAGACGACGTCGGGGTGGCGAGGAGAGGTCCGTTGAGTGAGGGGGGGTCAGGACAAGACCTTGATGGCCTGTTCTGCGCACCTGGGAGAGAAAAATTAGAAACTACTCTTCCTGATGCCGAACGGGATGCCGCTTGTTGGTGATGGTAGATGCCTTGTAGTAGCAGCTCTCGGCCAAGTGGCGCTTTCTTAAGTTGAGGGGTGTGGCCGTGGTAGCTTCTGCACTGCAGCTCTGGTCCAGGTTCTGGTCCCAGTTGCGCAGTCGGACGAGAATGGGCACCACGATCTGTAGGGAAGTCAGAATGATACGATTCCACCTCTCTTGCAAAGAAGACTGGAAGACCTTTCCGGCGATGTATGGTTTACCTCTAGATGATGTCGGACAGCACTGGGGCAATCTCTGCAAGTGGAGCTTCTTCTGCTGCCTGCGAACTGGATAGAGTAGGTTGGTGAATTAATGAAGCTGATAGTGGTGGGAGGGGTGAAGGGGCTGCAATGGGGAGAGGGCTAATGGCTGTGGGGCTTGGATGGAGGTGGATAGAGGTGGTGGAGAGGCTGGAGAAGTGGGCTGGGTCGCAGCTAGCAGGTGGAGGGGGAGGGGGTTGCGGCCAAGGGTGGAGGGTGAGAGAGAGAGGGGGGGTGCAAGTGGCTTGGAGGGAGAGGGAAATTTGAACTGAGTTTAATGTGGGGTTGGTTAATGTGACCTTGGGAAGGGGAGGAGTTGCCTTGGGGAGGGGAAAGGTTACTTGGGAGAGGGGATTCTCTCTTGGGAAAATGAAGGGTTGTATGGGGAAGGGGAAAGGTTGCTTGGGAGGAGGGAGAGGTGCCTAGGAGAAGGGGCTTCCACCTAGGGGTTGGAGGGGGATTAAATGGGAGGTATGAGGAAGGGGGAGGGGTCTTAATTAGAGGTGAATAGGGAGGAGAGAGAGTGAATTTCGAAATTTGGAGAGAGAGGGGAGGAGAGAGAGAGGGGAGACAATTCTTGTGGATAAACTTTTCTCAATAATCCATCCCTTACAAATGAGGGATTGGGGTCCTATTTATAGGAATCCCACATTTTCACATAAGTCCCTGACTTTTGGACTACTAACACCTAACCAAGGGGAAGGGGGCGCCCCTGGGCCTGGCCCATATAATTGGGCCCTATAGCACACATGATGTCTCTAGACTTAGGTAAATAGCTACCTAACCTAGGTATTGGACTCAAATAAAAGGAAAAGTACATGATAATAAAATGAAAATTACATTATATGACTCGAAATAAAGTGGCGAACAAGATGTAGCATAGTTGGCGAGCATCGAGATCCTTGATCAAATGAAATTGCTGGTGATGTCCTCATCACGTTGCCAGCCAGTATGCCAGATACGCAGCTAGATGAGTCACATCTGGCAGTCCATGGGGGTTCCACCCCTCTCGCGGTGCATATATATATCTGGAGTAGGTCCGGAATCGTAGCTCCACCTCAGTATACTCCTCCCACAGGGTCTGATCTCGCGCAAACTCGTGGTAGAAGCAAAAGGGCCCGTTGTAGAAATGATGGACCCACACCTTCAGAGGCACCCTGGGAGTCTGCGCAGCCTTCTCTCTCCCTGCCAAACCCAGGTCTCTCCAAGTCTTCAGTAAATACCTGTAACTGTTGGGAACCCGTTATCGACCCTGCCCATCAGTGTGACTGCGATGGAGGTCGTCCAACACTACCTCCTCGTACCCCTCGCCGCTGATCGGCAAGCCAGAAATCCGGAATAGAGACCACAAGTCTAAGGAGGTCTCCCCATCTGCTGTCGCCACAGTGTTCCACCGGCTGTTGAAGCGCTCTGCTAGTGCCTGAAGTAACCCCACATAGTAGGGGTACCCGTACAACGCCGCTGTCACTGCATATCTGATCCCAGCCTGGTCTAGAAGCACTCTATAGTGGTGCACAATCCCCATCATCCACTCAGTCACCCCCTGATGATATCTATGTGAAGGAATCACCGCCCAGCGGCCGTACCAGCTCACGACCATCTGTCGGAGAATCCCATCTAGCAGGCTATGGTCGTCATATCCTTCACTAGCAAACTGTAGACCTGTTGGCTCCAACACCAGCCCCATGGTCCCCTCGGTCTCGACCCAGTGGTGGACGTGCATGTCCCAAGAAGCAGGACCCAGTGCTCCAACATGGACCCTAACTTGGTCCGTCGTGCTAAAAAAGGCCAGACACTTGGCACTAGGAAACTGGCATTGCCTCTAGAAATCTGCAGAGAAGCTTAGGAAGCTGTAGAAAGCGACCCCTGCAGGCTGTCCCTGCCCAACATAATAGCCTGCTCCAGTCGACGGCACTCTCTAGCAATACAAGGGTCTCCGTCTTCCATACCAGGCGAGACAAAACTCTTGATGAACTCAAACATGTGTCGATCTAGCGAAAAATCCATCAGGTAGCCTCCCGCACGGTGGTAGGTGTAAATCCCTCCGGTCTCAGAAATTCTGGCCTGCTCCATGGTCCCTACTCCATTTGCCCCCTCTCCAACGGGGCCCTCAGCCACCAGCGGATGCCCCAGGTCAAGCTGGCCCAAAATGGCCGCAGTGACGATGGGCAGACCCAAAGGAGGCAAGGTCCACCCAATCCTCCTCACCCAATGGTCCCCTCATGGGCCACGTGCCTTGGAACCCGGTCATCCCTGCCGAATCTCGCCATAGCTGCAAAACAATTGCACAAAAATGGTAAGCATATGAGGATCAACATACACAACAATGCCTGTAGAAGTGCATACGAAGTGCCAAAATGCAACTACAACAACCCAAAATGAGGAGCTTACGGGCCGCCCGCCCTCGTCTCCGCCTCCGACGCACGCCCCGTGGGGCGCATTTGTTACACCCAGATAATTTTCCCAGCAAAATATTAAGAAATAAAGGCTCAGGAATTTCCCCGAACACCCTTAGGGCGTGGTTTACCTAGGCCTTTCTACAACCCACCGGGCCCAATCAAGGGTCCTAACCAGCCCTCCGTGACCAACGACATCATCAAAAGTTGATTGGGGCCACGCCCGATCACCCAGTTTGCGGGTTTACCGCCCTTCAACCAAGCCACCCGGGCCAACCCGGGGGCACCCAGACAACAAGTCATGACACGTGGCACCTAGCAATGAGGGCGGGACCTACCCCAGATGCCTCCCTCCAGCCCTCTAAAGTCAAAGGAAGACTCATCTTGGTCAACCACAGGCTTTAGAGGCTCGTCGCTCTCTTATGCGGCCCATACACGTGTGTCAGGAATTTCCCCGAACACCTTGCGGGCACTCATACCCCAGCCGTTCTACAATAAGTCGAGGGCCAACCCGCGGCTCCAGCACTCCAGCCATGTTCTATGACAACCCTCCAGCAAGTCGGGGCCACCCCCGACCCTCAGATACCCGGTGACGAGCCGTTTATCTTCAGCTCCCGAGCAAACCCGGGGCTGCCCGCCAACCCACCTTACAACGCGGCATATGCCACAAAGGTAGGGCCTACACCCCCAAATGCCTTCTCTCGACTCCTGCAAGCTACTACCCTCAGCCCGAGGCCAAATCTAAGGCCCGCCAGTTAGCAACTCGAGCCGTTGGATAACCCGAGGTGTGTCCGGAATTTCCCCGAACACCTTGTGTGCGGCAACTGCGACGCGGTAACAACGAACCCCCACAGGCCGATCCCAGCACCCCGGAGCACCCCGTCCTTCAAAGGACAACTCCAAACAATGTTGAAAGACCCCTGGGCCACCCCCAGTGGCTACGGCTCACCAGGGGGGGAGTTCACCCACCCCAGGGAGGGCGAACTCCCTTGGGGGTCGCACCCTCCTCGCAGCCCGAGGGCCCCACGGCCATTCTCCAGTCCCAGTCTCGTGCAAGGTCGATCGGCGTACCCATGTGTGTGGAAGGATTCAAGAAGACGGATCCCCGGGATCACATGGAGTCACACGAGTCAATCTTCTTGGTCCACGTGCACAAGCAACCAGCTGCCCAGTCCAAGCTCGTATCCTTCATCTTCTGCGGTCACACTGAGTCGATGCGGGGCCAAAACAAGTAAAAAACCAGGTTTTATAGGGTGGGGCCCCTCTCTCTCTGACCCACATAACCCCCCCTGGGGGGGTTTAGGCGGACCAGACTGGATCGGCAGACCAGACTGGACCCTCAGTCTGGTCTGCCTAAACCCCATGGGGGAGGGGTTTAGGCGGACCAGACCCAACCCCAAGGCTGGTCCGCCTAAACGCCAACTGATGAGGACATCAAAGCAAGACCACCAACTTCTTTATTTACATTTATATCCTTGAGTCACTTGTATGGCAATTATAAGCAAATGTGTTAGTCCTTAGGACTTAGTGGGTTTCTTTGCAAAAGGGCCATGTTGGCCCGGCGGGACCCCCACCCTCTCTCCCATTGGGCCACCTAGACTCTCTAGGGCCCATAGGGGTGGTCCATGGTCCAAGGTAGACCAAGCCACCCTTGTTGACTTCCAAGAGGGGGGTGCCCCCTTCTCTTGTCCCATGTGGGATTATTATTTCTCCTACTTCCCCCTTTTTAGTTTTTTATGCTTGTATTAATTTGATCACATGGGAGAAAATTCTCCTATCCCTTATTTGCCCCTCCCTAACCCTAGATCTGACGGTAATTAGGCCTTTTGGTTAGAGTTATAAAACCCATGTATTTCCATATTTTAAAGAATTAATGAGAAGAAAATTGTAATTTTGCACAAGAGCCTTTGGGCGCCCTTATCTCTCCTCCTCCCCTTGCAGCTGGATTGCTGTTAATTCCTAGGGTGGATGCCCTAAAACTTGGTGGATTCCAAGTTGTATCTTCTCCCCTAGGTGTGCAGCTCAGCCACCGCCGCCGCCGCCGCCGCCTCCGTTCGTGTCGCCGTCGAGTCGCCACAACCAAATCTTCAACCTGCTGTCAAGGATTTCGAGATCCAAGACAGAAGCTTAAAGATCAGGTTGGTTCTCCCAATCCAGCCGTCTGATTGACCTAAAAGTTTGAGAGTTTGTTTCCCCCATCGTCCCCTTCCTCCAGTTAAATTTGCACACAGATCAGAGCCCGTTTGCCTCCCTTCCTAGTCAAATATTTCTACCCCTAACAATCTGCCAGTTTGTAGATCTTCGGGATAGTACCATGTTCTCTTATTTTTCCCACCCCCTAAACCACGTCATAAAAATCCCAAAATATTTGTGTGTCATCCTCACATCCCCCTCTTCCACCCATAAAATTACTAGAGTCTAGATCTACCGTTTTCCTTTTGGTCAAAATTCGTTTATAGGCAGATCTCATTCTGTCCTATGTGATCTAGATTCTGAGCCAGAAAAGTTTATGGAGCACATAGTTTTGTATTTTAAATCAGACCGTTGGATGGATGTAAAAACCATGTATGTTTTATATCTTTGAGTCTACTTTCCAACGGCGCTGATCTCGCCTCGATCCGACACCTGATCTGAGCGTGGCGATCGTTTTCGTGGAGACGCGCAAATCTGTTCTGTGAACAGGCCAGCAAGAGCAGTCTAAGGTTAATTCTCCCATAAATCCTCGGCTCCGAACCAGTGACCGCCACTCCCGGGGATCGACCCGCAACCCCCCAGCAGCGTCCCAGCCAGCCGCCGCAGCAAGGAGACGCCCGGACGCCGCCGTCCCAACAGCCGGACCCGCCTGCTGTCCCGTGGGCCCAGCAGAACCGAACCAGACCAGCTACCCGTCTCCGACCCGAAAGCCCTTCCGGCTTGCTGCTCGTCAACTCGAGTTCGCTACTCCGGAGTCCCACTGTAGCCCTTTACCTCCCTGCGTGGAGTGGGCATAAAATTCATTGCTGTAAGTATTGTTTAATTATTGTACCGAGAGTATGAGTCTTGGCCGGGGTCGTCTTCCCCATGCTCGGAGTGTGGAGGTACATTCGCCTCCCTTTTTGTCTCATTTGCTTAGTTCTTATGTGTTCTTTTTATGCTGCTACTTGAGTGTTAGAATAATTAGCCCGTTCATATTAATTTAATCACCGTTGCGAGAGTGAGTGCGTGACTCGTCCCGTGACTCGATCGGAGCACGGAAGAGCCAATTACCCTTGACTCATTGCCGGTTTCTCAACCGCGCACATCCGCACGTCTCCCTCGCTAGGAACGAGTCACGAGTTTGCCTAGAGTCTCAGGATCACATTCAATTGGTATCAAGTCACGTCCCATCCCGCATCAAATTGGTATCAGAGCAGGTTGAGTCTAGGGTAGACGGTCCAAGGTGTCACATTGCATCTCTATATCCGGTATATCGAACGGTGCTCCCGGAACAATAGGTTACGCCTATTGGGAAGGTAGCACACTTGCATGAGTGCGATCTTCGGATCAAACTTCTGCCACGTACCAAATATTGGAGTCTAGGTCGTCCTTCATTTCGCGTTGGTTGGTGCATTCCAACCCCTTGTCCATTGCATGCCCACTCGTAGGGGTACCCAATACTCACCACCGCCACCACCACCACCTATGGCAGATCCCCGAGTCCATCATCCTGATGAGCCAACTATGGCCGACATGTTCCGAACTCTTATGGAAAAGATTGATGGGTTGAGTACACGAGTGGATAAGTTGGATGGGTTGAGTACGCGTGTAGATGGCCTAGGCACACGCTTGGAAGAGAGAATGAAGGCCTTAGAGGATCGGGCTGAAGAGTCGGACCAGTCTTTTCATGGTCTGGTAGGGAGAGTTGCCATCCTAGAGAGAGATCCGGTTGAGGCGCACCCGCACCGACAAATGGTCAACAAGAGCCGATTCAGTAACCTGCTGCTCCAAGGGCTCAAGGGGTAGATGATAGGAGGTGTCGAGTCCCCGAGGTAGAGGACCATGAGTCCGATAATGAGATTGGGGGTGATGGTCGTGACCATCGTGTCCCACGGCGGAATCATGATTTAGATGAGGACGAACGGACCCTCAGGACCGTTCATGCGGACCCTCCCACTTTTGATGGGTCCTTAGATTCGAAAGTCTATTTAGATTGGGAGGCCGGCATGGATTGGTACTTCGATTGGTTTGATATGACGGACCGCTGAAGAGTCCGATTCGCAACCATGAAGCTGATGGGACATGCACAGACCTATTGGAAGAACATAGAGAGCCTGTTGTTTCATCGTCAAGAGCCCCAGGTTGAGACATGGGGTGAGATGAAGGTCAAACTCCGGTAAAAGTACCTTCCTGCCACATACCGTCAGCGACTCATCGATAGGTGGCAGAGTCTCAGCCAGGGAGATCGGTTCATCTCTGAGTACATCGCTGAATTTGATGAGTATTTTCTGCGATGTGGCATCTCGGAGGAGAGCTCCATGCCTATTTCCCGCTTCCGACGTGGTCTGCGGCCACACTACCAGTATGAGCTTTTTCGCCGCAATGCGAAAACGTTGGAAGAGGCGTATCAGGTTGCTCTTGAGTTGGAGCAGTTCGAGGTAGAGTTCGAGCCTGCCCAATGACTGGGACCCTTTCCTCATCGTGGGGTTCAACCTCGTAGCTCGTCGGGCCCACATCAAAGGGCTCCCTTGGTTCGACCCCCGGAGTCCGCCCGTTAGGAGCCACCTAGGCCTCGCCCTCTCCCACCGAGGGACGTTCCACCTCAACACCAACCATCTGCACCCATTGCCCGACCCCCAACACCCACACCTTCTACTCATCGACTGTTGCCTACACCCCCTGTCCGTCGGGAGGATAAGGGCAAGGGGCCACTTATTGGGGAGACTAGTGGGTCACGAAAACAGTGTTATCACTGCCATGGGTTTGGCCACATTGCCAGCCAATGTCCCACCCATACATCACTAGTCATTGGGGACACGAGAGTCGGAGAAGCCTCAACTGCAGGGCTTGTGTCTGTCAACTATGAGGCTAAGCAGGAATTGGCTGACGAGTTCTTTCGTGAGGAGGATGATGTCTAGGGGGATCCTCAGGACCTCCAAGATGCCCAATAGCTAGTGTACTAGTTAAACATGTGGCTGGCCTGGACCACCACTACATTATGTATGAGTTTAGGGTCGTGTGTGAGTCTGTGTTTTGTTATTTGTTCAGTTTGTCAGGAGTCTATACCTATGTTTATCTAGTGCATAGGATATGCATACGTTGAGTCAAGTCGGTATAATGCAAACTTGAGGTGTCAGTCCCTTTCGAGTGTGAGGCAAGTCAGATCTCATGCGTACATTGTGGACTTGCCTGACGAATATGGGATAAGTTCTATCTTCAATGTGTCGGATCTAGTCACCTATAGGGACCCAACGGTGATTCCTAGTGAGTCATTGAGCCGTCTCCTTCCTTTGAGAGTGACCCCACCTTGGAGTGTCCACCACTAGCCTCATTCCCACAGCAGCGTGAGCATATAGAACATATACGGGATTAGCAGGTGACGATTACTAGGACTAGAGCGTACCCGCGCTACCTGGTACGGTGACGGATCCGCAAGAGCCACGTGAACATCCGTACCCCTTACTCGACGGGGTCGAGTTTCTCCCACCCGGAGAGAATTGATGGGGACATCAAAGCAAGACCACTAACTTTTTTATTTACATTTATAACCTTGAGTCAATTGTATGGCAATTATAAGCCAATGTGTTAGTCCTTAGGACTTAGTGGGTTTCTTTGCAAAAGGGCCATGTTGGCTCGACGGCACCCCCACCCTCTCTCCCAATTGGCCACCTAGACTCTCTAGGGCCCATAGGGGTGGTCCATTGTGAGGCCCGTGCCTTAGCGGATCTTTAGTGGTTCGAACCTAGAATCCATTCTGGAATTTTCGGCTATTTTCCTGGATTTTTAGGAATTTTTCTGGTATTTTTTAGGATTTAATGGGAATTGTTAATAGGGAAAATAAGGTTTATATATATATATTAACCCTTTTTTTCTTTCTTTTCCCATTTTCTCCACTCCTCTCTCTCCCCCCTCGTCGATTTCACCCTCACGCTCTCTCTCTCCTTCCGATCGCCCCTCCCTCCTTCCTTGGGAAATCGGGCGAAATGACGGCGGTTCGAGGCGTGGAGCACGCCGTTGGAATCCTCGTGTCGAGTGGAGCGCGTTGACGCCCTCCACGACGTGATTCGCGGCCCGTGGGTGCGAAATGAGGTGTGGAGGCTCGGTGAACCCTCTTTGGTGCATGCGGCTTAATCGGCCGTTTCGGCTCGAACGAGGTAGGGGGATGGAATCCTGAGCTCGCTAGGAGCCTTCCCTATAACATGTTTTCTTAGCTAAACCCCTATGGCATGCATAATGGCTATTTTTCATTTTTGGGGTTTAAGCTTCGTTCTTCATGTTTAATCCATTGTGAGTGTTGCATGTGGACGTTTTAGTGGTATATCGTTGTTGTGGATGTGTGGTTTGGCAGGAAACAGGTTTTTTCGTCATTACCCGGTGATTCCGGTCGCCCGGGAGGGAACCCATTTTTAAATATAACCCGTCCGTAACCCAGACGGTGTGACGGTCCTACCAGGAACCGTCACACCCGTAACGGTCCATAGGGGACGCGTTACAGTCTTGTGACGGACCCAAGGGGGTGCGTCACAGGGAGTGTAATGGCCTAGCCCTAAGACGTTACATTTCGTTTGCCTACCGTTGACCTGGTTTGGCGGTTGGCCTAACGGCCTGTCGGGCGGCCGTCAGGGCGCTGTAACGCGCCTCCGGGTGCGCGTTACGTCCTGCTAGGGCGTTAAAATCTGTGGGTTTTGTTTTACGTCGGCTGGCTCTAACGGCCAGGGGCGGGTGCATCACAGTTGATGTAATGCACCGACCCTCGACCGTCACACTCTGTGGCGCGGTGGCAGTGGACCGTCACAGTCCTGCTAGTTTCTAAAGGCCGCCTGTTCATTCTTTAATGCTTTCCACACTAATTCTACGCCATGTTCAAGTTATTTTATGAAATAATGGCATGTTTTTAGACCCCAATAGAGTAGCTTTTCTTTCCTTGCGATGGAGCCACTATGGTAGCCCTAAGGCCTTTGAGTTGCCGACCCGCCTGGGGATGGTGGAGGGGTGTTCCCGTCACACGGTTTGTAAGCTAGTTCCGTGGGCTCCCGGCCAGCGGTTGCATCCTGCCGAGGGAGAAAACTAGCTAGAGGGCCTGGCTCAGGCGAGAGTCGATGTGTGCACACGTGGTCGGAGGCTTTGGACTGACACTGACGAGTGTCACTCTGACTAGTCACTTGGTTTGGTACTGTTTACGCGCTCAGCTTGTCGTGTTACAGACTGCGAGTGCTTGAGACGCAATGTAAGTCGTCAGTGGATGCATCTGGTTTCTATTCCCTGTGGTTGTCCTGTTCCCTGTGGCTTGGTTAGTTGAGGCATGTTCTATTGGTAGATTTAGTTTTTGTCGTTTAGATTTATATGTTACTGGCATGTATTATCTGTTATACCTGTTCAGTTAGGTTTACAGCTTTCAGCTTTCAGTTTTAATCATGCCATTGCCTGTTCATTTATTTAAATGCATGCTCTAATTGCTTTAATTTTGCATGATTGCGTGTTTAGCACGAGGTAGGGATCCGCGTGACCCTACTGAGTCTGGCTGTGACTCACCCTTCTCCTTTCAGGTGAGCCGCGCCCGTCGTCTCCCGGTGTTTCCCGTGTGCTCGGAGACCGTTCTTAGCTGCCAGCAGTAGACGTGTTGCCTTTTTGGCTTTCTGGTGTACTTTTGCCGGGGTATGCCCCGTGTAGTTGTACTTTTGGACTAGCACTCTTGTGCCTCTGGACTAGTTTATATATTTAGCACTCTGTTTATTTTGAAATTGCTTCCGCTCTTTTGCTAAATTTTATTGCTTAAATCTATTATGCGCGCTTGTGATTGCGATTCATTATACATCCCCTCGACAAACTTCACTAACCCTTCATGGGCCTCATCAGCCTCTTGGGTGGCTTCCCCAGTTCCTGGTATCGGTGTATCGATGTTATCGGTATATCGGTATCCGGAGCTCTGGGTCGTCACATCCATGGTCCAAGGTAGACCAAGCCACCCTAGTTGACTTCCAAGAGGGGGGCGCCCCCTTCTCTTGTCCCATGTGGGATTATTATATCCCCTATTTCCCCCTTTTTAGTTTTTTATGTTTGTATTAATTTGACCACATGGGAGAAAATTCTTTTATCCCTTATTTGTCCCTCCCTAACCCTAGATCTGAGGGTAATTAGGTCTTTTGGTTAGAGTTATAAAACCCATGCATTTCCATATTTTAAAGAATTAATGAGAAGAAAATTACAATTTTGCAGAAGAGCCTTTGGGCGCCCCTATCTCTCCTCCTCCCCTTGCAGCTGGATTGCTGTGAATTCCTAGGGTGGATGCTCTAAAACTCGGTGGATTCTAAGGTGTATCTTCTCCCCTGGGTGTGCAGCTTAGCCACCACCGACGCCGCCTCCGTTCGTGCCGCCGTCGAGTCTCCATAATCGAATCTTCAACATGCTGTCTGGGATTTCGAGATCTAGGACAGAAGCTTAAAGATCAGGTTGGTTCTCCCAATCCAGCCATCTGATTGACCTCAAATTTTGAGGGTTTGTTTCCCCTATCGTCCCCTTCCTCCAGTTAAATTTTCACCCAGATCAGATCCCGTTTGCCCCCTTCCCAATCAAATCTTTCCACCCCTAGTAATCTGCCAGGTTACAGATCTACGGGATAGTACCTTGTTCTTTTATTTTTCCCACCCCCTAAACCACGTCATAAAAATCCCAAAATATTATTGTGCCATCCTCACATCCCCCTCTTCCACCCATAAAATTACCAGTCTAGATCCACCATTTTCCTTTTGGTCAAAATTCATTTTTAGGCAGATCTCATTCTGTCCTGTGTGATCTGGATTCCGAGCCAGAAAAGTTTGTTGAGGTTCTATGGACGGATTCAGAGGGGGGGTGAATGAATCCCCTTCAAAAATTCTTGCCAATTTAAAAGATTAAGCTACAAACAGTAAGCTATGCGAAATTAAAGACTGATTAGCTTAACTGAATGTGAGCTATAATGAAACATGGACAAGACAGATGATAGCTGACTCAAGGTTATGATGAGGCACACAGTCAAATAGATGGTCAGCGAAAGCAATGTGCTACTCAGCAACTTCAAACGGTTTGCAGGAGTAGATTACGCACACTAAGAAATCTTAAAGCACTCAGACAGAACAATCAATTGAAACGCACCTAGGCATTCATCTAGCAAAAATCAGATAAGAAATTAAACCACGATAGACAGGAGATTTTTAGGTGGTTCGGTCCTACAGACCTACATCCACCCCACACTATAAGATTTCTGTTAACAGAATTAAGATTCTATTTACCAAAGCCAGGTTGTTCATTATAACCTGCCAGCCAACATGTTGCAGCCCTATGATGATACTTTCCACATTCAAAGCACACAATGTGCTTTCTTCTAGAATCAAAATCATTTTTATCAAAAATATTTTTGTTAACATGGAAATTAACAAATCCAGAATGAACTTTCTTTCCTTGATTATGCCAACATTGAGCAGCAATGTGGCCCAATTTTTCGCAATGAAAATATTGAATGTTCTTCTTATGATTTGTATGATTTTTAGCATGAACATTCATATCATGCAATTTTCTAGCATTGAGGTCATCATGTTCCATTAATTTACATTCATGTATGAGATGACCTACTTTATGACAATAAAAGCATTTAATTCTCTTATTTTGAACATGAGAAAGTTTCTTCATATTAGAATTCCTAGCATGAATTCTATCAAATTTCAATTCATCCTTCTTCATGATAAAACACTCATCCATCTCATGACCAAATTTTTCACAATAAAAATATTTAACATTCTTTCTTTTAACAGAGAACATCTTGGCCTGAGATTTTTCAGCATGCAATTTATTTTTCTTTTTTTTAAAATTTTTATTCTATTTTGAGTTTTAACTGCAGCAGATTTCTTTGGAGATGTCCTAGAGGTTCCAGCTACATTAGTGCTTCGGACAAATGTGGTGTAAAACTGGTTCCTCATGACCCTTTTTGTTTCAGAAAAGTTGTTGGTCTCCTCACTTTGATTACTCACTTCATCTTTCAAGGAGGTTTTTGACTTCTCTTTACCTTTTAGAGTTTTTGATAGAGAGTTTTTTAGATCACAAATTTCATTTTCTAGAGAAGCAATCTGAATCTCATAACTGGCAATCTCTTGTTCACTGCAAATAACGCATTCACTTAGCACTTGGTTAGCGATTTTATATTTCTCAATGTCTTATTCCAGATTGCTCAGTTGTTTAGATTCTACATTACAGATAGTTTTTCCTTTTTCCAAGGCAAGCAGTCTTTCAGACATGGCAGAGTTCAACAGTTTCAGTCCTTCATTTTCTTTTATCAATTGCTCATTCTGAACTAGTTCATTAATAAGGACATGATCACTTTCTAATGATTTTAGCTTATTTTCTAGCTCAGAATTCTTAACAGCAAGTTCATTATTATCAGATTTCAGTTCACTCAGTTTTAAATTAACATGATCAAGCTCTTTTATCAATTTCTCATTATCCACAGAATTTAAAGTCTGATGATTATCAGATGAGTTCAATTTATCCTCCAATTCAGAAATCTTTGAATACAATTCATCATTCTCATTTTTTATTGTAATCATATGTTCTTTTTGCTTGTGAATATCAGCCAAACATGTATCATATGACTGTCTCAGTTTTGGACAGATTTCACAAGTTAGGTCAGATTTATCTTGATTAATCTTTTTCTTCAGCATTTTATTCTTAGATTTCAATTTCCTAGATATCTCTAGCAGTTCTTCATACATCACTACCAGTTCATCAAATGAGATATCTTCTGATCCGGAGCTTACCTGAGATGACGTTTCATCCTGTTTATCACTCCGGTTGGCCATCAGGCATTGTTCTTCTTGTTCCACATGTGTTACAGTCACTCTATCAAATATTTCCTTTCCAGAAGTACACCTGAGAACACAAGGAAATATGTCAGTGTTAACTGCAGCTTTCAATATATTAAGAATCATATTATTTTCACTATCCTTCAATCTATCCTCATTAGACCACTTGGTCTGATCATGAGACAGTTTATGTGGGACTTTTGTTGCAAGATTCCATAGATTGGAATTGATGGAATCCACATAAACGCATAGGCCTCCTAGCCAATCCTCGAAATTATATCCATCAAAAATAGGAGGATGAGCCATTAAAACAGATTACAAGCAATTCAAAGCAATTAACTAAGACCGTTAAATCGCAGCCAAAAATAGCACCAAACGCTGGCAGGATCCTCTGCAGATCGTTGGATCTGATGAACCAGAGTCCGCTCTGATACCAATTGTTGAGGTGCTATGGACGGATTCAGAGGGGGGGTGAATGAATCCCCTTCGAAAATTCTTGCCAATTTAAAAGATTAAGCTACAAATAGTAAGCTATGCGAAATTAAAGACTGATTAGCTTAACTGAATGTGAGCTATAATGAAACATGGACAAGACAGATGATAGCTGACTCATGGTTATGATTAGGCACACAGTCAAATAGATGGTCAGCGAAAGCAATGTGCTACTCAACAACTTCAAATAGTTTGCAGGAGTAGATTACGCACACTAAGAAATCTTAAAGCACTCAGACAGAACAGTCAATTGAAACGCACCTAGGCACTCATCTAGCAAAAATCAGATAAGAAATCAAACCACGGTAGACAGGAGGTTTTTAGGTGGTTCGATCCTCCAGACCTACATCCACCCCACACTCTAACCAGAGTGTGGATTCTGCTGCCAAACAACTTGAACGGCTGGGCCTCACAGCTTGCCTACAATCCGCTGGGCTTTACAGCTTGCCATCCACTGGGCATTACAGCTTCGCCGACCGGTGACTAACAGCTTGACTGCTGGGCCTTACAGCTTAGCTTCCGCTGATACACAGCTTAGAAATGGAAATAACAAATAAAATATGATGATGAAATCAACACCAGAAAGCTGACACTAAAACCAAAACTAACAAGCTCACGCAGGAGCACTGTGTCTTGGATTTGATCCAAAGAACACATAACAGAAAGATCCTTAGATCTATACTTCTGAATGCTTCTTGCTCACGAGCTCTTCAAACTAGCACCTGTGCTTCTATCTCCCTCTCTCTCTCTTTCTCTTTCTCTTTTTTGCTAGCTCTCTGCCACTCTCTCAATCTCCCTTTTCTACTCTTCTCTGCTGCTCTCTTCTCTCTTCTCTTCTCTCGATCTCAACATCACCCTCTTCTTCTTTCAACTCTCTGCAGCTCCCTTTTTCTTCTCTCTTCTCTTTTTCTTTTAGAATCTCCTCTTCTACTACTCTCTTCTTTCTTCTTTCCCCTTTTGCTCACTTCTTTGATCGCATACGAGGCCTTTATATAAGGCATCGGGCAGGATCCCACGAGCTCATGCCTTGGGCATGAGTGAAGCTCATTCCCGCCTTTTTCAGAGAGGACACTCGTCAGGTGTAGAGGGAATCTTAATCCACGTGGCAGAAGATGCTTCCTTAAGATTGTAGACACGCCATTCTTGACGTCTCATGAGAAAGTCTCATATTACTATACGACGCCCCGCGATGGCCTACGCATTTCGAATCGCTCGAGTGCTTCCTTTTCCTGAGTCTTCTTCCGCCTTTTTCGGCATCCGGAATCATCTCGTCACGGCATTCGGACGGCATCAACACCAGTCAGACGCATCAAGAGGTTCCGGAATCAAGAAGGGGGTCTGCCGGGCGGCCGCCGACGCCTGATTTGAGGACCCGGGTGGGTCTTAATAGGGGCGTCCACGCCCCTGGACGCCCCCATTATTTTAATTTGTTTTATTCTTTTCTCAGGGCCCAAAACCAAATATAAAAATATAAAAAGTATATATATTTATGGAGGCGTCCAGGACCCTGGACGCCTCCATAAAAACAAAAATAAAAAATAATAATAATAAGTGTAAAATGCCAGTTGGCATACAAAAACAAATAAAATAAATAAAAAAAATACATATTAATGGAGGCATCCACGCCGCTGGACGCCTCCATAAAAACAAATAAAAAATATAAAATGCCAGCCCTAGCATAAAAAGACAAAGAAACAATAAAAAATAATAAACTTTCGGAGGCGTCCAGGGCCCTGGACGCCTCCATCAACTCACTCACGGGCGCCGGCCACCGAACGACGGTTTGGCGTGTGTGAAAAAAGCCAAATTTAGAGACGTCCAGGTGACTGGACGCGCCCATTTCTGAATCACGAGGCGCCGCTCACAAAACCACGCGTTGTGCCAAACCGCGTGCGGCCGTCGTCGGTTTTCGGTGGACCTGTTAGAGGCGTCCGGGACCCTGGACGCCCCCATAAAAGTATTCTAAAAAAAATCAATAGAAATAGAATAAAATATTATTTCAGCCCTGATGGAGGTGTCCAGGGTCCTGGACGCCTCCACCTTCCGGAGCTCTATAAATAGAGGCCCACCCCCTCAGTTCTGGAAGAGCGAAGCAGTGATCCGATAGGCTGCCGGAGCCCAGAGGCTACGGAGTCATTTTTCTAACCCGTGGGGTCTTTTGTAGGTGGAGGTTCTGCCGGCTTCTCAGGTGCCTACGCTCGCGAGAGGAAGGTCGTCTTCATCCACCGCGCTTCCCCGTCGTCCCCACGCTGCCGGAGCTCCGCCGGATTTCACCCTCGGCTCATCCAATAAGCTTTTTCTTCCCCTTTTTCTCCATAGTTCTTTACATTCATCATATTGCATCCTCTATCCCCCTTCACAAGGGCGCCTCTTCTCTTATACTTCTTGCATCCATCATCTCATTTTCCTCCTACTCGAGTCCGAGAGGGGTTTAAAAGATAACACCAACCAGGTGTGTGTCTTGCCATCATTTCGTTATTTTTACCGCGAGGATTTGAATACTACACCTCCATCTTTCTAATCCACTTGTCATTTATTTGTCGTTGTTTTGCAAGGGTACCCGAGGAAAGCCCTCTCCGTCGGCCGGTCGGAAGGAGAGGAAGAAGCAACCCGCCATGTCCCGCTCTCGAGGTAGGCGCGATCACTTTCTTATTTTGGGGTCTTTCGGCCCCTGGCGATCACATCTTTTCATCGAGGCCGCGGCGAGTCACTTCCCCAATGGCCGTTTAAATTTTCGTTTCCTATATTCTCTTTATATTTTGTTAAATTCTGCTTATATCATCGAGGCCGCGGCGAGTCACTTCCCCAATGGCCGTTTAAATTTTCGTTCCTATATTCTTTCTATATTATATTATATTTTGCTCATATCATCGAGGCCGCGGCGAGTCACTTCCCCAATGGCCGTTTAAATTTCCGTTCTTATATTCTCTCTATAATCTGTTATATTCTGCTCATATCATCGAGGCCGCGGCGAGTCACTTCCCCAATGGCCGTTTAAATCTCTGTTCTTATATTCTCTTTTATATTCTGCTATATTCTGCTCATATTCTCGAGGCCGCGGCGAGTCACTTCCCCAATAGCCGTTTCAATTCTTGTTATTTAATTTCTGCACCATTCCCGTCCACCTGAGGCCGCGGCGAGTCACTTTCCGCTATGGCCGTTTGAACCTCATATCTTGCTATATTATACTTGTCCCGCTCGCCCCACCGGAGCAATCTCCCGTGGTGGCCCCTTCTCTCTTCTCTATCATTTCTGTGTTGCAGCAAAACAAGCAAACAAACAAAAAAAGAGGAGCCCGCGCGCTCTCCGCATCCTCTTCCTCGCACCATCGAACTCCGAACCGCGTGACGTCGCTCACAGATTGGCGATCACGGTGGGACGTCTACTGCTTCCTCTCGGCTACCCTTGCAAGTTCGGCACCACCCGTGCCTCTCCACCTCGGCGCCCACGCGCGCCCCCGTTGTGCTCACGGCAGCACCATCAGTTCTGATTGGTTCTTTGTTTATTACATGTTTGTTATTTCTGTTGTTTTCCCACTCCATATATCTGTCAGCATTCCATTGCATACATCCATTCCTCTTTTCTATCCTTTTTTTTTCATTTTTTTTGAGGATCACCCTTTCCCGGTGAAGGAAGGACTCTCCGTTTGGGAATTCCTCTCAACGGACTAGAATCTCCTACACTGGGACCTCCGTAAGTCCCCGACATCGAAGAATCTCCTCTTCGTTCACTGGGCTGGTTGTACCATTGAAGTTCCCCAAAGTTAGTCATTTCATTCGTGGTGAGACGAGAGACCCTAGCTGACACGGCGGTGAAACAAAAATAAACTAGGGTCCCTATCTTGTGTGAACTTCGGATCTCGCTAAAAACACACAAAAAAAATCATCAAAATCAAAACAAAAAAAAAGGGCGTAAAGGCATCCACTTGTTTGATAATCTCTGCTACCTACTTGCTAGTGTATGTTTTTGCGTTCTGGGAGAACTGTGAGCATGTCTCACGAGTCTTCTCAGGAGAACCACCCTAGCCGTGGTTTGACAGCCGACCCGCGAGTCCATGCTATGGACTCGGGTCCTTCTCATGACCCCTCGCATGAGGTGCAGGTTATTGCCGGGGACACGTCCCCGCCACAGGATATCACTTCCTTACTGGGCGTCCTCGCCAACACGGAGCTTACCTCTGAATAGCTCCGGGCCTTCCAGGCCATTCTAATGGGGAAATCTGTTTCCCCCACGCCCCAGGAGTCAACTCCGGCTATCGCACCTCTCCACGAGTCCGTGCAGGCCATTCCATCTCCTTCATTGGCGCAAGCCATCCAGTCTCCCTCGCTTCAAGGACAAGCGAGCCAACAACCTCCCTCATTCCAATTCCCGTCACAATCTCAAACTCCCGGTGTTCCTCACACACCGTTTCAGCCAGGGCCAACTGTCGGTGGTCCGACAGTTCCCTCTCATTCCGGGTTTCCCCCTCAAGTCTCCGGGAGATAGTTTCTCCCCCAATGGCAAGTGCCACCTTCACCCCCAGAGGAGCTCGCCCAATCGCTCCTCAATAGGTTCAATCGCATGGACGAGCAGTTTCAAAATCTGAGAAGAATGGTGGACGTGAAAGCCACCCCGGAGGTTGCTTTGCCAATCCTCCCCGTCATTCATCTCCCTCCCTCCGAAATGCCCACGTACCGCAGATACAATGGTACCGGCAACCCCTTCATTCACCTCAAGGACTTCATGTATGAGTCCTCCTATTGGCAAAACGATCAGAGGTCCCTGGCATACCTCTTTCGGAGATCATTGGATGGTCCCGCGCTTGAGTGGTTCTATTCTCTGGAGCCCCGCGAGGCCGAGAATTTTGAAATAGTGCAGAGAAGGTTCTTGTAGAAATATAGGGATAGGGTCGGTCCCTCACTCTCCATTACCGACCTAGTGGCCGAAAAGATGAAACCCGACGAGGATTTTGTCCGATATGCTGATAGATGGAGGTCTCTGGGGGAAAGAATAAGGGATACCCTCTCCGAGCCCGAACAAGTGAAAATGATTGTGTCTAATGCAACCCCGCAGTTCAGACACGTCCTCGCCATGAATAAACTTACTACAATGGAGGAACTCTATGAAAGGGCCCGATACATCCAAACCCAGCTAAAAGACTCCCCCATCATGAACATGTTTGAGTCGCCGAAGCCCAAAGTGGTCAGAAAGACAGGCGCCGGTGTCCCGGGCGGAGCCACAGAAGGGGTCGTGACAAATGAGCAAGTCAGTGCGGTCAACAATGCCAACTATGCAGTCAACCCAAGGCCTCCACAAATGCCCCGACTACCCCTTCAACCAGGTCCTTTCCCTCTCCGTCCTCCACCCCAAAATAATCCACCCCAGGATAATATGCCTCCATTACGCCAACCCCAACAACAACAACCACAACCTCAGCAACAACAACCACCGCTTCAGTACAACCAAGTTCCACCCCCGGGGAACTATGGTCCCCAACAGCAACAAAGGAGGCCGCTCGGTCCTAAGAGAGCCTACTATCCACCATTGCCAGAAACCTTAGCAGATATTTTTAATGTCCTCATGGCATCAAACCAACTCACCCTACCCAGAGAAAGGCCCGCCTGGCCCCCCAATGTTGATACCTCCAAATACTGCGTCTACCACAGGCAGCCGGGACACACAGTGGATTACTGCTTCCATTTCAAAGATTACATCCATGATATGAATGATGAACATCAAATAGATTGGGATGAGATGAGACGGTACGTCGCGGCTCTCAAGGCTAGGAGACCTCCTCAGAGGCCACAGCAGCAGTTACAACAGCAGCAGCAGCAGCAACCACCACAACAACAACAGCCTCAGCAGGCCCCACAACAACAGCCCGACATGGGCATAATCCAGAATCCACTACCAGAGCACCAACAGCCCAATCATCAGGTTAACCCCATCTCCTCCTTCCCGGAAGTCGGGAGAGAGCAGGTGTGGCACCAGGAAAGTACCTCCATCCTTTATACCTCCAACCCTATCGTCATGCAACCCCCTCACCTTGCCCGGGTAGCACCTCTCTCTCATCAACCCGCATCGGTATCGCCTTCACCATTTCCACTACCATTACGCCCTCTCATCCGCACCCCGACCTCCTATCAACCGACACTCTCTACTACGCCTTCACACCCTCTCACCTTCTCCCACTCCCCCACTTTACCATCCACCTCTACCACATTTACCCCTACGCCTTCTAAACCCCTTATCATCCGTCCACCATACATAACCCCGTCTTTCTCCACCACATCACCACTAATGCCTTCAAAACCACTCATCACCCACCATCCGCCTCAAAACCTTTACCCGTTTCAAACCTTACCTCCACCTCCACCTTCCAAACCCCTTATCCTTCATAATCCGCGCGATATCCCCTCTACCTCCTCCATGCCTCCACCTAACAAACCCCTCATCAGAATCCCTGCTCCCGTCATCACCCCTGCTTCATCAACCATTCCTCCACTACTACCCCTCAAACCCCTGTTAAAACCCACTGCTACCCCCACAGAGGTACAAAAGCCGCAGGCAATGGTGCTCCGGAGTGGAAGGATTTTCCACAGGGTTTTCCCCCACAACAGTCAGAATCCCGAGCAATCTCAGCCAGAGAAGGATGATGCAGAACAACCAGAAAGAGCTATCCCTGGAACACAGTATGATCTACTGAAACACTTGGACAAGACGCCTGCCCGGATCTCCATCCTAGAGCTACTTCAAAGATCCACATCCCACCAGGCGGCCTTGATGGAATATCTTCAAAAGGTCATGGTTAATGAAGACCTCCCCGTGGAGAAGATTTCGACCGTCCTAACCCCAATAGACACACAACCGGCCATCATGTTCCACAACTACGAGCTCGCTCCCAAGGAATCTCGGAAATATGCATTGTGCATTTCAATAAAAATTAATGGGGTATCCATAAACCCGTGTCTTGTCGACACGGGTGCGTCCATAAATGTGATCTCCATGAGCACTCTTCAGTTGTGTGGGGTTGACGAGGAACAAATAAGACCTTCCTCGATCACGGTCACGGCCTATGACAATAGCAAAAGGCTGCCGCAGGGGATGATTATTCTGAAGGCAGAACTAGGCCCCATGGCAATTCCCACGGAATTCCATGTCCTCGACATGGACCCCACATTCAAGGCCATACTGGGTCGTCCTTACATTAAAGCCATGGACGCTGTGCCTTCCACCAACCATCAGTGCCTGAAGTTTCCTTACAATGGGAGAATTATTAAAGTGGTCAGTACACCTGTCCTTCACACAGTGGATGCTATCAACACCTCTCTGCCCTCTGTTTGGCCGTCTCATCGGCCCATATTGTCACTGCTAGACGTGCGTGATCCATCTCGCATGCCACTAGCACCAAAAGAGCCGGTCAGGGCAACCACAACATCGTGTCTCCCTTTTCACTCCAAAGGTTGGGAGATTATGAGGAACATCGGCTATCAACAAGGAAAAGGGCTGGGCGCACAGTTACAGGGAATGCTCAAACCGCCAAAGGAAATTAGGCCGAACCGCAGGTTTGGCCTAGGCTTCAAAGGACCATTCAAGGCGGATTGGAAGCCCCTCACGTGGACTCTATCAAACCACTTCAACAGAGGACCCGTTGTTCAGATGGGAGATCACCCACGAGAAGCATATGGGGAATCACATGCTGTATATTTTGCTGAAAAATGTCCGAGGATCACCAAAAGAGGCAAGATCAAAGATCCGGAATGCGAGTGGGACAAATGGTTCGATATATGGGACATTTCCGTTGCACTGGAAAGGATGTTCTCATCTCCACAGCTTGAAAGACCACCATTGATCTCCGAAATACCAGAGAATATTACCACTCTTGCCAAGGTTCCAAACTATCCTCGTCCTCGCCAGAAGGACTCTGTCATCAACGGATCTTCATCCGTCCTCAACATTGCCGTCGACGGCTCATTAGCCGCCATCCTCTCCATCCACTCGTCTCAGCCTTTGCTGATATCTTCTTCCTGGGCCAGACAATTGTCTGATGATCTTCCCAGGTCCCCTTCTTTGCTTACATACCTACGCGGGCTTTTCGACCCGCGCCAGGTCTTCAACCATGATCTGCTCTACGAGCCCCACAATCCTCTAGCCATAACCACTTTCCTCTCTCCTCCAATCTCTTTTCACTGCTTTGTCATTAAAAATGAAAACGAAAAAAAAACGTCAATTTTCAAACTCTCCAACAACACATCTTCGTTGAGGAAACCTCCTACATCTCCCACGGGTGCGTACCGCCTTGCGGACCACCCGTCCAAGGTCCGATGAGCGACCTTTTCTACCCCTCCTCTGAGGGGTCTTCTCCTGTACATTCTACACCATCCTCCTCATCTTCCTCTTCGTCTGTAAATATTGTCAGTCAATCTAGGAATGATAGGCCAAGGGTAGTACCTAGGAAGAAATCCAAGGGTAGGCAGATCCCTCGTCGATTCCTTCTGGATTTGGCCGCCAGGTGTCAGGCCCTTCTTGCCATCCCCCAGTTGTTAGAAAATCCCATCCAGCTACCCGAAATAGAATGCGAGGGCGACTGTGCATCTGATGAAGGGTATGGAGTCTACGAGATCACGAATGAAGAATGCCCCACTGAAGATGAGGGTGAGGAATATGAGGATGCGGCGGGCGCATACGCTAGCGGAATGAGGAGATTCGACGAGCCGTCAACCGCCGTAGAAGAATCCACCAAAGAAGTCAACTTGGGGACTGAGGAAGACCCTAGGATCATCCTCATAAGTGACAACCTACCACCCTCTGAAGAAGAGGCATTAATTGAGGTCCTCAAGGAATATAAGGACACGTTTGCATGGAGCTACGAGGATATGCCGGGTTTGGATTCAACCTTGGTCGAACACCGTTTAACCCTAAAACCAGGGTCCATCTCGGTAAAACAAAGGTTAAGGCGTTTCCACCCTCAGATGGCTTTGAAAATGAAAGAAGAGGTCGATAAGCTCCACAAAGCCAGGTTCATTAGAGTCGTTCTTTATCCTCAATGCGTGGCGAACATTGTCCCGGTCATGAAGAAAGATGGGAAAGTCAGGATTTGCATCGACTTCCGGGACCTTAACCGCGCGTGTCCAAAGGATGATTTTCCCTTACCTCACATTGATGTGTTAATTGATAACACGGCAGGTTTTGAAACCCTCTCTTTCATGGATGGATTTTCAGGATACAATCAAATTCGTTTGGCAGAAGAGGATCAGGAAAAGACGTCATTCACTACCCCTTGGGGAACATATTGTTACGTGGTCATGCCGTTTGGGTTAAAGAATGCTGGAGCTACTTACCAAAGAGCAATGATGGCCATATTTCATGACATGATGCACATATATCTGGAAGTGTATGTGGATGACTTATTGGTGAAATCAAGGACCAGGATGGAACATCCAGAAGTTTTGGCTAAGGTCTTGCAAAGGTCAAGAGAATTCCAATTGAAAATGAACCCGAAAAAATGTGTGTTTGGTGTGTCGTCAGGTAAATTGCTGGGGTTCATTGTGAGTAAAAGAGGGATCGAGATAGATCCCGACAAAGCCAAGGCTATCAGGGATATGCCGCCTCCCAAGAATTTGAGGGAAGTCCGAGGTTTAATCGGCAGGCTGCAGTTTATTCGTCGGTTTGTGTCTCAACATTCACAAAGGTGTAGACCTCTCTACGAGTTGACCAAGCCAGGAGTAGAATTCCACTGGAATTCTAAATGTCAGAAAGCTTTTGAAGGTTTGAAGGAATATCTGGCTAGTCCACCCGTTCTCATTCCACCTAAACCAGAAAAACCTCTGATCCTTTACATCTCAGTCTTGGATGACTCCGTGGGAGCCGTCCTCGCACAAGCTGATGAAGAAGGCAAGGAACGGGCAACCTATTACTTGTCCAAACTTCTCAATCCCTGTGAGCAGAAGTACACCGGCATGGAGAAAACCTGCGCTGCCCTCGTTTGGGTAGTGCAGAAATTGAAGCACTACTTCTTGGCTCACGAAGTCCACTTGATTGCTCGAATGAATCCTATCAAATTCCTTCTGGAGAAAGCCGTCCTTACGGATAGGCTAGCACGCTGGCAAAGTTTTCTCTCTCAGTTCGACATCACCTACATCCAGCGAAAGGCGATTAAAGGTTATGCCATAGCCGAGCATCTCGCTCACCATCCTCTTCCCAAGTTCGATCCCGTCCAATCAGAGTTTCCAGATGAGGAACTAATGTCCATCAACCAATCAGATGAGCCAATGTGGACGCTATATTTTGATGGAGCTCTGAATTCTCAAGGGAGAGGAATCGGCATCGCCCTCCTGTCGCCGGAAGGCCTCACATTCCCATTGGCATACCAGCTCAAATTTCCAGTCACCAACAATATAGCCGAATATGAAGCTCTTCTAGCTGGCCTAGGACTCGCTCATTCTTTTCGTATCACTGAGTTGCGAGTCGTAGGTGATAGTCAACTCATCCTTCGCCAGGTACTCACTAAGTATCGCACTCGCGATCCCAAACTCAAGCCATACCAAGAACTCACTGCTGCCTTTGCCAAACTGTTCACAAAACTGATCTTTGTTCATATCCCTCGTCATCAGAATATTCTCGCCGATGCCCTCGCCTCATTGGCATCATCCATAAGGTTCCCTCTAGGAAGATGGTTTAAGTCCATTTCCATCTACAAACTTCACGCCCCTGCAGTCGATGATGCTTCCTACGTAAACATCAAAGACAGGATAGCAAGGAAGATCCTGCAGGAAGATATCCTTGAGAAGAGGGAGATCATGTTGGCAGAGGCCGAAGAAGAACTGGCTGATGAAGAGAAACCATGGTTCTATGAAATTGTCAAATATTGCCAAGATCAGTCTTATCCTGAAGGGGCCACCACAGAGGACAAGAAAGCCATAAGAAGGGTGGCTCAGAAATATACATTGGTTGGAGGTCTACTCTATAGAGGAGCCTTACTGGTATTCTGTTAAGATGTCTTGATGACGATGAGGTTTGGAAATGTGTAGAAGAGACGCACTCGGGTGTGTGCGGTGGCCACGTGAATAGTCAGATGCTCGCCAAGAAGATCATTCGTCAAGGCTTTTATTGGCCCACCATGGAAGAGATTGTGCTGTCTACGTCCGTAGGTGTGTCAAGTGTCAACTTCACGCCGATAAAATCCATTCACCATCTTCCTCACTTCATCCAATATCCTCCCCATGGCCTTTCTCCATGTGGGCATTCGACATCATTGGTCCCCTAGGTGATCCCAATTCCCTCACCAAGCAGAAATCTTCATCCTTACTGCAACGGAATACTTCACCAAATGGGCCGAAGCCGAAGCTTACACGGAAATCAAGGCATCAACAGTCTGCAAGTTCATCATGAAGAACATCCTCGCCAGATTCGGCGTCCCAAGCACGATCGTCACCGACAATGGGCCACAATTCATTTCTCAGGACCTACAGGACCTCTGCAAAAGGTACGCAATTGCATTGCATCATTCATCGCCTTATTACCCACAAGGTAACGGTCAAGCGGAGGCCACCAATAAAACATTGCTCAAAATCATCAAAAAAACCTGCGAGTCTAGTAAGTTTTCAGACTGGCCAGAAAAGCTTATCGAAGCCCTATGGGCCTATCGCACCTCAATCCGTACCCCCACCGGGCAGACTCCATTTGCCCTCACTTATGGTATGGAAGCGGTAGTCCCGTACGAGACTCTGATCCCTTCTCTCAGGGTACAATTGGATGAGGAATTTCCCCTCGACGATCGTCGTAATTCACTCCTCGCCCAGTTGGAACTTTTGGATGAGAAGCGGCTGGCCGCCGCCGAACACGCGCGTGTGTATCAAAATAGACTCGCTCGCTTTTACCAAAAGAAAGTCGTTGAGAGAAAATTCAAAGTCGGTGAGATGGTCGTAAAAAGAATTTTTGTCAAACCTGGAGGGCCGCGTTCTAAGCTCCAACCCAATTGGGAAGGACCATTTGTAATTCAAGCCGTGTACCCTGGCAACGCCTACAAGCTAATCAACGCCGAAGGGACCGAGTTATCCCACCCTTGGAATGGGCTTTATCTTAAGAAATACTACCCTTAGCACAAAACAAAAAAATGATGAAAAGATAAAAAACATCAAAAACAAGGAAATATTGAAAACCACTAAAAATATGGAAAATTCAAAATGCCGATGCCTGGCAGGCACCATGTAGTTAAGTCCCTGCATCTAACCTTCATGTTAGGATAGGGCCCATTAAGGCTTGGTAGGCACCGGGTCTTGGTTTGCCAGAACCGTGGAGACCCCTGTCCGGCCACGTCGGCCTATGCTCGCTCGAAGGAAGCTAACATGTGTTCACTTATGTATTTTATTCAAAAAAGTTGGTAGCATCACCTACGGTAGGGCCACACCTAGAAGATCTCCGGAAGCTGTAATCTTTATTCTTTTCTCTTCGACCAAATGAGACAGTCGGCGCCCTTAAAACGCTGAGCATGAGAAACCGAAACTCAAACCCCAAAGGCAAGAGTAGGACCCATTTCCTCGAGCATCGATCAGAGCACGAGAAGAGGGCAGTGTCCCCGCAGGCATACGAAGAGGGAGCCCACCAACGTCAAACGACTATATCTCCCTCACAGAAAGAAATACAAAATCAAAATCAAGAGAAAAGCCTGGTCGTGACCGTGCCTGGTACGATAAACGGAACCCCTCAAAGCAAAAGTCTGAATCCACAAAGGGGGGCCGTGGAATGTAAATGCTCGAGATTTGGTCCGAAGTTGTCCGAAAGGAAAGAGTTAATGGGCCCTTATTCGCTCGCCGGGTTAACGGCTTTGCCGGTCCTCTCAGGAGGTTTATCCCCTACGCTCTTCCTTCTCCCTCTAAAGATGAAGGTTCGATGGAGTTTCTGAAAGGTGAAAACTGCCCAGGGTCTGCGACCTTATTTTAATATACACATTTTGGTTGCCTACTTTGAAAAGCAAAAGCTATCGCTGCGAAGGAGTCTCTGTGTTTCTGGCTGGTCAAGACCCCTGTTTACCACCTTGATGTCTTCTTGTTTAACCTCGGGCTTAGGCCAATGCAAGCGCGTCACCTATGGGTGCGACGGCGTCTGATTCCGGGTCAGCGTCGCGCGGTTGGTCGTTAGGGTTCCAGGGTGTTCCATCTTATACCATCTAGAGTTGTGAGGAAACAGACCCGGGTCGGGCAAATCATCTACCTCAAACACCTTTTGGGTGAATCCCTGTGGTCGGAAGCAACTGGGAGCCTAAGCATGGCATGACGGTATTGTCATCAGGGTAAGTCTTAGCCGGCGGGATCGTCATTCGAGGGGTCTAGAGGCCCAAATCAACCTAGATGTGCACTTAAGATACCTGGGAGGTTAGTAAGAAACCCCTGTCTCACGTAGGTTAGGTGCCATTTGGGTGCTTGCCGGGCGTTAGCAAAAAAAAATTGAAATGATAAAAGCACAAAAAAATGGAAAAGAGAAATGTACATATTTGCAAACAAAAAAAATCTTTTTATGATAAACAAAAAAAAATGTCAAATATAAAAAAGAAAACAAATCAATTTTGCATGATTACATTTGCGTGCAGCATCTCACTTTAATACCGCTTGCATTCGTGTGCTTGCCTGTCGCATTTATCATCACCGCATCTTTCCCTTGCCTTCGTTAAATAAAGGCTTGGCCCCTTGACCAGTTATCAAGGACAGTCACAGTGACCATTTGCTTATTGAGCAAGGGGCCAAGTCAGAACAGAAATTCTGATTTGTTTGTTTCAGTGATATGTGCAGGGATTCAGGTAACTGAAGCAAAGGTAAAAAAACAAACAAACCAAACCTTGTGTTTTATTCCAAAAAACCAAAAAAATTACATCAAGTTCCGCCCTCTCTCTCTGCATTACTCGTCCCACTACTCTCCGGGCAAAACACTCTCAAAGGTGCTACCCAACTACGAAAAGCGGTACTCCTGCCGCTCTGTACTCCTCTTCCTATTCCCACATCCCGGCGTTGATCCGCGGAAGCAGCAGAGAAGCTACCAACACGAAAGCCACGCTCTCGTGCTCTTCGGTAGCGCTCCTCACCTTCTCTCAGCCACTGTTCAGCAAGACCAAGGCTGATTCGGAGTTCGAATAGTTGGGCCTCCATGGCCCTTCGTTCCTCCCTTTCAGTCAATCTGTTGGCTCTTTCTCTCTCTGCGTCTCTTTCTCTCTCTGTCCGTTCTCTCTCACGGTCTTCCCTCTCCAACTGGAGAGTGATCCTCAGTTCCATAGCATCCCTGGATGAGTCGTCATCAGGATGACGCCGCAGTTCCCTCTCCAGTTCTGCTATCCTAGCCTCCTTCTGCGCAGCTTGGGCAAGCGCTTCTTCCGTCTCCTTTTCCTGTCGAGTGTACCATCTCAGATACGCGATAAGGCGTAAACAAAGAGAACTCAACGCTGAAACTTTTACCTGTATACGAAGCATTCCTTCTGCCTCCGCAGCACGCTGCGTGGCGTGAGCAAGTTGCTCATGAAGCGAGTCAAGTTCTGAGGTGGGAATCCACAAGCTGGAAGAGGAACCACCTACTCCCATCGCTGGGGAGGCTGCGCCAATCTGGGCATGCTGCGACCATGTGAATTAGCAGCCAACATCTGGAATCTGGGGTTTTAACTAGGAACGTACTGTACACCTACCAAGGCGCTCGTAGCTCCGCGGGCATCACCCAACTGTTGTTCCATCTCTGCCAAGCGAGTTCGTAAATTCGCTATCATGGCATCCCGGACATCCTGCAGCCTTACAAGTCAGCATTTTTACCAAAAAAACCAAGAAAAGGAGAAAGAATAGAAGAGAAAAAGGGGAAACCTACCTCCACAAGTCCCCTGGGTTGGAACCGTTCTGCGTACTTTGTCCTATATAGACGCAAGTAGTCCTCGCTGTCCCGCGCCTGTGATTCTACAATCGTGCCACCCCGTTGCCAGTCCTCATACTGTTCGGGGAATCGCACGCGCCAGTCAATGCAAGTCGCCGGTCCCCGCGTCTTTCTCCCGACACGAGGTGGCGCAGCTGAATCCACCCATTCTTGAGCCAGTCCTAAAGTCCTCATAACTAATCGTAGCCGAAGCGGCTCGATTTCATTCAGGCAGTGCATCCATAGTTCCCGTCCGAACCGGGCACGACTTGCTAGAACCCACGGCTGGTTGGCATCGACCATGTCTGAGTAGGGTCTCCAGTTTACCATCCCCGTAGGGAACTCCTGTAGCTCCCGCCTTAACACCATCAGTTGGTAGGTTAGGGGTGCCGCACTCATGACGGGTTCCCACCGCCTGGCTAGCGGCACCATCACGGGTCGCCAATGCCGAGCTCTCCCCATGGGGAGGTAATAATAACTCCACAGCTGCTCGGCGCAGGTCATCAGTACTTTGCAAAAACACAAAAAAATACAAAACAAGCAAAACCAAAAAAAATACCTGGATGAATGGTGTGAAACCACTCACAGTCATCTCACGATCCGTTTCTTGGAATAGGCCTGCAAACAAGTGTGCCAGCATGGCGGCTCCCCAGGCATAATACCCTACTCTTCCAAGGTCTGACAGCAGCTCCAGGAAGCAACATTGGATACCATCCCCTTTCGAGCTCAGTACCAATCTCCCCAAAAGGAAGAGGAGAAATCTCCTCAAATCTATGTCACATCTTTCCCAGTTGCCGAAATCTGTGCAGTACACGGCACGGCATCCTATTTCTATCCTTTCCATGAACTCTTCTGAGGATTCGTCGTCCCGCCGACGAGTGTCGGTGAGCCCTAATGCATCCATGAGGGACGCCCTAGCTACCGACCTGTTCTTCCGACCATCTAGGTCCAAACCCAGTAACTTCTGGGCACCTTCTCTGTAGTCCGCGTAAGTGACTCCGGTCACTGCCTCGCCTTCTACCTTCAGGCTTGTGATCCGGACCACATCCTCCAAGCTGGGCACCATGTGCCCCCAGGGCATCAGGAATGCCCGGCTCACTGGGTCCCATCTCTCACACAAGGCTTGGATCAGGACTAGGTCAAGTTGGATCGGCTCGATCCGAAGGAAGGTACCAAATCCCATCACGTCTAGCCTCGCCTTCTGAAAATCTGGGAGGCCCCTGTACGCTGCTACTACCAACTCCCATAAGATTTGTGATTTCATCACAACCTACACATACAAGGAATGGGGGTGAGGTTTGGTCAGAAGAAAGGAAGAAAAAATGAGAAAAGGGCAGGAAAATTTGGCTTACGAGTTGTGATTGGGTCCTTTCGCTGAAGTGCCCTTCGAGGTCCGAAAGCCTCCTGGAACTACTACCACTGGACCTGCTTCTCTTCGAGGAGTGGGAAGATTCGCCCTCCATTCAACTCTCGGAATTTTGAACTCCTCCTCTCCCGTGAGAACTTGTGCTCCTCGAGTTAGTCCTCGATATACCTGGGAAGATAAAAGGGACAAGAATTTATAGAAATGGAAGGAGTGCGGGCCAAGATTGCCTCCATCACCTGTCGATGATAGCCCTCGCAATAAGACACCGGCCAAGCGGCCCCATGTGTCGCTTCACCGCTCGCACAGGGTGATTGACTGGACGAAGAATAGGACGAATAGCCCCTATGTTGTCTAGGGATACCCTATCATGTTTTGGAGGACGCCCGCAAAATTTGGCACAACATCCGGGAAAAGGAACTAGGGCCGTCAGTATTGACTTCGACGGCAGATTCCCGTGGAAAATGGTCACAACAAGACGTGATTCTCTGCTCGAGGCGGAGTCTCGACAGATCCGTCACATGGGAACAGTGCAAAGGAGAAGAAGTGTAGGGAAGAAGGAACGCACAAGAGGACAAACAAGCATCAGAAAATCAAATCACTCCATTCATAATTCTACATAAGCTGTCAAAAACATCATAAACATAAAGAGGTGACGGGTCCACTAGCCCGCCAATCCTCACCATCACTCATCTCTCCGGGCACTCTCCTCCTCTCCCCCGAGGTGAGGGTCCCTCAGAAGCCTCCGGGATCCCCGTGCAGTAGCACCTGCCTCGCCTCTGGGCGCCTGCTCCGCAGCAGTGACTCGCTGCTCCTCCCCTGGCGTGGCGAAGAAGCCACTGGCGGCAAAGCGACCGGACTGGCGGAGTCGCTCCCCGAACTCTCGCGCTCTCTCGTAGCGCGTCTCCATCCCTCCTAGCCTCTGTACGACGGCCTGAAGCCCAGCTGGAGCTCCCTCACTTGGGCCTCCAAGGCCCTCCTCTCGGTCAGATCCCGCTGTCGCTCGGACCTTCTCTCGGCTTTCTCTCTCTCTACCTCTCTCCTCATCATCTGCAGAAGAACCCTTAACTCCAGGATGTCTGGAGAAGGTCTCTCCTCACCACGGTGCCGCAGCTCCGCTACAGTCGCCACCCAGGCGTCACGCTCCTCTTCCGCCCGGGTCGCACGGGCCACCGCACCGGCAAGTTGCTCCCGGAGGGAAGCAATCTCGAGAAAAGGGGCCGAAGAGCTAGAAGATCCGCCAGCCGCTCCCACCGTCGCTGTCTGCTGGGCACGCTGGAACAAAATAAACAACGGCCGTCAGTGAAACTCCAAAATCTGAAGTTAAAAGGGCGGCACGTAACTTACCAGGAGCGACAGCTCATGTTGAGCGACGGCCAGTTGCCGCCTAGTCTCTGACAGCTGGGCGCGCGAGCCGCCGATGCCACGCGTGTCCCCAGCTTGGGGAAGCCCCGCGTAACTCTCTCTCTGCCGCCGCAGGAAGTCGGCACTGTCCTGCACCAGTACACCCCCTTGCTGTCCAGGGAGACGTACGGGCCAGTCCTCGAGCCTCGCCTTGCCGCGACTCTCCTTCCTGACGCGGCTCGGCTCGTCCGCACTCGCCCACTCATCGGCCAGGCCCAGGGTCCTTGCCATGTCCTGCACCAAGAAAGGGGTCCCATATCAGTCAAAAGGAACGCGTCCCCTGTCTAGGACGCGTCCATCATTTGAGTGCAACACTCGCCGAACCCTTTCCTCCTCGCGCGGCTCACTTCAAAACCCAAAATGAATTAAAAGAGGAAGAGATCGGAGGACCTACCGGACCGTGTTCACCTCCTCCCACGCCATCGGGCCCCTCGGGTCCCTCGGGGGCCCGAAGCGGCCCTTCCTCCTCCATGGACGCCGTTCCGTGATCGGGCGCGTCCCTCCTTGGGCGAGGATTTCCTCGTCCCTCTCCACCTTCACCACGGTCGGGCCCACCGAACTCCATCGATCAAAAGAGGAGGAAGACGAAAAAGGGGCAAGCGCGTTTCGGCGGGAGGCGGGCTCGTTTGCGGGTAAGGCACGGGAGAAGAAAGGACCACCCGTCGCTTTAAATTTAAAATCAAGGATTAAGACGCGTCCTCGCGCCTGGACGCGCCCAAAAGGGGGGAAAGGAAACAAAATCCCCCCGTGCAAAACATAGTTCCCCGCTGTTCAGGGCAAGGTCTCGCGGAGCGTGCCTCAAGGGACAACTCAGTGCAAAAAAAGAAAGTGTGGGAGAGAGAAAAGTACACACAACACAAAAGCCATTTCCATTTCATATAATAGCCGAAAGTACATCATACAGTGAGAAGGGTGACGTACAAGCAACTCTCTAACTCTCACCGTCACCCTCCTGGTCATCTCCTTCCTCCCTCCTCTGACGGAGATCCCTAGGGGGCCTCCGCGACCTCTGTGAACCCTGAGAAGCCGTGCTCGCCTCGCCCTGCGGTGGCACTCCAGCCTCGAAGGCGCGACGACGCTCCTCGGCCGAAGAAACCAGGTAGCTGCCCATGGAAAAAGAACCAGACTGACGAAGTCGCGCCCCGCGTTCCTTCGCCCTCTGGTACCGCTCCTCACTCTCCCGAAGCCTCCCCTCCGCCGTGCCAAGACTCAATCGGAGCTCCAGCAGCTGGGCCTCTAGAGCCCTCCTCTCGGTCTGATCCCGCTGTCGCTCCTCCCTCTCTCTCTCCCTATCCCTCTCCCTCTCTCTCTCCACGCTCTCCCTATCCCTCTCCCTCTCCTCTCTCTCCCTCATCGCCTCTCTCCTCGACAGCTCGAGGGCGATCCGCAGATCCACTACGTCGCGAGGAAGCTCCTCAGCCTCCCGTCGCCGCTCCTCCTCTAGCTCCGCAATCCGGGCGTCACGCTCTGCCACCCGGGCATCGCGCTCCTGCTCAGCACGAACAGCACGCGCCAGGGCCTCTCGGATCTCGGCCACCTGTCAAGACACGCATGCACCGTAAGAGAACAGTGATAGAAGGAAAGTAGCTGGAAAAGGGTCGCGGCCAAGCAAGCACTCACTCGAGCCTCGCGGTCACGCTCGGCCTCCTCAGCCCGAGCCACCGCGTACGCCAGCTGCTCCTGGAGGGCAGAAACCTCCGGAGGAGGGCCCCGCGAACTGGAACCCGCTCCACCAGCCATCGCGGCTGCCGCTGTCTGGTGGGCCCGCTGAAACACGGGGCAAACGTCAGTCAAAGGCTAAGCATCAAAAATCCAGGTCACAAAAAATGCATTGCATAAACTCACCAGGGTCTCCAACTCCTGTCGGATGGCCACCAACTGTCGTCTGGCGTCCGCCAACTGGGCCCGCAGGTCGGCGATCATGGTATCACGAGCATCCTGCATTACACATAAGTTAGTATCCCATGCATATACATATAGAAAGGTGGAGCAGTTTCATTTCACTTACCCCTGCCATACCACCCAAGGAGAGGCGGTCCCCGTACGTAGCTCGGTACCGTCTCATGTAGTCTGTGCTGTCCTGTACATGGGACACCACTGGGACCCCGCCCTGCTGCCAGTCCTGGTACTGTGCTGGGAAGCGCGTACGCCAGTCCACAATCTTCGCCTTCCCCTTGGTCTTCCGCCCAATGCGGGCCGGCGCATCTACGTCTACCCACTCCTGGGCCAGCCCCAACGTCCTCATGACCAGTCTAAGCCGCAGCGGCTCAATCTCGTTCAGGCAATGGACCCACACGTCCCGCCTGAAGCGAGGAAGACCCGCTACAACCCAGGGCTGGCCAGCATCACCCATGCCCAGGTAGGGCCTCCACACCACCTGCATCACCATACATACATCATGTTAGTTACCATTCAGTCACATGCATAAACACAAAAAAAATCATACGCATCATACCATGGCCTCGGGATACTCGCTCATCTCCCGACGAAGTGATGCCAGCTGGTAGCCGTGGGGTGCTGCAACCACGACCGGCCTCCACTGCCGCGCCAGAGGCACGGCCCTCCTGTTCCCATGCCTAGCCCTCCCCATCGGGAAATAGTAATAGCTCCACACCTGCATCCATCATACATCATTAGTACAATAATTACATATTTAACTGTGGGAAAGCATAAATAAAATGTTTACCTGGAGGAAAGGTGCGAAGCCGTTGACTGTCGTCTCCTTCTCCGAAGTCTGGGAGAGATCAGCAATCAAATGGGCAAGCAGAGCCGTCCCCCACGCATAGTGTCCCACTCTGTCCAGATCCGCCAAGATCCCGAGGAAACGGCAGTGGATGCCATCCCCCTTCGTCCCCAGCAGAAGGCGGCCCAGGAAGAAGAAAAGAAACCTCCGAAGGTCTAGATCCACCAGCTCCCGCTCGCTCGGGTCCTGGGTGAAAGCAGCACGAGCATCCCCCTCCAGTCGAGCCAAGAACTCCGCCCCAGTCTCGCTAACCCGCTGACGCGGGTCAACGAATCCGAGCGCCTCCATGATCTCCACTCGGCCGACTACCCTGCTGTCTCTATCAGTCACGCTCGTCTCTAACCACAGCAGGTCCAGGGCACTCTCTCGGTAGTCGGGGTAGGTGACCCCGCTGACTGCCTCTCCGTCAACTCGTAGCCCGGTGATCCGAGCAACGTCCTCCAGCGTCGGCACCATGTGCCCCCAGGGCATCAGAAACGCCCGGCTCGGTGCGTGCCACCGCTCCCTCAGTGCCTGGATAAGAGGAAGGTCGAGCCGGAAGGGCTCGATCCTAAGGAAAGCTCCAAAGCCCATGGCGTCCACGCGCGCCCTCTGGAAATCCGGCAGCCCACGGTATGCTGCCACCACCAAGGACCAGCTGATCCGGCCCTTCATCACGCCCTGCAAACCACAAAACCAACAAATAACACATCAGCATCATGAACAGTAATCAACAATAACACTGTATATACTATTTTATTTTATTTTTTTTTAAAAAAAAATACATATATATTTTTTGGAGGCGTCCAGGCCCCTGGACGCCTCCTTCCTATTTTCTTTATTCCTTTTCGAAAAATAATCCAAAAACCAAAAATAAAAATATATATAAATAATATATATATTATTATGGAGGCGTCCTAGGCCTTGGACGCCTCCTTATTTTTTAAATTTATTTTATTATTTACGAAAATTAATAAATAAATAAAAAGAAAAAGAAAAAGAAAACATGGACGCCTCCTTCTCTCACTACACGCCTCTCTCTCACAGCCTTTCGCACACCCGTTTTAGCCTATTGAACCACAGAGTGAGGATTCCGAGGTACTTACCGGGTCGTGATCGTCCTCTCCCGCGTCACCAGCATCCGCAGCAGCCTCCGCGGCCAGGAGAGGCACCTCCATCCCCTCCTCCGCAGCAATCTCCTCTGCTGCAGCCTCCTCGGCATCATCCCTCAACCTCCTCGCACGACGAGCCAGTCGTTTTCGCTTCCCTGGAACCTGGCTCGATCCTCCTCGCTCCATGGGGACTAAGAATAGGTCGTCTGGGTGACTGGGTCGTCAGATTGAACAGTAAATGAGCAAAGGGGGGGGGGGGCAGCCCTTAAATAGAAATTTCTTTTTTTGGGGCGTCCAGGCGCCTGGACGCCCCCATCTTTTTTTATTTATTTCAAAATTTAAAAAAAAATTTGGGGCGTCCAGGCGCCTGGACGCCCCTAAAACAAAAAAATTAAATAAAATAAAAAATAATAGTTGGGGCGTCCACGACCCTGGACGCCCCCAAAACAAAAAAAATAAAATAAAAATAAAATAAAAATTAGGGGCGTCCAGAAAGTTGGACGCCCCCAAAACAAAAAAAAAATTAAATAAAATAAAAAATAATAGGGGCGTCCAGGCCCCTGGACGCCCCCCCCCCCCATAATAAAAAATTTTCAAACAAAAGAAAAATATATATATATATATATAATATATTTATATAAGAATATGTATATAATCCAAACAAAATAAAAAAAACACAAAGAAAAAGAAAAATCATAAAAAAAGATAATAATTAAGGGGACGGGGGTCCGAAACATCCAAATGCCAAATTTTATTCCATCAGAAAAGCAGAGTGAACTACATCAGGGGCTTAGGCGCTTTAGGCCTTAACTTCCCCAGTTCGGTTACATAAGCCCTCCACGGCTCGCATTCTTCCACCACGTGCGCTAACGCCTTTCCCGCAACACTTGTCTTCCAGGGAGCTTTAATGGCCTTCGCTTCCTTCGCATCCGCTTCAGTGCCCAACTCCCTTTTCTTCAAAGGAACAATGTCAGTCGGTGGCGGGAACGAATGGCGTGGGATGCCAATCTGGAGGCAGCACCGATGCGCGTTGTAAAGAACAAACTCGGTCGCGCCGATTAGTTGAAGATCAACTTCGGGAGAAGGCCTCATGAGGAGATCAAGCGAAAGCAAACATGCCGGTGCGCAAGTGAAGAAGCCTTGTGTCACGGTGCGGAAGTGAGACCGCCAGTCTTCGCGTTTCTTCAGCCACGGAACGCGGTTCACTACAGTACCACCAAAGCCTAACACGTCGGCTATGTGGTGAAGCGGGCTTTGTTGGAAGAGCTTCGAAACGGTTGGCATTCCCTCGCGGTGGTCGAATTTGAAATGCAAATCCAGCCAGCAATTCAAGACAAGTGCACAACCAAATGGAGGCTTACCCATGCTCGAGGCGGTAAGGCCGCTGTAAAGATAGGCAAGGACGGCGGGTCCCACCCTCTTTCCACGCCAGATCCCGCAGATAGCACTCAGCTGGTCTTCCTCCACTATGTTGTCGGTATAAGGAAACAAGAGAGCACCCGCCAGACAGATAGTGAACCCCTTCATGATTCCCTCCAAATAGTCATCGTCTGGTGACCCTCTCAGGGTGTCCATGACCCACTCCGCGAGCTTTTGGAGATCGATCCCCTTCTGAGTACGGACCTTTCTAGCTGCGTCGGGCGGCATGAAGCTTCCAAGGACGCTTTCAGAAGTACCCCGTGTCAGCATCCGCATAGCCTTCACCTTCCCGTCACTCTTGAATTTCTTCAGACCAAGCAGAAGTTCCACCTCCTCGAGGAGGATGGTCACCTCGAAGGTCGGGAAGATAAAAGTGTGGGTCTGGGGATGCCAGACCTCCACTAGCGCGCCCATAGCCGCCCAGTCCATACGAATCTTCTCGTAATGCTTGGCGTGAATAAGGAGCCCCTGCAGATGCCACTTCGAGAGTATGGCCCTCATGCCAATGGAGATGTTGGAAGTCAGCTTTGAAAGCCATGGCAGCTTGGAAAACTTCCTCGGGCCTGGGAAGAGTGGATATGGCTGGGAGAGGAAAGAAGAAGAAATGAAGGAAGTAAGAAGAAGGTTCACGTGCAGAAATTTGAAAAGAGTCGGCTTACCATATGCGACATGATCGTCCCACTCAGATGACCCTCGAGGTCGGAAAGTCGCCTAATCTCGCTGCTAGGCTTACTCCTCTTCATAACGCGGGAAGACTCTCCTTCCATCCTGAAGATCTCTAGATTCTCCTCTCCTTCCTCTCCTGAGCTTCCAAAACCCACCTTGGTGCATTTGAATGAACTAGCCTAAGGGGAGTTCTTATAGGAAGGGAAGGGTGCTACAGGACAGAACATGTCACATCAGTGGTCATTGTCAAGATTTTGTCTGGATCTCCTTTGAACTGTGGTGCGATTCTGCTACCTTTTGATGTTGCTAACCTTTGCTGGCCTGTACAGGTTTTACTAACGGACGTCTTTGTCCTATCTCCTGTCCCACCTTTCATTGGTTGGTCCCACCAGGTCATGCATCATAGTATATGATACCTACGCTACTAGAACATATCAAGGACCTTGCGGCCCGAACGAATCTGGGATTTGAGTTCCCCTTCAACAAAAACGGTGATGATCCCGGAAGAGTTAGGGTTGTACGGATAGGCCGTCAATTTGTGATAGAATGGGGACGACGGTTCCATTCAGTGAGTTGGTGCGCGGATAAACGGGCCCCAGCCCAGTGTCGGCTCACCGGATCGATATCCTGACCCGTTCTTCACAAGTTGACAATATTATCCTTGGCTATTTTCTATTTTTGTTTGTTTTAAATTTTTCTTTGAACCCAGCATGCATTCATATAGGACTTTGATTTATTGCGGAAGATCATTCAAGCGATTCGATTGTGAAAGCCGTTGTGTTTCAATTCCTACAAATATGAGATATTCCACTCTGAATGAAATACTGAGTTTCTTTGAGACAGCCCTACGCTGCTCTTCCAAAGGAGACCCTTGTTTGGACAGACCCTCAGATATTCCTTTACCTTTTTGACCCACCTTGGCCGCAGCACTTCCACATTGGCTGGTAACCGCTCCCCAAAGGTGAAACCTCCGGTTTATGACCCAGGTACTTCCACACCGAGAAGTTGGTCTTCTTTTGTTTCGTGCCTGAGTGCACATCTCACCCTCCCTTATTTGATCTCCGTCCAAGCAATCGTCAATATCTGAAAGACCTTCTTCAAGGTCGCCTCATTGAAACTTCAGGAAAGATTCCAAACAGTAACGTCACAAGCGTGTCTCATCACACCTTGGCATCAACTTATCAGTCCGCTCCCACTTCATTTCAGTCCACTTCGATACCATTCCACTACGTGTCGCTCCCTTGCAAAGCAGACGCCAAGGCGGGGCAGCTGTAGACACGCCATTCTTGACGTCTCATGAGAAAGTCTCATATTACTATACGACGCCCCGCGATGGCCTACGCATTTCGAATCGCTCGAGTGCTTCCTTTTCCTGAGTCTTCTTCCGCCTTTTTCGGCATCCGGAATCATCTCGTCACGGCATTCGGACGGCATCAACACCAGTCAGACGCATCAAGAGGTTCCGGAATCAAGAAGGGGGTCTGCCGGGCGGCCGCCGACGCCTGATTTGAGGACCCGGGTGGGTCTTAATAGGGGCGTCCATGCCCCTGGACGCCCCCATTATTTTAATTTGTTTTATTCTTTTCTCAGGGCCCAAAACCAAATATAAAAATATAAAAAATATATATATTTATGGAGGCGTCCAGGACCCTGGACGCCTCCATAAAAACAAAAATAAAAAAAAATAATAATAAGTGTAAAATGCCAGTTGGCATACAAAAACAAATAAAATAAATAAAACAAATACATATTAATGGAGGCGTCCACGCCGCTGGACGCCTCCATAAAAACAAATAAAAAATATAAAATGCCAGCCCTAGCATAAAAAGACAAAGAAACAATAAAAAATAATAAACTTTCGGAGGCGTCCAGGGCCCTGGACGCCTCCATCAACTCACTCACGGGCGCCGGCCACCGAACGACGGTTTGGCGTGTGTGAAAAAAGCCAAATTTAGAGACGTCCAGGTGACTGGACGCGCCCATTTCTGAATCACGAGGCGCCGCTCACAAAACCACGTGTTGTGCCAAACCGCGTGCGGCCGTCGTCGGTTTTCGGTGGACCTGTTAGAGGCGTCCGGGACCCTGGACGCCCCCATAAAAGTATTCTAAAAAAAATCAATAGAAATAGAATAAAATATTATTTCAGCCCTGATGGAGGTGTCCAGGGTCCTGGACGCCTCCACCTTCCGGAGCTCTATAAATAGAGGCCCACCCCCTCAGTTCTGGAAGAGCGAAGCAGTGATCCGATAGGCTGCCGGAGCCCAGAGGCTACGGAGTCATTTTTCTAACCCGTGGGGTCTTTTGTAGGTGGAGGTTCTGCCGGCTTCTCAGGTGCCTACGCTCGCGAGAGGAAGGTCGTCTTCATCCACCGCGCTTCCCCGTCGTCCCCACGCTGCCGGAGCTCCGCCGGATTTCACCCTCGGCTCATCCAATAAGCTTTTTCTTCCCCTTTTTCTCCATAGTTCTTTACATTCATCATATTGCATCCTCTATCCCCCTTCACAAGGGCGCCTCTTCTCTTATACTTCTTGCATCCATCATCTCATTTTCCTCCTACTCGAGTCCGAGAGGGGTTTAAAAGATAACACCAACCAGGTGTGTGTCTTGCCATCATTTCGTTATTTTTACGGCGAGGATTTGAATACTACACCTCCATCTTTCTAATCCACTTGTCATTTATTTGTCGTTGTTTTGCAAGGGTACCCGAGGAAAGCCCTCTCCGTCGGCCGGCCGGAAGGAGAGGAAGAAGCAACCCGCCATGTCCCGCTCTTGAGGTAGGCGCGATCACTTTCTTATTTTGGGGTCTTTCGGCCCCTGGCGATCACATCTTTTCATCGAGGCCGCGGCGAGTCACTTCCCCAATGGCCGTTTAAATTTTCGTTTCCTATATTCTCTTTATATTTTGTTAAATTCTGCTTATATCATCGAGGCCGCGGCGAGTCACTTCCCCAATGGCCGTTTAAATTTTCGTTCCTATATTCTTTCTATATTATATTATATTTTGCTCATATCATCGAGGCCGCGGCGAGTCACTTCCCCAATGGCCGTTTAAATTTCCGTTCTTATATTCTCTCTATAATCTGTTATATTCTGCTCATATCATCGAGGCCGCGGCGAGTCACTTCCCCAATGGCCGTTTAAATCTCTGTTCTTATATTCTCTTTTATATTCTGCTATATTCTGCTCATATTCTCGAGGCCGCGGCGAGTCACTTCCCCAATGGCCGTTTCAATTCTTGTTATTTAATTTCTGCACCATTCCCGTCCACCCGAGGCCGCGGCGAGTCACTTTCCGCTATGGCCGTTTGAACCTCATATCTTGCTATATTATAATTGTCCCGCTCGCCCCACCGGAGCAATCTCCCGTGGTGGCCCCTTCTCTCTTCTCTATCATTTCTGTGTTGCAGCAAAACAAGCAAACAAACAAAAAAAGAGGAGCCCGCGCGCTCTCCGCATCCTCTTCCTCGCACCATCGAACTCCGAACCGCGTGACGTCGCTCACAAAGATCACATGCCAATCATTAGCTCCCTGGGTCCATCCGCCAGCATTCCACCATTTCTGGGAACACGTGCCTGGTCTTAGCTCGACCTCACGTGCTGTCTTTAACCTATCATCATAAGAGAGGCATTTCGTCAAACATGCTGTTGTCAGCTAGTTTTCAATATGCACAGACCTAATAGAAGCTTAGACGAGAAGAATGCTCGACCATAACAACGTGCTTAGACTTCAATTGCACATATGCTCAGACCTACATGTGTTGGGACTTGAAGCATGCTCAGACCTTCATAACATATGATCAAGTGTGCACAGACATGGTATAGCAAGATGAGAACAATGCACCGACCTTGTTTATGGGAAAATCAAGCCGCTGCACTAACCTTTAATGGTAAGAGCACGGATGCACCGACCTTCTAAATAAGCATGCAACAATAGATGCACAGACCTTGTTCACCCATGTACAGACCTTGAAGACACAAGCCACAAAGTGCACCAACCTACATATGTTGCCAGGCAAACATGCACAAACTCTATACCATGTATCCACACAACTAGCACCGACATTGTTCTGCCTAACGACGGATGTGCACAGACCTACATATGCAAACCAACTGAGTATGCACCGATGTTGTTTGAACCAAAGAGCACATTGCACCGACCTATATGCATGAAGCACAAACGTGCACCGACCTGATGTTCTATAGAAGAGAGAATGCACCGACCTATTTTGCATGCGTGCAGCACCAAAGCTTGCACCGACCTTGTTTCTGCTTATTGCAGATGTGCACCGACTTTGTTTAAGCCAAAACATGCACATACTTAGTATAGCATAAGACGTGTATGCATAGACCTTGAGAATGATGAAACGTGAGAGTGCACCGACCCAAAATGCAAGCCAGGAAATGTTGCACAGACCTTAAGAATGATGATCGGCAAAATATGCATTGACGTTATGCGTGGTAGCACAGGATGTGCACCGACTTGGTTAGCACAAGTCAAGACTTGCACCGACCGTGTATGCATGAGGTGCTGCGTGCAACAACTTCAACGAAGGTTGCACCGACCTTATGCCAGCCCGATGCAAGAATTGCACCGACCTTGCATAGTGAAGTGCACAGAATTAAACATGCTAACACTGACTTGGATGCCAACAGACGTAGACTCTTTGACATGCTAACACAGACTTTATGCAGACTGGCATCTACTTAGTTTATACATGATGCTCAATTAACATTGACTTCTAATGCATTACTATGCATGCTAACACTGACCTGACATGCAGGACATAACATGCTAACACAGACTCTATGCAAGCTAACGTAGACTCTGATGCATGAGACAATGACAACTAGCATGGACTACATGCGAAGGACATAGCAACTAGCACAGACCTTAGATGCATGCAAGCAAAAACTAGCATCGACCTAAGATTCATGAAATCTAAACCTGCACAGACTATAAAATGCACTGACTATGAAATGCACACCAAGTGTTCGACCAAATGCCATGCACACAGGTTCTTCAGTAAACGGTCATGTGCACAAACTGTATGCAGACACATTGACTTTATATGCACAGTACTATCTTTGCATTGACTTTTGGTTGACCTGTGATGCATTGACTTATATGAACAATTGTACAAGACTTTATACAAGACTTGTACAGAGACATCCATGAACATGCACAAAGACATCCACAGACATGTACAAACATGCAGACAACTACTTATGACATCATGCATTACGAGTCATAGTGTTTGCCATCATCAAAATAGAGAAATCCAACAATCTCCCCCGTTTTGATGATGGCAACACTATGAGTTTCATGAATTCTCCCCTTTGACTTCATGAAAAAGAGAAAACAATTGAAACTAATGCTTCCCTTATGCAACAAACTCCCC